>OW387144.1:34709820-35909820 GCA_936440205.1 Lepidonotus clava | reverse complement strand
AACCCTGTAAATATCACGAAAATCCCTAATTTCGCGTTAAAAAACATGGTCAAACTGTGCTAGATGGTGACCTAATTATCTAACTCCATTTTGCCTTCAGATGTCGTCTCTGGACATGGTGAACTCCGATCCAGACGAAGAAATTGCAGAATGCAATCAAACCATCGCGAACTGCCTCAAACTGATTGGCCAAGGGGTAAAGGACTCTGACCGACCACACGTCGAGATGATGCTCAAAGATTCGCGTCGACGGAAGAGGGCGGCCGAACGTCTTAAACTGGAGAAGATGATGACTTCTTACGAACCAAAACCGTCAGAGGATAAAGCGCATGACTCTGAAGTCATCATCGTCATCGAGAACACCCCACAGAAAAACCAACCCTCGACCACACGTAAGAACTCTAATCCGGATACTGGATCGCCAGCATTGGCGAAGTACGGTCGTGGACACCCGCCCACGAAAATAGATGGTCAAAAAAGGCCCCAGGATGCCGCCGCAGAATGGAGGCCAAAAGAAAAAAGATAGTAGAAGTTCAGGAAGACGATGAGCAGCATGACCCGACCTACTCACCTGCTAAAGCCCCTGCCTCTGATGAATCGAGCTTGCCTCTACCTACTATACAAAAAAAGGGGCGTGGTCATGGAAAATCCAAAAGTAAGGCAACAACTTCAACACCAACCACTCGTCCGCAAGCAAAGGCACAGCCAGCAACCCCAACCGACAAAAAAACGACCCGCAGCTCTTCCAGGTCAACACCACAGGCAGCACCCCATCTCTGAACTATATATATAACATGCAATGAGTTAAAAATTTCCTTCAGTACTTTTGCAAAAGAAGATTCGTTGTTAATTTCTACCCAAAAAAAATACGATCTTTCATCAAAAATACGATCATTTCATCAACAATTTTAATTCAGTACTTTTCCAAAAGAAGATTTGTTGTTAATTTCTACCCCCAAGAAATACGATCTTTTCATCAACAATTTTCATATTATCTTAACAGAAACGTAAACTGGAAAACAAGTATGGTGGGACGGGAACACCGCCTATGCCGGAGAGAGAGGGCCTCACTGAGATCGAAGTTCTCTGCTTAGAGTTTTGGGGGATTGAATGCTCGGGCTGTGAGTATATAATGTTGTCTAAATATTTTAAAAACTAATTAATGAAACATCGTACGCATCCTAAAATTACTTTGGTGTTACTGTCATTGCCATTTTATTGAAGGAATCAAACCATACACATACACTTAATATATATTAAGCAAAATAAAAATCCATATGTCCACATAGATGCCAGAAATAGGCCCTTACTCTAGGTCTAAGAAACCAGAAATAATAACTATTTAAACTAATTTACGGTTACCAATTGCGCATCAGTGTTACCAAAAAAATTCCTGTGCTAAATTTAATTTCTCCATTAATATTTGAAGTTATTTCAGGGGCAAGTAAAACGTGCATCGACACACCAGAAGAGGGTGACGATTCTGAGGCTGATGAAAGTCGATTTGAAGAGGCTGAGGAGGAGCAGAAAAAAGCTATCGAAACGTACACCGATGTCAAGTTTGTCCCGCCAAAGAAAAAGAGGCAAAGCAGCTTTGGCAGTCCCTCAGCAACCCTCAATGTCTACTGGAGACAAGACTTTCGAAGACTTAAAAAAACAGTTTGGTACGTAAAAAAAAAAGATCAAACCTTGTTAAAAAACTAGCATCAAAATCTTATTTTAAGAATTGTGATAGTAAACCCTTAATGTTAAGGGAAATAATCTGTAGTAGGAAACAACAATCTTTTTAACACAATGCGATAAAACTTACTTGAAAAATTCGTAGCGCTTAGGTTTGACGATTTGTTGCGTTGATGTAAATAGATTCGTAGGACATAATTATCTGTATAAATTTGTTATCTATAACTTTCAATGACACTTTAGAAGTAAACAATACTAAACACAAATTCAATGTATAGGTACAGGTTTATTAATCAGAAAACAGGTCCATATGATCAAAATAAATTAATCTGGAGGGCTTTTGTAGCATCCCATAAGTAATATTTTCACATTTTATTAATCGGGCTGAGCGACTTGAAATAATATCAACAAATTCAAGTTTATTTTAAGGTCTAACGACGTCGGCGACACATTTAACTATCCCTGCTCCTAGTGCTGAGGAGAAAGCAAGGGCTGCGTCACTTCCTCCAGGCAGAGGAGTGCGGACTAAACGTGACCGGAGCGATGTATTCAAGAATTCCGGTAACGAAAGCAATGGTGAAGACTTGGCAGACGATGTTTACAGCCCAGCTAAAAGTAAAAAATCTAGATATTAACTGTACAATTACTTTTAAAAATTACTAAGACACGTAGTTCATAATTAACTTTTATATCACTTCAGTTTAAAAAAATAATAAGTATTTGAAATTACTTGATATCAATCTTTGATGAACATTATAGGCGCACCTTACTAAAAACTCTCTACTAAAATAGATTCGTACAAACATTCTTCGATGCGTGAAAATCTAATCGGATCAAAGTTATTATTGTCTTAAAATTTTGACTTGCTTTTACAGTTCTCAACACAACACCTCAGTCGTCGTTTGAAACGTTGGAGAGAGGCGGTGAGGTGAAACGTCCGGCCGAACCTAAGAAGATAGAGAGGGAGTGAGGGAGTGAGTGTTCGGTGTTTTACGCCGTACCGACAGCCAGGGTCATTTTCACGGCGAAAACCAGTTGGGACCAATTCTGTCTTTGGTGATCGAATCTATGAGATGAAGGTGACAGGGCGGGCAAACAGCAGGGGATCAAAACCCAGCGATCATTTTTGCTGTACCTCATCCCTTAGTGAACCAAGCACTGACCGGGAATTGAACCCCAAAACCACTTGGTCAGTGCAGGGTCCCCCCTATCATCGCCTCTTACGATCAGCAGGGGCTACTGAGGGCCTATTCTTACCCGGATCCCCACGGGGCAGATAGAGAGGGAAGAACTGGAAACTCCTACCCATGATGCGTCGCAACAGACCATGTCCTTGGTGGCTTTGGATGTGGAAGACTTGTCAGTTGCCAAACGTCAACTCGAGTACTTGGCGTCAACGGCTGCAAAAGAAGCGTTCAAGGGTAAGTGTGATATTTGTAAATGCTACGTACTTAAATAATTATATAGGTTTGTCATGTTAAAAGATAAATATAAAATGAATCCTTTAACACAAGAATATTTCAAACTGTCTAATAAAATTCGTGAAGATCTGTAGAGAATTCTTTCATTAAAAAGAAAAAAAGGTAAATATTTTTGGAAATACATTAATGTCTAACAATATTTCAGAACCTGATAATCATTTCTTATTACAAATACCACTACAGTAATAATTCCTGCTTTCAGATCCTCCATCTTCAAACGTGCGTTTGTCTCCAATTCTCAAAATGCCAGCCGAATATGAAGACCTGGACGTCAGCTTCAACTACTCTCTGAACGGCGCTGGATATCCTTCATACTACGTGAAGGATTCTGGGCCGATGCGTGGTCAAAAAAAAGCGCCAGTGTCTGCGGCATTAGGAAGGCCTCCGTCGGACCACGAAGAAGAGGACAAACCCAAAAAAGTGGACTCTGATGTGGTACCTAAAGACAGGGACACCCCGACAACTTTGGAGAAATCAAGCAACCCAGCAAATCTAGATAGGGACGTTTCAAGATCGCAACAACCAACCTCATGCAACACACCAACTCATGAGCAGATGTTGGTAGAGGAACTGGAGAAAAACAGACACGAGATGTCAGCCCTAAAAAGTCAGTTGACTGGTTGGGGAAACGAATTGAATCATAACACAAATGTGCCTACTGATGTACATGACATTAAAAATGTTCTGGAGGTGTTTCAATCAGATTTGAGTTCTATCAACCAAGAAGTTCTAGACATTAAGACGAACGATTCATCCATGCCAAACTACCAGTACTTGTGAGGGTGACATCAAAGCAGTCAAAGCCACCGTTATGAATGTCCGTGTTGATATGACGGCCTTAAAAGCAGAGTATCACAACGCAAAGATGCAACACACCACTCAGAATAACGCTAATCAAGTGTTACGTGATGATTTACTATGTACATGTGTAGATCTTCAAACTATGCACTCGGATATAAACTTAATGAAAAACGATCAGCAGACATCGGAGGCAACTTTATTCGCTCTTAAGGGAAATGTAGAAGCCCTTCGCAATGAAGTTTTTAGTGTTAAATCACAAGTGGATCAGGTACATAGTCATATGATAGCGCTACGCAGCACTGCAAAACGCATTGAAGAGGCGGCCGAAGTCATCAAAGCAGCGCTGGTAGTTGCGCAGGGTACAAGGCCAACAGTAACTCCTGTGGAAATCAAAAGTGACGTAGACGGTCCTCCCAACGAATCTGACATGGTACCAACAGCAAGTAGTACACAAAGGGAGGAAAGCCAGAACGTAGTCTCAAAACACAACAGTAGTTACTTTCAAGCCCAGGCCAGGGGATCCCAAGTACAGTACTGGTAGGGCATCGAGTGAGGATACTACTGAAACAGAAGCTTTAGTAATCAGTCCGCAAAATCTTAGAAGTGGTAGTCTATATGAAGACAATTCGGAGAGGAGATATTCTCCTGCTCCAAATCAAGCCCCGGTGGTAGAACATGGCCTTTATTCATGGCCCACACCCTCCCGACCAAATATCTCACATTCGGCTGATGCATCGCAGGACCTGGAAGAATCTACATTTGACAAACCACAACCTGGCACTAATGACAGTTAATCTTGCTTATTTTTTCAATACTGTGTCTGATATATATGTAGTTGTTAACATGGCTTTTAAAAGGAAGAACAGCTGATGCGTATGTGTGACTATGTTCTTCAGGTGTGGCACATAGAATGTTTATCTATTTCCCATTCGAATTTCTAATTTTACAGGTGTAGAATTTTGGTAAGGCCAAATGAAGCTATGTGTAAATATACATAGTTGAATATGTATCTTTTAATATATCAAGACGTGTACTTATAGGAATGTTATGAGAGTCAAACACCGTTTGTACAATAGATAAGCTTTCATTTTCTTTCACGAATCTTTCACGAATCTTTAAGTCTGATGTATGATAGTGCTATATACAGACCACGGCAACGTCCCTGTCCTCGTTGTGCGCGTAGCATGGCTGGACGTTCACCTCCATACCGGTTGTAGATGTAGGTGTTGCGGCGCAGTTGACCAGTGTGGTGAGGCCGGTATGTCTCGCTGATCTTTTCGAAAGCGTTGGGGACATTCTCCGCATCGATTCCAGCGTTGTTGACACGGAAGCGTTTAGCTGCCGCTTCCTGGTTTGTTTGTTTGTTGGGGTAGTTTAACGTCCGGCCAACCCTTATGGGTTCTTTCCAGACTGCACAAGGTAATACTTTTCAGCTTATTTTACGCCACAAGGGCGGTGACCAAATATATGATATGGTTTAGGAGAAACCCGCCACCGGGTGCGATACCCTACTCGTTGTGAAGAGTGGCAAGGGGTCTTTAGTGTGCAATGTCCCATAGAAAGGACACCACACACCCGGCCTTTGATGACCCTGTCGGGAGCACAGGGTGGCCCCTGGATCCCAGACTCTTGGATCCTTTCTTAGATTTTATCTATCAGTTGGCATTCTCGAAGGAATTGCAGGATCTTTTTACTTCCGTTGTTGTTAAACACGTCCTTCATCGATGTTCTGTTTTGGAGATGCCGCTTGCGACTATCATCCGTCTTCTTACACTTCAATATGATGTGCTCCACCGTTAGTTTGGTGTTACACTGTTGACAAATAGGAGCACCTTCACCTTTCAACAGGTGTTCATGTGTCTGCCTGGTGTGGCCCATCCGAAGACGGGCCAGTTTCACCTGTTCTGACCTTGTCAGGCACTCTCTTTTGCTTTTGTCACTTTTCTCTTTTAATTTGGGTTGGACAGAGTGTAGAAGATTGTTCTCCTGTTTGTTCCAGTCGCTTTGCCACTTAGACCGCAAATGTGTTTTGCTTAGTGGCAGTAAGTCTGTGTGTGGGATTCTAGCAACCTCAGGATCTAGGGCCAAGGCCCCCTTGGCTGCTTGGTCTGCCTTTTCATTACCAGAGATTCCAATGTGGCTAGGTAGCCAGCAGAAAATCACTTCTTTGCCAACCGATTTCAGGTTGGTGTGACTTTGCTGGATATCTCTGATTATGGGATTGTTAGGCTGATGTTGTAGGATAGTTTGTAAACAGGACTTTGAGTCTGAGAAGATGATAAACTTTCTGTATCCTGGTACTTTGATCCAGTCTAGTGCACGCGCCAGAGCACGTGCTTCAGCAGTAAAAATGCTGGCTTGGCCGTGAAGGGCACCGGTCAGGTCCCCATATTCTGTATGTACTGCATAACCCACTCTATTTCCTTCCTTGGAGCCATCAGTGAAGATGGGGAAATGATCACTGTATTGGTCTTTCAGGGCTCCATATTCGTTCCTGAAAGCAGAGGGGTTGGTTTCGTTCTTCTTGTTATTGCATAGTTCCAGGATGACCACAGGTTTACTCTGGGACCATGGTGGGTCCTTGGGTGGTCTTATTTCTCTGATGATATTCAAAGGTATCTCTGCTTCTCTGATCACAGATTTAGCAGAGGTAGAGAATGGTTTGGCCACCCTTGGATTTACCCGGAACAACTCGCTGTTATGTGTGCGGAATATGGTATCATGTGTTGGGTTTCTCTTGTCAGCTTTGACCTTTATTGCATATTGTAAGGACAATTTTTCCCTCCTTAAATGTAAAGGTGGAACATTGCCCTCCACGTGTAGGCTTTTGGCTGGTGATGTTCTGAAAGCGCCAAGACATATTCATAGGCCCTGGTTTTGGATGGGGTTTAGTCTGTCCAAGTAGGATTTCCCTGCTGACTGGTATATCAAAGAACCATAATCCAGCCTTGACTGGATGTATGCTTTGTACAGGGTCAGCAGGATCTCTCGGTCAGCACCCCATTCTGTGTTGGACAGTACTTTCAGGAGATTCATGGCCTTTAGGCATTTTCTCCTCAAATATTCAATGTGAGGTTTGAAGGATAGGATCTTGTCATAGATCATTCCCAAGAACTTCACCTCCTCCCCTACAGGCAGTTCAGTGTCCTTGAGACGGAGTGCCGGATTTTCCACACACCCCCTTCTACGACAGAAGTGAACGCATGTAGTTTTGTTGGTGGAAAACTTGAAACCATTTTCAGTACTCCATCTGTCAAGGAGATTCACTGCCTGTTGTAGTTTTCTTTCTATAGTTGTCATTTGTCTCGATCGGTAGCATATGACAAAGTCATCAACATAGAGACAGCAGTTAAGGTCTTTCTGCAGGGACTTTGTAATGCTGTTAATTTGTACACCAAACAATGTCACAGAGAGGACACAGCCTTGGGGTACACCCATTTCCTGGTCGACTCTCCGCGACAGTTTGGTACCAAGACGTACGCTAAATGTTCGGTTGGCAAGGAAATTGGAAACGAATGTGGGCAGTCTGCCTCGCAGTCCCATTTCCTGCAGATTCTGTAAGATGCCATATTTCCATGTCGTGTCGTATGCCTTTTCGAGGTCAAAAAAGACAGCCACCACATGTTCTTTGTTGGCGAATCCTTCTCTTATGTAGCTTTCAAGCCTAACAAGGTGGTCGGTTGTGCTCCGCCCTTGGCGGAAACCTGACTGGTAGGTGTTTAGGAGATCATTAGATTCCAGATACCAAGTCAGCCTGTTGTTGACCATTCTTTCCATGGTTTTGGAAAGGCAGCTAGTCATAGCAATAGGTCTGTAGCTCTGGGGATCACTCTTGGTTTTCCCATTTTTCAGGATAGGGACCACAGTAGCTTCAGCCCAAGAGCTTGGATAATCTCAGTTTACCCATATGTTGTTGTACAACACTAGTAGTAGTTTGAGTTGTTCTTCTGGTAGTTTTTTCAGCATGTCATAATGAACAGTGTCAGGTCCAGGAGAAGACGACTTTGACTGATGGAGGGCATGTTTCAGCTCCTCGAGGGAGAAGATGGTGTTGTATATCTCCTTGTTGTTGGATGTGAAGTCAAGTTCAGTGTCTTCCTTCTTTTTGTGTCGGAGGAAAGTTTCGCTACAGTTCTCCTCAGAGGAGACTTTGGAGAAATATGTAGCTAAGGTATTTGCTATTTCCTCCTTGGTTTCTTTTGTTTCGTTTCCGACCTTCAACTGGTGGACTGTTGAGGTAGTTTGTTTGTTTGTTGGGGTAGTTTAACGTCCGGCCAACCCCCATGGGTTCTTTCCAGACTGCTGTTGAGGTAGAGTGACCATTCATCTTCTTCACCACTTTCCATACTTTCCTCATTGGGGTAGATCTGGAAAGAGAGTTGATGAAGTTTCGGAAGGACTCTCCTTTAGCAGTCTTATATGTTAATTTTGTTTTAGCACGGGCTTGTAAATATGCATGCATATTTTCAGCGCTGATGTTACTATTAAACTTTCTCAGTGCTCTCTTTCTCTCCTTTCTAGCCTTTTGGCATTCATCATCATACCATGGCCGAGACTTTTTTGGAGGATGTTTTGATGTTTTTGGTATAGACAGCGCACTTACTTCTAGCAATGTATCTGTGAAGTATTGCACTGGATCTTCTTTCTCGCATGCCAGTTCCCAGGGTAGGAAGGACACTTTACAGAGGTTTTGATAGCAATCCCAATCTGCTTTATGTGTCTTCCACACTGGGATCCTGTCTCTATTTTCATTTTTCTTGGATGTCTGCAGGAGGATGGGAAAGTGGTCGCTTCCACATAAGTCCTCATGTACTGTCCATTGAAACTCTGCAAAGATGGAATGGTGACAGAGTGTTAAATCAATGGACGAGTAAGTTCCACTTCCAGGATGGTGGTATGTTGGAACTTTGGTATTGAACAAGCAGAGGGATTTTCGATCTATGATTCTTTCAATTGCTCTGCCTCTCACGTCTATTTTGTGGGACCCCCATATCTGGTTATGGGCATTGAGGTCACCCATGATTAGAAACGGAGGAGGCAGCTGAGAGATCAGTGTTGCAAGATCATTATATGTGACTTTCTGTCTTGGTGGTATGTAGACAGAGCACAGTGTAAGTGGTTTGTTTATTGTTATTCGAACAGCCACTGCCTGGAGGGTTGTGTCCAAGGAAACCTCTTGTTGAGGGAAGTTTCTTTCGGCCATTATGGCTACTCCTCCGGCAGGGACATGTTCATCGGGAATTTTTGAGTAATGATGGTATTGTTTCATTTTTAAGTGGTCATGGTTTGTTGTTTTTATTTCTTGCAAGCATAGGGCTACAGGTCGGACTTCGGTGCAGAGGAGCTCCAAATCTTCCCTGTTGGCCCTGATGCCTCTGCAATTCCACTGTATGATTGTTTGAGTGTTACTCATTTTTTCTTTGTCTGTTTTTATAGCACTGTCATCCCCTTAGGGTCTGCTGGTACACCAAATCGATTCTGTATACTTATCGGGGATAGGTGTTCCCTTCTGATGGTGACTGCTTTTGTTTTTGGAGGTGTTTGTTTTGGAGGTGATGCGGCCTTCACAGCATAGCTGGAAGCTCTCACGGGTTGGGTTGGATCCCCTTCCTGTGGACCATCTACAGCACGGCTGGAATTGGTCACAGGTTGGGTTGGGTCCCCTTCCTGTGAGCTGTCTACATCACATTCAGACCCTAGGGATGATGCGGGTCTTTCGCTTCCACCTGGTCTTTTTGGTGGGGATTTACTACTAGCGAGTACTGGTATCCTAGAGGATCCAGACTCAGCTGGAGGCCCAGATGGTTTTGGGCCTTTGGAGGGCTGGGTGGTCTTGCCCTCAGTATTTGTCCCTGAGACTTGGGACTGACCTCTTTTAGGGAGCGAGGTGGTATTGCTCCCTCTGTCGGTCCCATGTGTGGGCCGAACTTTACTTTGTTTTTGCTGTGCATTCACAGCCTGATGGTGAGGAGCCTTTTGATATTGCTGTGGCTTGACAGCACGGTCAGGCCAGTCAGGTGTTTGGCAACCTGCATCTTTCTTTGACCTGACCACTGAAGCGAAGCTTCTTGTGAGCACTGGAGCACGGGATGCTCTCACGATCCTTCGGGCTTCAGAGAAAGAGATCTTCCTTTTGACACGGACAGATTGAACCTCTTTCTCTTCGATGAAATGCGGGCATTTCCTGGAGTATGCCGGGTGTTCCCCTTTGCAATTAATGCATTGGGGTTTACCCTTGCACTCTTGAGTTGAGTGGTCGACTTCTTTGTTTCCACATCGACCACACCCTGCTTGGCCATTACATTTGTTTGTCGATATTCTGGCCTGGCTTTAACTTGTGTAGCCCCCAATCAATGCACCGATAGTGTAGGATGCAGCAGGCTTTGATTGCCCAAGACGCCTGTAGGGGATCCATCTGCATGACCCCACCACCCGAGTGAGAATCTGTAAAAAATGATTCATATTTGTTTCAGATATTATGATCAAAAAAGTTTCGTTACGTCTTGGGGAAGCAATTAGAATTGTCAGAATATTGATCAAGAAATACATAACCGTCTTTCAACGTCATTATAGGATTACATAAATATTTTGGCACATATAGATACAAACAGTGATAGTTAGTCAATGTAAATGATAACAATAACAACAATTGCCTGTAGAAACTCGGGCAATCAGGCCCCTATTTATATAACTAGTAAAAAACAACAACAACAACAAAAATCTTCCACTGCAGGTGTTGCTCAGCTGGCTGCCTCCAGGCTACTGACCAGTGGAGGTGGGGCTGACCTGTCTTTCAGGGATCTCCCCTCTAGGTGGCAGCAAGTCCACTGCAGGGGAGGCCATAGAGTAGGCCCCTCTGATGTATATCTATATAACTAACTTATATAGTATATACAAACATAGTGATAGTTAGTCAATGTAAATGATAACGATAACAACAATTGCCTGTAGAAACTCGGGCAATCAGGCCCAAAATTCCAGACAATTCAGGAAAAAGCAGATAATGATTCTGCTATTTTCCTATCCAACTCCTTCCTCTGTGATATGTCTGCGGACAGATAGTCCAGGACACACAGACTCTGCCAGTCTCCACACTGTTGGATATGGTGAAGAGGGATCCCAAGCCTTGACATATAAGTTGCAGCACCCCTACGTAGGGAATGAAACCCAATCTTTTTGGCTAGTCCAGCGTCAATACACCACTTCTTCAAAGTAGATAATGCCGTGGATACTGAAGTGGCTGATGTCCCAACGACAAAAGTTGGGCCGAAGGATCCTTTGGATATCTTTCTAAATATATTTTAAGTTGTGAAACAGCACAAAGAGGACCACCACATCTTGAAATAGGTATAAGCAAACGCCTCTGAGAAAATTGTATAGTTTTTGAACTGGTAGCTTCAATGATAAATCCAACGTTGTTCCAAGAGATATTCCTCAGATATAGCAGATGAGCATCATCGTCCTTTGAAACGAAGAAATGACTTTTCCGTAGCAAGGATCTAAATGCCAAAACAACTGACAACCATACGGATAATTCCCATTGGTCTGATACATCAACTTGCTGAAAGATCCGTGATAGCTCTTCAGGTAGCAACGGCTCCATAGGAGAACTAACATCGCCAAGAATACGCTTGAGACCTCTAAGGACCAAGCAAACGCCATAGTCTTTTCTGAGATCTTCAAATTCCTCAGAGAGCTTAGACATAGAATTTAATGCTGAAACATAGTTATTAGTTGTCACATATTTAACGGAATCAGCCAGATAAACCAAAAACGTACACACAATATTAGGCTTGATAGGTGAAGGTTGTAACTTGTAAGAAATGCAAAAGTCAACGTATCTTGACCACTGTGCTGCTCTGGTCTTACGTGTAGAGATAGCAAAAGCCTCTGACTTGACAGCCTCCACCCTCCGGTCTAAAGTTAAAACATGCCTTAATCCTATGTATCGACTTGCTCTGCTCTCAACTACTGATCATCACCCTTATATATTAAGCAGTTATTGATTTTCCCCCAAGTAGTGCTGCTACTGGTAAACTTAGCCTGTGTGCCGTAACAGAACAGGTTTATTATGCTTACCCAAAAAGCCTACCATACTTATACTACATGATACAGTAATTTGTATAATTTCGAATGCTGTTTATAATGTATCTTCTACAATCTGGTGACTGTTTCTTCATTTTATTTGTACACTACTAATCACATGCAAAAGGTGTTTTACTAACTACCTTTGTGCAAGACGTCAATCATTAATCAACCGTCTGATTATGTAGTCAGTTTATAAGCTAGGACTGCAATTTTAGGTGCTAGGACTGCAATTCCACAATTTCTTGAGCTTGTATTCTTTCCAATATCCACTTTTGTATCCATGGTAAGTGTTTTTGTATAATCGATTCATCATAGAGCTGTAGTCCTAATTATTCATAAGTATTGGTTCTGGATATTTCATCACCATCCTTACATATAGCTTATGCTTTAAACATTTTCTGGATGAGTCATAATTTTGGGGCCTTGCATTTAATACGCACAGCAAACTTTCAAAAATCTTAGACCCGTCACCCCCCTTGAGCAAAAATACGCATTGGATATGTACTAAAATGTATGCACATTTTCAAAAATCTCAAACCCCCTCCTCCCTTGCTGCGTATGTACATAATGGAAGGTCCCTTTTTGTTTTAGATATAATATTCAGTTACTTTCGTTATTCAACTTTTCCTGCAAAGATTTTTCTAATGCATCATTGTCCTTATTAAAATCAATGAGTACTGCAACATTTACACTCTATTGTTACGAAATGTATCTTGTTTCTGGAATTTATTTTACAGTGTCATGATAAAGATGGTTCTGAATGTCTTGTGCCGTGTTTGATATTCAAAATTAGAATTAAATGTTTTTAACAATGAAAACTATAATTTTGGATATCAAAGATTTTATAATGTAAGTATCTTAAAGTTCACCCGAAGTAATTATTTAGAAATTTCTACTGTGGGCACCAAATTGACTCTGAGCACTAAAAATAGGTTGTCAATGACCAGGGGCCACTCACATATACTTCGCGCTGCTATAATAAGTCTTTATTCAGAGGTGTGAAGACACTCTAACACCAGAGCGGCCAACCTGAGGAGCATATGCTAATTTTAGGCTCATGACGTCATCGGCGTTACTGCTGGCCAGAAGCAAACAAGAGTCAACACTAGTCACCCTACGTTTTTATGCAGAGGACACGGCCAACTTCAGAGCACTGACCTATAGTCTTAAACTGTATTTCTTTATCAGTTGCACTTGATATATTCATAAATATGTAGTGTCGGCATAGATTAGGGTTGGGGGACTCACATTGAATATTGATTTTTTCAAAGACGTACGAGGTCAGAAACGTCCTGGAGACTTCAGACGACCCAGGTCCACGGTCTTAAAACTGTCTTTGAATTTTATTTACTCTATTTAGGTCCGATGATCAAGAAATGACCAAAAAAACGTAAAACGTAAAATGTGTTATGCCCTATAATAAAAGCTGACTGCAATGTGAATATCTAATCTATCTCTGAGAATTTACAAACATATCCTTCCATTGACATTTTGTTAAGTCGTACGTTTAAGCACTCACAGTGTAATCTGATTCTTTTGATTCCTTATAGGATGTAGTCACATGAACAAAATCAGTCCTTTCTTTAACCAGCAGACCTATAGACGCAATATACAATACTATACACATGCCTGTATGTTAATGACACTGTATTACAGAAAAATAGATACCGTACATAATGCATCTATTTTCCAACATGATATTGGCAAATGTCTTATATAACGCGGATGGACATCAGACACAATGTCCATCACTGTAAATAGATTTTCACATACACTGCTTTTTGGCCTTGTTTCCAAAACTTTAGCCTAGGCCCATTGGACTCCATATCCCAAAAGAGAGGTCCAATCCTATACCACTAGCAGGGCGCCACACTATTGACAATGGTATATACCTCCATGGCATGTGACCGTGCAGTGGCGCCGATGACGTCACCCCTAAAAGATCATGTGACCAGTGATATGAAAAGTACTGGATCTTGCTACTTCGAAATCAGAGACTATTATTCTCTTTTTTTCTATGGGCAATTCTTATGCAACTGTCATTTTTCATACCAACACAGACTAGTATGGGGTGAATGTGTATACCACATAAAAATCACGATTTCGGGTGAACTTTAATTTGAGGACCCTGTGTGCCACTGCTTGAGAAATTTTGATAAATGATTATGAATGAACTACATGTATGGACCTGTGGTCCAGTTCTATGATCGATGCAATAGTTACAGTGCACTTTTTTGCCCTAGCAGCAGATTGTTGACTGGAATGAATGGTTGCAACACAGGCTAGGTTTGTAATAGGCCAGTGCATCTTTGGCCAGTCCGAAATTGGCAAGGCAGGATGATTGCTCTCAAAAAGTTACTGCTCCTTTATACACTTGAGTTGATATATTCTGAGGAACTTCAATGGGCAGTCAAATTTTCAGATGCCTACCTTGGAGGTAGCTTTCATGTGACCAAAAATAAGTTTTTCGCTCAAACATATGCAGACAACATAGGGGAAGTAATGTCAACTTCAAAACTAGCATGCGCTCGAATTTGTGCACTTACAACATATTGTGTGGCCGCAAGTTTTGATTCAAGCAACAAAATATGTTACCTCATTGACAACTGGAAAAGCTCTGACTTGCAGGTCAATGAAAACTGGTATTTTCTTCACTCCAAAAAGGTCACCTTCAAGAAAGGTACTTTATTAGAAATCATATTCCAAAGTTTATTCCCAAATATAGTAACCATAAGGAATACGGTATAAGAACAGTCTGTTGGCTCAACATGTAATTACATTGATTCCCTTTGTTCCACATATAAATCAACTTGAATTGATTTCATTCTAAAAGTAAAACTTTTTTAAAGTAAAACTTTTAGTGATACAAGGGGGATTTCTAATTGAAATTGTTGTGGATGAGGTTTTGCTCATAACATATTTTGCCTCTTAATTGGTAGTGTGCAACAATATATATATACAGCAAATATCACAGTTTGTTTGTTAGTTGGAGCATATAGTTTAACATCAGGACTCCAGACTCCGATGATAGGTGATAGATTCTATGAGATGGTTTTGGAGAAACCTGCCACTGGAATCACTACCCTGCTCTTTTGGAAAAGTGGCGAGGGAATTCTGATGTCCAATATCCAATAGAAAGGGCATCATATACCCAGCCTTTACTGAAACAGGGTGCCAGGGTTCCCAGACCATTTATAAAACATTATATAAGTGAGGAAGTAAATGAGCAAGTCTAAGAGAGGTCTGTTCACTTTGGAGGCTGGAGTGAGTGTTGGGTGTTTTACGCCATACCGACAGCCAGGGTCATTTTCATAGCGAAAACCAGTTGGGACAAATTCTGTCTTTGGTAACCGAATCTATGAGATGAAGGTGAGAGGGCGGGCAAACAGCAGGGGATCAAAACCCAGCAATCATTTTTCCTGTACCCCATCCCTTAGTGAACCAAGCACTGACCGGGAATTGAACCCAAAGAACCACTTGGTCAGTGCAGGGTTCCCCCTATTGTCGCCTTGTATGATCAGCAGGGACTACTTAGGGTCTTTTCTTACCCGGACCCCAACAAGGCTTTTGGAGGCTGGATGGACGTCAGCGCAGATTGTGTGTGGGTATGCCTGGTCCAAGTAGAATCGACGGCGCTGATTCGTCCCAAAATCAGTTAGTGGGTATGGCGCTTTAATAAAGTCAGTCAGCCGTCGTTGCCAGTGATCACAACGATCCATATTAAATGTTTAATAATTTTATGCCGACTGCCCGATGTCGGGCCGTCAGTTAGTGGGTATGGGGCTTAACACACTGCACATGTGAATCCAGGGAGGGGGTAGTCTGACCAACTGTGGGTTAATAAGGAAGCATGTATTTAGATACAAACAAACCTGGAGGAAGAACCCCTAGCAGTTTACATAAATCCCCTGCAGTTGATCCTACACATACTCCTAAAAATCTTCATCTGCATAAATGCACATTCAATGAATTCACTCTATCAAGATTTCTAGTTCTAAAAAAAATTCATCAATGAGTTATAATACACATAGCAACACACCTTAAACTACATGAGAAACACATGGAAAGATATCTTTACACCAACTTGTCAGGGGCGGATACAGGATTTTCGGAAGCGGGGTCAGTATAAAGGCTAAGTACTAAAACTGTGTGTACTCGCGTATACATGCGCAGCATTTTCCCCTCTTTTTTTTGTAGTTTAGGGGTCCACCAAAAGGGTCAGGACCCCCAGGACCCCACCCCCCTGGATCCACCCCTGCTTGTTGAACCTGCACCAAACGCGAATCAAACTTGAAATTTATTCTTCCCAGGGAGCTCAGTGAGAATAATTAAGAGCAACTTTCAAAACTCCATGTCTTAATATTTTGTATTTAATATCTAAGAATATCTAAAGAGAGGGACCAGTGAAAATTGAATTTTCATTTTACACTTTAGAATAACTGAAAACTGAAAGGTACAATAATTTCCACCTTTTATATTAAACTTTGCTACTTTTTAGATAAGGTCTGTACTGTTCTGTCCGGCTAATATGGGACGTCTGTGCGTAACATCACACAGAGAAATGGTTGAAAAGAAAAGACAATTATGCAATCACATTCTTGTATTTTTCACCCCTTCTGCCTGTTACGTCACACACAGTGGATATTACTTTGATTCAGATGAATTTGTATAAAAGAAAAACCAATAGAATAACATTTAACATGGTAATTACATGGCAGGTAGGGTTCACAATTAAGCACTAATTTACAACCTCCTTTTGGCCCCCCTTTAAAGGATAGAGTAGGAGGATGAGCATGGACATGTGTGAGGGTGCACAATTCTTGATAATTTCCCACTTGAACATACATATATATCTATACATCATATTAAAGCTGAATGTCTTAGCTATCGATTGATACCCATTATATGATGTGTTTTGGTAGATGTATGAAATTGGGAAATGTGAAATAAAATTTCATGACTCATTTTTTGAGCACAAATTTCTGATTTAAGTGCAGCCCACGCAAATGATCCGTTGATCTCACTACTCTATCCTTGATTAATAAGCCCATTCCCACATATGGTATTTCCAGGATTGGACAAGGGTCGGACAAAATTCACATATAAAGCATCCTTGTGTCCTAGAGTTATGGTTACTGAAATAAGCAAGTATTATATTTTTCTATATCCCTAATCACTGATAAAACATTATGATTTCTAAAATCTTACCAATCGGCAGATTTGCAGGTTTGCTAGCCAATCAAAAATCTGAATTTCAGGGAAAATATGGTTGGACATTATAGGGTGGGCTGACAAGCTTTAACATTGGTTCCTTGAAAATGGGGAAAAGGCCAATATATAAAGCTGCATCTTACAAATCTAAGAAGCAATTTGTCAACCAAATTACTTTCATTGATTAACTTTAAACATTAAACAAATACACTTTAACATTGGTGTAAACTGGGATGGGCTTATTCTACAAGCAGTGGTTTCAATGGACAGGGAGTTGTTTCAAATCTCATCAGTAACACAAATGTCGCACTACTGTTCCAATTCTCGCCAATGACACAAATGCCTCACTACTACATTTTCTTTTGAATAGTAGCAGAGACTTTATTTCATTAACAGAGTTAAACATTACAACTTTATTTGTCTGCATACTTCTTACAACATTACTGTTTGCAGGATGGCTGGGTTTGGAAGATGGACCAAACGAACTTCATGGAAGGGCAATATGTTTTCTAAAGAACTCATGGGGAACTATTTGTGATCAGTCTTTTAATGCTTATACTGGCTGGCCCCGCACATTTTGTGTTGATCTTGGCTACAATATTACTGATACTGCAAAACATGCAAGACACACCTCACTTGGGAAAGGAACTGGAAACATAGCCTGGAAATTGCTTGGGTGTGGCAGAATATATGGTCTTGATCATGAGGAATGTTCTAACACTGATAGTTGTGGTCATAATTATGATGTAGTAATCAAATGCAAAGGCAAGAGATCTCTCTGGTCTTAATTTCAGACATGGAACTGTCACTACCCTGACACAAAAAGTACGTGATAATGTTAAATATTAGATAGAACAGAAAATGGTTGATAAGGCTGTTTTTTTTATTATTCCTGATAATTTTCTCTCTAACCCGTTATAAAAAATTTAAAGTGCAGACACTCAATATAAACAGATAGCTCTTAAGAAAAGGTTACACATTGGTCTGTCTTATAAATATACATGTAAGTTGAAACGTGAAACTCAATGAATAAATTCTTGTTACTTTTCAAAAGCATGCACACAATTATTCATGTCTTAGATTAAAGTCCTTGTTTTATCTCTGTGAAATGACAGGCCTAAGGCCAGGTCTCCAGGGAAAACCCTCACGAATAGTTCTATTTGTTGGCTGACTAGTGTAAAGCCTTTGTAACACTAACTGCCATGGTTCAAAAGGGTTAACAGTAGGCAAATGATGAATAGCACAATTCGCTGGGCCTTATTGGCCCGCGCTTAAAGGGATTAAGGACCGTCTGGTAGGTTTCTAACTGAGCCAGCATATAACCTTAATACAATTTGTGACTAATATTAAAGGAATGAATAACCATGATAAAAAAAACAAATCATCCTATTTGTTTTCAAGATAAACAGGTGTTCAAAAATGAGGTTTTACCATAGGTTTCTATGGTAAAAGGTTACATATCGGTATGCCCCCCCCCCCTAAATCCGCCACTCCTTTAAGTTTCCACTTCTACATACCAGACCTATTTTGTATAGTTCATCTACACACTAACCTAGATCAAGGTGCATGCTGGGAAATGTGTAAGGCTGAAACATACATTTTCATAAATTGCACTTTTGTAGTTTAACATAATAACTAACTAGCTTAGCTTATTTTTTCAGTATAAGTCATGGTAAAACTTACTATTTGATATTTTATAAGTTGGTTTGAGAAAAAAGTATTCCTAAAAAATTTATATTTTCAAATATTTATATATTTTCTGTATTTTTTCCAGTGTTTTTGTCGAACACAATTAATTCAGATTACACTGCAGGTGGTTAAAATAGTGTAACTCCAATATCTATGGTAGGGAGAATTTATTTCACTTGCATACTAGGGTCTCAACCTCATTGTATGGATGATGGATACTCCTTGATTCAATCCTCCCCACACAGTCTAGACTGTAAAAATATTATTGTTCAAATTTACCAATTGAATGTGATTGAAAATGGTAAAAACTGTTATTTTGAAATATGAATATGATCTTGTGTATATAGTATGTGAATAGGTCTATGGTTGTTGGAAGGAGTTGCCATACCAATGATTACTGTTTAATTAATGTATATTTGTCCTTTTTATGTAATTTATCCATCCTTTACATTTTGTATGTATAAGAATAATATTTTGTACATTCATGTGTCAATTACATTGATTTGTATCTGTATGTGATAATACTTCATTATACGTTCTGTTGGAAGATCTTGTACGCACAGGAAAAAATGTGATGGAACAAATTGAAGCAATTGTCAATAATGTGGAGTGATGCTTGAGTGCAAGTGCTTCCTTATGCTCAATACACACAAAGTCATCAGTGCATAGATACGTACATATTAATCAATGACCTAGGGCTTTGTGGGTCTTGAAGAAAAGATCTATAATTCATAAAACATTGACATCACAGCAGCTAGAGTCTGTTCAACCATATTTAACCACTTGATGTCTAATAGATACTTTGAAGCCCTGAGTAAGCTCTGAAAGGTATTTTTTGTTTTCCTTCTCAGATGTTGTCATGGTTACTTTGGAAACAATTTTCTTTTTGCAATTTTGTTTAGCAGTAATGTGTAACGATTTACTGATGTGAAAAGGTTTGGAGGCTGTCATTGGATGAGATCAAAGAAATTGTTGAAATGCTTCTGCAACCTGCTCAGTCCATTTCAGGACTTGACAAATCGGGTGTCCTGACGCCCGGGACAACAAGAAAAAGGTGCAAAATTATGGGTTATTTCCCCTCAATTTGATGCATAGACAAAAATTATTTGTATAGGAAACGAGGCTTGGTTTGTGTTCAGATTTTGAAAAAATAAAATAAAAATAAATTAAAAAAAAAAATCTTTGTATTAGACTCACATTGCTATATGAATGTCTTGGCAAATATTCCTCTGGAATCCCGGGCTACCACTAAATACTAACGGGCAACCGCACAAGAGACCATGGTTGCCTGATGGGCAACCAGGTGAAAAAACGATCAGTCAAGCCCTGCCTTTAATATGTACTTTTACTACCAGCAAAATAATGTTTATAGAAATGTCAAGAATAGGTGATCAGTTGTTGATTATTATTGGAAACAAAATTATACAGTTATACTGCTATTGAAGGCAAATGATAATTTTATTCGTACAAATCGCACAAGCGCTTTTTTGCGCATCGGCCTTGCTTACTTTGCTTCCTTTGCCAACGTTAACAGTTATCTGTAAAGGTAATAAACATGTTGGGTATGCATGGGAATCCCTCCCTGTAGCCGGATCAGTGGATCTTTTTGCCAAATTTAAAATTTTCTCCTGAGCTCCCCAGTGGGGGCGGCCATTTTGAATAGATTTCCCAGCATGCACCTCACCATTAAACCAAATTGTGGTTCCTGTTTAGATTCCTGTAGACTTTTTATAGTATTTCATTCATTTTTAGAATGCTTTTATGAAAATGTTATTCGATGAAACATCATGAAACTTCATATTCTTAGTGGAGATACTTTGAGACACATTCTGTAATACGGGAATTTCATAGGAATTTACATCCTAATACAGTTAAGTTGCCATGGCAACATCAGTGTGTATAGTAACCCCACCATAAGAATAACACCTTCTATTAAGTTATTTATAAGGTATTTAATCTTACCAAAACCATTTATACCATGAAAAATCAATTCAATTGTTAAGAGTCAATGAATTGTTACTGGTTGCCTAGCAACACAGTTTCATACTGAGCAGTATAATAACTATTGGTTCTGCCTAGCAACAGCCTGTTGCTTAGCAACCCAATTTCAGAATTAACCTGAATGCATTGTATAAGTTTAGTGTGAAAGGTTTTCAGCATTCTGGTACCATTATTGCATACTCCTTAATCAAGTCACATTATGCATGTAATTCTCGCTCCGACTATAGCCTTTTTTTGTTATGTAATTTTACTGTATTACTACGCACTGCCATTAACTAGGTCAAGCCCACATCCAGGCACTTGCAGAATCCCAGAATGCTAAGGTCTGAGCAAGGATTATGGAGGAATCTGAAGTGACTAAGGAGTATGCCATTAATGATGTTTAAATGGCTGGTTGCTATGGTAATAGCAAATTCTAGAAATGGTTGCTAGTGAAAAACAACACCATAGATACACTCAATATGAACATGTATGTTATGATGTCCTTCTGCGTACATCTTATAAGTTTCATGGATAAGAAATGAATGTGTTTAGCGAAAAGCCAATGTTTATAACTGGTTCTCTATGATTCAAAGAGGGCCCACATGGCACTATTCTATCCCTATTTCGAATTAGATTCCAGGACTCTCTTAAACTCTTTTTTGGCTAAAAAAAATAAAAAAAAACCTTTTAAAATGAAATGTGATTCATAGTGGCCTGAATAAGACCCCCTATTTCTAGAAATCTCGAAGTTTTAGTAATCCTGCACACAAAACAACCTTTTAAAATAACGCTGCCTTGAGAGTATTGGAAACATTATGTAGACTAATTAGAATATTTCAGATTTCTCCAAAGAAAGCTATCGTTTTCCTAATGTGTAATATCATATGTATTTTTATATGAACAAGTTATCCCTTTTCCTCAAAATTGCAAATTCTGGCTGAAAGAATGCCCCCAATTTTCAATTGTCGCAGACATGCGAACTATCTTTCAAATGACCCCATTCTCAGCGATTTTTAGAATGCTGCCCATACCGTGGAGAAGAGAGAGTTGGGGTACTGGGGGCACGGCTGGAGTAGGCTGATCCTGTCCCACTCCGTTCTGACTATTATATAGTACATTGCAAGGGGTATTGAGCCTGCTGAATTGTTTTGTTCTTCCCATCCCTATTTACTAAGAAGGCAATAAAAAGCCTCCAATTACAATTGTGTGACGTAGCTGATGTCAAAAACCAATTGAGCGATAACCCCCCTATAGAGTAGTAGTAGTAGTATAAGTAATGCTTTTATTGACAACAGGGAATCATTACAAGCTGATCTCATATGTCATTTACAAAGACAATAACATATATACAACAAACAAACAAACAAAGGTGTTCACTAAGACCACCAGACCAACAGTACAGTAGTTCTTTTGATCTATGTTGGTACCCCGGGTACCCATGAGGCGAGGGATTTTAGGCTTTAGGAAAGTTTATTAGCCTTAATCAGATTTAATATTCTGATGGTAGGTCAAAAAAAATGACACTATAGTGACAATTTTCTTTTATTATTTTAAATCTTAAATCTGTGAATCGTAGTCTGAAAATATTTTAATTGTGTCCAGGCCTAAAACTGATTCAAAAGTGCCATTGATTTAATTGATCAAGTTAGGAGTTGTAGGCACCTTTGGGTTGGTGTATTCCAAGATCCAACAGAGAGCAGCTTAGGCCTATAGATCTATATGTAATTTTAAATCAGATATTTTGATGGTAGGTCTGACAAAAAAATGACACTATAGACTAGTATACTGACAAATTCTCAAACGCCTAAGTTCAATGCCCTTGACTTGAAGACATTAGCCTTAAAATTAGGCCTATCTAAATTGCTGGAAAACGATATATACCTACCTTGCTTTAACGCCTGAGTCCTGAATGCGTCAGAATCAATGTGTATATCCTCCACAATTCATCGTTTAAAATGAATATCATCCAGGCTTTTTGAATTCTGTATACTGACCTTGGCCCCGACGTCTCGTAGATGCAGAAGTCCGTGTAGGCATAGTAACCTTCTAACCCTGATTAAATCATTTAGATTGAACATCTCGTATTGATAAATCCTCTTAAATCTAGGGAATTAAGTATTTAATCTAAACCCAAGAGATAGATTACAGCGGATTACACAATAAATTACGAGACGTTGAGCCTATCTGACCAGGGTGAGTGGTGGGAAGAAGCCAGAAACATGCTGCTGGTGTTCAGCTTTATCGAACAGAATTATACAACACGCTTGTCAAAAACCAGCGACGTAGGACCAATTTTACTTGTTCCCAGCGTGTTTCTTTTATTTCTTATATAAATTTGAACTTCCCGCCGAGCACCAGTGAGTTCAACTACATGGACGACGCCATATTGAAAAAAGATAACGAAATAACGATTTTGATTCCTGAGTTTTATGTCTAATTTGTTCGACCTGGGACAAATTTCACGAGTCCTCCTGACTCTATACATCATAATAATATCTCAGGTAATCCCAAATAATCACAATAATATATTATTTTACCTCAGAATCAGTTTAAATTTCAGAACACCTAAAATCCCTTTGTCTTCGTAGTAGACTCTTCCAGCTTTATCTTTATAATGAACAGGTCCGGATTATTCCATTCCAGCAGGGGTGCAAGGTACTACACAGGACAAATGTGCCAGCCTGGCCACAAATGGTAGACAGATCTCTATATGTATAAATTCGGCGGTGCCGGTTCTAAGTGTTAAAAGGACTCTTTGATCTGTTGTGCCCTCGCCTCATAACAATAAACATAAGACAATCAAGATACTGCTGATATTAATACTGTTATGTTTTTGACAGCTGCAGGTCCGTAGATCTAGATGTATATTTGCTATCCAGTTCGAACTATTTAGAGATTCAGTTAAATAATGGACGGGTTATAATGATATAATATTGGCAAAAAGCGCACCATGACCTTGTTGGCACAAACTGTGACACCTGTATCAACTGACTAGGTAACAATGGACTAGAAATGAAATGCTGCGTAACTTTGCTAAAGGCTAATGGTATTATAATGGTCAATATTGTCGTACGTGGTTTTCTCTGGTTTTGAATGCAGAGTATACATAAGTACCCAGTGCTTTGATAACTTTAGCATCTTTACTACCCATAACAGAAATAAACAAGTCTTCCTGGGAAATTATAGAGTTGTCCAGTGATAAAGAGTTAAAAAGGGTTTGTCGGAGTCCATCATATAGCGAACAACTCAGGAGAAAGTGCTGTTCATCCTCAACCTCATTAAGGGAGCAGTTTGTACACTTTCTATTATCCTTAGCAACCTCAGGTTTTACATGACGTCCTGTCTCTATGGCAAGCGAATGAGAACTCATTCTTAACCTGGCCAAAGCTGTCAAACGTTGTAGATTAGTCGAGCATAATAAGTAACTTTCCATACAATATTCTTCTTTGAATTTTTGAAATTTTCTTAGTTTTCCTTTAGTGTTATTTTTCACTCTCAATAAACAGTTTTCCATATGCATATTGTACAATCTTTCTCTTAGTCCTGCCAATGTTTTATTTCTCACGGTGTTTGTTTGTTTGTTTGTTGGGGTAGTTTAACGTCCGGCCAACCCTTATGGGTTCTTTCCAGACTGCACAAGGTAATACTTTTCAGCTTATTTTACGCCACAAGGGCGGTGACCAAATATATGATATGGTTTAGGAGAAACCCGCCACCGGGTGCGATACCCTACTCGTTGCGAAGAGTGGCAAGGGGTCTTTAGTGTGCAGTGTCCCATAGAAAGGACACCACACACCCGGCCTTTGATGACCCTGTCGGGAGCACAGGGTGGCCCCTGGATCCCAGACTCTTGGATCCTTTCTTAGATTTTATCTATCAGTTGGCATTCTCGAAGGAATTGCAGGATCTTTTTACTTCCGTTGTTGTTAAACACGTCCTTCATCGATGTTCTGTTTTGGAGATGCCGCTTGCGACTATCACTTGTCTTCTTACACTTCAGTATGATGTGCTCTACCGTTAGTTTGGTGTTACACTGTTGACAAATAGGAGCACCTTCACCTTTCAACAGGTGTTCATGTGTCAGCCTGGTGTGGCCCATCCGAAGACGGGCCAGTTTCACCTGTTCTGACCTTGTCAGGCACTCTCTTTTGCTTTTGTCACTTTTCTCTTTTAATTTGGGTTGGACAGAGTGTAGAAGATTGTTCTCCTGTTTGTTCCAGTCGCTTTGCCACTTAGACCGCAAATGTGTTTTGCTTAGTGGCAGTAAGTCTGTGTGTGGGATTCTAGCAACCTCAGGATCTAGGGCCAAGGCCCCCTTGGCTGCTTGGTCTGCCTTTTCATTACCAGAGATTCCAATGTGGCTAGGTAGCCAGCAGAAAATCACTTCTTTGCCAACCGATTTCAGGTTGGTGTGACTTTGCTGGATATCTCTGATTATGGGATTGTTAGGCTCATGTTGTAGGATAGTTTGTAAACAGGACTTTGAGTCTGAGAAGATGATAAACTTTCTGTGTCCTGATACTTTGATCCAGTCTAGTGCACGCGCCAGAGCACGTGCTTCAGCAGTAAAAATGCTGGCTTGGCCGTGAAGGGCACCGGTCAGGTCCCCATATTCTGTATGTACTGCATAACCCACTCTATTTCCTTCCTTGGAGCCATCAGTGAAGATGGGGAAATGATCACTGTATTGGTCTTTCAGGGCTCCATATTCGTTCCTGAAAGCAGAGGGGTTGGTTTCGTTCTTCTTGTTATTGCATAGTTCTAGGATGACCACAGGTTTACTCTGGGACCATGGTGGGTCCTTGGGTGGTCTTATTTCTCTGATGATGTTCAAAGGTATCTCTGCTTCTCTGATCACAGATTTAGCAGAGGTAGAGAATGGTTTGGCCACCCTTGGATTTACCCGGAACAACTCGCTGTTATGTGTGCGGAATATGGTATCATGTGTTGGGTTTCTCTTGTCAGCTTTGACCTTTATTGCATATTGTAAGGACAATTTTTCCCTCCTTAAATGTAAAGGTGGAACATTGCCCTCCACGTGTAGGCTTTTGGCTGGTGATGTTCTGAAAGCGCCAAGACATATTCGCAGGCCCTGGTTTTGGATGGGGTTTAGTCTGTCCAAGTAGGATTTCCCTGCTGACTGGTATATCAAAGAACCATAATCCAGCCTTGACTGGATGTATGCTTTGTACAGGGTCAGCAGGATCTCTCGGTCAGCACCCCATTCTGTGTTGGACAGTACTTTCAGGAGATTCATGGCCTTTAGGCACTTTCTCCTCAAATATTCAATGTGAGGTTTGAAGGATAGGATCTTGTCATAGATCATTCCCAAGAACTTCACCTCCTCCCCTACAGGCAGTTCAGTGTCCTTGAGACAGAGTGCCGGATTTTCCACACACCCCCTTCTACGACAGAAGTGAACGCATGTAGTTTTGTTGGTGGAAAACTTGAAACCATTTTCAGTACTCCATCTGTCAAGGAGATTCACTGCCTGTTGTAGTTTCCTTTCTATAGTTGTCATTTGTCTCGATCGGTAGCATATGACAAAGTCATCCACATAGAGACAGCAGTTAAGGTCTTTCTGCAGGGACTTTGTAATGCTGTTAATTTGTACACCAAACAATGTCACAGAGAGGACACAGCCTTGGGGTACACCCATTTCCTGGTCGACTCTCCGCGACAGTTTGGTACCAAGACGTACGCTAAATGTTCGGTTGGCAAGGAAATTGGAAACGAATGTGGGCAGTCAGCCACGCAGTCCCATTTCCTGCAGATTCTGTAAGATGCCATATTTCCATGTCGTGTCGTATGCCTTTTCAAGGTCAAAAAAGACAGCCACCACATGTTCTTTGTTGGCGAATCCTTCTCTTATGTAGCTTTCAAGCCTAACAAGGCGGTCGGTTGTGCTCCGCCCTTGGCGGAAACCTGACTGGTAGGTGTTTAGGAGATCATTAGATTCCAGATACCAAGTCAGCCTGTTGTTGACCATTCTTTCCATGGTTTTGGAAAGGCAGCTAGTCATAGCAATAGGTCTGTAGCTCTGGGGATCACTCTTGGTTTTCCCATTTTTCAGGATAGGGACCACAGTAGCTTCAGCCCAGGAGCTTGGATAATCTCCGTTTACCCATATGTTGTTGTACAACTCTAGTAGTAGTTTGAGTTGTTCTTCTGGTAGTTTTTTCAGCATGTCATAATGAACAGTGTCAGGTCCAGGAGAAGAAGACTTTGACTGATGGAGGGCATGTTTCAGCTCCTCGAGGGAGAAGATGGTGTTGTATATCTCCCTGTTGGTGGATGTGAAGTCAAGTTCAGTGTCTTCCTTCTTCTTTTTGTGTCGGAGGAAAGTTTCGCTACAGTTCTCCTCAGAGGAGACTTTGGAGAAATATGTAGCTAAGGTGTTTGCTATTTCCTCCTTGGTTTCTTTTGTTTCGTTTCCGACCTTCAACTGGTGGGTACAATTTTTCTTTTTTTTGAAAAAGTAGGAAATCCTACTATAGTAGGAAAAATGGCATCTCTGTATATTAAAGCAGCCCAATTCACATAATCAAATGCTTTTGTGAAGTCCACAAAGCACACAAATAAAGGTTTGTTTACAAATTGCTGTTTCATTATCAGAGAATACAGGATGAAGGTGTTGTCTGTAGTCATTCTATTTTTCATGAATCCTGACTGAAACACGTCGTTGTCTAACAAAATATCATTTTTCATCGAAAGGCATGTTTAGAATTGATTCAAATATTTTACCTAGTGCAGGCAGCAAGTGTGCAGCCTTTTTTGTGTATTGGATTAATAATGCCCTCATACCATACAGATGGGTATTCACCCGATTGAAGAATATAATTAAAAAGCAGTGGCAGTGGCAGTACTATTTCTTTTTCAGCAGCTTTCAAAAATTCAGCAGAGATCCCATCAATACCAGGGGCTTTTTTGTTTTTTTGATTTTCTTAAACTGGTAAGCACTACATTTTCAGTTATTACATGGTTTAGGATGTCATCACTAATGTTACTATGAAAACAGCTAACTTCTTGAATTTGGTCGGTTCTCTGAAATTAGATTGCAGCAGTGGCTGTGCTTGCTCCTGGAAGTACTCTGTAAAAGTATCTATATTGACATCTGACACTGATTGTTTTTCATGTTTCTTCCAAAAATTCCAGTAATGCTGTGGATTATTTGAGACCATATTTTCAAGCTCGAGTCGAATTTTTAAGAAATGATTTCGTTTTTTACTTTTATATACTCTTATATTCCTTGAGCATCTTTACATAATTCAGTTTGTGTGATTTCTCAGCTAAATCATGATGGGAGGCATACTCATTGACTAGCCTTTTTTTCAGTTTACATTCACTGTCATACCAACTGTTTTGTGGAAAGGTACTTTTACCCCTGCTGCATTTTTTTATGCTCACCTTTTTTACTGGACCCTCTAGAAAATGGTAAAAATCGTTCCACATATCATCAACAGTTGGGTAGCTGGTAACTTGACATAACAACTGTTCATAGGCCACCAGGCCATGTTCATCATAGAAGCACCTAGTATATTCATCTTTTTTCATGGGGTCCCATTTATATTTCTTATACCTCTCCCTACCCATGCCTCCTAGCAGGGGCCTGTTTTCTGCAGTATTGGCATTTATTGAGAAAAGTAAAGCCACATGATCTGATACTGCCTTTTTTGTCGAAAGGGTAAAAGAGCATATCATATGAATATGGTTGAACGATGTTATCAAATAATCAACTACACTCTGGCCAGTCTCTTTATAGCAGGTAAAGTTGTTGCTACCTATACCTAGCCTGCCATCAATACACATATCTAGGCTGTGACAAACTTATCAATTTTTTACCATGATTATTGTCACATTCTGATCTCTATTCTTTCGTGACCTAGCATACGTATCTGGGTGTTGGAATGGAGCTGCTACACTGCTTAAATCAACTTCTGAACCTGGTATGGCAGGCAATTTCTTTTTTAAACATTTTTATTTACCCTGGCATAAGATTGGGTCACCCCAGTATTCTTCTTATTGGCCAGCCATAATCTTAACTAGTACATCCTCTGCATGTTATTTAATATAGTTACAGTGTATTCTCATATTTGAAGATGTAGATCCTGCATGTAATAGGTACTCATTGGTGGGGATGAGTCATGACATGGGATGTTTGTTTGTTTGTGGGATTAGATTAACGTCCGGCCAACCCTTCAGGGTTCTTTTACCAGACTGCACAAGGTAAAGCCTTTCAGCTCGTTTTACGCCACAGGGGCGGTGACCGAATAATGAAATGAGGTGCCTATTTGTAGCAGTGGGACCCAATGCCCTCTTTATAGTGCTGCCACACTGAGATATCATGTCATAGGCCCACACAATACCCCACCCAGTCACATTATACTGACACCGGGCTGACCAGTCATGTTTCGTGGTTCTTACTTTATACCGAGTGCCAGGCAAGCAGTGACCACTACCATTGTTAAAGTCTTTGGTGTGACTCGGCCAGGAATAAATCCCAAGACCTCCCAGACTCAGAGCGGGCACTCTACCAAAGAGCTACTGAGTCTGGTCTCCCCATTTGTCGCCTCCTACAGCAAGGGGCTGCTGGGGACCTATTCTTCCCAGGAGGCTCCCAAAGGAACCCCCACCCCGGATCCCCACGACATGGGATGATATGAATGAACAATTATTATGCAATCTTATTACTCTTGTAGATTACACAAAGACTCCTGCCCAAAGCCTTGCCGTTTCTAACAGGATATATTCATGACATAAATTCTTTTTAACCGCATCCTTAAATTTTTCTATGTCACCAAGGTTTCTTATATCAGCGCTTAATTTATTCCACAGATTTCTTGCACGAAATACTGGGGAATTTGTTAAATTTGTGTTTAATGGTACCAGTTCTTTAACTACGGGAGCTCTAGTATGCCTTGTATCACGGATCGGCTCCAGTAATGTTATATTGTGAGATTGAATCAGTCTAAAAATTGTCGTAAGGAGAAAATAACTCCTCCGGTATTCCAGAGGAAGAAGATTGGCATTCGTATAGAGATCAAGCTTGTGCACATCCCTTGGAACCCTTATATTATATACAACCCTAAGGGCTGTATTCAGGAATATGTCCAGTCGTTCTTTGTCTATTTTCGATTTATTGGTAAAGTAAATGTTGCCCATATCAAGGTATGGTAATAACATTGTTTTCACCACTGTAAGTGCAGTAAACTCATCAATAAAAGGGCATAGCCTTTTGAGCATTAATAATTTAAATGAACCTAATTTAATAGTTTCATTAAACTGGTGGTTGAAATTTAAGTGCGTATCAATATGTATCCCTAGATATTTAAAGGTATTTACTCTATTAATTTCTTTGGTATTAAGTATAATTTTGGGACAATCGTTACCGCTTTCATTCAGTACAGTTGGGGTTTTTAGAGAAAATAGCACAAGCTTGGTCTTGTCCACATTAATGGTCAGTACATCTGAAAGATCTTTTATTCGTGCATTGAAGTCTACACATAAAAATACAGGGTTACTAGAATACATACAAATTTCATCTTCTAGATCTTCAAAGTAATCACAAGCATTTGTACGTATATATGGTGAGTTTTCTGGGGGTAAGAATACACAGGCATTATAAAAGTTAATTGTTAAGTTAATTTAGATTGTTGATTCGCTTCTCTGACTTAAATCTTATCCACACTATATGCTCCAACTGTGAAAAAATTTCAACATTTGCCACCCAACATTCTCTGTAGAAGATACCTATACCACCAGAGAATCGCTTCGCTCTCGCATGTTTTGTGTACCTGGAAAAGTTTTTGTAAATGAAACTAGGAACCTTAATGAAAAAGTCAGGGTCCTTATGTGATACAAGTCCATGGATATTCCAGCATACAATCTTTATGTTCTTTTCCAGCTAATCCTTTTGGGTCGTTACAAGAGCCATGTTGTCCTCCTGCCCCATTGTGGATCTAGATCTATTATGGGGTAGGGGGCCTGTGGCTTGGGTTGTCGGCCCAAGTGGTGAAGGTCTGCCTTCGTGCCGGGGTACCTGCTTTCCTGGTGCCTGTTTTCCTGGTGCCTGTTTTCCTGAAATGCCCCCTGTTCTTGGTGACCATTTTCCCGTAAATGGCAGTTCGGTGGGACACAGGCGTAGATACGTTGGGCTATCCTATCTGACAACAACCCTGCCCCATACCGAGACAGATGCAGGCCATCCCGTGCAAGGATTCCTTTCACTTCACTGTGGTTGGCTACAAAAGTCGCCCGATAGGCTTCACATATTTCAGGCAGGATGCTATTTACAAGCAGCATCTTGTCAGACAGCACCTTATGATCTGTCCGGTCATGGAGGCCAAGGACAAAGACTTGAGTGTTAGGGTTTACCTCCTTAGCTTTGAACAGTAGGTCACAATATTTCACTCTCATCTCGTTGGTATCCTGAGTTGGAACATTGTTTTCCCCTATCAATAAGATCAGCTTCTCTACCTTCACATCACCAATGATGTACTGAAGTCGCTCCGTCACATTTTCATTGCATGCCCCTCCCACGGTGTACTTTTCTGTTCTTGAAGTTTTAGGGGGCCTAACACAGCGGGTGATAGAATCACCTATAAGAATGTCTCTTGGGTCTTCTATATCTAAGCCTTTGGTGACAGGGATCTGGGGTTGAGCAGCGTGGGACATCAGAGAATGAGCCTGATATGGCCCACTGTGGTGTGTCTTGTGTGGCAGATCGGCAGGTGGTGATTGCAGGACAGAAGGCTGGGGTGGTGTTTGAACTGCCTCTGCACAGACCTCTCCACTAGTCATGGTGTCTGCGTCCCTGTCAGCTAGATGCTGTTTACGTAGTGTGGTATCCATTATCAGTGGGTCCACAGCTCTGAGAGCATCCACCTGTTGCTGCTGATGTGATGCTCCATTGGTTTTGCTGCTGCCCACATTCTGTCTGCAATCCATTGGACGGGGGATACTCGGTAGGTTGCCACGTAACTTCGAAAGCAGCTTTCCCATTATATTTGACCCTGGCCATTTACCTACTGCGGTGTAGCATGTCTCGATGTAAGGTAGACCAGAGCCCCAGTAGCTATCACACACTGCTTCGACAAAGATTACTTGCGGGTCTTCAACTATGAGTGCAGATCGAAACTCAATAGAGCAGGCAGCTTTGGGAGGGAGGATGTCATACATAATATCTGCCTTCTGCTCGCTCCATGCTTTACTTTCCTGGATCCTCCCCCCAATTTGTTTGATGCTGTGTGGGTTGACCTCATGCATGATTTCCTTAGCAAGTTGTTTTTCTCTGTGGAAGAGTGCTCTGGTGTGATAGTAGGCCTGCTCACTGCTGGAGTACTTTCTCCCTTTGTAGTTTAGTTTCTCGCGGCCCACATAAGAGAAGTTTGAGATAGGTTCATTCTGCCCCAGGAAGGCCCTGATACTTGTACTGGATTTATCTGCTTTCGTCTTTTCTGCATCGATTCCAGCTCAGCAAGTGCTAATCTTAGGCTTTCCAGGCTACCCTACAGCAACAAGTTTTCTTCCGAGAGTATGCCTATTTTCTCCTCCAGGTCCACATTGAGTTTATGAGATATATCCTCCTTCTCGGTTGACTTGACAGCTTGCTGGCTTGCTCCACCTTTAGTGTCTTATTTTTTTCAATCAGCAGATTGTACTGGAGCTTTGTTTCTTGCAATTTTGCCTCTAGACTTCCCTTTTCCTCCTTGAGTTTCTCTGTAGCCTTGTTCGCTTGGATGACTTGTTTCTGTAGTGAAATTACATTTTCCTCCCAGGCTAGGAAAATCTGCGTGTCCGCGCGTCCTCTACAACCAGAAAATGGATGTGGACGACCAGAAAATTATTCCTGGGCGTCCTCTTGACAACCAGATATTTTGAAGATATTACTTAATATTTTCATTTAAAAAAACTTTAAAATCTTTTTAAATAGCTATTTAAAATGCCCCAATGTTGGGGACGATCTATAGCTGTATGTGGACGACCAGACTTTTATTTTTGGTCGTCCTCGGACGACTAGAAAATTGAACGAATTTTCCTAGCCTGCCTCATTGGAGATTTTCTCATCTTCTGCAATTTGACTTTCACGCACCAGTGTTGGCCGGATCGTATAGTGGTGAACAAAGACCGGTTGATGTCGAAATCAGTTCTTTTATTTTCCAGGCTCTGTAGTACTTCTGATGTTATAGTTGTATAGTTGCCCCACACTGGGCTCTGCTGGTGAGTGACCCGTCCGTTCCCTCTCCCTGCCGCCGCACCTCTGAATGTCCAGAGATGGTACCCGGCAAGTAAAGGGACGCTAAGTCACATGGGGATCCCTAATTAATATTCATGCAATGATCCCCACACACCAGTCATATCGAGCTTGTAAAAGTAATGTAATATACACAAATAAACACACACTGTGTAACACCAGCATCTTAAGGGGTGTGATCTCCGGTGAAGTATAACGCAGTGTACTAGCACACATCACCCTTGTTGACGGGGTCTGCAAGGTGTTCAGCAGGGTGCACCCTGGTGTACTATTATATGCAGTTGTCGCTTTTATCTTAGAGGTACGCAGTGTTCCAAGGTCCAGTGGAAGCGTGTCCTCATCTTGTGACATTTCCTTTTGTGACATTTCTCTGAGCAGCATCTGCTCAATTTTCCGGTCTCTATCAGAGTCAACTGACAACATGCAGGTCACGGGTGCTAGCGGAATTCTAAGTGCAGTGGGTGCTGCTGGATTGCTCGGCCCTGGTGTAGAGAAGATACACTCTTCCCCATCCTGGGAGTCCTCACTAACTGCGAAGGACCCATCTTTCTCTGTTGTTGCAGAGATTTCTATGGAGCCGTTCGGACTTGCACTTTGTTTCGTTTTTTTGCCCTTTGACAGCAGCCGTCCCAAACCCCTCTTTAGGGTCATCAGTTTCGTATTTACCCATGTTGATTCCTGTCAGAAAATCTTCCCCATAGACCTTTGGGATGTGGGTACGCTGTGACCTCCTGACTGCAAAGCTTTTCCCAGCCATGGCAATCTACATTGATTTTCTTGTTGAGTGTGAGGTTGAATGACGCTGCAGAGTGGGCCCATGTTAGCTACCTACTTGCAGAGTTGCCGCCATCGTTAGAAATACCCCTATTATCGCCAACTCAAAAGATCCGTAGATTAGGGGCCCTAGTGGGTTGAAATTAACACTGCTGGTATATTACGAGTGTTCTTAAGGGTCTCCCCTATCTATTTATCTAGTTTTAGGCTCAAACTGTTCGTAAGGATGTGTGTAATGTCGACTTCACTTATTGTTTGTTATCGGTGGGAATGTGGGAGAGGTATGGCGAAAGTTGATCTTGCATTAAATCTGAACCTGACGGCATATGGTGGTCAAACTCTCAGGAAATGTGAGTGAGTGAGTGTTGGGTGTTTTACGCCGTACCGACAGCCAGGGTCATTTTCACGGCGAAAACCAGTTGGGACGGATTCTGTCTGTGGTGATCGAATCTATGAGATGAAGGTGACAGGGTGGGCAAGCAGCAGGGGATCAAAACCTGGCAAACATTTTTGCTGTACCTCATCCCTTAGTTAACCAAGCACTGACCGGGAATTGAACCCAAAGAACCACTTGGTCAGTGCAGGGTCCCCCCCTTTCGTCGCCTCGTATGATCAGCAGGGGCTACTGAGGGCCTATTCTTACCCGGACCCCCACGGGGGCTTAGGAAATGTTCTTCCTCTAGATCTATGGGAAGTATGGTAGCGATCTGAAGGTTCCTTGTATGGTTTTCGACAGAAAGTTGCTCCCCCCCCTCAAGGAGAGTTTTCATAGACACCAGCAGGGTGTTGAATAAGTTAAGATCATTTTGTACGAACATGGCGCCATCTTATGAAAAGTTACAGAACCTTTTTATACGAACATTCTTTGCTTATGTTTCATTTGTTTGTTTGTTGGGGTAGTTTAACCTCTGGCCAACCCTTATGGGTTCTTTCCAGACTGCACAAGGTAATACTTTTCAGCGTATTTTTGGATCCCAGACTCTTGGATCCTTTCTTAGATTTTATCTATCAGTTGGCATTCTTGAAGGAATTGCAGGATCTTTTTACTTCCGTTGTTGTTAAACACTTCCTTCATCAATGTTGTTTTGGAGATGCCGCTTGTGACTATCATTCATCTTCTTACACTTCAATATGATGTGCTCAACCGTTAGGTTGGTGTTACACTGTTGACAAATAGGAGCAACTTCACCTTCCAAGAGGTGTTCATGTGTCAGCCTGGTGTGGCCTATCCGAAGAAGGGCCAGTTTCACCTGTTCTGACCTTTTCAGGCACTCTCTTTTGCTTTTGTCACTTTTCTCTTCTAATTTGGGTTGGACAGAGTGTAGAAGATTGTTCTCCTGTTTGTTCCAGTCGCTTGCCACTTAGATCGCAAATGTGTTTTGCTTAGTGGCAGCAAGTCTGTGTGTGGGATTCGAGCAACCTCAGGGTCTAGAGCCAATGCCCCCTTGGCTGCTTTGTCTGCCTTTTCATTACCAGAGATTCCAATATAGCTAGGAAGCCAACAGAAAAGCACTTCTTTTCCAACTGATTTCATGTTGGTGTGACTTTGCTGGATATCTCTGATTATGGGATTGTTAGGCTGATGTAGGATAGTTTGTAAACAGGACTTTGAGTCTGAGAAGATGATAAACTTTCCTGATACTTTGATCCAGTCTAGTGCACGCGCCAGAGCACGTGCTTCAGCGGTAAAAATGCTGGCTTGGCCGTGAAGGACATCGGTCAGGTCCCCATACTCTGTATGTACTGCATAACCCACTCTATTTCCTTCCTTGGAGCCATCAGTGAAGATGGGGAAATGATCACTGTATTGGTCTTTCAGGGCTCCATATTCATTCCTGAAAGCAGAGGGGTTGGTTTCGTTCTTCTTGTTATTGCATAGTTCCAGGATGACCACATGTTTACTCTGGGACCATGGTGGGTTCTTGGGTGGTCTTATTTCTCTGATGATGTTCAAAGGTATCTCTGCTTCTCTGATCACAGATTTGGCAAAGGTAGAGAATGGTTTGGCCACCCTTTTGATTTACCCGGAACAACTCACTGTTATGTGTGCGGAATATGGTATCATGTGTTGGGTTTCTCTTGTCAGCTTTGACCTTTAATGCATATTGTAAGGACAATTTTTCCCTCCTTAAATGTAAAGGTGGAACATTGCCCTCCACGTGTGGGCTTTTGGCTGGTGATGTTACGTTGCACAACAGCCTTCTTTCCATTTACGTGCGTTTTCTTCTTACGTTCCACAAATACTTTGTACGTTGCAAAACCTTCGTACTGACGGTAGTTATCATGAAGAAAGGGTTAATATTTGCCAAGATTTCTCATGACCTCGCGTGACCTCACGCATGTTTTCTGTTTTTCTTAACTGGAGAGTTTCACTTCCACTTCCTTCTTCGCGGCGCCGGTTCTGTTAGACTTCCATCAATTCACTACATTTACATTGATTTAGAACAATTTGGTACACGATGTCAGGTCGAAAGAAGCAGTAGGTAAGGTAGTAGTATACATATAGAAGTACACTACTGCATTGAAAATTACCCGCCATAACGATTAATTCTATTCTAAATTGGATCGGATGACACGCTGGTTTTTTTTTTTTTTAAAAGCGATCCGCTCCGAAGGCGCAACGGAGCGTAGCGACGTGATCGCTTTACCCCCTGTCCAAAATCCATGGTCAATGTTCTCATAGGTTCTGTCCCAACTTTCACAGCACCAAAGGCTCTGAAACAACCTTATCCCTGTTCAGATTAATCCATATTGTTGCTTTTGGTTGAAGGATACCTTCAATAATCTCCTTCTTTGTGCTGCAAAATGTTTGTTTGTTTGTTTGTTGGGGTAGTTTAACGTCCGGCCAACCCTTATGGGTTCTTTCCAGACTGCACAAGGTAAAACTTTTCAGCTTATTTTACGCCACGAGGGCGGTGACTGAATATATGATATGGTTTAGGAGAAACCCGCCACCGGGTGCGATGCTCCAGTTTGTTGGAGCTTTGGCTCCTGCTACCAATTTCAAAGGGAGGCTGGTGGGCCAAAGTTGCTTGTAAGCTCCACTCTGATTGGCCCTTAGGTCAGACAGGAAATCACTCTTCATGCACAGGGATGCAGTTTTCACACTGGCAAACGGGACAAAGTATAGGGTTGGAGAGTGAGGCCCGTAACCTCCACTCTGATTGGCCCTTGGGTCAGACAGGAAGTCAGTCTCCACGCACAGGGATTTGGTTTCCACATTGGCAAAGAGACAAAGTATAGTAAACTCTGCAATCTGCCGAATGGAAGATGTAGCCCTCAAAGTTTGAAAACAGATTGAGTGTCCCAAAGCTGAGAAGACAAACAAATGGTCTAAAATCCTTAAAAATGGTCCTTTCGGACCCAGGAAAAAACCCAGCTGTTCAAAATTGTGTCACCAACTGGGATATAAGGTTAGATATCATCTGTATTGTGTATTTATATAGCTAGGGCCGCCGAACTTCGCGACTTCGCGAGTGTCGAAACATGGTTTCTCTCGGCTAACAGCGGCTTTGTTTGTTTGTTTGTTTGGGTAGTTTAACGTCAGGTACACAGCTCAGGTACCAGTCAAAGACCAATGCTACAACTGAACTGCAGGCCCCTCCTCCTTTTATTGATCTTGAGGAATGGCCCTCACTTTCTCCCTCGAGGCCCAAATACTCCCAATCAGCCCTTTTCAGTCAGTCTAAATGTCCCTCTAAACGCCCATTCGACCTCCCCAGGTTGACAAACCATGACTTTCAGGATGAGGAACAATGGCCACTTCTTCCTTCCCTGCCACCTGAACTTCAAACCCCTTCCAAACTCAAACGCAATCAAAAAAGGCTCAATAACTCCTCAACAAATGTACTCCATCTTCCTAAACAAAAGAAACCTCAAGAAATGCCTGTTCATATCGATTTACAATCAGAGAGTGTTGTATTCGATTTAAAAAAATGAGGAGCAGTGGCAGTCCCTCTCCTCTCAATGTTCTCCCATCCTCCAAAACAAAGAGCCCTTTAGTTCTGTTGACTCAAAGGAGGAGGAGAGTGAGTGGGTGTTAGGTGTTTTACGCCGTACAGACAGCCAGGGTCATTTTCACGGTGAAAACCAGTTGGGACGAATTCTGTCTTTGGTGATCGAATATATGAGGTGAAGGTGACAGGGCAGGCAAACAGCAGGGGATCAAAACCTAGCAATCATTTTTGCTCTACCTCATCCCTTAGTGAACCAAGCACTGACCGGGAATTGAACCCAAAGAACCACTTGATCAGTGCAGGGTCCCCCCGATGGTCGCCTCGTACGATCAGCAGGGGCTAATGAGGGCCTATTCTTACCCGGACCCCCACGGGGCGCCCTGAAGGATAAGTACAAGGGATACAAGGGAATGGGATAAGGTTTCGGGTAAGTAATGAAAAGAACAATATATGTCCATTCCGTAAAAAATATATATTAACATTGAAATAACATTTTAAGTACTATTTTTTAATGTGATGGACTATTTCTTGTTCAAATAAAAACCAAGAAGCTTATGTCTTACAAGGTTAAATAAGCTTTAACCAAATAAAAAACGGAAATCACTCTTCATGCACAGGGATGCAGTTTTCACACTGGCAAACGGGACAAAGTATAGGGTTGGAGAGTGAGGCCCGTAACCTCCACTCTGATTGGCCCTTGGGTCAGACAGGAAGTCAGTCTCCACGCACAGGGATTTGGTTTCCACATTGGCAAAGAGACAAAGTATAGTAAACTCTGCAATCTGCCGAATGGAAGATGTAGCCCTCAAAGTTTGAAAACAGATTGAGTGTCCCAAAGCTGAGAAGACAAACAAATGGTCTAAAATCCTTAAAAATGGTCCTTTCGGACCCAGGAAAAAGCCCAGCTGTTCAAAATTGTGTCACCAACTGGGATATAAGGTTAGATATCATCTGTATTGTGTATTTATATAGCTAGGGCCGCCGAACTTCGCGACTTCGCGAGTGTCGAAACGTGGTTTCTCTCGGCTAACAGCGGCTTTGTTTGTTTGTTTGTTGGGGTAGTTTAACGTCCGGCCAACCCTTATGGGTGCTTTCCAGACTGCACAAGGTAATACTTTTCAGCTTATTTTATGCCACAAGGGCGGTGACCGTATAATAGTAGCAGACGACATATCCTACGAGCAGACAGCTAAACTGTTACATCATACAGTCTTCACACTTTTGTGGTAAAACTCTATATATTCACTGGCAATTTGTGGCTCACTTTTGATAGATTTATTCAGAGACTCATTCTGACAATACCATTGCAATTTGTTAGAGTTTTCTAACCCTAGAAAGTTAGAAAAACTGAGTATCAGTGCTTTGTACCACAACCCAAGTTTCAGCTGTTTTAGCCCATAGTGACTGAATCAAGTTGTTGTACAGCAACCTGTCTAATTTATATCCATATTGTTGTTACACTGTTGTTGTTGTTGTTGGTGTTCAAAGTAAGATGACTGTGGATCGTTGATTATAGTCTTGTGTGGTATACCAGACTGACTGTTGTATTTATTGCTTTGTATTGTTGACTGCATTTTATGTAGCATTCCTGTTTGAATGACCACATTTCAATACCCTCTCTACACAACTGAGTTTGACTAAAAGCCATGTTAAGAGCACATTTACTATGTGTTCTCACTGATGTATTTGAATAACTTTGAAATAGTAAAATGTAAATACAATTATTCGTCTACAAAGTTGTTGATATTCGAATGACATTAAAATTTTGTTTGTAATATATGAACACCTGTTTATAACCTGTTATTCCACTTACATACATGTTAAGTGGACATTTCTATTCAACTACAATAGCATCTGTGTTTCCAGAAGTAACGCAGATTCAGTTGTAATTTTCATACAACTCTGACAATATTTAGATTCTGTGTATTTGCACAAAATACATCTAGTGCTCAATATGATGTCAAAAATGTCATGCATATGTAATGAAACACATGCTGTTTCCACTGCTTTGGGGTTTGTTTGGTGGGGTAGTTTAACGTCCGGCCAATCCTTATGGGTTCTTTCCAGACTGCACATGGTAAAACTTTTCAGCTTATTTTACGCCACAAGGGCGGTGAATGAATATATGATATGGTTTAGGAGAGACCCACCACCGGGCGCGATACCCTACTCGTTGCGAAGAGTGGCAAGGGGTCTTTTGTGTGCAATGTCCCATAGAAAGGACACCACACACCCGGCCTTTGATGACCCTGTCGGGAGCACAGGGTGGCCCCTGGATCCCAGACTCTTGGATCCTTTCTTAGATTTTATCCATCAGTTGGCATTCTCGAAGGAATTGCAGGATCTTTTTACTTCCGTTGTTGTTAAACACGTCCTTCATCGATGTTCTGTTTTGGAGATGCCGCTTGCGACTATCATCTGTCTTCTCACACTTTAATATGATGTGCTCCACCGTTAGTTTGGTGTTACACTGTTGACAAATTGGAGCACCTTCACCTTTCAACAGGTGTTGCTTTGGGGATAGCTTGGCCAGAATACACTGCCATCTTGCCATGAAAATGCCAGGACTTGCCCCGAAGCCCTTTCCTTGAGTCAGGAGGATGGTCTGTTGCACCTGTGGTGGGCGACGGGAATTGTCTTTTCCGTGCCTTTTCACGGTTCATTTACGGTCACGAATTATTCCATCATAATATTTGTTTGTCTGTGGTGGACTTCATGAGAAATAATGCTACTTCATTCAAAACGTTTGTTTCAGATATTTCTTTTGGACATTATCTGACAAACATGTCCAGCACAAATGGGACGAGAAGTTCGTGGGCAGGCACTGCAGAAATTTTGGCATTTGCAACCCTTCTGAATTGCAATGTTTTTGTTTTCTGTAAGTATGCTGGGGTGGACCAGTGGACTCTTTTCCGTCCACTCAAGTCACAGGGTCCACCTTTGCTGCCCTATGTCACCATCAAGTTCTCTTCGGAACATTACAACGCAGTTTTGCCCGTCACTAACTTGTGCCCCTGGAGCGTTCCGCCACCACAGCTCAGGTACCAGTCAAAGACCAATGCTACAACTGAACTGCAGGCCCCTCCTCCTTTTATTGATCTTGAGGAATGGCCCTCACTTTCTCCCTCGAGGCCCAAATACTCCCAATCAGCCCTTTTCAGTCAGTCTAAATGTCCCTCTAAACGCCCATTCGACCTCCCCAGGTTGACAAACCATGACTTTCAGGATGAGGAACAATGGCCACTTCTTCCTTCCCTGCCACCTGAACTTCAAACCCCTTCCAAACTCAAACGCAATCAAAAAAGGCTCAATAACTCCTCAACAAATGTACTCTATCTTCCTAAACAAAAGAAACCTCAAGAAATGCCTGTTCATATCGATTTACAATCAGAGAGTGTTGTATTCGATTTAAAACAAGAAGCAAATGACTATCAAAGTTCCGATCGTTGGAACGATCGATGTTCGCCCTTAACATAACAATGGACATTTCATTGTGTTTGAAAGGTAATTGAACAAAATGCCAATATATCTAATGTATGTAATCTATAGCAATGGTGTCCCTCAATAAACTGAAGGCCTTCCTACAACCAGAAGGCTATATGGGCTATGAGTAGTGACCACCACCACCACCTGTCAGACACAACTCAGGGAGGGGCTTAGGAAAGGGGCTCCTCCTCCTCCTACTAGTACCAGGTCACCTGCACCCACCCACCTGCAGGTGTCAGTGGAGGTCCTAATGTGGAGGGGTGAGGTTGATTGGCTCAAGTACTGGTTATGTAACCGACTTCTGGCTTCTCAAACTGCACCCTTCCCCACCCCCACTACTTGAACTGAGTTCAAGGAGTGGGGGTGGGAGAGAGTGCAGGGGGAGGCCTGCCCACTAAATTACACTTGATGCACACTAATTGTCCTGCTTACAAATGCATGCCGGTGGACAAAGGCCTGTAGCTACTTGTATGTAAGATTGTGTAACCGGGCAATCAGATCAAAGCCCAAATACCTAGAAAAGACATGACTGATTGAGTGAGCCCTTCCCATAAGCTACAATACTAAAAACTATAATTAAGGGCTCACAAAAATGAGGAGCAGTGGCAGTCCCTCTCCTCTCAATGTTCTCCCATCCTCCAAAACAAAGAGCCCTTTAGTTCTGTTGACTCAAAGGAGGAGGAGAGTGAGTGAGTGTTAGGTGTTTTACGCCGTACAGACAGCCAGGGTCATTTTCACGGTGAAAACCAGTTGGGACGAATTCTGTCTTTGGTGATCGAATATATGAGGTGAAGGTGACAGGGCAGGCAAACAGCAGGGGATCAAAACCTAGCAATCATTTTTGCTCTACCTCATCCCTTAGTGAACCAAGCACTGACCGGGAATTGAACCCAAAGAACCACTTGATCAGTGCAGGGTCCCCCCGATGGTCGCCTCGTACGATCAGCAGGGGCTAATGAGGGCCTATTCTTACCCGGACCCCCACGGGGCGCCCTGAAGGATAAGTACAAGGGATACAAGGGAATGGGATAAGGTTTCGGGTAAGTAATGAAAAGAACAATATATGTCCATTCCGTAAAAAATATATATTAACATTGAAATAACATTTTAAGTACTATTTTTGAATGTGATGGACTATTTCTTGTTCAAATAAAAACCAAGAAGCTTATGTCTTACAAGGTTAAATAAGCTTTAACCAAATAAAAAACGAATGAGTTTTACCCTGTATTTTCAAAGAGGATGTACATTGCGTATGCAACAGAAACCGAAGCGGCGATGACTGCAAAAAGAAAATCCAAAATTATTGCTCTGAAGCAAAAATAAAGGCTGGTATTTCATGTAATACGCCTGAACTACTAACTAGAATTCATGTTGGAATTGTGTTCACATGTTTCAATTATACCCCTATAAATACACTCTCTATTACTCATACTATTTTTGTGCAGAACGCTAGATTATTTAGTTCATTTCCTCTGATGACCAGACAAATAATAATCTAGTAGTTAACGAAAGTGTAAAGTATTATAATGAATTATTCAACTACATAAATAAAAAGGGTGCCGAAGTGAACATCCCGGATGAGTGAACCTGTTGCCCCGTAATTCTATTTGATCTCTGTTAACTGCCACCAACCAGCGAAACGTAAAAGTGCCCTGATTGAAGACTATAAGAGGAACCGGAAATACGCCATCTTGACGAAGGTCATGCAATCTCCAAGCACTGAAACAGGCTACACACGAGTCTGCTGGGAGAGTGGAGTGGGGTGGCGGGAGTTCAGCGAACGTCATTTTGTGGTTGGGACCCGATCATTTAAACGTCATATCTCCGTAAATAAATGGCTAACAGAGGCTTATTTGGTATCAAATCGAAGGTCAGACAATATCCTCACGTATTATTTTGGTTTCAGAGAGATGGCTGCTCTTGGGATGGCGTCAGAGGTTGTTTAATGCGTCACATTCTCAGATAGGCCACATTCTAACGTCACAATACATGTCGCCGGCCGTCACATCATTTTAATGTAGGCGTATGTAAGCCTAACGACCGACGGACAAGAAATAAGCAAGTTACACAAGCAATGTCAAGCTTACTCTTAACGACCAACGTTGTAACAGGAGGATGTTCTAATGTAACAGTTATTCTGTCTCGCAACCCGCATGAGATTGTGCAGATTTTTGGAGGATGTTCTAAAATATATTTGTTTCATAGCAGTTTTCCCATTCACCTAGAGGCGTAGCCTCTTGTAACCGTATAAAATTAAATTCTAGCCTTAAAAAAGAGCAAATAAGCAAGTATAACTAGATCGGAATATCTACTCCAAATTTGCATACTGATTTATTACGTAGGACTCCATTATAAGTACTTAACTTTTGGAAAAGAGTGATGTGATATGAGTGCGTTTGTGGCACTCAGTGATTTCACAGGACAAAGGTAGTGGGGGCCTAAGTCCATTTGTTTGAGTGCTCTATACAAATCAAGGTAATGAATCTGCAGTATCAGGCTTATTTTTGTGTGGTCCTAACTAAAAAGAATTTCTAATCCAATATAAGAGATAAGCACACTTTCTTATGCTTTTATTGTTAACGCTACTTGTTTGTTTGTTGGGGTAGTTTAACGTCCGGCCAACCCTTATGGGTTCTTTCCAGACTGCACAAGGTAATACTTTTCAGCTTATTTACGCCACAAGGGCGGTGACCGAATAAATGATATGGTTTAGGAGAAACCCGCCACCGGGTGCGATACCCTACTCGTTGCGAAGAGTGGCAAGGGGTCTTTAGTATGCAATGTCCCATAGAAAGGACACCACACACCTGGCCTTTGATGACCCTGTTGGGAGCACAGGGTGGCCCCTGGATCCCAGACTCTTGGATCCTTTCTTAGATTTTATCCATCAGTTGGCATTCTCGAAGGAATTGCAGGATCTTTTTACTCCTGTTGTTGTTAAATATTTGAATGGAATAGCATGTTAGAAGGATACTTACAAAGATTTTCTATATCAATGAAGAATGCAAACCTCGTGACAGACTACAGCGGAACAGGGAGGGGAAGGATCCCAGAGCACCGCAGGCTTAATTTCTTAGAAGAAATGGCCCTGGACTTCATGGGTGAGGAGTCTGTATGTGGTGAGTATCAATTTTTTTTGTCTGCTACCCAAGTATAATGTATATACTCTAAATATCCCGTAACTACTTATAGTAGTAAGTTACTGTCATAGGTTTATACTTTTCAACATTGTGAATTTAGTTGTTACACTTCTTAGTTGTTCGTTAGAAATGAAGAAGACAGCATAATTTACTTAGCAAAATTACCATCTTAACCCTTTCAGGATGCCAGTATCCCTCAGGAATCACCATGTCTAGCCTCCTGTATCTCTCAGGCATCACCAGGCCTAGACGCCTGATGCCTGAGAGATACATAGCTAATATCTCAATATCATGAAATTGATGCTCAATATGTATCAAATACTTTTTTTTTTCTATTTCAAAACACTGAAATGATGCATATTATGCTCCCTCTAACCAATGCCATTTGAAAATAATTATTTCTATTTATGTTATACCTTGTTATCGGTCTAATCTAAAACATTGTGGTATCGGTGGCGTCCTTTGGGGACATTTCCTCAGTAAATTGATGTCCATTTGGTACTATATTAACGTCTGGTGGCGTCTTGAAAGGGTTAAGGAGTATGCGGTCTTTCACCTGTTCCTCTGAGGGGTGGGGAGCAGGTCGATAAAAATGTGGCGCGGGCCTCCAATCGTGAGAACAAACCTGTGTACACTTCTGATAGTGAGTACGAACCGTCAGACACCCAGTCGGAAAGTTCCGACTCAGATGAGGAAAAAGACGAAGAAGATGAGGAGGATGCAGAATATTCTGAGAAGTCGTCACACTACCCAGTTTACTACTCGGACGAGTCCAACCAAGACTATGATGGCAACTATATTTAAGGATAGACAACACCTCAGAGTGGCTTCATTTGTGACAATGCATATTGTGAACTAACTAATAAGCCTAAAATTACATATTATATATTAAATGAAAGGGCACATTTTTCTCTATCTTTTGGAATAGATTTTGTTATTAACATTTTAATATTTGAGGAATTATCTGCAAAAAAACTAATTTTTTCACTTTTATTTTTTGAACATGGATATCTCAGTAACCACTCCATAGATTGTTATGAAATTTCTTGAGCATGTTGACAATGATCCTATGGAGGGAAGCGTGTCTCAGATTTTTTATTTAGGCCTTAGTTTTCATTTTATGACAAAAAAACGGGAAGATTTTAGTCATTTTTATCAACATTATTTTCTACATTTCATAAAACAAAAAGTAAGACCTAAATTAAAATTCTGGGACACGCTTCTCTCTGAATGAATGTTATCTACATGTATAGGAAATTTCAACCATTTATATGCAGTAGTTACTGAGATATCGTTGTTCAAAAAATAAAAGTGAAAAATACATTTTTCAATTCCTGGTCTACTTACAAAAGCACATTTATTCGCATCTAAACATAAATTATACCATTAGAGAAGATTCTACATTGGCTTTTAAAAGATATATGGTATATAATAATGGCACAAATAGTAAAGAATTAAATCCAAAACAAAGTGAACGCAATGAAATGGCCGCTGAGTTTGTTGGGGCCGCTGAGAGGTGTTGTCTATCCTTAATGGTTTTAGAGAAATAAAAGTGTCATGTATACTACGATAAATATGATTAGGTTTTTACTTAGTCTTTACTTTTCTTATCCAGCTTTCAGAATAGGTAAACCAGTAAAATTTTAGAATACATTGCTTTTTAGTAAACATAGTTTGCTTAATCACAGTTACTGACATTTACAAATTCTCTTCACAGAGTCGAGCCTCCCAAATCGTGAGCAAAAACAGGGTTTCCCACTTTTTCAGTAAGAAATGGATGCAAGTGAAGAACATATGATACTAATTCTGGGAGACTCACAGGGACGTGATCTCCTTCCACTCATACAATCGAAAATAGAGTGAAGGAGTGAGTGTTGGCTGTTTTACGCTGTACCGACAGCCAGGGTCATTTTCACGGCGAAAACCAGTTGGGACGAATTCTGTCTTTGGTGATCGGATCTATGTTTGTTTGTTTGTTTGTGGGATTAGTTTAACAACCGGCCAACCCTTCAGGGTTCTTTTACCAGACTGCACAAGGTAAAGCCTTTCAGCTCATTTTACGCCACATGGGTGGTGACCGAATCTATGAAATGAATTGCCTATTTGTAGCAGTGGGACCCAATGCCCTCTTTATAGTGCTGCCACACTGAGATATCATGTCATAGGCCCACACAATACCCCACCCAGTCACATTATACTGACACCAGGCTGACCAGTTATGTTTCGTGGTTCTTACTTTACACCAAGTGCCAGACAAGCTTTTGTTTGTATGTTTTGTTTGTTGGGGTAGTTTAACGTCCAGCCAACCCTTATGGGTTCTTTCCAGACTGCACAAGGTAATACTTTTCAGCTTATTTTACGCTACAAGGGCGGTGACCGAATATATGTTATGGTTTAGGAGAAACCCGCCACCGGGTGCAATACCCTACTCGTTGCGAAGAGTGGCAAGGGGTCTTTAGTGTGCAATGTCCCATAGAAAGGACACCACACACCCGGCCTTTGATGACCCTGTCGGGAGCACAGGGTGGCCCCTCGATCCCAGTTACCACTACCATTGTTAAAGTCTTTGGTGTGACTTGGCCAGGGATAAATCCCAAGACCTACCAGACTCAGGGCGGGCACTCTACCAAAGAGCTACTGAGTCTATGAGATGAAGGTGACAGGGCGGGCTGTCTGTTCGTAAAGCCAAACCTGGCATCTGGATCTATTTTGAAGAAAACGAAAGATCAGGTTGATGGGCTGCACCATGACCTTCTGGACCTTGTTTCCTCCTTTGTACGCCATTTTATACTCGGGTTGAGCAGCAATCATTTTTGCTGTACCTCAGACCTTAGTGAACCAAGCACTGACCGGGAATTGAACCCAAAGAACTGTTTGGTCAGTGCAGGGTCCCCCCTATCGTCACCTTGTACCATAAGCAGCAGCTACTGAAGGCCTATTCTTAGCCGGACCCCCACAGGTCCAATCAAAAATAGATGCATAGGACTTCCCATTCCCAGTAAAAGTTGATATGATTTGGAGAAGAGGCACAGTCCTCAGTGATTTGCCTGGAATGGTGAAATTAGAGGCCTCAAGTCCGTTAAAATATGACTTCATTTATGTGTTTGCCAGTGTAAATGATTTAAACAATCTGCACCTTAATCACTAAGTAACTGCCAAGTTTGATGATGTTGGTCATCTTGTTAACAGCATGACGGACAACTTCTCAGATGTTAGGGACAGATTAGCAAAGTTTGTTTGTTTGTTTTTGGGATTAGTTTAACGTCCGGCCAACCCTTCAGGGTTCTTTTACCAGACTGCACAAGGTAAAGCTTTTTAGCTCGTTTTACACCACAGGGGCGGTGACCGAATCAATGAAATCAAATGAGGTGCCTATTTTTAGCAGTGGGACTCAATGCCCTCTTTATAGTGCTGCCACACTGAGATATCATGTCATAGGCCCACACAATACCCCACCCAGTCACATTATACTGACACCAGGCTTACCAGTTGTTTCGTTGTTCTTACTTTATACCGAGTACCAGGCAAGCAGTGACCACTACCATTTTTAAAGTCTTTGGTGTGACTAGGCCAGGAATAAATCCCAAGACCTCCCAGACTCAGGGCCGGCACTCTACCAAAGAGCTACTGAGTCTGGTCCCCCCCCCCCCCATTTGTCGCCTTCTACGAACAGCAAGGGGCTGCTGGGGACCTATTCTTCCCAGGAGGCTCCAGAAGGAACCCCCACCCCGGATCCCCACAGGGGATTAGCAAAGAATGCCTATTGCCCTGTCATCTGCCAACTTGTTGGCATTCATCTTGACACATACAACCGTACAAAAGACCCAGATCAAGTTGTGAATCAGAATGTCATGAATGATGCAATGCCACTTCTTAATCATTTGATTAACTCTTTGAACACAGATATTGATTCCGTCAGCCCTTGGCTTGGATCTACTGTTCATGCCAAGATACACCATCGTCCTTGCCTAAGTACCAGCGGCTTGTCTATGGTCTCCATCCAACAGTTGAGACCAAAAACATGTGGGCCGATGCTTTTGTTAAAGCAATCAAGACAAATTGTGACTGGGTGGACTAATTTCTGATTATAATAAATGTTTCACTGTGAATATATTATAGATATATGATTTGATCACACTTTTGCAATTGGAGATAAACCAAAGTGCCAGTTACTCATTCTCAGTGAAGAGGGTTGATTTAAATGCACTGTAATTCGTTTTCAATTTATATAACACTTTTACTGCTATATATATTAATGTATTGTAGTTATGTAGGGGGAGTGTCAGAGATGTATTACTTCACTGCCTACACCCATGCACTAAGTGACAGTTAGAAGTTAGAAGTCACTTAGAAGTTGCCAACAGTAATCTGCATAGCAATCCTACGACGTAAAGCAACCTGGGTTGTGACATCATTATGTGATGTGATGTTATTCAGGTGAATTCCTTTCAAATAAATGTATTATAGTTAAGTAATAAGGTCACACTTTTACAACTGAAAACCTAACAAGAGAAAATATATTTTTCAGTCCTATGGACTGAAAAACCTTGCTTTTGTGGCGAAAAATAATCATCTATAAACTAAAGTCAGGCATGTAAGTCACAGAAAGTCATTTCCGCGGAAAATTAACAAAATTGCTGAGAAACAGATATAAACCTCAGTTTTGAGGAAGGAAATAAGGTATTACATGTTTACTAGGGCCAAATATTATGGATTTATCTTTAAAATACAGGAAACAAAGTTCAAAATCCTTTAATTTTTTCCAAAAGTTTCTGAGGGACCCCCCCACCCCCTATAAAAAAAAAAAAATTCTCCTCAGATTTGGACAAATCTCAAAAGTGATAAAAAAAAATTAAAAAAACGCGGAATTCCGCATTTCCGCGGAAGTCTTACATGCCTGAAAGTAGATGGGCTCGGAACAGACTAGCCTGCTCCACAACCCTAGCCCCCCCCCCCCCCCCCCCCACCCCCAGCAAGCCAAGAGGCCAATCATCCGTGACGGTGCACAGACTAGGGGACTGTCCGTGCCGGGGAGGTGGCTACAGGGGTGATTGACAGGCCTGGGGGACCAATGAGATCACCACCCCTCCACTCCCTGCCCAGTATACCTGGGGGGAGGGAGAGAAGGGTCCAATTAGTACTGATTTCACGCCTGTTGACTATACACAATAGAAAAACCTCCGACAGTAAGGCTTTTGGGGCGGACTATACCAATAATCACTAGATGGCGCCCCAAAAGCAAAAACCAAAGCGGGCACTCTACTAACTTGCCTATTGAGCCTTGTCCCCCCATTTGTCGCCTCCTACGAAGAGCAAGGGGCTGCTGAGGACACATTCTTCCCAGGAGGCTCCCTAAGGAACCCCCACCCCGGATCCCCACGGGGGTTGAATCTATGAGATGAAGGTGACAGGGCAGGCAAACTGCAGGGGATCAAAACTGGAAATCATTTTTGCTGTACCTCATCCCTTAATGAACCACAGCACCAACCGGGAATTGAACCCAAAGAACCACTTGGTTGGTGCTGGGTCCCCCCTATCATCGCCTCATACGATCTGGGGCCGTCCATAAATGACGTCATGTTATTTTTGACTATTTTTGAACCCCCCCCTCCCCCCCTTCATCATGCTTGTTTGTTTGTTTGTGGGATTAGTTTAACGTCCGGCCAACCCTTTAGGGTTCTTTTACCAGACTGCACAAGGTAAAGCCTTTCAGCTAGTTTTACGCCACAGGGGCGGTGACCGAATGTATGAAATGAAGTGCCTATTTGTAGCATGCTTTTACTATAGAAATGTATAGGGGCCTGGACCCCCCCCCCCCCTCCCAGGCGCATGACGTCATTTATGGACGGCCCCTCTTCAGGGGCTACAGGGTTTGTTTGTTTGTTGGGGTAGTTTAACGTCCGGTCAACCCTTATGGGTTCTTTCCAGACTGCACAAGGTAATGCTTTTCAGCTTGTTTTACGCCACAAGGGGGTGACAGAATCTATGATATGGTTTAAGAGAAACCCGCCACCGGGTGCAATACCCTACTCATTGCGAAGAGTGACAAGGTATAGAAAATACCCCCTTCCCACTGACTTTCAATATCAAATAAATTACCCTTTTTTTGCAAAATGCTGACTTTTTATGACTATAAATAACCTTTTATTCTTGAAATTACATTGGGTGAAAAATTTACCCTTTTTTCTAGGAACAAGGACATGTGAAGATTTCCCTTTTCCATGAATTTTGGACAGGGGGTAAAGCAATTAAATCTCTACGCTCCATTCTCGTAGACGGGCGGAAGGGGTGGTCTGATTCCAGCATAATCAAGATAGATATAAACACCGGGAACAAGTCTTCTTAGCAACAGGCTGCGCCCCCGTCGCGGAGGGGAAATCTGCATATTAATGAGCTTTTCCTTTTGATCTTCTTCCCCTTCGTGACAAGGGCGGGGCCTGTTGCTATCCTACTGACGTCAGCCCGACTGCGAGAATTGTGCCTATGGCGCGGATGGCTTAACCCTTTGCTGACGGCACAAATTGGGGTTTTATCAAATGAAATGGGTGCTAAATTTTTCACTTTAAAATTTTGAGATTCTACAAAGGTATTAGGTGGTAAACCAATATATACCATTGGAAAGCCCATTACCTAAGGACTTAGAATACATGAAAATATTTTTTTATTTCTGTTGCCATGGTAACCATAGAACCTTTTAAGAAGCTGCCCCTTTCTCCAAAAACTCCCTTATTAAAGCCTATTTTCCCCAAAATGGCCAAAAAAGAGAACAAATAATGATTTTAGAGGAAAACTTTGAATTTAAATATTGTTCCCCATGCAATTTCCGATCATATGATACTCCACTTTTTTAAATATTTGCATTTGTTGTGTATTTGCCTTGAAGAGAGATATGGGGACATTGTAGCCCAAAAATAATCAAATTTGCCTGATTTACAGTTATTTATTATAATATACATTATCATATCGATGAGAAATACAATTTAACCAAAAAGAATTATCAGATGAACAAGGACAATGACAACACACAATGTCAAGGGTCTATTTAAGAGGTTTTTTGGCAACATTTCTAGAGAAATACTCTAGATAGTTGGTCAAAACTCTAAAATACTAGTTTTCATGGACGGCCATCTTGGAAATAGCTCAAAATGGCTAATTCATGGCCATTTTCAGGTTTTGTACAATGAAATAAATCTTGCTGTCAACTATAGAAAATACTGTCAAAATAATTAAAAAGTGCAAATATATGTAGATATAATGATGTTGTACACATTGAAATCTACTGAAATGAAAAAAGATTAGATTGCAATTCTAAAATAAGCCATTAAATCTTTGATTATTTGGATTTTTAGGGAAAAATTAAGGGTTCCTCATCAATGAACTCCCAAATTTGCTGAAGGTACCCCCTAGTAGGGCCTCACAAAATTATTTTTGAAATGTCAATGAGTATAAATTATTATCCAGTAGCAGTGATATCATATCTGATACATTTATTTCAAATTTTAGCATTGAGCTTTAAAAATGATAGATACTATGACCTAATTAATGACCATCGATCATATATGATCGATTTCCTATGGGGCCGTCAGGAAAGGGTTAAACAAGAAATGCGAAGTGTTCGCGGAAAAAAAGCGATCCGCATGTTATTGTTAGTGATAACGACGGCCGTCAACGCCAACTATGACGTCCGTTGACGTTACTACGACGGCAATCGACGTTACTACGACGTCGTCGACGTAACGGCGACGTCGTCGAAGTTACTACGACGTTCGTCGACGTTATTACGACGTTTGTCGACTGAACCAATCATATTTCAGATAACTGCAGGATTTGGAGAATTTGTTCTTTTCTGATAGCTGTAATAACTTTTAACCAATCAGAGTTCAGATAACAACTGCATTTTGGGAAGTTGTTCTCTGCTGATAGCTGAAACCTAAACTGCAACAGAGAGAGGCCATCACCAAAACGAGGCTTACTACAACTTTGCTGTTGTGAGACCTTAAAATTGGCTTAATATCTATTATAATATAGTCAATGAGTCATGACAAAAATATTTACAAGACCCTATGACTTTCTGAAAAATATAACAAGTAAAAAATATTGTGTATTGGAGTAGTAGTGATGTGATCTCTTTGTCTCCAATCAACAGGCTAATATTCAGTTATGTGAGGCCTGAAAATTTCCCTTCTCCATGAATTTTGGACAGGGGGTAAAGCGATCACGTCGCTACGCTCCGTTGCGCCTTCGGGGAAAAAATTGGCCAAAAAATATGGGGGGTGGGGGGCACGCCTGGCACCCCTCCCCCCCCCCCCCCTAAATCCGAGCCTGATCCAACCCAAGCCAGTCACTGTCACTGACTCATGCAGACGGTGCCAATCACTGACTCACAAAATTTAACTCGGGAGTCGAGTCGTAGAATCTACGACGCGTGGATTGTAATAATTCCATCCCCTGAGAACAGTACGTATCAATGACCGTAACAATCGATCACGTCTGAATCAAAGTGAGGAAGAGTAAAATCAGCCTCAACCTCCATAGTATACTTCTGTTTGGTTCTTTTGTTTTCGAGTTTTGACAGACGTGAAACTCCCGCCATTACACTCAGCTGGTTTCCGCACGTCGAGATAGCCATCTATTTCCCATTTGGGAGATTATTTTCGAATCGGTTTAGAAAATACATTGATGCTAAAACAGTAAATAAAACCCATAAATATTTCTTATGGAAGTGAAAACTAATTACCAAATCACTTTGAGGTGTTGTTTCTTTGTTTATTGCCATTTTTCTTCAAGCGTTACAACACCGCCAAGCGCAGGTTAGTATCCGCCTTCCTTTCATGATCGTGTTTCATCAACCCCTGCTCTACATTTCGACCATTTCCTTCAAATAGGTAAGTAATCTGGGCGTCATAGAAGCACTGAAGTTGTGGGACAAAGTTATTGAGCTGTTGTTGTACGAGATAGATGTGTTCGGCCTTTCAAAATTGTTTTTAGAGACGCTGAAATGGAGACCGGTGACAAGGGTCATTGTTTTGTTGTGCCTGTCACGGGAAGGAAGCACCAGAATCTGAGTAAACTACTCCCCTCCCCGACCTACATTCCAACCTCTCGATGTCTGGCATCGGTTTTGCAGGGAATAACAGTGTATTTCCGCACCTTGGACATATTTTCTTTGTCTTGGCTGACCCTGATGATGATATGTTGAGATGATGTGGTCAGGTCAGGATGCTCTGCTTGGGCTTGTAGCTTCAACTGTGGAAGTGACCCACTTACAGTGGTTTCCTTACAGTTACACGTCAGTCACTAACTGGTTGTGTTAACCGGTGCATAGCATTATCTGAATTGTTTGTTGCCTAGATAGTTCGGTCGGTATCATTTACTTGTAATTCTTTTGTTATTAGAGGCTGTCACATTCGTAAAGTAGGGCCAAGTGCTCCATATTCACGATAAAACCACTTTCATAGTGATCTGTCTGTAAAAATGGATGTTGACAACCATAGCTAAGTGTTCCATGGCTGCCACTGGCCCTAAATTTCCCAATTTTGTTAAGCTTTCCCTATAATTCTTTATATGGACCTTGTGCAGGCATGGTCATTTGACCAGTTTTAGGTGATCACCATGATAACCAGAATTATTAGATTAAATATATTTTTCTTTTGGTAATAGTTGATGGGACTCATAATCCTATTATGATAATAAATCTAGTAACCATACAATCCTCTATGCAACTCCATGCTCCCAGCGGCATGGCCCCGGTTACCTGGCTAGTGATGTCACCTGTCATTTGTTGTTCAATGCATTTTTTGCCATTTCCAACATTTACATGAGGTCATCAAACATTTTTGTCAGCATGGCAGCCATGTATTTATGATACACCAAGTGTTCAAAAGAACTTCGAAACTTTAATATTTCAGAAATTTCTTTTGGCTTCCAAGTTTTAACTCTCCGCATGGCAGCTATGTTTTAAAGATGTGCCAGTAGTCCAACAAAGTTTTCAAATTTTTTTAATCTTAGGCAATTTCACTTCCAAGTTTTACGCTAGGTCATCAGACATGTTTGTCAGCAAGGCAGCCATATTCTTATGTGCCAAGGACCCAAAGGTGAATTCAAAATATCAAATGTTTAAAGGAAAATTCTTTATGCTTCCAAGTAATAATGGCAGCCATGTTTTTATGTTGCACCAAGTGTCCAGGATCACTTCAAAAATTTTAGGTATATTGGGAAATTACTTTTCGCTTCCAAATGGTAGACATGGTAATCAGACATGTTCGTCAGCATGTTGACCAGGTTTTTATGATATGGAAAACTTCAAAAAAAAGTCTTTGCCAAGTAAGTGTCCAAAAAGGACTTCAACATTTTCAATGTGTAGGCTATATGAAATTCCTTTTCACTCCAAGTTTTAGACAAAGTCAACAGACATTTGTCTGCATGGTGGCCATTTTTTTATGATACACCAAGTGTTCAAAACAACTTCAAAATTTTAAAGTTTAGGAAATTTCTTGTGGCTTTTAAGTTTTAAACAAGGTCATCAGACATGTTTGTCAACTTGGCAGCCTTTTTTTTATGATGGACTAAGTGTCCAAAGGCGAATTCACAATTTGCAATGTTTATAGAAAATTTCTTTTGGCTTCAAAGTTTTAGACAAGGTCATCTGTCTGCATGGTGGCCATGTTTTTATGATACACCAAGTGCTCAAAAGCAACATCAAAATTTTAATGTTAGGAAATTTCTTGTTGCCTCTAAGTTTTAAACAAGGTCATCAGACATGTTTGTCAGCATGTCGGCTATTTTGTTATGATGTACTGAGTGTCCGAAGGTGAATTTACAATTTCAAATGTTTTAAGGAAATTTCTTTTTCGCTTCCAAGTTTTAGACAAGGTCATCACACATGTTTGTCAGCATGGCAGGCAATATTTTATGATACCCCATGTGTCCAAATGTGAATTCAGAATTTCAAATCTGTATAGGAAATTATTTTCTGTCCCAAGTTTTAGTCAAGGTCATCAGACATTTTTAAGCATGACATCCATGTTTCAAAACCAATTTCAAAATTTTGATGTTTAGGAAATTTCTTGTGGATTCTAAGTTTTAAACAAGGTTGTCAGACAGGTTCGTCAGCATAGCAGCTATTTTTTTATGATGTACTAAGTGTCCAAAAGTTCACAATTTCAAATGTTTAAAGGAATTTTCTTTTTGATTCCAAGTTTAAGACAAGATTATCAGATATTTTTGGCAGCATGGGAGCCGTAATTTTGTGATGAGCCAAGTGTCAAAAAACAACTGCAAAATTTTTAACCCTTTAATGATGCCATTTGCACAAATGCATCACCATGGTCTTGACACCAGTTGCATAAATGCAACACCATGGCCTTGACGCCAGTTGCATAAATGCAACAACTGTAAAATTCTTCAAATCTGCGTAAAAACCTAGATAATTTCAAAAATTTCGCAGATTTCTTTTAAATGCGTGAAAATAAGCATAATTATCAGGATTTCTTTAGGACTTTATTGATTTGACTGGGTCTTTTTTTTTATCAGGCAACATCATGTGCTGATATATATTGCATAATTGCCCCTGGCGTCATAAAGGGAACTTTTTTGTCCATAGATGGCGTCAAATGCTACAATTCATCAGTATACATGGCATCATTAAAGGGTTAAATATTGAGAAATTTCTTATCAATTCCAAATGTTAGGCAAGGTAATCTAACATGTTTGTCAGCACGGTGGTCAGGTTTTTATGACTTGCCAAGTGTCCAAAAAAATGTCTGCCAAGTCTCCAAAAATGACTTCAAAATTTTCAACCTATAGGTTATATGAAATTTTTTAGTCAGCATGGCAGCCATGTTTTTAAGGTGCGCCAATAGTCCAAAAACATCTTCAAAATAAAGAGAAAAAAATTGGAACTTTCTTTTTGCTTCCAAATGTTAGACAAGGTTATCAGACATGCTTAGCACAGTGGCCAAGTTTTTATGACATGCCAAGTGTATAAAAAACAATTTTTTTAGAATTCATTTTCACTTCCAAGGTCCAGACCTATTTTGTCATGGTCATGTTTTTCAGCATGGCGGCCATGTATTTATGATGTGCCTTGTATAGACAAACTAGTTTAAGAAAATTCAATTTTAAGAAATTTCTTTTCACTTCCAAGATTTGGACTAGGTCATCAGACATATTTGTCAGCATGGCAGCCATGTTTTTATGATTCCCAAATGTCCAAAAACAAGTTCAAATCTTTAAAATCATTAGAAGTTCATTAATACAGTATCTACATTGGATGTCCTTTCGTTTTCAAACCAGTTCCTCTTTGTCAAGAACATACAAATAATTAAAATACAATAGTTTCATTCACACGTTAGTAGTTTCTTTTTCATTAACAGGCGACACTTGTTACTTTTATAACAATTTCAGTTTTATATGAGAATATACAATTACACTAGTGTAAATTAAGTCAAGATCAAAGATTTTTGAAGGGCCAGTCAGGCTCCTAGGCTAAAAAAAATCCATCCTTTTTTAAATACCATTTTTGCTTAGCGGGGGAGGGGGTCCTCTTGGTATGCACTAATGCAGTGTCGGAAATTAAGCTTTTTTCTTGTGCACCCACAGGATGCACACCTTGAGATCATAGAGATACATGTTATATATATGTCTATGTGGAGATGTACAATTCTTCAAGAACCTGAAAACTGGTCAATGCACCCTCCAGACATGCCAGTATCTGCGGATCCGTGGATTTCCGGGTTGTTGTTTTTTTGTGTGTGATTTTCAAATATAGATAATTTGGATCATTTTTGAGAATAGTCCAAATCTGAGGAGAATTTTTTCATATATAGGGGGTGGGGGGAGGGGGGCTGATAGATTTTGATTACCAGTATGACGAATTTGTTTGATTTTTTATAGGTAGTTTCTCATATAATTTTCTTGAGGAAATAGGTATTTGTATGTATTAAATCATAATTATAGCCCTGATCGCCCTTAAAACAAGGTTTAAAGGATTTTCCGTGGAAATGACTCAGTAATTGGCATGTCTGCGGGCCTCCAAATATTTTGTTTTTGTAGGTATTATAGAAATCATTGTGGATGCATGCCCCCAAAATTGTGCATCTGGTCATGAAAATATGCGGCACAGCTTAATTTCCGATGTTGGGATGATGTCATCTGTACATGGGGGAGGGTTGAGGCATGCATGACGAAGATTGACAAGGGGGAAGGTGGGGTTGCAAAAGGGATACAAGAGCGTGACGTCATTTATGGATGGCCTCTATTCCACCTACAGTCTCCTAGTTCTTCATTCAGGGATATGCCAGGGTAGCTTGAATACTCTTTAGATATTTTTATTTTTGGTTAATCTATACATATTAGTGTGTGTAATCGTTTATTTGATCTAGGCATTTTTAAAGATTGAATGATAAAACCTGTAAATTGATCAATAATAACCAAGCTAATAAAGGGACTTTCTCATCGTCGGCAACGTCAACGCTGGCTACGTAGTAACCATTTTATTAAGGCGCCAAATTCGTGACGTGACCAATAACGTCGCCGGATTACGTTCCAAAAGTGCAAAACGCATCGCTGGCCGTCGCGTCGTTAGGCTTATGTCGGCAGATGTATCTCTTTGAATTCAAGGATGAGAACGTCCCTTTAAGATCAGGTTGTTACAGTGTTGTAAAATGTTGTCAGAACATGAAAAGAACTCAAAGAAAGGTTACATCAACGTTAATCACATTGTTGTTTTGTAACCAATTTACAACCTTTTCTCAAACTAAAGTTTTCTATTTCTGTTGGCCATCTGGGCCATAAATTGGGAAATATCATTGTAAATTTTTTTTTTTTTAATGTAGGGTCATTCAGAAAACAAGGACCCCCTGAGGTTTCTGAAGAAGAAGAGGCCCCTGCTGATTGTTCTTTGGGTTCAATTTCTGGTTGGTGCTTGGTTCACTAAGGGATGAGGTAGAGGAAAATTCATTTCCAGGTTTTGGTCCCCTGTTGTTTGCCCACCCTGTCACCTTCATCTCATAGGTACGATCACTAAAGACAGAATTTGTCCCAACTTTTTTTCGCCGTGAATATGACCTTAGTTGTCAAAATGGTGTAAACAATCCATTTCTCACTCACTCATTCAGAACACAAGGACACACCCTTTCACTGGCCTGTATAAATGTAAGGGCATACTAAGATAAGAGCTACGAGGGACATCAGAGGGTGGCTGTATGACCAAAAGGGGTTGTCACGGCCCATGGGGATCGTATGGCCACCTGAGGACAACCCCAAAGCTTCTTCTATATATAAAGAGACACCATATTTTCCTACTTTTGCAGGATTTCCTACTTTTTTTGTGATTTTGGATTGCACAACAGATTTCTATTTCTTAAGGTTACTTCCCTCCTAGTTGCTTCTAGAAAAGATAACAAGTAGAAAAGGTGTTTCCTACTTTCCTACATTTTCATCAATTGAGAGTGGCATCTCTGTATATATATTTCATCACCCATACAATGTTCAAAAGCTGCTGAAAATACTGACTACAAGGAGCAGTATGTTCAGCCTGTCAGTAGCGGATCCAGAATTTTGAAAAGGATGGGTGAATTTTTTGAGACTTTTTTTTTAATGACTCTTTGGCCGAATTTCACACCTAAAAAAGCAATGTTTTCCAGAAAGAAAAAAAAAGGAAAGGCTCGTGCCCCTCTCTAAATCCGCCTGTTTTGTACTCCGGGTACTACCTTTACATGGCCTTACATACTGTGACTATTTAGATCTACCCTGACAGAGCTCCTTGGCATTAGAAGAAGGTGGTTTAATTTTGTTTTTTTCTGCACAGCTTGTACCTAGCTGCGGCACTAATTTCAAGGCATATGATTTATAACTTCCTGGTAGTGTTACATAAAAATGTATGTATAATATGTTGATTGTTTTTACATCGCCTATACAGAAGATCAATTCCTGTAATTGACTTGAGTATGGTTCAATAAATATAGAAAAGAATTTAAAAAAAAAAAAAGGCCTGGCCGAGAGTAGTACATGTGCAGCGTTCAGTTGTATGTCTTTAGGCAAATGTTTATGGCGGTGTACATGCTTAAACGGTTTACTTTATATATTTAATCAGTTTGGCAAGTAAATACACTCTCACAGCGGCGCCCCAGTGGGCCTTTGTCATTAGTGAACTGGTACCAGGATGTCTGCAAGTAAACCAATTATGGCAGAACCGTGTAGGTGTGTTTCGATTACGTGGCATCGTAAGTAGTTGCTGTAGGGTGCTGCCATCTGTCTTGTCTTGTAAAATCCACTACTACTATCAACCATATTGTTCAGGGTTGTAGGTTTTTAGATTTTTGTCGGATTTTCGATTTATTTTCTCCAGTACCCACAAAATCAGTTGCAATTTTTGATATATATTTAAAACACGTTTAACCATTTAGGATGTACTCAGATTTTCTTAATGGTATTTCTTATGTTATTTTCACTGCCCTCAACTTACATACCTGAATTTACTTATCTATTTACATGGAGAGCAGTTAGGTTCTCTGTACATCTAACACTGTCTCAATCATCATCGTAAACGTCCTTTTGAAAAAAACACATTATGACTTACGTATTATTAGGCTATACATATGTACCTAAAGATTTCATTTATGTGTCAATTACTATCACGGTTTCAAAAAAGTATGTTATTCAAGTCCAGTGTCAGGGGCTAAGTGAGCTTGATTTTTGAAATAACCTAAATTAAAGCATTTGGAAAGTGTTGATGATTTGCTGCTACTCAAGCACTGAGTGCATCTCAGTCTTTAGATATGTATTTTGCGTGTTGAATCAATAACAAGTTACTTCCATATTCTTGGAGAGAAGGAGGGTACGATTTCAATAGCTGGGCATTGTTATTTCTCTAAGTGAATATTCCAATTCAAGGAACTTGAACTGCGACACATTAAAACTCAAGATGTAAAATTCACCAATTGTTTACTGCCAAAAAAATAAAAATAAATTGCAGGACTATTAACTAGGATTCAGAATTAAGGTATCACTACTTGGATTCTTAACTTCAAAACGCTTGATGGTCTATAGTCCCTAACTCCTCTCCATGGCTTCATTAGCTTTGCTCATTAGCTCAAGTGTGTTTTCAAGTGGATATGTTGCAAATTTTCTTTACATATATAATTTAGGTAATTATTCGGGATTCAGAAACCATGGTTCCTTCAAGGTAAATCAGTTATACCATAGATAGAAGGGGATAATGTTAGAAAATAGAATGAGACAAAAGTGTACTCATTATATAATTTCAATTCTCCCTACCACGGATAGCAGATTTCCCGTATTTTACCTATATCAAAGTGCATGCTGGGTAATATGAGTCACTGGGCTTAACTATGGGAATTTTCATTTATTATTGGATTATTTGTAATTGGACATAATAGAAAATGTTCAGTATTTTTAGTTTGTACCTATCGTATGTATATCTAATATTTTCTAAATAGATTTGAAAATAAATTTATTGCAAATGGATGTAGAGGCAATATTACTATATTTCCTATACTTGTTCATGTGGGTTTGTCTACAAAATTTGTTGAAATTATCCTGCAGGCCCAGAAAATACTATAACTGAGCTATATGGTAGGGTGAATTTCAATTTAATGAGACGTTTAATCAAAATACTCTCCTTGAATGCACCCAGGGTGCATGGCTTATCCTTTTTACTGTGAAATTACATTATGGTTTTCCCCATACAAATTGTACCTTTAGCTTCAAACAGTTAATAATGTTTCACATTCTATTGCAGGCTACCAGAAACGTCCAACCCCAGGGACAACACATGACTGCTGTGGCCTGATACAAAGGTTTCAAGATGGAGGGGGCTGTCGTCAATATCCATCCCGCTCCGATATTCATCAGAGAGGAGGTGAATGTTGCAAATAACCAGCCGCTGCAGCAAGTTCAGCCACCATCCCAACCTTTTCAATCACGGCATCAAAGCGCGATTGAACTGAGCTCCCCATCAGAAAATCAGCCAGCCGAAGAAGAAGACACAGCTCCACTGTGTTGTCCGCACTGTAAGAAAACCTTTAGCAATGAACTGTCCCTGAGGACCCATGTTGGGCACCACAACCGGAAAGGTGATAAGCGCCTTCATGGAGTTACAAAGATCATTAAGAAGAGAAAGATCAAGTTTACCTTCAGCAAACCTAGACGCCCGTTTGATAAATTGACCTGCGGTATCTGCCATCTAGTCTTTGCAACCTCTACATCATTGATTAGGCATCAGATTGTCCACACAGGTGAAAGACCATATCAGTGTGACCAGTGTAGTAAATCCTACACCACCAAGTGGTCACTGCAAGTGCATCAACGTGCAAGTCATAGTGAAAATCCCTTAACTTGCCAAAAATGTGGGGAAAACTTTTCAGATGAGGCAATGATGAGAGCTCATGCATGTAGTGCCAGTATAAAAACAGAGATTAGTACTATTCCTGAGCCTGTTGCCAACGTCCCATCCTACCAGCAGACAAACCCTGAGAGCACTGAAAACAGAGTGTTTCACTTACCATCTTACGATTGCAGAATCTGTAACCAGTCTTTTTCGACCCCAAATGCTCTGGGAGGTCATATGGGGAGTCATCGCACAGGTTCTCAGAAAACTACCAGCCCAACACGGGAGAAACCGACACGGGAGAAACCGCAACGAGAACTAAAATCACCAGCTAGATACTCTCCTCCTAAAACTCCCAGGAAATTAGTATATTCTGCAATGTCTTGCACAGTGTGCTCAAAAGAATTCAAGTACAGGCTGGCACTCAAGAGACATATGGTGCTGCACACTGATGTACTAGGACCAGTACAATGCCCTTTCTGCAGTGAAGTAGGAAAGGATATAAACTCACTTATTGAACACTTTGACCAGCATAAAAAGCATACATGCCCTGTTTGCTTTGAGAATTTTGACTACCCGTCATCCTTGCAGAAACATATGGAGTCCAAACACCATGTGGCAAAAGTAGCACCCTTCAGTTGTGGCATATGTCCTGAAGAATTTGGGGATTATCTGCAACTACAAACTCACATGGGCAGTCATAAACTTGAAAATACTGAGTTGAAAAGTCCGAGTGGTCCATGTGAGAATAAGGGGCAATCAAGCACATCATATGTTTCAAACTCCATACATGTCAGCCCTTCTTCATTGAGTGCTACTTCATCTCAAAGTACCATGATGGTAGGAGGTGGATCAAGTGCTCAAATTTTGGGTGAGATCAAGGTGGAACAACTCTCCAAAGACCCACACCCACAACTCTCCAAAGAAGACTACAACCAGAGTCAAAATGAGCCTATGGACTTGAGTGCAAAGCCAGACAATACTGTGAAAGATGTTGATGCCATCAATACTGCAAATGATTTGACGGATGTCAATGGTGTAGATGCTGCAAATAATGTGAAGGACGTTCATGGTGATACTGCAAATGATGTGAAAGACAGTGATTCCAGCATACAACTGTGCACTGTGTGCAATGCCTACTTCCCCAAAGGACCAACATATATCAAACATCAGATGTGGCATTTAAGATTCAAAAAAGCACCGCATGTGTCCTGTCCCATCTGCCACAGGAAGTTCACCGAGGACTTCAATATGAAAAGACACTTGAAGAAAGCACACAAACAAATGAGCATAAGCTTCTTCAAAAAACCTGTTTCACCGGTGAAACAGATCTCTCCAATGAATCCGGTTTCCTCGCTCCAGGCGATGTCGCAAGTCAAATCTGAACCTCTAACCCCCGCACCAGCGATTCTTCCAAAGGTACCATACAGGTGTAAGTTGTGCAACAAGGGTTACACTTGGTACTCTTTCCTACAGACCCACATGGCTAGAGAGCACAACATGGCTGCATCACCTCCAGCTTCAATGGTTGAGGAACAGAAGTTGTTCCCTTGTCATCTCTGCAGCAAGGCATTCACAAGAAAGGCCAACTTGAATTTACATTTGAAAACTCATGATGTGGACGTACCATCAGATAATACTGAAGAGGCCTCGGTTTCTGCACAAGAACCATGGTCCATTAAGCAAGAGTTGCCAGCTCAACTTCAACAACCATCAGAGCCAGTGAACAGTGCCTCAGAGTCAGTAGCTAGTGCCTCATCAACGTTTCCTAGTCCACCAGATCATGTTGAAGACAAAACTGACCAAGAGACAGTCCATTATTGTCAGGTGTGTGGGAAAATCTTCACCAGCTCAAAATCTCTTGGTCAACATTCTAGAATCCATAACAGAGGTGCTCAACTCTCCAAGGTGATAGGCAGAAAAAACACTGAGGGGCTGTCTAATCGATTCTACTGCTCTGTGTGCAATGAAGGCTTCTTTTACTACTGCAGATTGAAATCCCATATGGCACAAGCACACGGTCAGCATAACAGTTCAATGATGAGGATGCCACTAGGGAAAAAGCGCCACCAGTGCCGATACTGTAACAAGGTTTTCCTCAGTGCGGGTGCTGTTGGAAGCCACGAAAGAACGCATAGAATAGTGCCAAGGGAAAAGCAGCCCGCGACAGTCTCTGGACCTGGGCCAAAGGCTGTTATGGTGGATGGCAAATATCCATGTGGCATCTGTGGACGGAAGTTTGACTGTCCCAGGGGACTGGGAGGGCATATATCTATTCACAACAATCATGCAAATCACAAACCCTTTAAGTGTAACCTATGCGGTCAGATATTTGCAAATCGCATGGGCAGAGACATTCATTTCAAGACGCAGCACTCTGAGGAGAAGTGGAAGGAGGGCAGAATGAGCCCGGAAAAGTACGTAAGACCCAAAACAGTATTTGAGTTCAGATGTGAAATTTGCCAGAAGGTCTTTGCCAGCGCCCAAGCACTTGGTGGTCATAAGAGGCACCACACAGAGCTGCAGAAGAAGAAGAATGACACCAACAACAACACATTTGCACATGCAGAAGGTGGAGATTCGAAAAAGGAGGTGAAGCAAGAGGTTAAGGAGGAGGTAAAAGAGGAGGTAAAGGAGGAGGTAGAGATTGAATCTGACGGTGAATCGCAGCTGAGTTACATTGATGTCACGGCAACCGACAGCTACTCGGACACAGATTCTGAGCTCAATTACGAGTCAAGTTCCCCACATAAAGGCGTGAGTCGGGGTGAAAAGCGTTCCTTTCCAGCGGGAGCCTGGGATTCCTTTGTAAAAAAAGACAAGCAGCTCAAACCCTCCAACCTTGCAGGTATGCCTAACAGGTCCGTTGTCTTTAAGTTGTTGTCCAAGGAAAGCATGAAGGACTCTAGTCAGAACAAAGCTCTGGCTGCCATCAGACAAAGTGTGCTCAACAACAGGCTGATCGGTGAGAGCGGTTTTGTTCTGGGCAGCATCCATAACCCCCCAGCCGACAGTCCATCAGGCTCAGACGGTCAGGTTCTCGGCTACCTCATCGGTCACCCAAATGGCTTTGGACCGTTCTGTTGCCCCGTGTGTAGTCGCAGATTCCCAGTGCCATCCCATTTTGCCAACCACTTGATATTCCATGCTGATCAATCTCTTGACGTGGCCTATCTGTCTAACGTCTTTCGGCCTGCTAGTAAGTCTGCCTCGCCCAATGACTGTTCATGTAACCTGTTTGGTCTGACCTTCAACGACTGCCCACGGTGCGTGCAGGGCTTCAGTAACCTCGACAACCTCAAGCGACACGTCAAGCAGCACGTCGAGAAGTTTATCGAGTACCAGGTGTCCAAGCTGAACTTATAGACATACCTTATTCACCAAAAATCATGGTGAATATCCACAACTGACTCACAAGTTGTTAATATGTTTTGGGGTACTTAAAACATTGACATGTGACATCATCGTCAGCTTCACGATTGTTAATAACCATTATATTCCATACTAAGGGTGTTCTAAGTGGATGTCTCCTAAAGTGTATTTTTGTACAGAGTTTTATGGTGGAGATTGTACATAATTATGTGTAGCTTTTAGGTTCTCCAAGTGTTACTTGTGAAAGCGTGGGTGACTTGAAAACGTTCCTGCAGTATACAGCTTCAGATAGAAAATTGGGCCACTTTTTTTAAAAAAAATTCTTAATTCTTTTAACTGTGCTGTTTTGACCTAATGTTAAGCACAGAGTGGGGTGGATTAATTCTTAAATAATTATGCTGCATTGAGAATCAACATTGGCTTGGATTTTACCTTCGAAGCTTTATTACAAAGTCGAAATTTCTTAATTTTAAAAGACGACCATTTGTGCTTTCTGAAGTATCTAAAGAAATAGAATGTTGAGTTTTATTTGCTATGTAAGGCCATAGAACCGTTTTAAATTCAGAAATACCTGTCAAGAATGGACAAATCGTTGAGACAGCAGTTCGGAAGGTTTTTGCCGAGTCGGAATTCATGGGTAAACTGGCAAATTTAGGCACAATAGTTGGAATTGATTTGTTTCTGTAATGTAAGCAGTGACAAAGTGTCAAAGCGGCTGTTTCAAATTGTAGCCGGGAACTTAAAACTGATTACTAAAGGATGAATTCAATCTTTTTCCGGATGTTATTTTGCTGAAAAGTGGTGCATGTATTTATTAGCTTCAGCTTAAATTATTGTTATAGGTATTAATTCCTTAAAAGCTGATAGTTGTATAACTATTGAGTGTATAAAAACGGAGTTTATCTTAAACACTTGATTTACATGTAAAGGTAACCCTCAAGATAATGGATGCTAGCTTTGTCAGGGTGTTTGCACTTTGAGAAGGAGGTACAAATGATTTAGTAGCTCATTTTAAAGATAAATTTATGGAAATTAATATCGCGTTTTCATAGTTGTATCATATAAATATTTCAAGTTACTTTATGTGTACCACAGTTTTCATGTAAACCCATGTGTATGTTAGAACTGAAATATTTCTATTTAAATCATGCATTCCAGTATGGAGCAAAGTTCTCGGAGATGGGAAACTAGAAAGTTAGCTTGCAAAAATCATGACTTATCAATATATGACCATTAATTGCTGAATTTACATTCATGCACTGAACAAATGAACTTAGCATGGGTTCAGACCTCGTATTGTCCAATGTGAGAACAACTTTCAAGTGATCAAAGTGTCCTGGTGTATTTTGAAGCACCTAACTATATTTTGAATGTTTATATTGGGTTCAAACCTAGCTTGAACAAAGATATTTATGGTGGATAAGGTGGCACCGGCCGAGTAGGGCAGACATCAAACTTCGCTCCTTACACTTGCCCAAACATTTTTTTATCATCTCAAATTAATATGAGCGTAAAATTATTTATGTTTATAATCTCCATAATGTATGCCCTGTATCTAAAAGGCCAGTTTATCCTATTATATACCGTTTTATTCTACATGAAATGATTTACTATGCAAATTCGAATGTTGGTGGCCGGTATACTAAAATGTCGCACTGACGGAAAATGCCAATCCTACAAGTAATAACACTATTCCAACCAATGTAATGATGCCCTCTTCTACATAAAAATCCGCTGGGAGTTATAACCCTGAAAGAATAATAATAATTTTCCCGTTGTTACATTACCAGATTGTCATACTCTAAACAAACCGCCATACATCACAACAGCATCTGATTATTTTTGTGTTCCGATGAATGAGATTAGGTTATTGTGAGTTTGATTAATGAACGATTGATATAAATGTATGGATTCATTGAGGGGACAGTGCAAGTCTATGGACAGGACTTTGTATGATTTTGTACAGACATTAAAACATGTGACATGAACGTTGGGACGACAAACCGCCAATTTCCTGTCATCTATGCACCTACAAGCTCAAAAGTGACTTATGTGAGGTCAAAAGTAGAAATGAAAAACATTGTAAATTGTATGGATATTTGCCACATATGTACACATATCTAAATGAAATCTGAGATAAACCGAGACAAAATTTTGCAAGACAGATGTACTTTTTAGGTTCATAAAAGTATGAATAAAGTGATAAGTTATCGGGGAAAGAATCTAATTAAATATAAAACTGGCAAACATTGTATTGCCGGATTTAGGGGGTGATAAAAGTATTGTAAAATTCAGGGGGGAGGGGAGGGGTGCACACGCCTTTTCTCGTAAAAAAAAAAAGACACAAACATTTTTCACCAAATATCCTCTGTTGATTGAGGCTTTAGGTGCATTGGATACGGGAAAATGACGACCAGTGTCCAAGCCAGATTTGAGGTGATAACTTGAGTGAACTGTCCGACTCAAAACGCTGACAAGTACCAATTTAAGTGTGTAATTGACCAGCTTTTTACGTACATTGCCATATTTTATCTTTTGTAAATGTACACCTTCTACATGCGAACAGGGGCCAGTACAGCTGTCAGATATTCTCCCCTTTGTCACTTCTCTTGATTCTTTCCCTGCTACGATATTTCAATATTGATGTATCTTTTCTCTTTGTAACACAATTTTCATTTACTGGGGCAGTAATTTTCACCCCAATCCCTAGTCTTATACTCTAAAACTTCAGCCTGAAAGAATCAGTCACAGATCAATGGGTATGAGTTTGGTTCAGTGATACAAGCCATACAGGTCAATGGTGATATTAACAGTCTATGCGTTGATTCAAAGATGGTTCCACAAGTAAAAGCCTCATGGGCATTTAGAAGAAGATGCGTGAGTTAGAGTGAAATGTATGCCGGTAATTCCATGTCGGGAATATAGGTGCTTCTTAGTCCACAACAAGGTTTCGGCAGAAAGTTGTAGGAAAATGCTGTCGACTTTAATTAATTAGTCTCCCCAGTAGTCTTATGTTTACAAACCTATTAATATAACCTATTGTATCTGAGTAGTTTCTTTTGATTTTTTATTTCAATGTTTACGTTTTTCCTGCCATACTAGTCTTTACTTTATCAGTGGTATCGAGGCAGTTGTTTGCACAAAAATAGTGGCCATGCAAAATTGTTAGATTTAAAAAACTCAGTCTGTGTGTTGAAGCATTGTTTCTGATCAGTGATCTCACAAAACAGGGTTTGTTAAACAACACGCCATTAAAAAACAACTGGGTTCCTTTAAGTTCTCGGCATGATGGCTGTTGTGTCCCCATTGGTGCCTCTCTCCTATATAGGACATACATATTTGTAGTTTGATATATTAAGGAAGTGTGCTACGTCCGTGTCATACTAGGCGTGCCATACTGACCTGGTTGATAAAAACCTCGTATTACACGCCAGGCACTTCTTGTTAGGGACCTTGTGCAGACGTTACATTGCAAGAGATCATTTACTTTCCACGATCGTGTTAAGACATTTATCAAATCTCGAACTTATGCCTACATCTTTAGGTATGTCTGTAAGATTAATTCGAAAACCTCACAAAATTAGAACTCATAACCTTTCTTTAAAAAAAAAAAAAAAGGCAAAAGCAAAAACTATGAATAATAAATTGCCAACTGATCAGCAAAATGGCGTCCAACCTGCACCACATAAGTATATTATAAAGATACATTTGGAAAATCAGTTATACTATTTATAGATTCAGACTAACAATGGATCACGCTAATGTTTCTTATAACGCGGAGACAAGATTCACAAATATGTGGGACACTTTATGTTGACGCCCATTCATGGTACATGCACAGTAGTAGATCTACAATTGTATGTGTAATGTTTCTGAAATTTACCCCGATAGCTGGATTGAAAGAAAGGTATTTGTTCTGTGTGTGTTGGGCTGTACATTCGACAAGTACCCCCCTCACCCAATCAGCCAATCAGATTAAATCGGAACCACATTGTTTGACCAAAAATAGTTTTAGAAGCCAATCTTTGATATTATCAGGCATCATACCGTTCCTTTATTTTAAAGGAATTTCCTTTAAATTCCTTTATTTTTGTGAAAATAGACAAAATTTGTTTATTTTCCTTTATTTTTGTGAAAAATTCCTTTAAATTCCTTTTTTTTTTCTAGAGTAAGAAAATATCACATTATCTCATAAAATGCATAGAATTCCATATAATTAGTGATAAAATTGCAAAATTTTCTAGCCGTCAATCGATCCAGGTTGACGTGTCAATTGGCATGAGTGGACGCATTGATCGACATGGGTCAATGCAGTGCTGCACAGAAAAAATCAACAGGAAGGCAGTCCTGTTACAATATTATTTGCCTTATTTCATGTTTAAACTCTCTAAAAGTTCTCTAAATATTCCTTTAAAATTCCTTTATTTTTCCTAGAAATCCCTGCAAATTCCTATAAATTCCTTTATTTTTACGAAAAAAACTTCCTTTAAATTATTTTATATTTTTGGGAGGGCGGTATGATGCCTGTATTATGCAATTAATAAATATAATAGTGAAACTTACTTTTCATATGGATATTCTTAGGTCTAATTAGGGAGAGCACAGACACTGTCTCTAACAATAGCCTGAATCAAGGTCCATATAATGTCATTCAACGTGTCTCATGGTGCTACAAATCTTACACTGAATTAACAGCTGAATAACATTGAACCCATGCACATAGAGAGCTGTCATTCAGCTGTCATTCAGCATCTCGCTTCTGTTTCTGTACTTTGATCTAGTATTTTTGTGTCGAAGTGTTTCTTAACCACTCAAAGTTTCAATTTATTTTGGTGACTTTAATTAAGATATTTTATTTCTCTGTACGTATTGATGCCCTCACATCTAGATGTTTTCAAAGCCGTTTTCTCTGGGGTTACATATGAGATTCTGTGTTGACCAGGCAGCCCAATGGGAGAGAAGGGTACCCGTGTGGTCGCTGATGATCAGTTCTAAAGCCGGCTGTGTTTTACATGATCTGTCCTCCCCTTGTCTTAAAACCTGGCCACTATGTAGCAGCTGTTGTAAAACACAAATAAATATGTATATTATTACTTCTGTGTTCATTGTCCGTTGTTCCCTGGGATTTTTTCTTGTTGATTTTGTGTGTGTGTGTTGTTGTTTTTTTGTTGTTTTTTTTAATACAAACCAAACCATTGTATGATATTGGATTTGCGGGGCAAGGGATGTTTGGGACTTTCGGAAACTTCCACGTATCTCGATTTAATTCTTCTAAAACATTTTACTGACTTGTGAACAATAATGAAAAGAAGAAGAAATAAATTAGACCTTAAGAGCATAAATAACATTCGAGGCAGATACACAGAACATGCCCAATTATCTTACGATAACTATATTTATAAGGGTGATATTACCAACTACATTTACAATAAAGTGCGTACTACAATGTAGCTATACAACATTCTCAAGGACAGTGTAGGGGGGGGGGGGTAATTATCCTTAATTGCTAAAGTTGCCTAGCAACCCCAAGGCAGTATGTTTTACCAAGCTCATAATGGTCAGTACTTATCATAACGTCATCTGACCAACTCGGGCCTTAGTAACGTTTTTGCACGAGCGTGGATGCATGATTTAATAATGACTTCCCTGACCCAGGTAGAGCTATGACTATGCCATACACACGTCTTCAAGGATACCACTCACCTGATCAGAGAGAGTGAGTGTTGGGTGTTTTACGCCGTACTGACAGCCAGGGTTATTTTCACGATGAAAACAAGTTGGGACGAATTGTCTTTGGGTGATCGTATCTATGAGATGAAGGTGACAGGGCAGGGAAACAGCAGGGGATCAAAACCTAGCAATCATTTTTGCTGTACCTCATCCCTTAGTGAACTGTGACACTAACCGGGAATTGAACTCAAGAACCACTTGGTCAGTGCTGGGTCCCGCCTATCGTCGCCTCATACAATCAGCAGGGGCTACTGGGGGCCTATTCTTACCCGGACCCCCACGGGGGGCCAACCTGATCAGAAGAAAGGTCAATGTCAGAAGCGTCCTCTCCGTGAGGACATCTGATGGCAAATCTGGGAACTATTGCAAAGGCATGGGTAGTCCATCAAGTGCACCCATCTTGTTCCACTCATTTGGCGCCTAGCAGATGATGTCAGTACTATGGACTAAAGCATGGGTTCCTCAAACCTTAGGGTAAGATTAGTCCAGAGATGCCACTTTCCAAACATGAAAAATACGGAACACAGTGAAACCACATTTCCATATTTTGTACGGAAACCGCAAAGTAGCCTATTTCTTAAGTATTATATCTCCGATACTGAAACAGATCATATGTACATAAAATATAGTTTATATATACCTTGTGGTGCCTGGTATTTCATACAAAAATAATTTCCTTTTGAAATTTAGGGGATTTTAACAAATTAGTGTTAAAGCAAAAAATACAGAAACCCGAATTTAGACTGAAAAGTGGCATCTTTGGATTACTGACAATTATGTTATCGCCACTTTCTACGATACGGAAGGAAGAAAAACCAACAAGATATACTTTATTTCCTGAAAATCAATTCAGTTGGAATGTAGGAATCCCTCTCCACAATATGGCCCTGCATCTCACCCTTTTTAGACTGACAAGGCGACCGGGGGAGTTCTTTTGACTTCCGCGGCGTGCACTATGTTATTTAAAATAATTTAAATTACACGGAGCATGGCAATTCAAAAATTAATTCACGCGGTAACAGGGCGAAACAGCAACTTCTAAAATTTGACAATGTGCATTAGCCCCCCCCCCCCCCCCGCCACCCCCACCCCCCCAACAAGGGCCCCTGAAATAAATCACAGAACACACAGATTTTAACAAAGAGAAACCTCAACTTTATTCTGCTGCTTTATCCTTCATTGTGTCCATACTAATAATGCTCAGACACAGGTCCTGTAGAGTACATTCCTCCAACAATGTCCTAGAATGTAGCAGATAAATCACAAGTCGGCTTTAGTACCTTGAGTTCTGAATCAAAGATAACGTAAATCCACCAACATCCCAACACTGGATTCTTACATGAGGTATTTGAGAATGAGGATAAAGGTTAAGGGGCCGTCCATAAATGATGTCACACACTAGGGGGTGGGTAGGTTGAAAAGTCCTTATTTTCATGTTTAAAACAGAAAATTTAGTGTGACGGGGGGTGGGTGGGTCCTAAAAGTACCCTGAAAAAAGCGTGACATCATTAATTTTATGGATGGCCCTTAAGTGAAGGTCAACAGTTAGGAGAGGGCTCAACCCGATGAGTCGTTAATGATAGGCACTTGGTGAGTTTGATGTAGTTTACAGTTCAGCTTGCAGAAGTCAAAGGCACATTACATGAGGACGACCAGTAAGATCATATTCTATAAACAATTTCACAGTGCTGTGATTCTGAAATGAAAAAATAAAACAACCAAAAAACTTCTGATGCATTGGCCCGCGGTTCACTTATTCACTTAGCGGGTGCTTAGCGCAGTTATACGCCCCAAAAGTTATCTAATGAGCTATCATGTGGTTTTACCGCCTCAAACAGAACTGGGAGTGCGGGGTTTCTGGGATTACACATCATTGAAAACACTCAGTGTACATGTCTTACGGTGACCGTTTGTTGTGCCATTTCCTACACTTTTTTTCACATTGAAGTTTTAATTTTATTCTAATGTGGCAAAGCTTTAAGTCGTGATCTTCCAAACATAATTGGCCTCATTTTTCATGTACAAAAGGGAAGGGCCCTAAAAAGGTTACATTCTCGTTAGAAATAAGTTAAGTGTTGTACATTTGATCCCAGCATTCAGAAGCTACAGCTTGGATGGGTACATGATGTGTTTTGATCAAATACAGTAAATCAGTGGTAAATCCGATTACAACCTCATTCACAATACATACAGCTCCATCTTAACTCGATGTTATAAAGAGTAGATGCAATGAAATATATGCGTACAATGATATTATCCAGGTATTCTCAAGACTTTCTTTTAATTCTAGCATTTGGAAAACTTTCATTCATAAGAAAAGGTTAGAACGCCGTGCATGTACTTATTCGCTCCCTTCTTAAGCACACGCACATGCACACATGTACAGACATTTAATCAAAGCCATATTACACAACGCATCTGATTCGCGAATCAGATGCCTTGGGCACCGGAGCCCAAGGTGAACATAGACCCAACGCATAGTGTAATTAGGGCTTCTGACTGTTAACAGCAGATCACGTCAGGTTATTACATATAATTATGGTAATAAATTAAAAAGATGCTAAGATAATGGTTTCAGTCCCTCTATATTCAAAGAAAGGTGACTATGAAAATGATGAGGACTATCAGTTCACTTGACTAATATTTGATCCTCGACACGTGACTGCCTGGAACAATGACCACTGGTCCTCTGTTCTAAAGATTTACAATTTCATAATCCACATTAGATATATATATATGTATTTACATGTTGATGCTAGATTCATACAAATATTCCATAAATCAATTATTTATAAATCATGATGTATCAAAAGACGAGTTGCTGACCAATATGGCGTCCAGATCCATTCTGAGATTGTAACCTCATTTGTTCAATGTCTTTGAAATATTCCCTTTTTGTTTGTTGCGGTAATGAAACAAACATATGAACATTATGAGATTCGTTTCCCTCCAACTTCCATGGAAAGTAACCTAGGGTGGAATGTCGGTAAAGTTTAAACCTAGAATATAACACTATACAGTATAGTAACACAGGATGGAATGCTGTCAAAGCTCGAACATAATGCTATACAGTATAGTAACAAAGGGCGGAATGCCATCAAAGTTGGAATATAACACTATACATTATAGTAACACAGTCCGTCAAAGCTCAGACATAACACCAAATAGTATAGAAACACAGGGTGGAATGCCGTCAAGGCTAGAACATAACGCTATACAGTATGGTAACATAGGATGGAATGCCGTCAAAGCTCAACCATTACATCACACAGATAAGTAGAATAGGGTGTGATATTGGCAAAGCTCATGAACAAATTATACCGTGAATTATCACTGGTTGGACTGTCAATATTCTATTCACAATAGTATTTCAATTTTGCCATACGCATTTTAACCACATATTCACAACCTTTACGTAAAAAATCCAGTCATACTTTAACTCTACAACAACAGTTTTCATCTACAGAATCTATATGTGTATATTCATCTCTGCCTTGGTTAATATTTACAAAGTTGTTGTGCACATCATATTATATAAACTAATTTGACAGCAGCCCTTAAAGGAATCACATTTTCCAAATGAAATTGAAAAAGTACACTACCGCTTTGTCATTTATAATCATTCATTTCACAATGCTGTAGGTTCATCACCCGGACGGAGACCTTTGCCTTGCTAAAAGACCAGGCACTCAGCAAAATCAGATATGGACAATTCCACCAGGTTTTGCTCCAGTCCAGTACTACTGTAGAATACAAGTTCAAGACTAGCCACCATTCGAATTACTGAAACCTTCTAGCCCTCAAGCCTACCAATGAAATGTCCATGAAAACAAAATTAGCCAATGAATTTATTGTCCCTTGAATGTGTTGATCCTGGACAATAAATAAAATTCGCGGAATTTTTGCTTTTCTTAGAAAAGATGTATTAACAAAGTATATTTGTATGTATAAATCATATATCATTCGAGAGACACGGTTCTGACCACCATATCCAATTAAGAAAACATGACTATAAGTGTTTCATAGCAGAATAAGTGTGAAAATGTATTCTTTAATACTACAGCAACTTTTGGTTGAATTGCCCACATACTCTTAATATTAGAAAACCAGCGGAGTCGTCCGAGGGTGGCTATATGACAAAGAGGGTTTGTCATGGCCCAAGGGCAAAGCCCACGGTCCGTACAGTCCCCAAAGATTGTGGAACCACCTGCGGACAACCCCAAAGGATCTGTTTTATTAAGTAAACAGTATTCAAAAGCTGTTGAAAATACTGAAAACAAAGAGCGGTACGTGCAGCCTGTGAATACACACCTCCTTCTATACGCACCCCTTGTTGGTAATTCAGGTGATATAACAAGCTACGACAGGTCAATGTTTTGCTAGACTGTTCGTCATCCCAGAACCTAGATATAAATAGACAGTGTCCAGTATCACAGGAATGTAAGTTTCTGATTTTTGTCGGATTTCCGATTTTTTTTCTCTCTCAATCGCCTTACAAAATGAGATTCAAAGTTTCACATTTAGAATACATTTCACATTTTAGGATACATTCAGATTTTCTTAATGCTATTTCGATTTTTTCTCTGTCCCCAACTTACATCCCTGAGTATCAAAATGTCTGCAGAAAATAGTATAATCTTTCCTCAAACGACATATTAATCTTCCACAGAAAAATATAGATACAGAATTGTGCCACTATATTAAAGAGACCAGCTTTATCAGCTGAATATCTGTTCCTTTTTGCAGGAAGCTATGTCTAGCAGACTGTCACTATCATTTCCTAGCAGAATACATAAGTCACAGCTTTGATTCTGACCACAGGTATGTTACATTATGTATATCTTTGGTGTAATGTAGTTTTGAGTATTGATATCGGTTTACCTCCATGATTTGTATAATCTTCATCAAATCCTTAAATATTTACAGTTACAAGTCTCGACTGATGAAAAAGTAGGAAAAGAAGTAAATACACCGAAAAATGTACGGCCCCCAAAAAACAATCCGGTAAATTGGATCTCAATAATCCATTTCAAACCCCATAAAGAGTTTTATAAAAGAATTAAATACAATTCCTTAAGTGGGAGATTACTTCTAGAAAGAGTTCGGACGGTAATGTTGTCGTGCAATCCAGAATTACTAACAAGTATGAAATCATAATAATTAAAAAAAAATGAAAAAGGCATCTCTGATCATGTCTTTAATTGAGATGAATTATTATTTGAGGAAAGACAAGTGGAATGTAATCAACAATAACAAAAATATATCACCTTTTTTCTATACAATGTCACAGTTTCTAGTAGAATCTTTTGTTTCTCTGGCTATTCACACCACGAACAAACACGCATATTACGACCTCATCTACCTTATCAAGTTTACATGATTACACATATTTAACAATTCAATAACGAATTATTTCCTTAAGGCTTTTCCAATTCCCTGTGTCTTCCCCGCAGTGAATGTGTGGTTTTCCATATCATATGGCCAACCTTTAAATAACGTATAAGTCTACTAGGCCAACCTAATGAAGAGCACTCACACTATCAATATTCTACATTGAAAGAACAACAAGGCATATTTTCCAGTCCATTGGCCAGAAAAATCTACTTTCGTGGCCAAAGAAATATCATTTATAATGATCAATGACCTGTGACCCGACCCTTACTGCCCCCCCCCCCCCGATACACCCTCTCTTAGAACTATAGGTTGGGGGACGGGAAAGGGGCGCTGTAGAGGAGGGGGGGGGGGGGGTAGTTTGTGCATATAAAACATGAGCCTACACAAAACACATTGCATAACCTATTCCACACTCAATTTACACACAATAGACTGAACGTCTGACGGCAAGGCTTTGGGGGCACACTTTAAAGGGAGCCAAAAGCAATGTAGGGTCAAATTTTGCTAACTCAACCAACTATTTAAATATATTCTATGGCCATAACCAAGGCCTGTGGTAAAAAGTATAATGTGATTACAAACGTTGACTGCATTGTAATACATTAAAACCAATTACTGGTCAATCATTTCAAACATTGCTGTCAACAGCCATACATAATGAGTATTATGGATTCAAGTCAAGTTATAGCTAGCTATCATGATTAAACTCTACCAATGGCTTAATTTAGACTATTTTCATGTAATTTCATAGTTATTTGAGTTTGCAAAATTGTGTCATAATTTTGACACAACATTGCCTTTGGCCCCTTTAAACACCAATAACCATTATAGGACGCCTCCCGTAAAAAGCATAATTAGGAACTATAACATAAATCATCACGGAATGACATCTTTTGCGCTAAGGATTTGATGACTGGACGAAATAATACTCCATGGGTTTCTTGCTTGCGAAGCGAGCTGCAGGACCATGAAGTGACTAAGGCTGATCCTGGATGATCTATAGATGGCAGGTGCTACTATCTTCGCTTCAGGTGGCCGATGTCGACGACCAGGTGTGTGTAGAGCTTCTTCTGTTCCTTCTTCACCACGGTGTACTTGAGGTCACTCAGCCCGTCCGTGTCCTGACGCTTCCGCCACGCGCCCAGCAACTTCATTCTGCAAAAGCCAAGGCCAAGTTTGTTTTTTTAGACAAGTTTATTATCCTGAGAAAGTACAAGTAGGATTATAGCCTGTTTTCACTGGCCTCTCGGTATCTAATACAATATTTTGATTATTCATATTAGATTTGAATGAATGTAATAAGTACAATAACAATATTACAAAACAGTTATTTATACTTAAGTCTATAATTATAGACTCTAATAATTTTAAGATTTAAACCCCCATTTAATACAATGAAATGAGTATATAAAATAAATACAAAAATTTAAACAAGATCAAGTATGCTGGGTTCTAAAGAACCCAAAAGCTCCGTCTTATCCACCTTGTGAGTGAGTGAGTGAGTGAGTGAGTGAGTGAGTGAGTGAGTGAGTGTTGGGTGTTTTACGCCGTACCGACAGCCAGGGTCATTTTCACGGCGAAAACCAGTTGGGACGAATTCTGTCTTTGGTGATCGAATCTATGAGATGAAGGTGACAGGGCGGGCAAACAGCAGGGGATCAAAACCCAGCGATCATTTTTGCTGTACCTCATCCCTTAGTGAACCAAGCACTGACCGGGAATTGAACCCAAAAACCACTTGGTCAGTGCAGGGTCCCCCCTATCGTCGCCTCTTACGATCAGCAGGGGCTACTGAGGGCCTATTCTTACCCGGACCCCCACGGGGCTATCCACCTTGTTAAATAGCTGAAAGGGAGAGAGAGAGAGGAGGGAAGGGAGGGAGGGAGAGAGGGAGGGAGACAGAGAGAGACAGAGAAAGACAGAGAGACAGGTACAGAGAGACAGAGAGAGAGATATTTATCTGAGTGTCAAGGTTATTGACTGGACAGTTACAGAGAACAATAGACAAAGTATTCGCCTCTATTCGCCTTTGAATTGCTGGTTCCCAGTGACCACTGGTTACCATCTACACATTCAGGAAATCTGGAAAAGGTAGGGAAAATGGCATCCCTGATCCTGGTTTGAGATTACTACAACCATTCTGATGATGTCATTGATCAAATACTCACTAACAACGCTATCTTATGTGTTCCCAGAAATCAGTTTACCATCCTGGTTTGAGGCTATTACAACCATTCTGATGATGTCACGAGATCGAGGTGATCGATGGATAGCATTGGCGATTGGTTTGAGAAACCGAAAAGCTCCGGTTATTCGATTTTATAGAAAGAACTTGATTTTAGATATAGATTTAGCTTTTACTAAAGATTTTTCTTTAGTATTATAGATACAACTAGTTTAAGTGCCATGACATCGCCATGACATCGCCATGACATCCCCTTCACCCCCATATACACCATGGATTAGGGGTCTGAGCTCATTTGTGTTAGGAGATGGTAATTTGTATTGGTCATATGCAAATTTATTCAATATGGCTGCCCCCAGTGGGGAAAAGGGATATCCCAAATCTATCTATAGAATTTTCATCATGACATCATCCATCTACTCGTCTAGCACAATCGGACTTTTTGAAAGGGACCTCCCGCCATAGAAATCCTATGTTAAACCTACACTCTCCAGCAGATTCTTAGTCTAGACCAACAATCGAAAAAAACTACTAAGCTGGGTCCAGGGACACACCACTAAAGCTATGTTTAAAAGATGGAAAGTTCTCAGCCTTTTTCGATAAAAGAATACTCCGATTTATTGGAGGATCCACTGGATTGCTTTGCGATCCGGAGAATAACCATGTTTGGCTTGAGAGTGTAAGCATAGATTCCAATATGGCCACACCCAGTGGGGGAAAGGGGTATTCCCGACCTAGTTTCAGTCTATTTTTAGAATATTATTATGACATCATCTCATCAATCTCCAGGTAACGCCTTTTTTATGCAAATTTCTTCACCCTCAAGCCATTGTCTATGGGAAAACCATCACTCTCCGACCAGGTACACAATAAGACCAATATACACAGTGTCCCCCCCTCCGCTGGTAACCAGCGACCTCTGCTATCTACCTAGGAATATTTTTGCTGGTTCAAGCAGTTTGGGATGACCTAAGACTCCTATTTATAGGACTATCGACGTTATCGACTTGACAACGGAGAATAAAGTGGGCAATCTGAGAGACAAAAACCAAGTTATGAGTATACGTTCTGGCTTCACAATCATATGATATAAATATGATGTAAATATATATAATGGGGGAACTAGAGGTCATACATCTAAGGTTTCTAAAGTCCATGCTGGGTGTTAGAAAACAAACCACCTCAGCAGCAGTGTATGCAGATACTGGGAGGGTCCCACTCTGAATTGAGTGGCAAGTCAGTTCACTTAAATATTGGGAACGCATCCTGAAATTACCTGAGACACACATTCTTTGTGAGTGTTACCAACATCTACTAGTAATGCATGAAGATGGGCAACTGAATTGGTGCTCTAACATAGAAAGTCTACTCTTATCTATGGGGGATACATACAAACATCTGTGGGAATCACAAGATATTAAAAGTACTGAAAGTCTACTGCAATCAAACATGTCTCAGATATATTACATAAAAACCTTATGGGGGACATTCTGAACGAAATCAAAGAATCCGGGGATGATAAGAAACTTCGTACATATAAGTTGTTTAAGACTGAGTTTAGACTTGAACACTATCTGCTCAATGTTACAAATCCATACCATAGATGTGCTCTTGCTCAGTTTAGGCTTAGCTCCCACAACCTTGCCATCGAAACAGGCAGGCACACCAAACCACTAGCACCAAAGTAGAAGCGTTTATGTTTACATTGTAAAAATGGGCAGGTTGATGATGAAATATGTCTACTTACACCCTGCACAGTCCATGCAATGATACGACAAAGACTTATGAGCATTACTTGCAAAATTATTCCGGGTTATCATTCAATGTCTGCAGAAGACAAGTTCATTAATATAATGGGAAGCTCATACAAAATTGTTATTAAAGCATTGGCTAAGTTTGTACATGATGCCTTCCAACAGAGGTTGGTAGGTAACAAGTAACAAAACAATAGCCCACATATTTCTGTCTTACAAATATTTTATGTACTGATGTATCCATGCAGGTTATGTATGCCTCACTGTATTTGTCTGGCCCATAGGCCAATGTTACTAGTCTCTGTAAACATACTATCAGAGGTAGAAGTCAGTGTATACTTCACTCTCATGGTGTGTCCCTAGTCACTGTACCTGTTTTAGTTATTCTTAGCCTATGGTAAGTAGCATAGACCTAGTCAGTAATAGTAGCAACATATACTTTTATTTTTCAGCTTTGGATTCCTTAGAGTCCTTGTCTTTGTATGACACATCGGTCAAGACTGACCTCACAGTTGTCAATAAAAGCTATTACTATTATTATTATAAAGCGGCAGTACTTTGTTATCATCAGCATATCATAAATTAGATTGGAATGTATAATATTATAAAAAAAACAATTTACAGGGCATACAAGTCAGAATGACGTTACGGAAAAGTCAGAACATCAGAACACAACAGCATGTCAGAATTCTAATTCTCCCAGTAGCGGATCCACTGGCGGATCCAGCAATTCTTTTTAAAAAGACAAAGGGGGGTGGGGAGGGGGATCTTTTAGCACAAAATCTATACAAAAAAATTGTAAAATTTCAGGAAAAAGGAAGGGCGCCTGGCCCTTTGGGTCCAGGGTTTTTAAAAGGGGAGGCGCTTTTTTTCCTCTTTATTGAGTTTTTAATCTTATATTACATTTAAAATATAATAATAATAGTAATATTTTCAACAAAGATAGAGACCCCCCACCCCTATAAAGACCAATGCCTCTTCCAAAGATAGCAAATTTTAAGCATTTTTTTGACAACACGCATGAAAACGTACAGAAACGTACAATTATTTGCTATATATATATAATTATTTACACCCAGGCTGTGCTGAAAATTTAAAAATTACTCCAAACATCCAGGCATGACAAGATGATTCAGTAGGTTTCAGGATCTTAATATTCAACAATCAATAATTCCAACAAATGCTTAAAGTAAGGAAAGACTAAAGAGTTCCGTGTAATATTCCACATACCTGTCCCCATTGCTGGGTGCTCGCTTGTGATTTGTCTGGACGGTCATGTAGCTGGCGATGTTAGGCGGGTACCGCATTATGGGCACCAAACCTTTACTGGTACACCTGAAACAGTCATTGTTTACTGTCAGTTTGAGGTCAGTAATATCAGGTGTCACCTTGAGGGGTTTTGTTTGTTTCTTGGGGTAATTTAACATCCAGCCAACCCTCGAGTTATTTCCAGCCAGCACAAGGTAATGCTTTTCAGCTTTGGGTAATAAGCCCATCCCAGTATACATCAACATCAACTTTTACCACGAAATTACATAGCAATTTCTTCTCAATTTAATGCTTAAAGATAGTCATGTGAAACAAAATGAACCGTGGTGATTTGGTTGACAAACTGCTTCTAAAATTTTTAAAATGCAGCTTTATATATTTGCCTTTTTTCCATAGGAACCAATGTAAAAGCCTGTCAGCCAAATGTATAGAGTCCAATCCTGTTTTGCCCTAAATACACCTTTTTTGATTGGCTGGCAAACTTGTAAATCTGTCAATGGGTAAGATTTAAGAAATCATAATCTTTTATCTGTACTTGGGTATATAGAAAAACATAAGTTTTGGTTATTTCCCAACTCTAGGAGACAAAGATGGCATATGTGGTTATTTTGTCCAACCCTTGTCCAACCCTGGGATGTACCCAATGTGGGATGGACTTATTGTATCTATGATATGATTTAGGAGAAACCCACCACCAGGTTCAATACCCTACTCTTTTCAAAGAGTGGCAAGTGGTCTTTTATGTGCAGTGTCCCATAGAAAGGGCACTACACACTCGGTCTTTGATAACCCTGTATGGGGCACAGGGTGGCCTATGGACTCCAGACTCTTGGATCAAAACTTAAAGCCCCTATCATGCCGAACCTGTTCTCACACTAGACATTAGGATACAAAAATAATTTTAAAAAATTAAAATAAAAATAAACATTTGAACATTAGACATAAAGATAAGGAGCAGAAACAGTCCAATTAGTCCAGACATCTGATTGGTTAATAGGCGGCACGAAATTCAATTCTGTGGAATCAAGAACTGTTTGCAGGCCTCACTCTGCCACCTCGACGCTCGCTACGGGCAAATCATCTCTGCACTGTAGCAACCACTGGGTGCCAGCCTCTCTGACCTAGTTAGCACCAGCGAAAAACCGCGGACTACTTTCAGGTCACAGTTTATCAAGGTCACCGGCGTAGTAATAATAGACAGGGGTGTCTAGTTTTCTCCCTACATAGGAGAGTCCTATCTCACGGACTCATTTTCCGGCACAGAGGTGGACCTCTCTGGAGAATGTGCAGGCCTAACACCACTGGGTCCCCCTGGTGGAGAGGCCATGAACCAGCATCGACCTCTCAGCCCGCTATACGACTAGTGAGGTGTGGAGGCGCGGGGACTCCCACCTAGACTGAATGCGGTTCAGTAGAGGTGATATTAGCGCTGACCAGGGCTCATAGCATTAGGTGAGAATTCCTCTAATGAAAATGAAAATGCAATTTTTTGAGAAAGAAAAATAAAATGGGCAAACCAGTCTTAAAGTTCCTCCCTACTCACAAGATTCACCGTTAGCTTATTAGCTCTTCACCTCATTGGCTTATATTAGCTTGATACTTGACTAAATAACTGCCACTGCTATAGCCCTTCAAGACTGCGTATCTAAATAGCCCCCTTTATGTGTAACGAAATGCATATTTTAGTGTAGCTATGATTTTGGTCTGACCTCATTAAAAGAGTTAGCGTAGGGCCAATATTATAGGGTAGGACGGGCTACCTGAACACAACCGTTTCTGTTATTTGGCCTACTATTGTGAGGTCCAGCCTTACCTGAAGTAGAAGTCGTCGTCCTCGCCGCCCCACCCCCAGTACTGGTTGGACATGCCGTTAATCTTCTTATAGTGTTCAGCCCTCATCATGGAGACGCCACCGAAGAAGTTTCTGTAGGGTTGTCTGAAAGGACAGGAGAGAAAATAATGCAATGTAGGCCTACAAACACGGGTAGCTCACTAGAGATTAGCTCACCAACTGAAAACAACAACTCTAAAACTTATTTTTAGTGTGGTATTGCTGCTTAAAGAGTATGTACGTAATCTTTATTGATAACCGAAAGATTATACACATATACTGTTAACATGCAACTTTAGAATTTATCATTCAGTGGCAGATTTAGGGGAGGCGCACCCCAACCTTTTCTTTAGTAAAATTTAGATTTTCTTTTCATGTAAAATTCAGGGAAAAAGGGGGTGCACCCACCCTTTCTATCAGGTCACCCCCACTTTTCAAAAAGCTTGATCTGCTCCTGTCATAGTCAAATAGTATTGAGAATTAATGTTGAAAGAAAGACCCAAGTACAAAACCCTTAGCTGTGCATCTCTCTGGGCTAACCAAAACCCAGTCTATCAGCAATAAATATACAGAACTAATCGAGGGGGCACGAAGCAATAATTATTGCCCTGAGTCGAAAGCCCCTTTTGAGGGTCGAAGGCTTTGCCCGAGACCCTCAAAAGGGGCTGAGATAAGGGGCAATAATTATTGCTGAGGGCCCCCAAGGTTAGTTCTTGTTTTATTATATATCAATAACCCATGAAAAATAACCCATGAACCCATGAAAAACAAGATGAATTCTCTTACGGGGCAATATTTTTTATTATTGCACAGTGCGCAATAAGGCCCTCAGTTATTGCACCTTTGCTCGCGGGGCAGGACAATAATAAAGGTATAGGTGCTACGAAGTTGGTATATTATAAAAACGAGTCCCTTACCTGAATCCCCACTTCTTGATGGCGGCTGAGAGATGTCGCGGTCTCGGGGGACACGTGTAGAGGTTCTTGTCGTTGAGTGGGATGTGGTCGACATCGTGAAGCACGTGGCACTGCCAGTCGTAGTCCTTCAGCGACTCAGCGAAGCCCACGTTGAACAGCATGGCTCGGTTAAAGAGGCCAGTGCCCGCCTGAGGATGGTGTACAAAATAAAGTTTAAAATTGGCGCCCTCATCAGGTGCATAGCTTTGAAGAGTGTCACCCAGAAGCCTTTTCATGCACCCTCAGTCATTTTAAGTTATTGACATCAACACTATCATAGTGTTGATGTGCACGTATTTAGAAAAACATCAATGATGAGAAAAAAAAAAAAGTACACTGATTAAAGAGACAAGTACTGGCCTGAGGAGGGGTATTGAAAGTTAAAGTGTTCCCTGCACATATTTTATCAAGTTGGTTATTTATGTGTAATTATATTCTTTCTTTTTTTGCATTCCACATTCCCATAGAGGGAAAAAAAGGGGATCTTGACTGATTTTCAAATGACCTGGGAAATTTCAAAAAGTGGGGTGTTTTGCCACGTGCTTACCTGTTCGACGACGTAGATGCCATAGTCGAGCTGCTGGCGCTGTAGGAAGTCGTGCATGTTGTTCATGAAGATGTGCAGGTGCTCGTCCCTGCCGCGGTAGGCGATCAGGATGGCCACCTTGTGTCGCGGGGTGCAGTCGGTCGGCTTCCACCGCCCACCTGATGACAACTCGGGGTGTTTCCCCTCCTGGACAGTCCAGTCGACGATCTCCAAACGGGGCACCCACTTCCCTTCTGTTTAATAATAAACGACAGGTTTGTTTTAATTTCTAATGATTTTGACGAGGATAAAGAAAGGCTCTGGACCCATGAATTCGACATAGCCACATGGGCCTTTTCAGGGCTTAGTGCAATTTTTTGAAAGATAGTGACAAAAAATATGGACGTTTTCTTTAATTCAACATAAAGACATGGATGTTTCTAAAATTCGACATGGACATTTATTAAATTTGACTTGCAACATTACGACCCCCAATCAAGAGCCGCTAAAGAGCTTGCGAATGGCCACCGCATGAAATGGTTCCGGGGGAGGGGGGTTGTTTTAATATCTAAAGCAGGGATGGGAACAAACGAGGAACAAGAGGAATGTTTACTCCTCTGGGCCTGTATATATGCCTTATGTCTTATGCTGTCATCATTTATAAAGAATATAGTAATTGAGGGCCCCAATATTTTGGTGAGGGGCTCCTAAATTTCAGAAGGTAGGAGCCTGACTGACCTCTGGAACACAAACAGTATTTCCACCTGTTATAACTTTGTGTGTGTGTGTGTGTGTGTGTGTGTGTGTGTGTGTGTGTGTGTGTGTGTGTGTGTGTGTGTGTGTGTGTGTGTGTGTCACTTGAAGAAATCTTAATTTGGACATGGCTTTTACATTGTACAAACATGGAAAAGATGTAATTATGAAACTGCTTGTTTTTCGCACTGGTAAAGATTTAACGCACATCTGTATTTTTGAATTATGTTTTTTCCCTTTTTAGAGGGGTGTCTCTGCAATTAACAAAGAACCCATAAAACGGTTTTATGGAAAACAAAATTTTGTTTCAATAGCAGCAAGACCACGACCTAGATGGCAGCCTCAGCCCTACTTGGGAACAAACTATAAGATTCACTCGACCACGGGTAGTGATTTATAGTATTTTAAGCACCTGCATGCTAATTTTTACCAATTTTGTTAACAAACTCCATGGAAAAAGACTATTGAAAATTGATTAATAATTGTGATATATCCACTGATGGTAGATCAATTTTTTCAAAACTTGGGAAATATCAAACGTTTATGGATATAGATTTAAAAAATAAAGATATTTAATTTTTCATCATGTCAAACTACAAATTGTGATATAATGAGTAATGAAGATTCCTTTGCTAAAGTCTTATGATTTGTTGACTTTACCAGCATGCACCCTGATCAAGGCTAAACTGCAGGTAAAACTTTTGAAATTGGCTAGCCAGGGTGAATTTTATAATTATACGAGACTTACCTTGGTAAAAGTTGAAGTAGAATTCTAATTTTACCGAGAACAACACGTTGTGTTGTAGTGATTACGTGAGAAGCGAAAAGCGCGGGAATCAGCAGTCTTCATAGTAAATAAAATTATATATAAGTTAAATAATAGTTTTTTAAAAACACATAATAATAATACAAGACCTACAAATGAATATGAACCCATACCCTAGGGTGGGAAGGGCGGGCACATAATCACTACAACACAACGTGTTGTTCTCGGTAAAATTAGAATTCTACTTCAACTTTTACCAAGGTAAGTCTCGTATAATTATAAAATTTTACCTCGACCAATCACGTTCAGTGTTGTCGAGATCATGCGAGAAATTCATAGTTATATAATAATTTTATTTCTCAACAAAAAACGAAAAATAATCAATAAACTTTGTAACAACAACCAGAATTTATTAATAATAATCAGAGAATAAACCATCTCAGAATTAAGTTGCATTTTGTAACAATACCTCAGCAACTTCCGTCTCATCATTTTCTAGATCTTTGTCATAGAAAGTAGCAAATGATTGTACACATCTCCAAGAAGCCCTTTTCATAATGAGATTTAAAGGTACTCCTAACCTCTTTGCAGCGGATGCAGACGCACCCCTCGTACTGTGAGATTTATATTTCTCAATATCTAGACCAGCCAGTTTCATGACAGTTAAAGTCCACCTGGCTAAAGTATCTCGCGAAATCGGAGAATGAGGTCTTATAAATGACAATAACAATTTGCTGTGACCTCTTACAAATTGAGTTCTTTGAAGATAAATCTTCAGACAACGAACAACACATAAGTATGTACATTGATCAAACGATTTCAAAACAATCACATCTAGTGGATCTCCGATCCTGTTGTGCTTCAATAAAGTACGCATCTTAAATACAACTTTGTCCGATATAATCATATCTGTCGTGTCCAGATTGACAACTGTTTGACCCCTCTGGGAAGTAACCAAAAGCAAAAGCATTGCTAATTTCAACGACAAGAACTTTAAAGATAATTTCTTGTTCTTCCCCCAGGCTTTGAATAAATTGAACACTTTGTTGACATCCCAAAAATCCGAATACCTCGGCTGAGGTGGATTCCTTTCATATGCACCCTTTAACAACAACGAAACATATGGGTGTGCACCAAAAGAAACACTTCCAAAACGTGGAAGTATAGTGGACATAGCAGATCTCGCAGTGTTTAACGCTGCATAACCAAAACCTTGGTCTGATAACAACATTAAGAATTTACAAGCTTGCGGCAAAGTCGGATGTAAAACATCTATACCGAATTCTACACAATAAACGGCCCACTTATTAAGATAAGTAGTGTAACTTTTCTTCGTGGATGGTCGCCATGCATCCATAATTAAAGCAATAGTGCGTTTATCAAACCCTTTCTTCATCATAGATGTGAAGAAAAAAGGAAGGCCCCCAATGGACATTTGTGTAGAAAATTTACATTGTTGGGATGACCTTGCGGGATGAGATTGTTGTTTCGTACTCTGAATTTTAATCTTCGATGATTTTTGTTCATTAAGGTTGCCCACCATGGCTGGCTCGGCCACCAAGGAACGATTAGAATCCCTGACGCATCCTCCATTAGAATTTTCTGGATTGTTCGGCCTACCACACTGAAAGGTGGAAAAGCATAGAAAAATAAACCTTTCCATGACATAGCAAATGCATCTACAGCTGATGCTTTAGGATCTGGTTTAAACGAAACAAAATTAGGTACTTTACAGTTTAGCCGCGTAGCAAACAAATCAATCTCAGGAGTTCCAAAAACTCTACAAACCTTATTATAAATCCTGTCACATAATTGCCATTCAACATTATCCGAAAAATTGCGTGACTTATAATCCGCAATAACATTCAACCTTCCTGGTATATGCGCTATAGACAACCATATATTCCTTTGCTCGCACCAACTCCAAATTTCCTGTGAAATAGAATTACACTTCAAGGATCTAACACCTCCCATATGTTTGACATAAGCCAAAGCTGTAGTATTATCAGTAAAGACTTTCACATGAACATTCTCTTGATGACACAAAGATTGTAAACCAAATAAGATAGCTTTTAACTCAAGAACATTAATATGTTCTTGTTGTTCCTCCTCAGTCCATCGACCACCTGTCAAGCATGTACCTACATGCGCGCCCCATCCATTTTCGGAAGCATCTGTAAAGAGTTCAAAATCTGGAGGAGTTAACAAAATGTGTTTTACAAAATCTCTAATATTGTCAAGCCACCAAGAAATTTCTTGTTTCGCTTCCTCTGAAAGAAACATTGGACAATCAAAAATTCCTTTGGATAATTTCAAAGCTTGAATTTTATCATTCTCCAAATTTTTAATATGACCTAAAGCAAAATCGGAAGCTTGTGAATATGCTATCATTAAGCCTACTAAGCCTGCAACTTCTCGAATAGAAGGAGCTTCCTTCTTAAGCAAATCATTTGCTGCTCTGCAAAACTTGTCAACTTTGTCCTCAGTTAACTTAACTGTCATATCTTGTGTATTTAACTGAAATCCAAGAAAAACCATTTGATGATCAGGTGTCATAATTGACTTGTCTTTATGTATCACAAAACCTAATCTTTCTAGTTCCCACACCAAACGTGACAATGAATGAACACAACCTTGTTCCGTATCTGAAATCACAAAAGTGTCATCAATATATTGAAAAGCTTCAATACCATTATTTCTCAAGTGTGCAAAAACAGGATTCAAGAGTTTCGTAAATAACCTTGGTGCTGAAGCCAGCCCATTAGGTAACGCTCTGTACTGGTACAAGACATTTTTCCACCTAAATCTAAAAAATTTACGATGTTCTTCATGAATCAACACTGAATAGTAAGCGTCCTTTAAATCTATAGACCCCATCCACGCATCCGGTCTCATCAAATCTTTTGCAGTCTGCAAAGAACACATCTTAAAATGTTCATAAACCACAAACTTATTCAGCCAAGTCAGATCTAGTATCATCCTGAAAGTACCATCTTTTTTCTCACGAAAAAATATGTTTGAAATTACTTGACCTTCAGAATCATTTACAATTTCAAGCACCTGTTTATCTAACAGTTTCTGAATTTCTTCATCAGCTGCTTCCCTTTCTTTTTGAGAAAGATTATACGGAAAAGGTTCTCTTAATTGTAAAGGTATTTGTTCGAAAGGAATCTTATACCCTGCAACTGCGTCAAGAACCCAAGGATCTTTACTGATTTGACTCCAAGCATTGACATAATTTGAAATTTTGCCACCCTTGAAATGAATGATTTTTTCAGAACTCACCTCATCTACTTTTGATTGTTTGGTTTCTTTGGGAACATGGCTTGCTGATGCTGCTGACCCTGCTGCTGCTGCTGGTTTTGGTAATACTGGCGCGGTCTCTGCTGACGATAGTCCGTAGAAAACCCCATTGTGGGCACGAACTGCTGAGTCTGAAAACTCTGAGGACCTGGGAAACGAACCTGGTATTGGTAGGGGTTGTACGCCCTAAGCATGCCTTGACCCTGTGCTTGACCATACACTGGCTGCTGTAACCTAAACCTCTTTGGGTTTTGGAACCTGCCTTTCTGTACCTGATCTACGTTCTTCCTCTTGAGAACTTTATCACTAATACGTTTAGAAGCCTCTAACTTCTTTGTAGTGTTAAGCAAATCTCCCCCAAATAGCCATTCTGGGGTAGTTTCATGACCCTTGGTCAAGACACGTGCATACACCGGAGACAAACAAGGCTTGATAATCTCCCTACGTCTATTTGACAACGCATTAACCGAAAATGCCAACAATTGTACAGTATCTAACAGATTTTGACCAATTGCATCCAACTCTTTGTCTGAATCGCCCCTCTCTGCCAGTAACTCTAAAACAGGTGTGAAAGCGCTCATAGCCCCCATTACAGATTTCTGAATGGCTTGCAAAGATTGATCCATATTTTTGAATCTCTGGTCAACTGACTGAAACACTTCGGCATCCAACTTCGGAACCTTCATATTTACAACATTTTCTGATCTAGGATAAACCTTAGACAATTTCTCCATGTCTGACATATAGACACAATCTGACAAAGCTTTCGTTACCGAAGCTGCCACGGGAGCCGACAACTTTTTTGACAATTTATCTGCCTCCTTTACTTGGGTAATTTGCTTCTTTAACAAAGTAGCAAAGATGCCAGTAGATTTAATCTCAGGCACATCAAGTGGAACATTTACAGATTGTTCATCAAGTATTTCCGACACTTCGTCACCTTCTACATACGATTCCAAGTCGCCATCGTCCGTGTCCGCCTCGCTGACTTCGTGAGTGCCCTCATGCTGCCACATAGGTCCTTGACCAAGTACATAATTAGGTACAAAATTGCCGTACTGACCATAGTCCATAGGAATAGGAATAGGATTCCAGTGTTGCAACGCAGGATCCTCGTAGTACTCTCCTTCCTCTAAAGCACCGTCCTTTTCCGTCGGCTTAGACACCGTAGCAGATGACTTGTTTTTTTCATGGTTCTCTCTAGCTTTTCCAACGGAGATTTAGAAACCACTACTTTAGTCTTCTTTGTCGTCTTCTTCGAAGCCTTCTGCTCCTGTTTAGACTTTGATGCACTCTCGTTAGCATTTAAGTTTTCCAGAAAATCCGACTGCTCTTCGAGCGTAGATACTGAATTGTTGGTCGACCTCATGTTGTAAACCATGTACAATGGCGACCGCTCTGTCCACGTTGCCTCAGCAAGCCTAAGAGCAAAAAATAAAGAAATTATTAGATAAATCAAACCCAAATCTACTCCCGCAGAAGTAAGATATCAAGGGAAAAACTTTAAACGAAAAATAACAGTGAATTATTCTGTAAAAACACTGTTAAAACACAAAAATACTCACCGCTGTAACGTACACGTCCTTCCCGAATGCTTTGATTCACGTGACTGCTGATTCCCGCGCTTTTCGCTTCTCGCATGATCTCGACAACACTGAACGTGATTGGTCGAGGTAAAATTGGTATTACACACTTTTCTTCTACTATTTTATTAGCAATATCGCCAAAGGCAGGGACATTAACTTAAAAAAAGTTGGCATCGTTTCCGTGACAGATGCCTGCTTCACAGCGTACAGTTTTTTCCTAATGATATATGGAAGAGGAAACCTTGACCGTACTTCTTTACTTCCATTTATTGTGTAGAACTGGGACACTTATCTTTTTTGAGAACGATTGCTGTAGAATTGAGCCTGCGAGACTGATGCAAACAGCGCGATACCTCAACATACATTTACAGAGTTCTCCCAAGGAACATCACAGCATGGAGTAAAATTAGAATTTGACGATGCTTTGCCAAGCGGATCTTCAAGAGGCGAATAACTTTCATTTTAGTCGATACCGAAGCTGAACCAGACTGGCGCCCTGATGGCAGGCGAATATATGCACTAATTGTCAACAATGAAGGTGAAAAAAATTGGAGATGTCCAATATTCTTCCACTAGTTGCCGACAATAACTAAGTAGTTGATCGCCCTGTAATTTGTTTCTGTAATTTCTCCTGTTATTTGTCACTTTAGTCCGCTGACTAACCACTATTTGCTGCAGTTATTAACTTCATGGAGATCCAGTATTGGCCCCACTAAAAGCACCTACCCCCTCCTCCCAGATCCGCACCTTTTTGTTTGTTTGTTGGGTTAGTTTAACGTCCGGCCAACCCTTTAGGGTTCTTTTACCAGACTGTACACAGTAAAGCTTTGCAGTTAGTTTTAAGCTACAAGGGCGGTGACCGAATCTATGATATGATTTTTTTTCTATTGAACCACATTCATTTATGAAAATGATCTTCCATATAGGTAATTGGATGTATTTACAACGCTGATTTAATAATTACAAAAAATAACATCATGCAATAGGAATAGAAATATAGATGACACTAAGTTAAGCATCTTATGAGTGATATATAAATTCAATATGATTAAGGAGAAACCCGCCACAGAAAGTCCCATAGAAAGCATACCACACACCTGCCCTTTGATGACCCTGTTGGGAGCACAGGGTTCCCCTTTTAGTCGCCTCGGAAAGGCGGCCCAAGGAGGAAGAAATAAACTCTCATTCGGTCTTTGGGCGGGCTCCTCAAGCTTAAAAAGTTTTAGGTGAAAACTAGAGCATTTCAATGGCATTTAGGCACCTAAAAATAGCCTTTCCACTATGATACTGTGCGAAAGTTTGGGTAATAAAAATGAAATACCGAAAAGAGAATCCTTGAAATATTTTGCGTCCCTCACGTGACTTAGCTAAAACTTAATTATTGACCCTACTTTTCAGTGTCTGGGAAATTAAGTACATAAGGATGAAAGCAGGTTGGGGGGGGGGGGGGGGTGTCCGCCCCTGTACAAATCCTACAGATATTATTGCGTGGGAAGTCTAAAAAAAAAAAAATTCAGACAAAAAAGTTGTACATACTTATAGGGTGACCCCTTACTCAACTGGAAATCGTGGCAATTCAGACCTGTCTTTGAAATAGACACTAAGTACTTTTACAACGGGCAAGATTCGGAATAAGCTTTTGTTTGATATAGAATAAGTGTTGGTAATTACGCCAGTAGGGCAATTCTTTCCATTCTGTAAATAGCCTTTATGAAGTATTTTTCATATAATAATTACCTTTATATTTTGTTCATTTCTAATTCTGTTTTGAGTGAGTTTTTTGGGAAATGATGGTGTATTTTCTCATGAAAGAATTTCCATTTCCATTTTGATTAAGTCTAATACAAAAGGGAAAAAAAATTACATTACTAAGAATAAAGAGTGGCACTATCTTCAAATTTCAGAATCTAACTTGAAATCTCAAGGAATACATTCCATGCCAAGTTGAAGGCTTTAATTGGTGTTATCCTAACATAACTCGGGTTAATACGGACGGCCAGTGACGGTATCAGGTTACTCAACAATTGCATGGGATGAGGTGCATGGGAACTCATGCATGACTGGCCGGTGTGTTGTCAGAATAATAGGTTGGTTGGTTGGTTATTGTGTTTAACGCCGTATCAACATCTATTACTAGTATCAGTATAATAGGACTGGGTGGGGTACTATGTGGGCTACAAATGGGCACCTCATTTCAAAGATTTGGTCACTGCCCCTGTGACTTAAAACTAGCTGCAAAGCTTTACATTGAGCAGTCTGGTAAAAGAACCCCAAAGGGTTGGCTGTATGTTAAACTAACCCAACAAACATGCAGTTCAGATCTATATACACTTGCATTCAAATAGAAAAGGTGTCGTGTGCCAGATAAAGAGATAATTGCAGAAAATATCTAACTAAAGCGCTTACATGTTATACACTGCAGGGATATTCATGGAAAAGAGAATAGGGAGGGAGGGGGAGGCTATAGAGGGGAGCAGAGGAGAAGGGAGGGGGAGGGGGAGAAGAGATGGTAGGGACATAAACACTGAGGGAGGTTACTGAAGGTGGGAGGGGGAAGAAGGAGGGGGTTATAGTGTGGATTAGCTAGGAGGGAGGGGCTCGGGGGTAGGAAGATGACAATATTGACCAATGAGGGGCGAAAGGCATAAGGGAGATGGTGTATAAAGGCGATATTGAGTTATAAATGGAAAACTTACTTAAATTCGGAGGTGTCTCTGGGCAGACATTTGTTGCATTGCCCGCTACAGCGGGACCTTTTGTTGTTGTTGTTGTTGTTGTTGTTGTTGCTGTTGTAGTTGTAGTTTTGACTCCCCCATCAGGTTTCGTATCCTTTGGTTTTACTCCCGTAGCATTGGCATTCACTGTTTGCACGGTGCTTTTAGGGGCTGTATTTACAGTTACCTGGCCAACTTGTTCTACAGCTTTAACTGCTTGTTTGGCTAAAATATTTAATAATATACTAGAATTTACACTGGCTATTAATGCTCTTATTGACTCTTCTGTGTAAGTTACATTGCCGAGTTGTAGCGATCGGATGGGGTGAATGAATCCGGTCCGGGCAAACCGGGTGCTGTTGTACAGGGAGGACTCCGTAATGAAATACACACATCCTGCCCCAAGCATTAGATAGAGGAACAGCGACAGCAGGCGCCTGCCTGTCATCGTCCCACTGAAGAGCCCCACCCTCATGGTGGGGAGTAAGCTGTCACACTGGTGGAGAACCCAAAACTAGTGCTTCAGTAGGAGAGGTTACTGGTATGCTGTTTCCTTAGGTTTACTCCATAGCTTGATGACTTGGAGTTGGAAGCAACAGTGAAGGGGCACTCACTCCTTAAAGTGGGGAGTGAGAAATTACACTGGTGGAGAACCCCAAACCTTTGCTTCAGTAGTGGGATGATACTGGTATGTTGTCTCCTTTGGTTTACTCCATAGTTAGTGATGACTTCACTTGGATTTAGAAGGCAGCAGTAAAGCGGCACTCACACCTGAAACAAACAAAAATTTCTTTTAAGTCCATCTCATCAGTGTTGGAAATTAACGTCAGCCCGTCGGCCCCAGGCTGATTGTTTTGAATCAGGGCTGAATGTTTTTGAGAAAATTACATTAAAATCAGCCCGGATTTTTCCCGTTTTAATAGACTCTACAACATCCGGGCTGACAGTCTGAAAAGTTAATTTCCAACACTGTCTCATGATTTTTAATCTGTCAGTTTCTAACACGATATAAGGAAAATATATCGGGAAAAACGTTTGTATATTTCTAAGATTTATATGTACTACATGCTGTAGAGTAAAAATATTACTGTAACACCCCTAATTCAAGCCAATGCTTAAGTATGGTTTAGTTTCAGAATCCAGAAATATATATGCCTCAACTTTAAGGGTGCAGTTTTAATCAGGGGTTTACACAGCAATGGAATTCAAGAAAAATGTTTATAAAAGAAGTACCAAAAGGTAAACCAAGAATTCAGGGTGTGGTTTATTAATTTTGAGGTTTTACGGTAGTTGCATCAATTATAGAAGCTAGCTTACCATTGACATAGGATACTGCAGTCAGCCTTAACAATATGAAAACCATCATGGTATAGTCATAATTTAGATGCATATCCGACAGTTTAATGACATGAGGTCTAACTAAGGTCTTAAACAACCGCAAGTTATCAAACAGTCAGACTTAAGGATAGACAACTGTTGATAGAGCATATTTTAAAGTATCTCGCATTTCTCTGTAACTACACTAGGTACATAATTGTATTATATATCAAATGAAAGGTTGTTTTTCTCTATCTTGCAATAGTAATACCATTTTGATGAAGTGCTGAGAATAGAAACTATCAATAGAAATATAATTTTTTCACTATATTTTTTAACATGGATATCACATTTATTAATGAAGATTAGATAATCAAATCTAAACTAGATGTCAACAACATACATTCAGAGAGAACTGTGTATCCGAATCTTTTTAGGCTCCAGTTTTTATTCTATCTTAAAAAGAAAAGAGGGTAATTTAAAAAAAAAAATTGCAACATAACTTTCTAGATTTCATAAAATAAAAACTAGGACCTTAATCAAAATTCTGAGACATGTCTCTCTACAAATGACTGTAATCTGTACATATTGGAAATGCAAGTACATACACGAAAGTATCAGCTGAAATATCCTTGTTCAGAAAATAGTGATAAAAAATAGGGTTTTTAAATTAAGTTTTCAATGAGAAATGATGTATGTATTGAACTAAGAAGCCCAGTAACAGTTAAGACGTTCTAATGTTTTACATGATTGTATTAACGACTTCCTTGAATCAAAACAACTTCTTAGCTTTTTAATGAGCTCTATGGCCCTGTCTGTATTCACAATTAAATGCTCTGCAAAAACCATATAATGATCTGGTCTTCTGAATCGAAAAATTACTATCACCACTCTGCCACATCGACACCTCGGTAGGAGAGTGGTCTCTACACTGTAGCTGCCACTAGGTCCATCCCCGATTAGTTACCAGTGGAAACTGTGGGCCTATTTTTAGCCTGCAGGGTGTAGTAATCTTATAATGCTGGTGTATAGTATAGGACCTTTATAGCAGAGTCACCTCTCATAGGTGTCATTCCTGGCGCGGAGGGTCATTCACCGCAGAGGGTATTATTACATGTAATAGCGGTGTAAAAATAATAGAAATGTCTCTACTAGTTCACATAGGTAATGTTACTTGTAATTCAGGCTAGAAGACTTCCTCCTATTTTCTGGTAATCAGAGGACAATCAGTATTGACATTCTGGTCTTCTTTTTTGGGACACATTCAAATGTTTCAAAAACTATCAAAATAAGCCAACATAAACGTTTTCTCATTTCAGAAATCTTTACAAAATATCTGGTCGTCAGGAGGACTACCAGAAATCAATTCCAACGCGTCCATGCCCATTTTCTGGTTATTGAGGACACATGAACAAGCAGATTTTCCTTGCCAACACTACTGGGGGTGTGGATGGGGGGGTCCCGTGTCCCGTGTCGAATTTAAAAAATGGCCATGTCGCCTGTCCCTATATCTAGATTTAGACCCATGTCCCCTGTCGAATTTAAGAAATGGTCCTGTCCCCTGTCCCTATAATTTTAAACCTCCTGTCCCCTGTCGAATTTAAGAAAAGGGTTATGTCATTTGTCCCTAAATGGCCATGTCCCCTGTCGAATTTAAGAAACAGCCATGTCGCCCTGTCGAATTTAAGAAGTGTCCATGTCGCCCTGTCGATTTTAGGCATCCACCCCCATACTACTGAACTGTCCTAAATATTTTGTGTATACTAAGTGTAACTCCTCCATTGTGCTGAACGGAATGTTATTTTCTAGAATATAGATTGACCAGGCTACGAATATTCCGTCAGAGGATGATCAAAATCAGAAATCTGGTTGTCCATTTTAGGTTGTCCATTTTATTGGGACATATACAAAATCAGAAAAACTTATATTTCTGAGAGTACAATTCAAGTAACTGCTTCAAAATATCTGGTTGTCAGGAGGACAACCAAAATTGGTTCACAGGCTTATGTGATTTGACAGTTTTCTTTAAAACTTCAGAAAGCTCACAGTAAATCCAGTGTAATTCATTAGGTGAACACTCATCCAAAATTTCTGTTAAACATCCAGTCTTTCATGAGTAAACTTGGGAATTACAGGTTTCAGGTGTGATCAAAATTACGATTCCTGTTTCCTGGGGTTCCTCAAAACTACTTAAAATACTTTTCAGTTTTCTACCTCTCTTGATGCCCTCAGATTCCGCACTTCCTCAGCTCACGAATAGTCTCTGTATATATCCAGGAGTAGGGTTTATGAAAACTGCTTGTTAATTAAAAATTATAATATTTCTATTACGTAGTTATAAAACCTTGCTGGTGACAGCTAGACCTGATGATGCTACTTCCAGAAGAAAGCAGGTTTCCGTGAACCCACCTCGCCCACTTTCACTTCAGTGACGACACTAGTCTGTCCCTGACCTACTTAGCTCTTACATAATAGGTCGGTACACCCACAACAGTCCATGGCTTTTATTAGTCAATCAAAATTTGCAAGGAATTCTTTTATTGGCCCTCTATTAATGGCATGGGAAATCCCTTTGATGGTTCTTGGCCTGCTGACTGGTTTATGGTCCTCCCTGCCCTAAACCAGCGGCTGCAAAGCATGCTGGGATTTAGGTAGGAATTCCCACCTAAAATGGTTGCCGGTGTACAGACTCACTTTGGGAAACAGTGGGTCTGACTGCAACAGACTATGACAACACCTTCACCTTACCTGGGGTAGCAGAGTCTATTTACCCTGGGTATCAGAGCGTAACGGGTACGACTAGGGGTAGACTTGAGTACATATATATAAGGGGTATAGGAGAGAGGTGTGTACACACTGGGCGGGGATTGTAGGTCATACCCACACTGACAAATCCCTGGGGCCAAGGCAAAAAAGGCGAAGTTTCAGGTAGCGCTGGTTCAAGTTTCCTGTGCGGTTTTTGAAAATCAATTTAAGACCATTTTAATACCAGTTTTAAACCAGTTTTTCTAACAATCAAGACATATCAACTATGTGCAATGAAAAAATTCTCTTCACATACAGTTCTTGCAAATTTGCAACAAACTGATTTCCTTGAAAGCAGTATCTGGAATTTTAAGATAACCACATTTTCATTTCTCAACAAAAATCAACTTAAGACCTGTTCGGGACATCTAGCTACAAATCTACAAAATTTTAGATATTTTTAAATTTTAGAAAATCAATTTGAGGCCTTTTAAACCTTTACAACAAAAATATTATAGCTACATGTACCCTGCAGTCAAAAACGAAGGGTAGGTAGGTTGGATTTATTTATTTTAAATATTTCATTTTCATTTAGTGCTACAATGGCTAGTTAGTTGTGGGACACATTAGTTTTGTAGATTCCCTACCTTATAATTAACTAAAGATGAAGTTAGGGGCGTGGGCAATATTTCAGCCTATTGAACAGCGTCCCCACTCAAATTTAGTGATCAAACTCCCTGTGTTTTCCCTGTTCCTTGGTATAGTTTCTAAATTCTGTCGTGGTTTCATTGACTTTTTTTTATCACAACGTGTTGAAATTTCAATATGTTATTAAAGATGTATGAAGCTTCAGGAAAAAAAGGAAATTTTACCTTGGGAAAAGTGCAATCTCCTGGATTGTAAGAATTAGAAAGTCCAGAGACTGGGCAATCAGAATTCCCTATGTTACAGTTTTGTGTTTTGTGTGTTTTGGTCAAATTTTCAGATTCCGCCTTTTCCCTGACAGGGCTTTTTCCCCCCTTAAATTTCCCTTGTTTTCCCTGTGCTTTGGGGACCCTGATTGAAACAACTATTTTTCTCTGCGGCCTAGTCACACCAATGGATACTGGCACTTTAATTGCTTCAATTATTCTAATTTGCTGAAAATGTAGGATGGTTTCTGCACCTGTCATCATACTACAGTACTCATTATGGCTTAGTATGTCAAGTGATTTGAATGATAGACTTCAGATGTTATCCTAGATGTACTTGTTTGTTTGTTTGTTGGGTTAGTTTAACGTCCGACCAAACCTTCTGGGTTCTTTCATCAGACTGCACAAGGTAAAGCTTTGCAGCTAGTTTTATGCCAGATGGACTTTGACAGAATCTATGATATGATTTAGGAGAAACCTGCCACCAGGTTCGATACCATACTCTTTTCGAAGGGTGGCTAGGGGTCTTTTATGTGCAATGTCTCATAGAAAGGACACCACACACCTGGCCTTTGATGACCCTGCCGGGTGACTGGGTGAATCGCCAGATAAGTCGTCGGGTTACTGGAATATCAAGCAAGTTTTATGTTTTACTGCCGATTTCACCGGTGCTCCCATTGCCCATCGCCCAGAACACACACCATACCCACAGGGAGTCACCCGGCGATCCATTGAATGATTGATAATCCAGTCACTAGGCAATTTTACAGGTGATTCTGCCAGTTCCCTGTCGCCGGCCAATGGTAAAAACGCCAAGTGGGTTTGGGGCTTTAAACCTATTGTTTAATCATTAAAGCACCAAGACGTAGGCATAACGTGTCTCTTGGCTCAGGTTTATAATCAGTGGCGATGGGGTTGGGCATTGCCGCATGTCAAATTTAAGACATGCCCATCACTTGCCCATGTCTGTGTTCCACCATCAAATTTGATAGAAATTCCCTGTTGCATGTCATTTTCAATTCAAAATGTTCATGTAGATGTTGAATTTTATGTAACGGCTGTGTCGCACTGTCAAATTTATTTGGTATAGGTCTAGACCCATACCATAGTCTGTGAAAATAAGTCGTTCTCCTCTGTGGCCCCCGGCCAGAAAACTGTAAATCCACAGGCCCTAGCTCATTTCTATAAACCTTAACACTGGGCCATCGGCCAACTTCACTGCTTGTTAATAAGTTAATCAATGTCCTGATTCAGTGATTGGTACCGCTCTTCTTATTCAACTAACACTGAGGTGCCACAAATATTTATACATATATACACACATGTGTGTGTGTGCGTGTGTGTACATGATATATGTATATATAGTTTAATATATATATATATAGTTTAATATATACATATATATATACATACATATAAATATATATACATATATATATATATATATACATATATATATATATAGCGTTCGAAATTAAGGGTGCACCCTGCACCCGGTGTGCACAATTTGGCTGCAGGGTGCATGATTTTTAGATTTTTGGCAGAATAATTAGCCTTACACACCCGTGTGTGCGTGGGAAGGTTCCAGGGTGCACAGATCTGAGAGCTGTGCACCCGGCGTGTGCATGTTTTAAAAGCTTAATTTCGAACACTGATAATTTATTATATACATATATATACATATATGTATGTATACATATATATACAGTGTTCGAAATTAAGGGTGCACCCTGCACCCGGTGTGCATGATTTTGCTGCAGGGTGCACTGTTTTCTAGAGCAGTGCACCCGGTGGTGCACAAACTTTTGAGAGAATAGATAGTCTTATACTGCTGTGGGTGCAGGGAAGGGCTGCCGGGTGCACAGTTTTCAGAGCTGTGCACCCGGCGAGTGCACAAAATTAAACCTTAATTTCGAACACTGATATATATATATATAATATATACATACTACCGGTAATTTGGAAACATATGATTCCGTTTTTCCTATTCTCTGAATACACCTATTTGAGCTTACCGCCCAATGCTGTCACTACTTTTTGTGACAGACACCCTAACTGGTACTTACACCTTATTCGGGACTAACTATGGGGCCCTTGATGGGGGTCCTGATGTTATACATCAATTTTAAGAAATGATTATGTCTCATGTCACTAAGGTCTATATCACATTTAGAATTTGAGAAATGTCCCCCTGTCGATTTTACGGGTGTAGGGTTATGATTATACCGTTTCCCGCGAGTTTCACTTCTCGCGTAATCTCATCAACACTGAATGTGATTGCCTGAGGCAAAACTAATGAATTGGGTTGAAAAATATTTTATAATTATACGAGACTTACCTTGGTAAAAGTTGATGTAGAATTTTAATTTTACCGAGGACAACACGTTGTGTTGTAGTGATCATGTGAGAAGTGAAACGCGCGGGAAAAGGCAGCTTTTAAAGTAAAATGAATTTTACAAACAATTAAATAACATCATTAGTACGAGACTTAAATGAACATTTAACCTAACCCATGGGTGAGGTGGGTAGGGCACATGATCACTACAACACAACGTGTTGTCCTCGGTAAAATTAAAATTCTACATCAACTTTTACCAAGGTAAGTCTCGTATAATTATAAAATTTTACCTCGTCCAAACACGTTCAGTGTTGGCGAGATCACGTGAGAACTTCATAGCTTTGTGAAATTCATAAAACTAAAACTTCAAATAAACAATCAACATTTATTTCAAATAATTATCACACAACTTATTGTAAAGCATTATCTAACAATGCTCTACTAACATGAGAAGTGTCCTCCTCTAGTTTTTTATCATAGAAACGAGCAAAAGATGATACACTTTTCCATGATGCTTGTTTCATTATCAAATTAATTGGGACTCCCAATCTTTTTGCAGCAGAGGTAGAAGCACCTCTCGTACTATGGCTTTTATATTTTGTTGTATCCAACTTAGCCATTTCCATTACTTTTAATGTCCACCTTGTTAAAGTGTCACGTGAAATTGGTTTATGAGGTGGTACATAACTTAATAATAATGTAGAATAAGACCTGAAAAACTGAGTCTTATTTAAGTAACATTTCAAACACTTAACTACACACAATCTTTTACATTCTGGAAAAGACCTCAATACAATCGTATCCAGTGGATCCCCCACTCTATTATGCTTCAGTAGAGTTTTCATTTTAAACACTACAACATCACCAATTTCAATATTATCAACATTAAGATTAACAATGGTTTGACCACGTTGTGATGTTACTAACAAGAGCAACATAACTAGTTTGAAAGACAAAAATTTTAAAGACAATGATTTGTTAGGTCCCCACTCTTTAAATAAGTGAAACACCTTATTTACATCCCAGAAACACACATATCTGGGTTTGGGTGGATTGCGTTCATACACCCCTTTCAATAACCAGCAAACATATGGATGAGATCCAAAGGATCTGTAGCCAAAATTAGGCAAAATCGTTGATAAGGCACATCTAGCCGTATTTATCACACCATATCCAACATGCTTATTAGCATGATAAGTCAAAAATTTGCAAGCCTGAGGTAAGGTTGGTTCTAAAATATTAAATTGACGCTCAATGCAAAATGTTGCCCATTGATTCAAGTAAGTTGTATACAGTTTTTTAGTTGATTTCCTCCAAGCATTCATAATTAATTCAACAGTTTGATGATCAAAACCTTGTTTTATGAGTACTTTGGCGAAAAAAGGAAAGCCCCCAATGGGCATCTGCTTAGAAAGTTTATATTTGTTGGATTTCCCCTTGGAACAAGGTTGTCCTTCCTTGTCCTGAATTGAATCTTGCGGAGATTCAATTTCATCAACGTTGCCCACCAATTTTGACTTGGCCATAGTGGAACTACCAGAATTCCAGTAGCCCCATCCTGGATGATTTTCTGAATGCACCTTGTCACGCAGCTGAAAGGTGGAAATGCATAGAAAAATAAGTGTGACCACGAGATAGAAAAAGCATCAATTGCAAATGCATCAGGATCTGGGTATCTAGAAACAAAAGTTTTTGTTTTAGAATTGAGACGAGAGGCAAATAAATCTATTTCAGGCTCTCCAAAGACAGTGACAATTTTATCAAATAATTTAGGATGTAATTCCCATTCAATGTTGTCTGCAAACCTACGTGATTTGTAGTCTGCCACCACATTAAAAATCCCTGGCACATGAGCTATAGAAATCCAATTATCATTTTGTTCACACCATTCCCAGATATCATGAGTAATATCATTACACTCTGGCGAACGAACTCCGCCCATATGTTTCACATAGGCCAAAGCAGTTGTATTATCAGTCATAATACGAATGTGTACATTCCTCTGCCTACACAACGCTTTCAAGGCTAAATAAATTGCCTTCAATTCCAGAACATTGATATGCAAAGAGGATTCTTCTTCCATCCATCTACCTCCTGTAGTTAAAGTACCTATATGAGCACCCCAACCATCTTCCGATGCATCTGTGAACATAACAAAATCTGGCGCAGAAACATCTAAATGTTTACCAGACGAATGAATGTTTTCCAACCACCATTTAACATCCAAAGTACCTTGGTAAGATAAGGTCATATAGGAATTGAAATTCCCAAAACTGTGTCGCAAAGCCCTGTTTTTATCAAGTTCTATACCTTTGATGTGAGCCAAAGCGTAATCAAAGGTTTGTGAATAGGCTATCATTAGCCCAATTAGACCAGCTACTTCTCGAATTGTAGAACACTTTTGACTCAAAATTTGTGTCGCAGCAATTTTGAATTTTGACACTTTATCATCTGTCAAGGAAACTGTAAGTGAAGATGAATTTAAATCATAACCCAGGAAAGTTAAATTCTGTGTTGGAGTAAACACTGATTTGTCGGGATGAACAACAAAACCTAAGTCTTGAAGAGTAGTTTTCATCTCAAACAACGAAGATAAACATTCTTCTTGAGAATCGGCTAGCACAAAAGAATCATCAATGTACTGAAAACATTCGTGACCCCTAGATCGTAGGTTTGCAAAAACTGGATTCAAGATTTTGGTAAAATACCTCGGTGCACATGCTAATCCATTAGGCATTACAGAAAACTGGTATAGAATACCTTTCCATCTAAACCTAAGAAATTTTCTATCCTCCACATGAATAGGCACAGAATAGTAGGCATCTTTTAAATCTATGGAACCCATCCAACAGTCCTTTCGCAGCATTTGCGTAGCAGTGTGCAAAGACCACATTTTGAAATGCACATACTCTACATGTTTGTTCACCCAAGTTAAGTCTAAAATCATACGATACGATCCATCCTTTTTTGGTCTCAAAAAGATATTTGAAATTACTTGCCCAGGTACATCAGATGCAATCTCCAAAACACCTTTTTTCAACAATTTCTCTATTTCAGTAGAAGCTGCATTACATTCCTCTTTGCTCAAATGATACGGGAAAGGTTCTTTTGTTTGAATTGGGACTGTCACAAAAGGTAAGTGGAAACCTCTTACAATGCTCAACACCCACGGATCATGAGTAATCATTTTCCATTGTGGAATATATTCAGAGATTTGTCCTGCCTTGAAAAGTATTTGAGATGTCTCACCTGAGTCACTCACCTCCCTGTTTATTTCTGGGAAGGATTCCCCTTGCGTGGGAATTGTTGCTGCTGTTGCTGCTGTTGCTGCTGTTGCGGCCGCTGGTAGCGTGGATTTTCTGGCTGAAACCCCAACTGTTGTTGGTAGTAGTATGGATTGAAGGTTTGAGGGCCTGGCATACGATAACCCTGTTGTGGCATGTAACCACGAAGCTGACCATAACCATATGATCCACGTCCCTGTGGCCTATATGGGCGTTGTGCCTGAGGACGCTGTGGACGCTGAAACTGTTGTTGCGGTTTCTTCTTAAGGATCTTATCGCTGATCTTCTTAGAAACCTCGACCTTCTTGGTTGTTTCAACTAGGTTACCTCCAAAAAGCCAATCCGGCGTAGTATCATGCCCTTTTGTAAGTACCTGTGCATAAATAGGAGCCAATGATGGCCGAATGAGCTCCCTCCTCCTGGCAGAAATGCTATTGAAAGCAAAAGCAAGTAGCTGAACACTGTTACATAAATGTTCACCACAGGAATCTAACTCAGGATCAGTATCCCCTTTCTTGGCTGACAACTGCAGAATTGGACCTAAGGCCCCTATCGATGAGAGAATTCCCTTCTGAACACATTGGAAATTGTGATCCATATTTCTGATCCTTGGATCAAGAACCTGGTAAATCTCCGTATCCAATCTTGGAACTTTCATTGAAGCCACATTTTCAATACGCGGATATTGCTTAGACAGCTTTTCCATGTCGGTTTGATAAACCGAATCCTTGAGGTAATTCTCAACAAGACCAAACGTCTAGCCATACTGATCAATTCGGCGACATGTTTTAATGTTTTAATGTCTTAATGTAATATATGGTAAAAATGTTTTATACAGTATCAAAGCTTCCAGCTTTGATACAGATGAGGCGGCGATCTAGGCCTAATAATATTAATGTGTAATTTATTGTGGTAGGTCTGAACTGACACTATAGTGTCAATTTCACAAATAATTTAATCTTTGAATAATTCACTGACAGCACCGGAGAACTTATTGACAGTGTGACGCCTATGTTTTAACATTGAATGGGAATGATTCAAACACTGACAGTGACTTAGGCCTAGACATATCAGAACTCAGATTTAATATTTCGATGGTAGGTCTGAAAGAATGACACTGTAGTGACAATTCAACAAATAATTTAATCTTTTGATCATAAATAATTGCTTTCGGAGCCGCCATAATCTACATTGACAGTGTCGGAGGGGGCTTAGGCCTATCTGAGTCCAGTCATTTTTTCATACCATCTGTAAAATATTCTTGCAAGCATTTCCAGGCCTAAAATATCAATCTATATTATGATATATAGGACCCTGAGATATATGGGAACATAGATATCTACATCACTTTCATTTTGGTAGGGGTAATAAGGCCTAAAATAATTATTTTTCAGATTGCCAGTGTCGAATGCCCGAGAGGCTGAGTCCAGCAGCTTGTCTAGGCCTATCATTTAAACTGCTGGAAAAGATATATCATATGTACCTACCTGTATAATAGAATGCTTCCGAATGCTTAAATCCTCCACAATTATTGGGTTTAGTCCAATGTCATCCAGGTTTTCTGAGTTCATAGTATCGATGCAGGCGTGCGGGGAGAAAACCCGGCGAAAAGTTGACGGCGCCATGTTGTGACAGTGCCTCCACGTGTCCGATCAATCCAATGTTTTCCCTTCGATACGAACGCATGGTTCCCGCATGAATTGTCAATGCGTTGTATGCGTTTAAGGGGGTCCAGACGTCCAAAATATATATATTGAAACCATCATATAGCGCTGTAATCCAGGCATCCAGGCGGAGAAGGACGACTCCCCGGGACCAACCAACCGTCCTCGCCGCCAGCGTGGGCTGACAGCAGGGTTGTGACAGTGCCTCCACGTGTCCGATCGATCCAATGTTTCCCCTTCGATACGAACGCATGATTCACGCATGAATTGTCAATGCGTTTAAGGGTGTCCATTTGTCCAAAATATATATATTGAAAGCATCAGATACCGCCGTAATCCAGGTACTCAGGCGGCGAAAGAGGAGCCCCCCGCCAAAGCGTCCGACCGCGGTGACTACACCCGGCCGAGTGACAGCGAAGTGGAGTCCGAAGGATTACCTAGAAAATGGCGCGATGTATTTGCGCAAATTGTCGCGTTATTTCGCAATCTACGAATTTCTGGACAATGACATACCTATCTATGTATCCAAATCTATCTGTGTATATCAAAAACTAAAGTTAGATCGACCGATTTCATGGTGAAATAGGTCTGCATAGGTCCGATTCCCGGGCGCCCCAGATCGGAGAAGAAGGTGTCACATGGCGGGCAGGCCCCCGCCGACCGTAACGATATAACGGTTTGGATTCCGCGCTTGAATGTCTAATTTGGACGATTGTAACGATTCCTATGCATTCTATATATCAAAATCTCTGCGATGTAAGCTAAAATAAGCCAAAATATGTGGTCATTTAAGCTCAGAAGCGATCGTCTCATCGGGTGTTACATATAAACGCGTCACAGGTCATCGTATTGACGAAAGGGGAATTCGGCGGCATAAGATCTTAAGGTGACCTAGGCCTGTATTTGATCTTAAAGCCTTGCCGCCTCATAATAACTAAAGCAACTTCTGGCGATAACTTCTCAGCTACTTTATCAGCCTCTTTAACATGACTTAAACGCTGTTTAATCACGTTAGCAAAAATTCCAGTAATCTTTACATCTGGAATTTCAACTCTAGGAGGTGGCTCCTCCCCTGTTTCCTGAACCTCATCTGTAACGGAATGTTCATACTCCGACAAGTTCTCTGACTGCATTTCAGAATCATCCTCCTCACTGATATTGTGATCATTCAAGTCCCTTAAATGATAATCCGGATAAGGTAATGGAAAACCAATACCCATGTTGTACTGCGCCTGTGCCAACGCTTGAGCTTGAGACCAAGACCATTGATCTTCTTCAAAACACTCATGGTGGTCATCCGACCGTGACTGAGTAGCTACCACCTTCGCCTTCTTGACTACTTGACTGATATCTTTATCAGATTTCTTTTTACGAGATCCTTTCTTAGGTTTCTCCTTGTCTTTAGTTTCTTTCTCCTCAAATATAGTTTCTAAAACTTCATTCTGTTCTTCCAATGTAGATACAGAATTATTGGTGGTGCGTTTGCCCGCCATAGTGAGCTCTCAACGATCGCTGCCTCAGCAAGCCTGTGAGAGAAAAATAGTCAGAATAAATATAAAATTAACTAAATAGTCATACTAACTCCCACAGAAGTATAGTATATACTATAACTAATAAATCTAATCGAACAGATAGGATAAAAACCAATTATCTCATCTGTGAAAACAATTTTCTACTCACCGCTGTTGACACACGTCCTTCCCACAAACGTAATTCACAATGGCTGCCTTTTCCCGCGCGTTTCACTTCTCACGTGATCTCGCCAACACTGAACGTGTTTGGACGAGGTAAAATTGATGTGTTCAGGTATCACTGAGCAAAAGAATAGGGTAGGTAAGTTGGATTTCGGTTTGTAATGTGTTAACATCCTTTAAGGAAGTATTTAACAGTAAAGGAATCTGTTCACCTTCTCATCGATATACATAATTTCCCTATCAGGTATGATATTTTCTGTCAATCATATTTAACTTTGATGACCTCTTGTAAAAAAAAAACAGTTCTTGAAAGTAATTAAGTGTAGCGTCATGTTTTAGGACAATGTCTATATGGAGAACTAGAAACTATGGAAATATGGGATGTAAGTAAGGGTTGACTTAAAAATCTGAAAAGAGTGAGGGTGAGAGACTTAGACAGGTTCACAGTAAAGGTAAATTTCATAGTAATATCAACCAATCAGAAGGCAGTATTTATTCACTGCCTTTTACAGGTTTCAGATTTTGTATAGAATCTGAACTTAATCCGAAATTATATCTGAAGGTCTAAACAGCTTCTGAGGACCTGCCAGGGGATCAACTACGTTACATTGATGTCTAATTGATGTCTAACTGGCCCTATGACGTCTAATTGATGTCTAACTGGCCCTAACTGCTACTTAATTGTCGCTTTACTGTAGCCTTAGTACATTCTAACTGTGATTTCATTCTTTTTTATGATATCTGAAATCAGACCAAAATCTGAGAACTTACATCCCTGGTTCTAGTCGGGTAAGTCTGTAGGTGTGGTAAGATACTCGGTGGCGTGCAGTAGAGGAGTGGTGCCCTCACGTCCTATACACCACACGCCAGCTGGAGTGCCACGTACTGTGACACAGCAGTACTGGGTGCAGCAACGATTAATGGTATGGGAGGGAATCACTTGATCAAGTTGGTCATGATGAGTCACTTTCCTCGGCTAATTTGGGCAATTACCCCTCATTTTGACTTGCCGGGCCATTGAACAGCTATCCTTAGCTGCCCTTGTATACCTTGGGGGTGGGCGAGGGAGAGGGTAACAAGTGAAGACGGTGAACTCGGTTCGTGGAGAATATATAATATGTTGTTATCTTTTAATTTCTTATCATGCAGTCAGAGGCTCCAAGTCTCCTGATTTTCAAGGAGATCTCCTGCATTTTGTCCCTTTTTCAAATATCTCCTGAATCTCCTGTCATATAGAAACATCTCCTGGATTTTGAGTATGTATTATATACACAAAAAATATGTAATCATTATGTACCTATAGACTTAAAAAGACCAGAAATTTCTTGTAAAATGCATGAAATTGTACATTTCAAAAGACTATATTGTAAAATGTTCTTAACAATCATTACTTTTGATATTCTATATGTAACTTTAGCCACATGACCATGTATTAAGATCAAATTTCAATTCTAACCTGAAATACTTTCTAGGATTTGTATCTGACATATACTTTCTGAGGATAGAAACCTCCTGCATTTTATCCCTTTAAAGAGGGAGATCCCCTGGATTTTTGTCTTGGTAATTTGGACTCTGCATGATGATATGTCGACAAAAGCTTGCAGGATTACAGCCGGGAATTTAAAGGATTTTCTTAAATTGGATTATTTACACTGAACAAACTTCACTACATTGAATTTAATCACATCATGAACTCTAAAGCTGTTTGTCAAAGCAAAAGAAAAAAACTGAATTTCAATTTTAGTGAAAATCAACATTATTTGACGTAAGCCTAGGAATGAACCTAAAAGTAATGATTTATCTAGATTTAAAATATCTTAAGATGAAAAGGGTAAGGGTGGCCGACATCACCAGTGGACCGAGTTCACTAAGGTGCGAGTTCACCAGCTGACCGAGTTCCCCAGTATTCATTAGAGGAGGCCGACGTGGTTCAAGGGCTACAGTTTTGTTTGTTTGTTGGGGTAGTTTAACGTCCGGCCAACCCGAGGGCTACAGTAATTTATAGTAATTTCTATTGTCATTAGCTGCCCTGGTATAACTGTACCGGGGGGGGGGGGGGGGGGGGTTCATGCCTACAGTTTATTTCTAGTTTTCTTAGCTGCCCTAGTATAACAGTTTGTGGGGGGTAAAGCCAACCTTTAAACAAATTGTTTCCTGTCCAGTTATGGGCGGCCCTTCAGTTTACAAGTGCAGTTTTTCTATGGGCGCAGTCACATGGCATAATGCCCTGAGGCCTTCTATTTAAAAAAGTCACATACCTATTCATATATTACATCCTATATTCCGGGAAGCTAAACAAAATCCCACTGTTATAAATCATATAAATATCCATAGAAGAGTTTTTGGCAACTTGCGAACTTTTTCTTTGGTACTCACAGGGACAATTTATCAAAGATAATGACACTAATACTTTGTACGAAAAGAGGAAGAAGGAAAGAGAGAGAGAGTGGGTTGCCGGACCCACCAGGGAGATACCGCTACCTATCCCGCACTAAAATGTTAAACTCAGCTGAATTATTAACCCAAGGTACCTAGCGTCACTGCTGTAATGTGAATCATACATGACGAAAGGAGCACCGGTAGACCGGTGGTGGTGGAGGAGTCTGCAGGGCCGCTCAGAGGCAGAATGGCCACTTCCCTACTAACAAGATTTAGTAAATTAATCTTTTTTTAAAACCAGAAGAACGTGGGAACAAATCTACTACACGGTGGGGTTTTCCTCTCATATGCTTAGGGCTTTCCATAAAGTATATTAAAAACATTTCACTCCCACCCCTACCCTACCCTACAATTGGATTTGTACAGTAGTTTGAAAAGAAAAAAATCTAGATCTCCCCCTTGATGGATACAAAATTCAGATACCTTGTTCCCCTTGGGCGAAAGACCTCCGGAACATACACACAGAGAATTCCCCACCCATTCCAATCCCCTCCCACCCACACTCCTTACCCCTTGATGCATTGTATATTTTATAGAAGGACCCTAAATGAGAAACTATCAATTCCGGTTGTCGGCGTCTCACCAGTTTTGACCCCGCTCCATCTCATTGACTGCAATGAGTATAGACAGAACTGTATACTCGTTCATGACTGTCACAAATTTTCCCCTGGGTTTTCAGTCTTGACATAGCAATATTGATATCTATATGACAAATAATAAGTAGATACTGACCGGGGCGTGGTCCTGGCGCCGTATTTGGGCGAGGGGTTTTGTTCGCCCAGGAACCGCTAGAGGGCCGCAAGGCCCGAGAGCGGTTCCTGGGCGAACAAAACCCCGAGACAAAATGCGGCGTGTGGGACCATGACCAAGGTCAGTATCGAATTTATTTCACCTCCTCTTCCTTATTTGTTCACTAATGATGCGTTTCGGACAGTTATTATGCATTTATCATGCGTAGTTGTTTACATTTGTTTACGTGTTGTTTACATGTGACGTCACGGCCGGGTGATCCAGGTTCCGTGACGTCACACCCGGGCAATACAAACCCTGTATTGGCCGGGCCGGCCGTCAGGTGTTCCTCAGTGTTAAAAGATAGGCGACTACGTATCGGGGGTGAAATAATTACAAGTATAATTACTAACTTATAGATATTCCTTATAGATAAATATCTATACAAATTTATAAATATTTAAAAGGTTTCTGCCCCTGCAACTGCCCCATATCAGGATGGCCCGAAACCAGAATTTGGTCACTGCTGTGTGCAAATGTGTTTGTGGTAGCAGTATTATTAATGTTAAGGGTAAGAGGAGTCATACATTTTGACCTCACGGGTACACCAAAAAGAAAAGAATGGCAAGGTATACAGGCCATCTATCTTGCTTTATGTAGCATGTCTTAGCACCTTGACATGAACACCAGTAGAAGGAACACACAAATATCAAGTATGCAGGGACTAGTCTATGAAGCCTGCAGTGTCAGAAATTAAGGATTATTTTTGCGCACACCTTTTTGTCCAGCGGCCGGGTGAGTGTAAAAGGGCCAGGTGGGACGATTTTATTTTAGTTTTTCCAAAAAAAAAAATGTTTTCTCAAAAATTTCGCGTTATTTTCTAATTAACAAAAACAAATGTTAAAAAAAAAAATCCCGGCCGTCTGGGTTTATTTGTACCACCCGCTGGACCGGAATTCCTGTCAATACAAGTTCTTCCATCAGAGTTTAAAAAGACATCCTCGGGTGCACAGTCTCAAAAAGTATCAGGGCTTGACAAATCGGGTGTCCAGTGGCCCAGGACCACCTAAAAGTTGTACTGGGCCACTGAAATGAGTGTCTGAGTTGCCCAGTGGGCAACCATAGTCAAGGTCTAAAATTTGGGTTTGAAAATTATGAATATCAACTTTTTACCCACAAACCATGGAATCTACATCTAAATCCTATTTTATTTGTCATCTATATATTTTATGTTATTCTCTTCAAATGTTAGGCCTACTAGAACTTGGCAACCACATTTTGTAGCTGGGCAACCATTTTCTGGGCTCAGGTTGCCCAGTGGGCAACCAGGTTTCAAATTGATTTGTCAAGTCCTGAGTATGCACCCCACCACAATAACAATTAACATGCATCCTTTCTTCACTTAGGTATTTGATTGATAGAAAAAGCCATGTGCCCCCAGGTGCACAGCCCCAAAAATCATGCATCCTGCACCAAAATCATGCACCTCGGTTGCGCTCTTAATTTCAGACACTGGAAGGGTATTACCTGAGGAGCTGCTACGGTTTTCAAGTATCTAAAAATCGTTTCTCTTGTTTGAGAAATTATTTCAGTACTTTCAAGAGATTCGCGGCCTTTGGCCATTTTCTCCTCAAGTATTCAATGCAAGGTTTGAAGGATAGGATCTTGTCGTAGATGATAAGATCATTCCCAAGAAATTCACCTCCTCCCCTACAGGCAGTTCAGTACCCTTGAGATGGTTTGTTTGTTGAGTTAGTTTAACATCTTGCCAACCCTTCAGGGTTCTTTCCAGACTGCAGAGGTCATGCTTTTCAGTTGTGGGTGATTTGTATCTCTGATATGATCTAAGAGCGACCCGCCACAAGATTCTATACCCTACTCTTTTTGGAGAGTGGCTAGGGGTCTTTAATGGGCAATGTCGCATAAAAAGGGCACCACACACCCGGTCTTTGATGACCCTGTTGGGGGCATAGGGTAGCCCATAGACCATAGACTCTTGGATCTTTTCTTAATTTTATCTTTCAGTTGGCATTCTTGAAGGAAATGCAGAATTGTTTTAAGACCATATTCCACATACCGAAAGTGCGCTGCCGATATGGAATCTGCGGCCCTGGCGATAAAATTTACCAACATGTTAGTAAATTTTTCCTGCCGGTTTTCCACTGATTGCCGACATGTCACTTTCGGCGGCCGATTTTCCACTTTCAGCAGCCGATTTTCCACTTTCGGCGGCCGATATTGCACCTAAAGTACGGGCCGCCGGTATGGAATGTTTCCATGGTGATGGTCATTTTCGGCAGTGCATACTTTCGGTATGTGGAATACAGCCTTAACTTTCAGTGTTGTTCAACATGTACGGAAGGGACAACAGAAGCATAAGAAAAGCATAAAGAAGCACAAGAGAATGAAAACAAAATAATGCAGAAGAAACACAAAAGCATGACACAACAAATGTACATTGTCTGACAAAATTTCCCGAAGTTCCAAGAAATGTGAGAGCAGGTGCAGTGAAATGTGCAATGTCAGGGTGCCAACACAAATTTCATCCTCATATTCCCTGTATTTTCCCTGAGAATTCCCTAATATTTTGAGAATAAAGGCAGGGGTGGACTCAACCACGGGCCCGGGAGCCCGAGGCCCTTAAAAAGCAGGTCGGGCCCCTAGATTTTCTGGCCTAGGGGCCCGACTGGCCCCTAGAAAATTATGGATAACAATTACAGATTTCTATATATTTTACAATAAAACATAGTGTTTTTATAGACAATCTGACTACATATGTGAGGGCGCCTAGATTTTGGTGCGGGCCCCTAGATTTGGAAAGCTCGGGGCCCGACTGGCCCATGGATTTTTAGACTTATGTCCACCCCTGTAAAGGGCCATACCCACAAAGCGATTTTACTGTCCAGGGTAACGGGCAACTGGGAGAATCGCCGGCAAAGTCGCCGGGCAACTCAGAATTGCTGGGTGCCTCCCTGTGGCTATGGTGTGGATTCTGGTCAATGGGCAATGGGATCAGCGGGAAAATCTGAGGAAAAATATCAAAATTGTTTGAACTTTGATATGACAGTCGCCGGCTGAGCGACAACAACAACCATTCTCCAAGTCGCCTGCTGCCCGGCAATGGAAAAATCGCCAATAGTGGGTGTGGGACTAAAGGTATTTCAGAACCTGGCCAATTGAAATTCCCTGTATTTTTGGTGAAATTTGCAAATTCCCTGAATATACAGAATGTTGATCTACTGCAAACCCCCTCCCTTAATGATCCGATGTACATAGTTGACTTATAAACATAATTCATACATACAGGATTCAACTTACTCTCATTGGTTTTCCCGGTCCATTCTATGACTGAGCCCAAGTCAACTCAACTATTTGAAAAGGTGTGATGTAACCCTATCTGATGTGTACTCAACAGATGCATGCCTGTATCCACACTGATGATGCATGCCACATTGTAACAGTGTTATTATGTCAACAGAACTAATCTTTGCAAATATATCAATATCTGAAATCAATTTTGTATTTCACTCGCCTGCCAGATGCACCTATACACCTTTCTTATGACCCTGCGCAGAGGTGTCAATTTGTTTGTTTGTTGGGTTAGTTCAACATCTGGCCAACCCTTTAGGGTTCTTTTACCAGACTGTACACGGTAAAGCTTTTCAGCTTGTGTTAAGCACAAGGGTGGTGACCGAATCTATGATATGGTTTAGGAGAAAGCCCGCCACCTGGTTCAATACCCTTCTCTTTTCGAAGAGTGGCAAGGGGTCTTTTATGTGCGATGTCCCATAGAAAGCACACCACACACCCAGCCTTTAATGACCCTGTTGGGGGCACAGGGTTCCCCTTTTAGTCATCACCTTTGACAAGCAGGGGATACTGAAGAAACATTCTTTCCAGGGAGCTCCAACAGAAGCCCCCACCCCGGTCCCCCATGTGGTCAGACAGAGGTGTCGAGGCTAAGGTGCATGGTGGGAGAGCTTTTAAAGGAATATAGAGGGAATGGGCTGGAGGTTAAGGATTTAACTTCATTTTCAAGTACCTTTGGGGCATGCTACTGACCCAGGGTTTGAATATATGGTGTGTTATCATAAACACTCACATGAAAAAAAGGTTTTATTCTGGATATTATTTTGACCATTTCATCTTGGAAACGTCTGTGAAGTTAATTTTTTAGCATTTGCATAGTATGAGAACCCCTTCAGTGCCTCATTGATAGCCAAGGCTGAGTCAGTAATTATCAATTATAGTCAATTAACACCTATATATAGGGGCTCAATATGGGGTAGCAATAGACATTGTGCAGATGACGTCATACTCATAGTGTTCAAAAAGGGGCTGGCAGCCATGTTGCAAATGTGTTATATTTTCACGGTTAAATGACGTAAGTGTTCATCAGGCATCAGAAGGTTTCTTATGTCAAACTTGGATCACCATTCTTGATTAACTTTTTGGTTTCATACACACTTACACAGTTCCGCCATTATCAGTTTACTCATGTACATTCTGGTACCCAGCTCACCAATGACTTTGGCTGTTGGGGGCGCCGCTCAGATAGCGTATATACTCGCCGAAAATGACGTCATATGCCCATATAAGGAAAACCATGTAAGTGTGTATCGGTACATCATAGATATGGAAATCACATGGTGATCACCAAAATCTGGTCATGTGACCTGTCTGCACAAGGTCTATAGGTTATTCCCGCCACCTTTTAAAATACCCACAGACAGGTGGCAGCAGGCTAAAAAAGAAGGGTGTATATTCAGACTGCACCCTGTGTTTTTCTTGTGTGTATACCGGCATGTGCAGGTAAACATTGAGGGTCTCCCCACATGGTCTCATGTCCATGTAGATTGGAGATCACCAAAATTGCAGTTGGCATCACATCCCCCCAAAATGGGCTGGGCAGAATAATGGTGATCAATTTGGAATTATCATTATTTACATTCAAAAAACCTTTTAGAACATATAACTTTGCTGATTTAATTTCTTATGAAATCATGATACTTTTTTTTTCATTTAGAACATTTTTAGCCTGCATCCAATATGTGTGCAATTTTTTGGGCCTATTCCACTGCGCTAGCAAGGTGCCTAACTTTTGAAAAGGATGTAATATAATTATATATATATATATATTTACTTTACAAACACTGGCATGGCCCACTGTTGGAAACAGTACATTCTTAGAATCTCACCAGGGGCGGATACAAGATTTTCGAAAGGAGGGGGTCAGCATAAAGCCTAAGTACTAACATTTTGTGTATTTGTACATACGCATGGGTTTTCTTTGTTTGTTGAGTTAGTTTAACTTCCGGCCAACCATTCAGGGTTCTTTTACCAGACTGCACAAGGTAAAGCCTTTCAGCTTGTTTTACGCCACATGGGCGGTGACCGAATCTATGAGATGAGGTGCCTATTTGTAGCAGTGGGATCCAATGCCCCCTTTATAGTGCTGATACACTGAGATTTCATGTCATAGGCCCACACAATACCCCACCCAGTCACATTATATTCACACCGGGCCGACCAGTCATGTTTCGTGGTTCTTACTTTATACCGAGTGCCAGTCAAGCACTGCCATTGTTAAAGTCTCTGGTGTGGCTCAGCCAGGGATAAATCCCAAGACCTCTAAGACGTGAAGCAGGCACTATACCAATTGAGCTAACGAGTTTGGTCTCCCCATTTGTCGCATTCTACGAACAGCAAGGGGCTGCTGGGGACACATTCTTCCCAGGAGGTTCCTGAAACCTGCTCACAGTAACATCTGTCGTATCCCGCCGATACCAGCGCGACCAGCGCGGACGGAACTTGTAGTGGTGCATCCTGGGTAATAAACACTCCCGGTAATGACGCAACGTGACGGACGCGTGATGCTTATTTGTCCAATCTTTTTAGCAATATAATTCAGGTATTTTGATAACATCAACCTGTCATTTGGCGACGAGGATAAACTTTGGAGACTAAAGAATAAGGAGGAGTGAAGATTTGGACTGAAATGAAGAAATTAGGAGTGAGTTTGCTGTTTGAAAGGGGGAGTCAAGACTGTGACAGTGTGGGGGCCATGAGGTCCTGTCAACTTTAGCCATCCATGCACTGTCAACTGCCCAGCCCAGTCCAGGGGGTTGGTTTTGGTGTGTTTCAAGTCAACTTTACATGCAGGAGAGGGACTCTCTGTGTGATGTGAGTGTTTGTCACTGTGAATGACATGTGATTTTGAACTGTAACCTGCTGTCAACTTTGAAGATCTAAGAACTATGCCAGTGTATGCCTAGGAGTTGGGACTGACACCAGCTTGTGATCATCCAAGTCAAGTTTATTCTGCAACTACATAGTATTCTGCAACATAGACTGTTGGCAGGGTAGTGTTTCCTGATGACATTTGGGTTAACTACTGTTTTGTGAGTTTTGCAGTGATTTTTATACGCGTGCAATTTTGTGCATAATTGTGTCATAGCCATTTCTTGTGATTTGTGCCATAACTGTGACTTGATTTTACAACATGGCGGTAGAGTTATCGGACGTTCGGGGCATGAAGGCCTTTGATGTGTCAGGTGACGCGTCAACCATTTCTCTACGCTGGCAGGCATACCTGGAGGAGTTCGAGGCATACGCCGACAGCAAGGGTTTGTTCGTTGAACCGGCTCGCGAGGACAACAAGGCGCAGAGACGAGCTCTGTTGCTGTACGTCGCTGGAGCCGAGGTGCGTGAGGTGTTTAAGACTCTGCCAAATAAAGGAGGACCCAAAGAATGGGAACGCGCTGTAGACGCGCTCAACACCTATTTCATTGTGCCGGTAAACCAAAAGTATGAAAGACATTTGTTTCGTAAAACTGTTCAAAATGAAGGTGAAACTATCGCGCAGTATGTAAGCAGGCTGAGGAAAGCTGCAACAGGTTGTGGGTACGGACAATCCTGTGATGACCAAATTTGTGATCAAATTGTTGATAAATGTCGTGAAGATCGCTTACGTAGAAAGTTGTTAGAAAAAGGTGACAATTTGACCTTAGCGGTAGCTTTGAAAATAGCAGCTATGTTTGAAGCTGTAGAGTCTCAGGTCGAGGTTATGACCTCGAAGGAGTCCGGCTCTGTAAATAAAGTAGCCGAAAAGCCCAAGTTTGGTGGTAAACCCAAGGTTAAGGGCAGTAGCGTAAAATGTTGGGACTGTGGGTACACAGGTCATTACGCAGGGGAAAGTAGGTGTCCCGCGAAGGGTAAGAAATGTAATTTCTGTAAAAGTGTTGGTCATTTTGAGAGCAGATGTAAAGCTAAATCAGGGTGTTGTGACGAGAAGACTCCCGCGCGAGGGAGAGGTCACGGACGGGTGCGACAGATGGCCGAAGAAGACCGTGAAGACGACAACGAATCGTATGCATTTCATGTGAATTCTGTGTGTCCAAATGAGAAAACTGATACTATGCCTGTAACTGTTGGTGGTGTTCAGATTGATTTCATTATTGATTCTGGTTCAGACACAAACATCATTGATCGTGCTATGTGGGAAAAATGTAAAACTGAGAAAATTGTCTGTAAATCTAATTTGTCTGACAAGAAACTGTTTACCTATACTTCTGATGTTCCATTAGATGTAGCGGGTAGCTTCGAAGCCGAGGTAGTAGTGGGTGGTAGGGCAACCACAGCAGATTTCGTAGTGATCGAAGATAAGGGGAAACCTTTATTAGGTAGGAAAACCTCAGAGAAGCTAGGAGTTCTGAAGATCGGACTAAACATAAATAGTGTTCAGGGCGAGCCAGATAGGGAGAATCTGAGACAGACAGTTAGGCAGGAGAACAAAGATGTTCTGACGGGGTTAGGTAAGTTAAAAGGGAATCAGGTAGGATTCAAGACCGACCCTAACGTTAGGCCAGTAGCGCAGCCGTTTCGACGTACACCTTTTGGGTTGAGAAAAGCGCTAGAGAAGAAGATAGATTCACTGATAGAGCAGGACATTATTGAGCCAGTTGAGGAACCGACTGAGTGGGTTAGTCCGGTAGTTATAGTGCCCAAGGCGGACGGGGATATCAGACTATGCGTAGATTTGAGACGGGTTAATGAGGCAATCATTAGGGAAAGACAGCCCATTCCTACCATAGACGAGATAATCCAGGACATGTCCCAGAGCAGGGTATTTTCCAAGATAGATTTGAAGTGGGGGTATCACCAGGTAGAACTAGAGCCCGAGTCTAGAAATTTGACGACGTTCATAACGCACACCGGGTTATACCGGTATAAGAGACTGCCTTTCGGAATTAGCACAGCTAGTGAGGTGTACCAGCGGATAGTCAGGAACGTGTTGCAGGGTATCCCAGGGGTAGTCAATTTATCAGACGATGTGGTGGTGCACACGCCCGATGTGGCCACACATTACGAGGTGTTGACCAAAGTATTTCAACGACTGAGAGACAGTGGGATGACTGCTAACCCAGACAAGGTAGAGTTCTTTGTTTCTGAGATGACGTTCGCAGGACACAAACTGACGGACAAGGGGATAAACGTGACAGCCGAAAAGGTAAAAGCAGTAGTCGACAGTAGGGAACCGGAGACGGTGACTGAAGTCAGGAGCTTTTTAGGGCTGGTGAACTATTGTGGTAGATATATCCCAGATTTAGCGACGGTGGCAGAACCACTGAGAAGGCTCACTCGGAAGGACGAACCATTTGTGTTCGGCGAGGAGCAAAAGAAATCGTTCAAAAAGCTGAAAGAGCTTTTAGCCAGTTCAGAAATGTTGGGGTATTACAACCCAGAGGCTAAGACGAAAGTTATCGCGGACGCGAGTCCCGTTGGTCTTGGAGCCGTGTTAGTTCAGGTACAGGGCCAGGATCACAAAGTTATCGCATATGCCAGTAGGAGCCTTAGCGACGTAGAACGTAGATATTCTCAGACTGAGAAGGAAGCGCTAGGTTTAGTTTGGGCATGCGAGAAATTTCATCCGTACATTTACGGGATAGAGTTTGATCTTTTGACAGATCACAAGCCGCTGGAGGTTATTTACTCAGCGCGCTCACGACCTTGTGCTAGGATAGAGCGATGGGTTTTGCGCATGCAGCCCTATAAGTTTAAAGTGATCCATATTCCGGGAAAGACGAATATTGCCGACCCTCTATCCAGACTTTTAAAGACAGGTAGCAAAGGTAGTCGTGAGGGAGAACAGAACGAGGCGTACGTTAGATTTGTAGCCGTTAACGCTACTCCGTGCGCGATGACTACACGCGAGGTTGAAGAAGCCTCTGCGGATGACGAGGAGCTGACTGACATACGAGAGCGTATTAAGTCATGTAAGTGGGACGACTGCGAAAATAAGCTTTATGCTGCAGTTAGCACGGAATTGTGCGTGATCGGAAAGTTAGTTCTCAGGGGAACGAGAATAGTCGTACCAAAGAAATTACGACCGAGATTATTAGCGTTAGCTCACGAGGGTCATCTAGGGGTCGTGGGTACAAAACAGAATCTCAGAACCAAAGTCTGGTGGCCTGGCATGGAGAAAGATGCCGAGAAATATGCGAAAGCATGTCACGGGTGCCAAATTACGAGCAGACCCGATCCGCCAGAACCGATCAGAACCACTACTATGCCAGCCGGTCCCTGGCAAGATCTAGCTATAGATTTTCTAGGTCCTCTCCCGTCAGGAGAGTCGATCTTAGTCATTATTGACTACTACAGTCGCTATTATGAGTGCGAAATCATGAGAAAGACCACAGCTGAAAAGACTGTAGAAGCTCTAGAAAGGGTGTTTGCGAGACACGGTTTGCCCGAAAGCATATCTTCGGATAACGGGCCACAATTTATATCTGACGTGTTTGCAAACTACGTAAAGGAAAATGGTATTAGACACCATAGGGTCACGCCAAGATGGCCTCAGGCAAATGGGGAAGTAGAGAGACAAAACCAGTCGCTCGAGAAGCGCATGAGAATTGCTCACGCCTCGGGACAGGACTGGAAGAAGGAAATTTTGAAGTATATGGCAATTTATCGCGCCATTCCCCATGCCACAACTGGGAAAAGTCCAGCCGAGCTTCTGTTTAACAGGAAAATTAAGACTAAGATTCCTGAGCTTAGACCTGAGATAGCTGACTGGGAGACACGAGACCGAGACGCAGAACAGAAAGGTATGTCAAAGGCTAGGGCTGACGAGAGACGTAACGCGACTTTTTCTGACGTTCAGCCAGGCGACAGTGTTCTTTTGAAAAGAGATAGGGTAGAGAACAAATTACAAACGCCCTTTATTCCAGAGCCCTACCAGGTAGTCGCGAGAGCAGGTAGTAAGGTTACCGTAGAAAGTGAGGGAGGGGTTCGCTACGATAGGAATACTTCGCAGGTTAAGAAATATCAGCAGCCTAGCCCAGTAGTAGAAACACAGGTTTCCGAGCAAACGAGTGTTAGTAGCCCGGTGAAACCAATTCCTGTAATAGCCGCGCCAAGTCCTGTAAAAGTAAGACCGTCTCGTGTAAGAGTAATGCCGAAAAGGTTTGAAGATTATGATACATCATAAGCCTGTCGTAAAAAAGAATTTATTACTGTATGTGAATGGCGAAGACATTTGTTATATTAAAACCGGTATGATGGTTATATATCAAGATGCACACTGTAGTGCTAAGTGCTTTAAAAGAAGCTTTATTGTGTGACATAGTATCCAAAGAAAAAAGAAAGAGATGTCGTATCCCGCCGATACCAGCGCGACCAGCGCGGACGGAACTTGTAGTGGTGCATCCTGGGTAATAAACACTCCCGGTAATGACGCAACGTGACGGACGCGTGATGCTTATTTGTCCAATCTTTTTAGCAATATAATTCAGGTATTTTGATAACATCAACCTGTCAACATCCAAAGTGATGACTTCACCTCGTATTACAACGTCCGTCCACGTCCATGGAATCGTTACTAGAATTTTACATTACAAAAGTCTGAATCTGGTATATATATAAAAAGAAAAAAAAAGAAAGAAAGAAAAGATAAAAAGATACAAGATAAAAAAAGAACAAAAAAAGGGGGGCGCCCCCATCTAAGTCCGCCACTGAACTCCGCCCCCTTGGGCACGTCACTGCTGAATTTTAAGGACGGATTTTTGCAGAAAGGGAGAAGGGGCCCAAATTATATTTTCAACATGAAAGTCTACTTCAAAAGGTAGGTTCAATTTTGAGTTAAAAAATGACATAAGGCCAAGTTCACTTTTTTAACGTAAAATTCAAGTTAAAAGGAAAAGAGCTTTTACAAAAGTATATTATCCTTCAAACTTGTAAATCCGTTTACCCCCTTTCCAACCTCACACCAAGATTCCTAATCTCACACATGAATAAGAAATTCATTATCTGTGGATCCGCTCCTGCATTTTGAGGGTGCGCAGTTATTTCTGTGTTAACTTATGATTTTTATGGCCAAAATATTGAGAAAAATGTTTGTGTTCACGTTTCATCACTTGTAGCCACTTGTGAAAACTAGGGTCGGTCGGAAGGGAATCTATTTTGATTTTGTAATTTTGTTTTCATTGAAAAGTACCATCATGCTCCCTATTACATTAACTTTTGTAAAAGAAAAGATTTAAAGGCATCCGAAAACTTTTATGACTCAGACTGAGTCCTTGGGACGGTGCTAAATTATAGGGTCGGTCGGGAAACAGGAACACAAGTTCAACCATTTTTTTCTTAGCCTAAAATAGTTCTACAACAAAACAAACTCCAGCGGCAGAAAGAGGCCGTACCAGAGTGCGTCACCTTTAATTTTTCACGTCTGTTAATAATTCAGGCCTAAAGTAGCTGTAATCGTCCCAGCCTAAACGCGGTCCACCAGTCGATAATCCACAGCGTCCTCGTTGTCCCTACCAACGGAGACAATCTCCACGGGTCAACCCACCTCTGGTCAGGGTCCACTGACTTTACATTAGGGGACTTTCCCCACCGGGAAGTACAATTTTTAAAAGTTTGTGAATCATTATACAAAATCTCGTTTTCTAAGCGTAGAAAGTGACCACAGCCGCCTGGAGTTGCTGCTGTCAAAGCACGCCCGGCTCCCCAGAGCTGAGGCCTATTGTAGCAGGCAGGGGGGTTACATAATCTATTTGTGCTAATAATACTTCGACCTGTCTAAACTTACCTACCTTCACGGGCAGGGTGGCAAGGGGAAACCACGCCAACTTTGTAGATTTCCTCTTCGATCTTACTCCAAACCTCCGCGATCTTACTCCCAATTCTTAAATTCCAGTTGTTTTTTCTCTTACTCCCCCCGTGTTGTAAATCCTATCCTGAGTGAGACTTAACCTCTGGTGGTGGGCTGAGTGGAGTAGTTTTGTAGTTGAGTTGGCCTCCTCCTGGTGGCTGGCAGCCCTGAAGACGGCTGGCCCTGACTGCCTGTGGCCGCAGTGGGGAGGTCGCCACGGCCTGTCGCCGCCTGTCGCCCGGCCAGCCTAGACTTGCCAAACGGCCCAACACCAGGTATGCATTCCATAAAAATTTCGCGATAATCCAGTTTGAAGAGATACCACGATACCAACAATTGTTATCGCCACATACAATTTTTTCTTTCTTTTTTTTTGTTCAATTTTTATTTCAATCAAACTTAAACTATACAGCCATATAAACCGCAATATTTTGTAATTATCGCCCCAATACTGATTTGAGGCCTTGGCGATAATATTTTGAGTATCGCAAATCTTTTATGGAAGTGCTTTAACTTGCGATAATTATCGCCAAATTTTTATGGAATGCATACCAGGTATCCATTCCATACAAACTTCGCGATAATAAGCCAGGGGTTTTCTTTGACTTTTTTCGATGCTAGTACACAGGGCGAGTCACTCAATAAAACTACTAGCCCGGATCAAAGGTTACTCGTCCATATCACGTTTTCATGGATACAACCAAGTCAAAAATAAGCTTTTCAATTATGAATATACTAGCCCATCAGGCTAGTTGCCCAGAAAAAGCACTAGCCTGGCGTGTTTTTTTTTACTAGTACTCAGTACTAGTTACTCTATTTTAAGGTCAAACCCTGTAAGCCCATCCCACATTGGGTATATCCTAGGGTTGGACAAAATTACTGTATAAACCATCCTTGGTTGCAAGAGTTGAGGTGACTGAAATAATCAAAAGGCTGCATTTCAGGGCAAAAAAGTGTTGGATATTAAAGGCTGGGCTGACAGGCTTTAACATTGGTTCATGTAGGGAAAAGGCAAAAATACAAAGCTGCATTTTACAAATTTTAGGAGCAGTTTGTCAACAAAAATACTTTGATTAATTCTCTCTTGGGAGTATAAGCATTACTGCCGTCGGGCAGGTGCAGGTAAAATTTTACCTGCTGAAACATTCAACTGCCCATCTTTGATTGACCACTGATGAATGCATGTAGATAATGAACATTTCTTATAGTAGGGGTGTAGATGGGGGTCCCAACGTCGCATGTCGAATTTAAGAATCCTTCATGTCGCCTGTCCCTATAATTTCATTTTCATTTTCCATGTCGAATTTAAGAAATAGTCCTTGTCATGTCACTTATTTTTTCCTTCATGTCACTAGGCCTCATGTCGCATGTCGAATTTTAAAAAGGCCATGTCGCCCTGTCGATTTTAGGGGTCTGTACCCATTATAGTAAGTGTTTGTTATTTGGCAAATCTACTAGGCTGAAGGAGCCTGGCCATTCGTAGGCTCATTAAACAAAAAAAACAACTGCCCCCTAAACCTAGCGCATCTAACGACTCTAAACTCATAATGTGTTTTTAATATGGCAGTTTTAACTTCACCACCAATATATTTCCGGACTGTGGGACAAGACTTGTAATTTTGTATCCACAATTTCAATAAATGTTCACCATACTTTATTGCTGAGCCTTATCATGTCAATTATCCTAAGTAATATCTTTTATGTGTCACTGTCGCCACTTTCAAATCGTTACCCTTACTTGTAGGGATAGAAGGGGGAGGATAGGGTAAAGTTTTTCGATAGATCTACTTTCAATATTTTCTAATAATAATTTTCATATGCAGGTACAGTGATTATGTCAGAAAGAAATGCATGGACAATGTCACACTCCTCACCGAATTAAACGAGACATTATGATGTTTTCACCAAAATATGCCATTCTTGTACATCCCAATGTCTTTTGAAATCTTATATGTTACATGGGCGCATTGTATATACTTTTAATGTAACATTTTATGTTTAAATGCGCACCGGGTACATGGCGCAGCCCCAACACTTTCACTACAGATAGGGAGTGTCTCGCTCTTTAACTCTAGTACAGCTTAACAGACTGAGGCTTACACAGCTAGGGAGTGTCAAGATAGTCTGTAGTTTAGTTAACTTTGTGTAGTATTTCATACTCATTGTTTGTTTGTTGGGGTAGTTTAACGTCCACCATAAACGCCCAACGGGAAAAAAAAGATATTTTGATACATATATGATCATGCTAGGAAAATCTGCGCGTCCACGCGTCCTCAACGACCAGAAAATGGGAGTAGACAACCAGAAAATGATTTCTGGTTGTCCTCCTGATGGTCAGTTATTTTGTAGAAATAACTGATAATTTGTCCTTGACAAAAATAAACCTTCTGCTCATTTCAAAACCTGTTTAACAATTTCAAGCTGTCCCAATATTGTGGGTGAGCTATAACCGGGCTATAACTATATGCGGACGATCAGATTTTCATTATTCGTCGTCCTCAGACGACTAGAAAATTGGATGAATTTTCCTAGCCTGATATATCAGATGATACTGTTCATAATATAATACATTTCATATATAATATATTATCAAACTTACAGAACCTATATCTATATTTATGAATTGTTTATATTCACTCAGTAAAGTTTATACAGATAAGGCAGTGGGCTATAAAACCAATAATCCTGTGTCGATGTGGGCCGATCAAGTCTAGCCGTGGTCGGTGGACCACGACCGTGGTCATGGCCTACTTTGCAAGCCTGGCCTTTTTCTGCCTGCCAGTAACATCCAAATCTAGGTCTAACATGCACTGACACCAGGAACGTATAGGCACACTTAACTTTGTCCTAAGTTCAAGTTGACTCACACTTTGGCAATTACTACGGGTAATACGACAGCCTACATGTGTTACCGGGCTGGATTAAACGACTTCTAATGTAATTAAAGTTTCTCTGAACTTAGAGGCATCCCAGTCTGGAATCCCCTTAAATTTCCCAAAATATAAGTAATATATAAGAAATCTTGCCCAAAACATAAATGAGAACCCCCTTAGATTGACCTGGAACCCCCTTTGACTTTAGGGCTGGCTACGCCCCTGCATCCCAGAAAGGGGTATAGATCTAGACCAAGGGTTGAATCCAAGTGGGGAAAGGGGGGTTCTGGGGTCCTGATCCCCCCCCCCCCCCCCCCCGCCCCCTCCTTTGGTAGACCAAAAAAACTATGAAAAGAGGATGATATGTCGCACACGTGGACGCGAATGTACGCCATTTCAGTGCTTCACCTCTATGTTGACCCCCCCCCCCCTCGGTAATCCTGCATCCACCCCTGAGATCTAGTAACAATTAATATCTCTAATTATATGAAACAATATTTTTTCACTCAAGACACACCCCTTCCCAATTGCTATTCTTCTTTGAATACACTCTTCTCCACACCCCTGTCCCCGTCACGGTCCAGTGGAGGTAGGTCAAACAAACCCACGTGGTGGGGTTAGCGCGACATAGGAGGTCTGCAAACTGCTGTTATGTAATGCTCATAAGAGGCTTTGGAGCAATCCCATTGAAATCTGAACTATTATTTTTGAAAAATGATTTTAAAATATAAATCATGCATACATACGACTAATAAGTGTATCAAAAAAGGATAAAAAGGTGTAGTATCGTTAGATATAATCACTATGCTGTAGCTATGTATATCAAAATGTACAGGCTGTCTAATAATATGGTCAATTTACATACGCTCAAAGAGAGAATAACTCCAAGCTTATCCAGTTAGCACTAGCAGCTGTGAGGACAGGGTCACACACTAGACGGCATGATCCGGATTCTCATTTATATATATATAGGAAAGAAATGAGAATTCACGCCTCTCTCATTTAATTTTGCAGGGAAAACTGTTTTGAAATGGTGATACACCGTCACAAAAGGGACAGACAGAGATACCACTCACGACTCACGGACTGACCTGAGACATGAAAAATTCGGAACACCTTAAAACTACATCCGTATTTTAGTACGGAATAAACAAGGTAGTTTTCATCCAGAAGCTACTGAAATGACCCCAGAACCCTAAATTTGAAACAACTACATCAGCATTTTCAGAATGGACATGTGACATGGGCATGGGGGTAGACCACTAAAATCAACATGGTGACAGGGACATTTCTTAAATTTGACATGTGACATGGGTGGGGGCTTAACGACATGACAGGGAACTCTGGAAGGTTGAAAACATAGTGACATGTGACATAACTTAGGTTTTTCTTAAATTCGACATGCGACATTGGGATAAATAAGCGGCAAAGACATGTATCAATGGCGTATTCAAAATTTGACGTGCAACATCGGGATCCCCCCGCCCCCAATCCAGAACCCCATAAGGGGTCTTCCATTTAGTACGTACGCAAAAATTCACAAATTCTAGACCCCCCCCCCCTTAGGCTACAGTACGCATTGGATTTGTAAAGGAATGTACGCAAAATTTCCAAAATCTTAGACCCCCCACCCCCCCTTGGTGCGTAAGTACTTAAGTCTTAATGGAAGGCCCCTAAGCCTTAGTGACATTGACATGTGACATGAGGCTTCCTTACCAGAACTGCCCTTCTGTTGCTGCAATGTGCCCCATCGTGCCCAGGTGTGCCCAAATGTGCCTCAGTGTGCTCCAGTGTGCATCATGCAACAGTGTGCCCTAGTGTGCCCTAATGTGCCCAGCATGCCTAAATGTGCCTCAGCATGCTCCGGCGTGCATTGTGTAGGCATGTATCCAGAACTTTTCATGGGGGGTGACTATTTCCAAAAATTTGACTTTCTAGAGGTAATGCCAAGGTATCGTCCATGTGTAGTGAAGGTAAGGGGCTCCACCCCTTAGCCTAGCAACCTCATATTTTGCCATGTTAGAACATAATCTGGCGACATTATTTGTCACATCACGAATCTGGCATGCTCATCAGATTCAGAGAGCCATAAAGGATAAGAGATTTTTACAGGGATAGCAGGGGGCCGGCAGAGGTGGGGGTGTACCTTTCAGGCAGAAAAGGGGAGTGGTGAATTACATGTACCGGTATCCATACAATAATATAGGGACAATAATTTGGAAATAACCTTATCATTTAAGCCAATATTTTTAAAAAGTGATAGTAATAATTTTATACGAGTTAGAATTCTATGGAAGCATAGCTGCCCACAGGGAGGGTATGGGAGGGCCAGGATGGTACAGGGAGGACCAGGAAGGGACCCACAGGGCCAGGAGGGGAGACACAGATTGGACATGGTGTAGACCCTTAGGCCCGATATTTCGAAACACCTTACCTTAAACTTGTTCCTGACTTAAGGAGACCTTAAACATCTGGACGTAGCTTTCCTTAAATGTTATTTTCCTAAAATTTTAAGGAACACATGGATATTTCGAAACACCTTGACACCTTAAAAGTTTAAGGTCGCTACACATCCTTACATTTTCATAATCTAAAGCTATTTTCCGATTCTTTATCAAAATTAGTGTAATTCTGACTATGATTTACGTTAGGAAATACATTATTCTCTTGAAATCAAAAAAATAATTGTGTAAATCCGTGCAGAACTCCCTGAGATATGTAAAATTCTACTTCGCCGATGTTGTTTACACTGTTGACAACGACGTTGCCACAACGTCGTAACCATGACGACAGCGTTGCCGAACAACGGATGTAAACATCCTCGGACACATCTCAGAAAATAGTTCCAAGTTGTAACATTGCTTGCACAAAAATGAACATTATATTTATCAAATTAACCATTAATTCTTGCTATTTATCATCAAATTCACCTTGTATTGTCATAAAATTGATCCTAATACAAGGATTAACTTGTCACCTTAATTTCTAAGGTACCTCCCGAGCTACCTTAAAGAATTTGCCTGAAAATGGCGTTTTTTTCAGGTAAGGTGTTTCGAAATATTGCAGACCTTAAATATTAAACCAAATTTAAGGCCAGGCCTTAAATCGTGCTAAATTCCTTAGCAACCACCTGAAATTCACTAAAAGTTTCAGGTTTAGGTCTTTTGAAATATTGGGCCCTAAGTAGGTATATTACATAAAAATTGAAAAATGCTCCAAAAATATTGAGGAACATATTATCAGTCAGATTTGGTGTCTAGTTTAATATGCTTTTTGAATTTTATCTCTATCTTTTTCGGTTCATGAGTTACAGCCAGTTATACATGGAACTCTGGTTTTGCCCTGTCAAAATGACATGTGTATTTAGAAGGCTCACTGTACAGCTCGAGGGAAAATTACAAACCAAAGCTATATGTCATTTTGAAGGGAAAATAATGTAGATAAATATTCTTGCAGGTTCATCAAATATTTTCGTGATCTTATGTCTTCATTTTGCAAGTGAAAAACTCGGTCACAGCTTTTACCTCAAAAACAGGGGACACTTTTTGATGGACAAACTGGTGGAATATAATATACCTACCCTAGAGGCACAGGACACCCAGACAGGACCCTCTGGGTGTCCTATGGACACCCTAGAAATCATACCCTGATTAGGCTGATACCAAGGCTGAGCCTATCGGACCCCCTAACTAAGTACTTTATGTGTAGGACACCCGTGTGTCATAGGCTGGGTGTCCTGTTTAAATTCCGTGAGCCCTAGGCTGTATACAGAATGTCTGAATGCTTTTCTTTATAATGTTTGGGGTAAATACTACCGTCACACTAGTCTCGAACAATTATCCACAATCAACCATAAAATGAATAACAAACCTTTTTGAGTAACTTTTTGTGAAATCTCCGTCGAGCCGAGGGCTTGCCTTCAAGTTCAACGACGGCCATGAAACGTAGGGGACACCTGCTGCAACCATAAAGCCGGCTTTTGTCAGATCTCTGCTCCTTCGTGGGGAATTAAATTCGTGTAATTCTTAGCCATTATTAGCGTCTACCTCCTCAGAAAAGTCGCAAATCATTGTATTTTGTCTCCAGACTTCAGACTCGTAATTTTCGGGTTAGAGCAGAGAAGTGCCATAATTTGGTCGCAACAAATGAATGACGTAATCTTTTATCTTCAAATCAAAGACAGTATTTGGCATTATATTAATTATGATTATCTCAATATACTCTTATCAGAATGGCAAGTTTAGATACTATTAAATTGCTTTTCTATGAAAAAGGTGGATGTCGTAGTTTGTGACGTAGTCCACCTCCCGTGATGACGTCATCAGACGTCGTGTCCTCCCGTGATGACGTCACTGAATACGGCAGATTTCCTCGTCGTACGGTGGCCCAAAAGTATAATCTTCCCCCAAGCGCTGAGCCCCGCTGTGGAAGTTGGGTGCCCCAAAGTACTAAACTATTTCAACGCAGCATGTTCATCATTTCATGGCTGCATGGGTAAAATCGATTCTCCTATTTATCGTTAGAAGTATTTCTCATGAATTCATAGACCCATGCACCAAGAAAAATAGTTGACTTCTATTTTTCTAAATGATAATCGTCAATAGCACCGGTTTTAGAACAAAGGTTAGTGTTCTAAATTTTGGTTGCTATGGTTACCAAAGGACTTTCGTTGCAACTGGGAAAATTTCGGAAAAATTGCAAATTTTTAGCCACTTTTTCAAAACTTGGCCAAAAATTGGAATAAATATCTATTCTGGGGAAAATTGCCCACCTAAAAAGTTGTTCCTCTTGTCATTGCCAATTTTTTGACACAGCATTTTAATATTTTGCATTTAGTCAAGTGTATTCTAAATGCAGGGAAGTGTAGAGACATTATGGACATAAAATGTCGGATTTTCTATTTTTTAACAATAATATTATTATTTGGGATTATCTATTTATATGGAGTAAAGAAAAATGCTGTTTAGGCCTAATTAGAGTAGAGGAGCCAGTTTCTGCGCAGCCCTAGTTCCCGCGCATTTTACACAATTTTATGGACGCATCTTTTCTATTTGTATCAGATATTTATTTTTTCACTCCCAGAGTCTTTATTCTTTATCATATATTTTAATGTTTAGATTTTCCGAGGAAACAGCATCACTAATATGCATATCATGAAATATAAAGAAATGAAAAATTATTTTACAAAACATATATCATTAGACAATCTTTTTATGATGTTCCATGGGTTATGATTTTCATTTATTGAGTATTTTACTCATTTTACACCTAAAATATGCATAAATGTGCGAAAACTGACCCCAAAATGCGCGAAAATAGGCTCCAATTGCGCGAAAACTGAAGAATAATCCCCTGAAAGTATTATGTTAAGATTTTACAAAAATATTTTCAAATACATATGTTTTTCAAATTGATTATGTTTGTAGACGTTGTATCACTATGCTAAAATGAAAAAAAGCTTTAGCTAATTATTTTTTTCATTACATATTCTGTTACAACTTAATTTCCTGCCCTTAGTGCGCGGAAACTGCTCATCTACTCTAACCCTTTCCTGACCGTGAGAAATAGACAATTTATTATAGTCATAAGAATGTAGTATTTTGATCTTGATATTTTAAAGTGAATGTCAAATATTACCACTAAGTATCATACGCTATTTTTGTGACCATGAATCAGAGAAATTAAAAAGATATTATTTTTCAAAAATACTGGTTACCATAGCAACCAATAACCTGGTAGGTCACGTGGCATAATTATATGATGAAAAATAGGCAATTTTTACCATAAAAATCATAAAAACAGCCAAAAATGCAAGACAAAGTGATTTTTGAGGAAAATTTTGTTTTGTGATATTGTTCTCTATGTTATTCCGCAAATTTTGATGCAAATATTGCTGTAATAATGTAAATAATGTAAATATTCATCTTGGCCTATGAAAGACATGTATTGTCTCGAAATTGAAACAATTTGACAGATTTTTTCATCAAATTGATCACTGATGACGTTTATTATCTCGTTTATTATATTATGTTACATAAAAGTATCCCTAAATGTTTCATTTAGCACAGAATATATAGAAAGCAATGTGTTTCAAACTATAATACGGAATTCCTCTATCAATATTACAATTTTTAATAGTTCTGTGTATGTGCCATTGTTTCTCAATTTATAGTTTACATTTTCGCAATTTTCGCAATTTTTCTGATTTTCAAGTTTTTTAAGGCCAACTTGATAGCATAATTTGTATGTTCTCATCATGTGAAATGCCCTTGGAAAATTATTTTATTGATTCATTGGTCCCTCACTTATTGTATATAATGTATGAACAAGAAAAGAACTAGATTACAACCATATTTGATGAATTATGATAAGCATATTGAGATTTAATTAAATTAATGGGTATTTATTGCCAATTTTAGGGTAATTTCAGGCTTTTATTACTTCAACTTTTGTGACAAAAAATGGATGCTAGACTTATACTTAATCAAATACTTTTTAAATTTTTGAAAAATATAAAAAACTTTTTAAATCACATAAGATCAAGACAGGGTATCAATACCATCGTAATATGTCTTACGATTTTACCATTGGCGGTCAGGAAAGGATTAAGTGAACTATAGAGAGTTAATTATCTGTTGTGTATGGTGTACGTAATTAGTTGTAGTTGATTATAGATAATAGCTAGCTCCAAACACAGTCTCCTCCTCGTTCGACTGCTGTCTTCCAATACATAATCATAGTTCCAACATCATGTAGGGTGTAACACTTGCATGAAAGGTTGTTCTTTATTAATATTCTCCTGTGTATTGCCCTTCCATGACAAGATCTCAATTGACAATGATCAGCTCCAAGGAAGGAATCCCCTCAAACACATTCAGTCACCGCTCTCGCTTCCGACTGCCTCTATTCCAAACAACAGGACCTAGCTTCTAAGACCTAACCTTTCCATGATGGTTACTCACTCAACGTTCAGCTGACTCTGACTGGCTAGAGCGGCGTACGCTCCTTTTGTATGATATGTCAAACTTTGACTCCTCCTTAAACTCCCTACTTTGACAGAGAGTTACATGCGCTGTTCTAAAGCTAACGCTATCAAACGTACACTAGCATGGACTGGCCACCGCGTCAGTACATAAAGTTTAGAATAGAGGAGCCACTTTTGACGCGTCTCTAGTTTTGATGCACTTGCCTCATTTTAATGGATACATTTTTTGTATACATGTATTACAAGTTCAATTTTACTTTTATGTCCCATACCCCCGTGAAAATGGAGCAGTTCCCAGTTTTGACGAAATTTACATGAATTTTGTATGCAATTTTCTGAAATATTCAAATTTTCAAAAATATATATTTTGCCCCCCCCCCCCCAAAAAAAAAGATGTTTCAAACTGTTTAAGACACTTATCTGACAATATATCAACACAAGAATTGGTGCAGATCATTAATCTTGTGTATTTCTTGGTAAAGGAATTCATGATCTTATCACTGACCGAAAATGCAAAATAAGCCTTATTTTCCTTGTAAATGCATTAATTTTCCTCTGGTTTGATATTTCCCAATACAACAAAGTATTCTTCTAATACATGTGACACACCACAGGGAAAGGATGCTCCCTGAGGAAATTCAACATTTAAGAGGATGTTTTTAGCTTTCAAATGACACCATACATATGGAATTGTATTGAATGACAATAGAGTTACAGGTTCTGGAACAAAGGACTGTATATGGGTCAGTTTTTCTGAAAGTGTACAATATCACGTACGTTCCACATTTTGGTGTTATACTGACACTGGCTTTAAAATAAAACTATGTAAACTATTATTTCAAGTGTTATCCAACAGAAGACACATTAACCAACTAAAAAATGTATCATTTATGTGGAGGTAAACCATTATTTTTAAATATGAGGCACTTGTAGCCCATGAAATGCCTAAAAGATGCAGTTTTTGACAAATGTTCATGCATTCTCAGTACTCTTATTTTATCCAGGTCTGTATTATGTAGTTCTAAATGACTTTTCTTTATAACTGACACCCGTGGGGATATAAAAAATACTTTACCTAATTCACTTAGGTTGTAACAAAAAAATTTCAAGGCCTATACTAACCAAAGTATAGTGTGTGGAACGTACATGATGTACCAATCAAAGGTCTATACTGGTATGTTTTTTTCTATCTAGATTCCATATGTACATGTATAATTATACCCCAAATAGTACCTGTCCATATAAGTAAGAGCTTTTCCCTTATCTGATTATATGCTCAGACCTATACTGGATTATACAAAAAAATAATTGAATTTGATCACGTACGTTCTCAAGTGGTTTTACCAACATAAATGTGACATATCGATCCATACTGGTATTATACCTTTTTATTCATGTTTCTTACTTCTTTTTCTAATAAAACTGAAATAATGGTGCCTTTGATTGCGCGGGAAATGTCTATTTCACCCCAAAAATAGCTGTTTGGAACGTACATGATCATGGAACGTACGTGATCGCGGGAATCTTTTTACTTCCGGTTTTACGGCGGATAACGCTACCGCAGCGCCCCCTAACACGTCAATCGGAAGCGACGAATGGCGGTAAGTCATGCACGTTCATTTATCATGTATGTTCTCCTCTCTGTGTGCTAATATGTCGGTTATACTGATGTTGAATTGTTGTCAAGAAGGTAGTTGGGTGATCATAGATCATGAATGCACAGTCATTTTGCCACGAAATTCTAAGTTTTTTTGTTATATTCGGTCGGAAAGATCCTTGACAAACCGCCGGTGCAAAAACCCGGGACGCCACGTCCTGTCTGATTTGAAAAAATGCCGGTCTTCCTCGCCGCCCCATGTTTGCGGAACGTACTAGAACGTACATGATGTAAATTTTGTTGCACTTCTAAAGTTGTGTAGCTTCTTCAATATCGGCTACAATTCAATTTTTTGGTGTTCTTGGTAGTCAAATTATATTCTGGCACGTGTAGGAACGTCATTCGGGGCTTCGCGCTACTCTTACTATTCTAAGCAGCTCTTGACACACATCATGTACGTTCCCGGGCCCTTATTTTTTTTATGTCAGCCGTATTAAACATGATTACAAGTAAACTGACCCTTCATTGAAATGTTTCCAGAGGTTGGCAACGACATTAACTATGTGTAGGAACCATTATTCCATGATATTGATGGGTTTGTCAAAGCTATTTGCTCGGATTCCAGTATTCGTGGAACGTGCGTGATCGAGATCATGTACGTTCTGCGGCATCACAGTTACCCTATTTATTCATACAATATTATGTCTGTGAGCATCCATTATTACATGTATAACTAAGGCCTTCCCATATGTAAAAAATAAAATAACATCGAAAGTGATTATATTAGTGAAATGCTGTAATTGGTAGATCACGTACGTTCCCGCCGTACCTATTTCCTTAAAAAAAAATAATAATATTCACCCTATGACCTTTATATTGTACCGACATATGCCTGACAGTAAGGCCTATTAATCAAACGAGCAAAAAAAAAAAATTCTGGCAAAAAAAATTTTAATTTTTTTTTTCAACCTCTATTTCTTTGCATTATTTGCTCATTTTGTAATTTTTGTTTCTATTTACAGAGTCCGAACTACACAAAAAACGCAGACACGAACTACCACAACCACAACCACATCCACAACCAACAACCATGGTGAAAACCAAAACCCACGCGCAGTCACAGGCGGACTGGCTGGCGAGGCACATAGAAGAGGTGGGGGAGGAGCAGCACAAAGCGGATGAGGCAAAGCGGATGAGGCAGCTGAGAGAGCACCAGAGCACACACGACTCGGAAGAAGAAAAGGCGAGGAAGGCAGGGCTGGCCAAGGCAAGGAAGGCCAAGTTCAATCAGAAGAAGGCTGAAGAGAAAAGACTGCAGATGGAGGCCGCGCAGGCTGTGCAGGGCAACCAGGAAGAACCTGCACCTGGCCCAGCCCCCCCTCCAGTCCCTGCCACTGGCCGCGCGCGTCGCGCTGTGGGGCGAGGTGAGCGCCCAGCTGAGCGTCCCCCGTCTCCCAGGCTGCCAGACCTTGCTGCCGACCTTGCTGCCGACCTTACCGAGCCTCCTCCGGTGGTCCAGCCCCAGCCTCCTGCCGACCTACTCCACCCCGCGCCCGTGGTCCAGCCCAAGCCTCCTGCCGACCTACTAGAGCCCGCGCCCGTGGTCCAGCCCCAGCCTCCTGCCGACCTACTCCAGCCCGCGCCCGTGGTCCAGCCCCAGCCTCCTGCCGACCTACTAGAGCCCGCGCCCGTGGTCCAGCCCCAGCCTCCTGCCGACCTACTAGAGCCCGCGCCCGTGGTCCAGCCCCAGCCTCCTGCCGACCTACTAGAGCCCGCGCCCGTGGTCCAGCCCCAGCCTCCTGCCGACCTACTAGAGCCTGCGCCCGTGGTCCAGCCCCAGCCTCCTGCCGACCTACTAGAGCCCGCGCCCGTGGTCCAGCCCCAGCCTCCTGCCGACCTACTCCAGCCCGCGCCCGTGGTCCAGCCCCAGCCTCCTGCCGACCTACTAGAGCCCGCGCCCGTGGTCCAGCCCCAGCCTCCTGCCGACCTACTCCAGCCCGCGCCCGTGGTCCAGCCCCAGCCTCCTGCCGACCTACTCCACCCCGCGCCCGTGGTCCAGCCCCAGCCCGCTCCCGTGGTCCAGCCTGCCCCGTCTAGAAAGGTAATACTTTATAATCAGTTTACTTTACCCAATAATTCAATGTTTGTTAGTGTAATGCAAATTTATATCTAATGTGTTTGTTAATAGGTATTTTGTTGTGGTCGGCTTAACTATTCTAGATCTACCTACAAGTATTTAGATTCATCTCTATTATTATACTTATACTACACAAATTTTGTAAATACATCCCCATTTATATTTTATAGGGTAAAAAGCTCGCCGACCGAGGCATGAGTGCCCAGCTCCACAAGGAGGCGGCTGTGCGCCGTGCGAAGCGCCAGAGGACCGGGGACGGGGCCAAGGACCGCCCTATCATCCTCAGTGATGAGGATGAGGAACGCCTCTACCAGGCCGAGTCAATGACCCGGCGACTTTGTGTAAAGAAGGTAAGTGTAATCTATAACCTACCTACTACATGCTTACCAACTACTGTGTACATACATGTACATGTATCTGCTTGTAGAATTGATTCAATTTTCTTCTAAAGTCTTCTCGTTTATAAATAGTAGTATTTCTAACTAAATAGTAGTATTTCTAACTACTTTCTCTAACTACTTTGTACTCTTTCTATAACTACTTAATATATTATTTTTGTTCAATACATATAGTTATTTTGTCATACTATTTGCAGAAGGTAGACGAGGTCGGGGGCGGCACCTCACGGTCGGGACCCGCAGCAGGACAGCAGCTCTGGCACCTTTACCAGAAAGGGAGACCGACGCAGGACCAGGAGCAACCCCGGACAAGCGACTACCATGTCGGAGGAACTTGTGTAAGTATGATAACAATGTCCAAAACACTACTTGTCTTTCAACATAATATTTCATTTCTTTACCTGTTCTCATTCCTGTAAGTTATGTATTGATTTGATTTTATCATTTAATTATTTGTCATTATGAGTTCCTGAAAATGACAATACATTGAATTTTTCAGTATTTAATGAGATATTTGATGATATTTAATCTAATTATCCAAATAAATACATTAAGATGTCTAAAATGTTGATATGATCATAACTTTTGATCTAGAAATGGCATTCTGTATCTGTTTCAACTTGAAATTTCCTCAAGATGCACTTCCCAATATCATGTCACAATTTTTACAAGAATCCCAAAAATTATTTGTTTCCATGGCAACCAAATGACCTTAGTATGGTGAAACTAGAGAATAAAAAAGTTCCATTGACATTCCAAATTAGGAGATCTTGGAATAAAATAGAACATTTATAGTATGTTAATTGAAATAAGCACAAAAGGTTCGTCTAAGGCACTTTTATCACTATTTATCATAAATTTAGTCATATCTCCCTAAATATTGCCCCTAGAGCATAGGATATGATCCCCTTGGAGCACCCTTTCCCTGTGGTGTGACACACATACTATTAATCATCATATCAGTAGAAAATATTATTGTGATGTCACCATTTTGTTTTTTTGTTAAATTCTGAATTTTTTTACTATTTTAAACATAAAAATACTTCAGTGTGTGAAAACTAGTGACTCAAGTGTGTCAAAATAGAGGACAGGTGTGTCAAAACTGAGGAGTGAACCAGAACAATTATTTGATCATACCTGCACTATAAAACTTGATTTTTAGAATATTTGTTCAAATCATGCACAACCATCCCCAACTACACTAGAAATATTGAAAACTATAAATATATAGATTATTTTACAGATGTAGGAGAAAGAGTCCTGTTTTGAGGCTCTTAAGTGCATCAAAACCAGCTCCTCTACTCTATATGGAAAAGCATGACAATTTGCTTGATACAAGTTGACAAACCATTTGGTACATTTTATAAAGTAATGAGGACAAATAAGTAAAAGTTGCAGAAACATTAAGTTATACACAGGGTATCTTATGGGCGGCCATCTTGAGTGCACATAATTATAGCCAATTTAAGATAGCTTTTCATATAGGCCATTTCTTAAAATTGACATGTGACATGAGACTTAGTAACATAAAAATAATTACTTCATATACCATAGGATTCAAAATAGATTGGACAATCAATTCAGGCTAGTTTCATAAAACATATCAAAGAAGGAAACTTTACTATTTCTAACCCAAACCTGAAAAATGAAAAAAAAACTCTAAAATAATGTAGTATAATCTTATTTGAGGCTTTATAGGCCTAGGAAGAATGTTGTATTTGTGAAAAGTGAAAACAAAATATAATAAGAAAATCTGTTCTAACATGAAGATTACAATGGTGTATAGTGTTAGTTGGTTTTATGTATAGGCCTAGTTATTATTTTACAGCTAAATCTTTGAAAATGTAAAATATTCAAAAAGTGCTTAAATTAATGGTTTTTATAGAATCCCTATAATTTGCTATAGGAATTGGTCATTAAATGTGCTGATTCATGATATCAATGTTTTTTGAGCATGGAATAATTAAGAATTGACAAGCAATGCTCTATGAACTGCCATGGTGTATCCTACATTATCAGGCATTCAATGAATCAATTTAGAGACTCTATAATGTGTTTTACAATAACATGCATTATGAATGGCTGTTAAAAGATGAAAAATTCACCCTTTATTAGCACATGATCGATAGTAACAAACACTAGCTAGAGATTAACCCTTTGATGAGGGTATTTTGTTCCTAAATTTCGATATTCTATAAGAGAGTTTGATCAGAAATTTTCATATTATCATATGGCAAATTATGACAGGTCTTTGAAAATATATCTTAACCCTTTCAATGACACAGGCCGCATAATCCCAAAGGAACACCATTGAAAGAGGCTTAATCCAGCTTTCAGAATCTGAAAGAATTTTCTAAAAATTCCAATTGGAGCCAGAGATATAGCTTTTTGAACACCAGACTATTAAGTTGAATGCTAGTTGTTGTTTTATGGTTGATTAATAATCGGGGAACTGTTTATGATGTTTAATACTTCTGCCTTGGTTACTCGCTTTCGTATATGCTAGTCAAGTGGTAGGTAAGTTCACGAGATGGGCGCTCATTTCCACAATGCGAACAACGCTTTGCTGTAAATCAGGTTTATTCGGTGGATCACTTGTATGCGTACAGAGCCAGTGCAATGATGGTTAATATTCCTAGAGTCACAATTCAAATGGATGAAGAGTAAGCTTTCTCCTAAGAGTCCGCCTGTTTTTTCGTCCGCTTTCAACACAGTGATTCCTCCAACAGTCACCAGATGTCCTTTCTACATATAGCTATCTAAACCCCTTTGAATCCTCAAGACTCGTGTATGTCCAAACGTAATAGTGCTCTCCGCCGTTCCCAGAGGTTTTACTCTATATATAGCAGTCTGGTATTGATTTTCCCCGAGCATCGACGCTCGCTGGGAGATGCACCCTGTCTGCTATTGCACGACAGGTATATTTACACCTACCATCAGCTCATGCTACCTTTATACTATATGATATAACAATTCCTGTAATTTGGAATACTTTCTTTAATTCCCTTATTTACAACTGGTGGCCCCGTGGGGATCCGGGGTGGGGGTTTCTTTGGAAACCTCCTGGGAAAAATAGGTCCTCAGCAGCCCCTTGCTGTTCGTAGAAGGAGACAAATGGGGAGACCAGACTTAGTAGCCCAATTGGTAGAGTGCCCGCTCTGAGTCTGGGAGGTCTGGGATTTATCCCTGGCCGAGTCACACCAAAGACTTTAACAATGGGAGTGGTCACTGCTTGCCTGGCACTCGGTATTAAGTAAGAACCACGAAAAAGTACCAACGTGGGGACCCGGGGTTTGGGTTCCTCTGGGAACTTGCTGGGAAGATTCCAGGTCCTCAGTATCCCCTGCTGATCGTAAGAGGCGACGAAAGGGGGGGGGGGGAAAACACTATGATGAGTACAAAAAATACTACCCCAATGTCGGGCAGGCCCGACCCAAAATAAACTTAAACGTCCCTCGGTAGGCAACCAGGCTGAGGACGGCTTATCTGCTACTGGAAGAAACAAAAACATGGTTATCAATGACCACACACAGACTTACTACCACTAAGCAAAACACATATGCGATCCAAGTGGCAAAGCGACTGGAACAAACAGGAGAACAATCTTCTACACTCTGTCCAACCAAAATTGAAAGAGAAAAGTGACAAAAGCAAAAGCGAGTGCCTGACAAGGTCAGAACATGTGAAAATGGCCCGTCTTCAGATAGGCAACACCAGGCTGACACAGGAACACCTCTTGAAAGGTGAAGGTGCTTCAATTTGTCAACAGTGTAACACCAAACTAACGGTGGAGCACATCATATTGAAGTGTAAGAAGACGGATGATAGTCGCAAGGGGCATCTCTAAAACAGAACATCGATGAAGGACGTGTTTAACTACAACGGAAGTAAAAAGATCCTGCAATTCCTTCGAGAATGCCAACTGATAGATCAAATCTAAGAAAGGATCCAAGAGTCTGGGATCCAGGGGCCACCCTGTGCTCCCAACAGGGTCATCAAAGGCTGGGTGTGTGGTGTCCTTTCTATGGGACATTGCACACTAAAGACAACGAGTAGGGTATTGCACCCGGTGGCGGGTTTCTCCTAAACCATATCATATATTCGGTCTCCGCCCTTGTGGCGTAAAATAAGCTGAAAAGTATTACCGTGTGCACTCTGGAAAGGACCCATAAGGGTTGGCCGGATGTTAAACTACCCCAACAAATTACAACTGGTGACGTTATCTTCATTATATTTCTATACAACTAATTTCAAGCTATCTTATTTTGAATCCTATTTGGTAAATGCATTAAGATCGCTTTCTATGAAATGTTCATAGTAAAGGAATAAAATTAATTCTTCAAGCGGTAGAGACTCTAAGTATGGGGGCTCATTTCCACACAAAGAACATGCACTTGACAAGAGGTAAAGTTTATTACATCCACTGAAAGATACATATAAATAATCTCATCACATTCCACCCATGATGTACCTTCATTCTCTTTACTCTGACAACATCAGTCACGCCCTTGTGGCGTAAAATAAGCTGAAAAGTATTACCGCGTGCAGTCTGGAAAGAACCCATAAGGGTTGGCCGGACGTTAAACTACCCCAACAAATTACAACTGGTGACGTTCTCTTCATTATATTTCTATACAACTAATTTCATGCACAAAGTGATTTACCCTCTACCTTTGTGCAAAGTTACCAAAAAATATTAGAATTGCAGTTAGAGAAACTACTAATAACGTACTTACATTTGAACTTACCATGCCAATAAAAAATCATGAGATATAGGGAAATTTGTGTAAATGACATGAGTTTCAATTTTCCCTACCACGGATAGCCCATATTTTAATCAGGGTACATGCTGGGTAATATGTCAACAAGTTTATTGTTACATGGCTTTAGCATAGAAATTTTCACTAATCATGTCACTAATTCAAGTTTGACATTAGGAAAACCTGGTGATGATTATTTTTTGAATTTGTATCTATATACATTACATATTTTCCAAGTTGTTTGAAAATTCATTCATTATAGATGGGAATATCACAATTATTCATTTATTTTCTATAGTCTTTCCAGGAATTATGTTGACAAAATTGGTCAAAATTAGCCTGCAGGTGCTTAAATTTTTTTTTCAAATCTCAAACCTTGGTCTGTTCTCCCTCAGTTTTCAGTTTCAGTGGTGTACAATGTTGAGGATTTTGTAGTCCAATATTTGATAAAACATATATGAAAAACGATTAGTTGGTCAAAGTTGCAGATATTGTGAGATCAGTTGGCAGACCAAAATTTATGTAACAAAAGTTACGATGAATGAGATGAGATGTAATGGGTGAACGTGCACACAAAACTGTAAATCAGCTGTCTGTGGTAGGGAGAATTGGCTATAACTTTGCTTTCATATATGTTAATTACAAACTTTTGCATGAAAAAGATTGAGCTAATGTAGTTTTTCTTCATATTATTATATCATATGCAATCATAATTCATGTTCATTCATATTAAACTGTGTGCCTTATTCATTCCATGTCTTTTATTTGTTAATTAACATGAATAGGCCACTGCTAAATATTATCACTTTAGGTATATGCGCCAGGAAAAGTGTCCAACTAAAGTGGGATTGCTAAAAATAGACAGAATTATAACGTGACAGTAGGCCAGGCTGTTCGCACCTCCCTGTGTGAGGCCCAGCGCGAACAATGGACTGTGACGTAATGGGAGGCATTAGGCCTTACTGGTACGTGACCAATGATTATCTTTCAAAATTCAAAAGTTTACAACTACTTCATGAAAAATTAAGGTAAAAATATCTTTGTCTAAAACTCATATATATCTATAAATTCTGAAAATAATATGTTCTGTTGACCTATATTTTTTGAGTCACATGCAATTCAATTTTGCTCATTGGTTATAGTAGGGTACTGGTGCCTCACGTGACGTCACCAGCCTGGTTCAGGCTTGCCTCACCCAGATGCATGACTGAGGTGTCAGACTGGCTTCACATTTATAGAAATAGATATTAAACAGTTGTTTAAGCATCCAGTGCTATCCGCTTGATATTATACATTAAAATGGGCACCAATGGGGAATTATAAAAAGCTTTCTCAAATTTAAAACATTTCTTTGCGGGTGAGCTTTAAGATCGCTTTCTATGAAATGTTCATAGTAAAGGAATAAAATTAATTCTTCAAGCGGTAGAGACTCTAAGTATGGGGGCTCGTTTCCACACAAAGAACACGCACTTGACAAGAGGTAAAGTTTATTACATCCACTGAAAGATACACATAAATAATCTCATCGCATTCCACTCATGATGTACCTTCATTTTCTTTACTCTGACAACATCCATAACAATCCAACCATGTAGTGTTCACAATGAGTTTCCCCTTCCCAGGACCGTAATACCACCTGCTTCCTAACGGGGGCGTCGCTCCCCCAGTTCCTTGCACATGGTTACAGGATAATCAGTTTTGAATTAAATTAATTCAGCAAGTCATTCATGTTTCCATATTAATATGAACAAAATGTAAGGGAAATACCAACTGCAGACATAATTATGGGGCATTAAAACGCTTGCATTTGTGATATTTTTTTGAGAAAAATTAGCATATTTATGACGTCACGCGGTGAGTTTTTGGGAAACCCCATCTGCCAATATAAGGGAATTCCCCCTTATTAAAGACTTTGAAATAAGATGTATACACACTAACAACAATCATTTATATTGGCCCCAAATAGGATCATGTCCTTCATATAGTGTAAGCCATAGGCTGAAGCCATACCTACGTATAGTATCATTTGCCTAGTTTTCAATATTATAAGTATGTTTAATTATATCACAATCAAAAGCGAAAGGTATATGATAATGGTCTTACCATCAGGCTAAGTTAGTTGGAAAGGCTTTGGTTTCATAATATCTTCTTATTTTAGAATCAGACTCGTTCCCAGACAGTCTTTACAGGTTGGCTATTGCATTATGTCCCCTAGAAGCCTGCATTCACCTGTTATGCTTTTTACTTACCTTAGGACCAGTGTATAACTCAGTTACCACAGTGTCCAAATGAGGGTGCCAATGATTAGGTATTTACAACAGTTACTAGCAACACCACTGCCACCTGGCGTTCTTACCACTTTACCAATTCACAACGTCCTCTTGTTCAAGTCGAGAGTATTACAATATCTATATATGATTAAAAGAATATAGATTGCACTTTGACTTCAGTGCAAGATTATGTTAACGGAAATTTGCCTTATTGGCACAGTGCCAACATTTAGAACATTTTCATTGAAATTATTGAAAAAAGCATTTCACCTGAAGAATTTAAATTAAGTTTGAGTTTTAGGCATTTCTTAGACTAATTTTTGTATTCTGGGTGATATCTCAGTAAATATCAGTTATATCATGACATAGGTGGCAGTGAAAGGGATATCTTTGATTTTGGTTGCCATGGTAACTATAAAACGTTTTGAATTGAAATGAAATTTCTCAAAAAAAATGAATATTTTAAGGTAAATTTTGTTTTTCAAATGCCCCAAAATAAGAATAAATGTGACCCACCGAGAGGAAAGGACGCTTGGAGGTTCCCCACGTAAGGTATCCTAAGACTAATATTTAAGTCCTCATTTGTATTGAATGTGTCCAATTAAGGGAATAAATTGTAATATTAATCATTTTTGTATATTATACTTGTTCTGAAAGATCAGGGGGGGTTAGCCCTGAAGATTTTTTCAGAAATTATAAAAAAGGGAGATTTGAGTAAATTTGTGAGAAATAGTGAAAATATTGTATTAGACCAACTTTTATGTAGAATTTAGCTATCACAGTCAAAACATTCCATTTAAATGGTTCTTACCACCCGTCGAACTCATTTTACTGGAATACGCTGTAAATTCTCATGGATTTTACTGGAAGAATCGGCTAACAAGCTATGGAGAGCTGGTTCCAGCAATGATAGAAGTTTAGAAAGAGTTGTATGAAAGGTAGGCAGGCACCAGTTTTATGATAATTTTCTGGTTGTTTCAGGCGAGTGTGTAAAATCGAGTACATTCCAGTTTATTGCTTGTCGTCATACGCGCAAGTCCGACAGCTGTCCATTAGAGAATTTTGCCGGATACACTTTGATACATTTTGATAGTGCTTTGATCCCCGTGGTTTCAAGGGAAATAACTCATTTGATAAAAAATAAGCATGTTTAGTATCATTTGAAAGCTTAAGACATGCCCTACAATGATCAGATTGTTAAATATATCCATTTCGAATCATTCACTTATCTACAAATCTACAAATGTTATTTCAAAAGGGAATTCCCATATTTATGACGCAGAAAAGGAGTACTAAAAAGGCCAGAGGCAACTAGATTCCCAAATGTAATTCCCTTTTCTAAATACTCATTGATACCTCAACGTTTTCACTTCTTTCTATGGAAATATTTCAATGTTATTTCATTATAACGTTTAGTTTGATATAAAACTGTTCATTAAGTTACTTATTCATTAAATTAAAGATGATGTTAATCCGAGTCTTAATCCATTGTCCTGTCCATCATGTTCAGCCCTTAACAGAGTTCCAGTTACCAATAGTTAACAAAACACTCACGTGAAAGGATTAAATTTATTAAGTCCCAAACATGACTATATAAATTATAGTCACAAAGCATATCACCAGTCCTCTCAGCTCACACAACCAAATGCTCCTAGACAGTTTCCATCCATCTGCAATGATACAACACAACTCAAGGTATCTGCCTTATGCAGTTCCGTACTCAAGATTGATCTCAAAAACTTTGAGTGGTGGGCATCTGAGGGTCGCCTTATCACCCCTAATTAACTCTCCACAGTGTTACTGCCTGGATGTCTTCTGCCTATATTTAGCAACAACCTAAAGTTACTCACATGATCTTCAGTGTGGACTGATTCTATATCAATAGGCCTACATGTTTTTAAATACCCTAATTTCAATATTCTAAAACATCAATACCTGTTTTAGAAATATGAACTTGAAGTGGCTCAGACTGCACAAGATTTGTTTTTTGAGAGCTTGCACTGAAGTCCAATGCAAAAGAATTATTATATTCTTTAGAAATTAATAGTAATTATTGTAAACTCGTCAGTACTGGCAAGGGTATATCGTGAAACAAGTAACGATAATATGTAACGCTAGGTGCCGAGCGGCGCCACTGTCCTGTGGCTTAGGTATAGTGTATAGAGTTGTCGTGAATGATGGCGCCCTAACGCAGAAAAGATTGTAACTGAGTTAGTTCGCTCTTCTGCACAGGTACGAAAGGGACACTTATGCAATAAGAAAGACTGTTAGGGAGCGTTATGAGTTCGGTGTATGAAATACCCAGTTTAAGAGAACACTATGGGATAAAGGGTCTTGTCATCTACGATAGCTTTTACATAGAATTAGAAATAGAATTAGTTTAATGTAAGTAAGAATGAGAAGTAAGAATGAGAAGTATAAATGACCATTATAGGTGTTAGAGTATATGCATATAGCGCCAAGCCTTTGGCTGGCACTATATAAGCAGTATGAAACTTAGGATAGACGAGCAGACCAAGATAGATGTCGATCAGAACACATGGGAACAATAGTCTAACAAACGGATCATGACGGGTAGTGCTGAGACTGTAGTGTCAGCTACGATTAGGTGATAGTAAGGATTGGGACGGCTCAGGCTTAGCCTTACGGACGGAGTACTGGATGTGACGGAGACCCTACTGATGGTCTCTGGCACCGGTAGACGGGAGGTGACTCTCTCAACAGTTGCGGAGTGTATAGACCTTAAGAAAGGGAAGCTTAACCATAGCTATACCTGGTTGGAATGTTACTGATGTTGTTAGCATTGTGAGTTGGAAAGCATGCACCGTATGGATGAAAGAACTATGTACTTGTATCTTCAGAATGTCTACATGGATATAATAAAATTACCTCTTGCCAAGCGCGTGTTCTTTGTATAGGAATGAGCCCCTTTACTTAGAATCTCTACCACTGAAGAACAAATGAATATCCAGGATAAAGATCTAACTGGATTAAGAACAAAAGCTAGCTCACATGATGAACTATAATGAAGAACTCCCCTAATTTTAGACAGTAATAATTTATTTACATCTTTTAAGTAGTCACAATGTAAATGACATGCGATAAACACCACACAGTCTAACGAATGATTCAACATCTCTAAATAAGATACAAACACATAAGAACGATATTAACGAAACATCATTGGAATTAACTAAAGATAAAATAACTCCAGTCTAGCTCAAAATGGAACTTTTCAATATCTTCTTCCAATTTTTTAGGGTTTTTACAATAATCTATTAAAGGAAAGGTGAAACTTCTCAAGAAATTTCCTCTGTGGGGGGAGTGGCCCACCACCTCCGCCACCCCCTCTGCGTACGGGCCTGAATTTCCTTTTGTGGCGCCATCCCACCCATGGACACTGAGTGACAGATACAACCATCGAATTCACCCTACCATGGATAGCTAATTTTCCATCTTTTTAAAATACAAATAATGGCATGATTAATGAAAATTCCTATAGTAAAGCCTTGTGACTTGTTGACATATTACCAGAATGCACCTTGATCTAGGCTAACCTGCAGATACAAAATAGTAAATTGGCTATCTGTGGTAGGGAGAATTTTGGATATTCAACACTAAACAATTACATGGACATATTCATTGTACGCATGACAACTGAAAAACATTTTTCACATTTCTCATTTATAATTCTCCCAGCTTAATTGTTATAAGTTACGGAGATCTTGATTATGTGAAATCTTGTGAAAGCCAATTTTCGTCTTTTATGGTACAGTTATTATTAAGATTTCATTCAACCTAAAAGGGGGGGGGGGGGGGGTCCAGCAACTCCCCATATTAATTATACTACTTTGTACAAGTCATAAGCGCGAACTGGTCTTGATATCGCTAAATACGTTTGAGCAGACCTTAACTCCAACAATTATCATTATCCCAAGTGCACATTGACGCGGATAAAACTAGACTAATAGAAACAGTTACTTCATCCAGTGGAAGCTTTCATCAGGTACAAACTGTTACTTCATAGCCTATAATATCTACACATAATATATGCTCATTCACACTTAAAGGGGATATCTCTTATACATGTGTTGACATATTTTCAGATGAATCTTAATAAATGCCTTATATCGTCATGGATAACATTGTAGCAACATCATGATAATAATATTATGAGATTGCACTAGCAACACCTGAAATACCCTTATATGTAGCCCTTCATGAAATAGACACATGGACTGTGCAAACAGTCATGTAGGCCTAAATAAATCCTCCCGACCACAGGTATTTGATTAAAATTATTGCTACCATCTGTAGTTTAATCTAATCTTTTTTAAATGACAGAGTATCTCACTTGTACGCTCATCCCTGGGTCAGTCTTCAGGAATGAGTTACCGTCATGATGTTTCTTCAAACATAAGTGAACAACAGGTAGATGTTAATTTTACATGATTGACAACTCACGGCCCTTGAATTTACACACTTTCGAGTCATATTTTGATTATTACCTATTTTCATGCCACATTTCGAGTTGTGTCACTTGAGTCATAATCACTTGCTTATGTCAGTATAGCTGGACCTATGGACATCTGTTGGCTCACTACTGCCACCTGACCCATTCCCACTTTCTGTGACTTCTGACACCAGGGGCCTATATAAGCCCATGTCAGCCATATTCAGATCTCACTTGACTTCTCCTATACCTATCAGTCATGCGGCTATTCGGACCTGCGGTTCTGTTGGCCTCGCGTCATAGGACTAACGACTGTACAAGACCCAGTATCCTAAGGGGGATACGTAATCATTGCCAAAAATAAGGGGGTGGTAGGGTGTAGGCTGGTCTCCCATAGTATTGCCCCTGGTGCTGGCCCCAATCGTGTTTCGTGTTCTCGGTCTGCTCTTTCCCATGTTCGTACCCTGTTTTCATTCCCTCATTTCGTGTCGCTATAATCTATTTTTTAAGTCCAGCTTCCAATTTTGAGCTAACTTGGGCCTAATTACTCTACTCGGGCCTCTATCTGTGTCTACCTAAGTCATCTAAGTCATCGGGTGGTCTATGCCCAGGAAGAAAGGAGGTACGATCACGGTGAGTACCAAGATGGAACTGTTTATTTTCGTATCACAACGCTCTTTATATAGCCCTGACTGGCCTCTGGTTGGCTAATTAAGGGCAATAGCGCCATTTGTTCAGGCGCATGCACACTGCGCAGCATGGCTCTATGGGTGTGCAGTGAACCATGACCATTACTGGGAGAAAATGCTTCATTATAGAAGTCTATGGAGGGAAAATACGTTTTTGCTAATATCTCTGTTAGTTATTATCCAATTCAAAAACTGTAAGCAACAAAGATGTAGTCCAAAACGTTATCAATTCATATATTTTATCAGATTTCATGAATTATTGATTGTTATTTTATTATGAATTTATTTGTAATAAAAGTAATATTTTCTATTTGTAGATATGTGGATTTTCTGAAAAAGTTAGATCGGTGACCCCCTATTTTTTTTTCAGCAATTGATAGCTGACACTTCCCTTAATATAATGTAGGCGTTTCAAGAAATTATTAACTTTGAAATTTTTGTTATTAATGTGTTTTTGAGAAATTTATATTTTCCTATTTCAATATTTTACTGAATAAAATTCCCTAAAATGCCATTATTCCGTTATTTTTTTGGAACTATGGATACACTGTAAAGATCCATATATTGGCTTTATATTTATGAAATTTGAGAATATATTTGGTGGATTTTATCAATGTTTTTTAAAGATGTCTAGACATAATTTAAGTACACACAAATACTGAATTTTGAGAGATTTAACACATTTTGTGATACATTTCATTCAAAAGTTTCCACGGTGACCCCCTATTTTTTCATCATTTCTGGTATTTACACATCCTAATCTTCCATTTCACCAAGTTTAAAGAAAATCTCAACTTTAGAACTATAATGTAGCGATTGTCTTTAACATCACATGGTCACTTTGACCTCTGCCGGGGTCACTTCCGGTTACTTACTTTCTCGTACATTTCAGTCTCTTGTACAATACAAATTCGTACACTTGTGTTGTTCATACAATACAATTTTGTACACTCGTGTTGTTCGTAGAATACAATTTTGTACACTTGGGTTGTTCGTACAATACAATTTCATACACTCTGGTTGTTTTTCAATTTGTGATTACATTTTCGTGTCCACATTCTATTTTGTATGTTTACTAATTCTTTGTAATAGACAACTGTCTGACCTGTTATCAATAATTCTGCCTTTAAAGCTAGTGCTAAAATCATGAATTGATCTATATAAATTCATCACACTAGCTTCTTATTGTCAAGTTGAAATAAGTGTAGAGTCCACTTCATTAGCCACGGACGGAATTTCAGATTTCAGAAAAATATCCGAAAACTTACTTCCCTGATCTATTGATCTGTACTGGTTAGCTGACTTCTAAGGTTCTGAGGATAGGCCTCTAAGTTCTTTGCAGGAACTCATGATCATCCATAGTTTTTCAGTGAAGGATACATATCATTATCTCCACAATACTTGGCCGAGTTACATCAGTTTACTTTTGAGATTCATCTTCAGGGGAAACAGATCTGTGACTCTCTTAAAGAAACGTCATAATAACCACTTTGTTCGACAGAACACAATTGGCAACCACCATCTCTATAACTATTGACTCTTTTAAGCATTCGGCTATAATCTCTTCATACATCCTTTTGTTTCTTGTTTCTCAAATAAAATCGCAAGCATGTGTTACCATTGTAGACACAAAATGGGGTTTAACTATCAAGGATTCGTTGGGCATCGGCTGCCAGACGGTAATTGTCTACAGTAATATATACTCAGATCACAATCAAGAATATTATCAGTTACTTTCAAAGAAATGCATTGAGTTCCTCTATGTTACACAGTGTTCTTTCGTTCGAACATTTTCCAGATTCAAATTTAGGTTCCACATGCACATGACCCGGACAACTGGCTGTCTGATTCCAGTTTACTTATAGAATAACTGTGCACGCTGGACACCAATAACCTAGCAACAGTAGCTCTGCCCATGTCATGGAGGGGAGATATTTTCATATTAATAGGCAAAAATCTGTCTCGAATAAAAAACACGAAAACAACGTACGTATCCATATGCTCAGCCAGAACACTTTCACGCATCCAAAAAACGGTGATGCACAGTGTACATACATGTACAAAGATGCGTGATAAAATATTGAATGTATAATTTCGTATGAAAAACACTCATAACATAGAAATATATTCATGTATAACACTTCAATATATCTGTTAGACGTATTTTGCTATAATTATAATTAAAGAGTTTTGAATGAAAGAGAATCACAAATCTAAGTTTTTTGATCGGCCTTCCAGATTTCCTCTTTTTTCCCCTTGCATGACGATGCTGGAGCTTGTTGCTATCCTCTTGATGTCTGCCTAAAGTTCTGTATAAGCACCAGTGTATCATTCTTACCTAAATGTTGTCAGAGAATTAGCAAAAATAACTTTTCTCTTTTGAGTATGTATTCAAAAGAGCTTAAATTCTATAAATCACCATACACAAGTTTAACTTTCATTTAAAAAGACTAATAGAGAAGATGTGAAGTGACTTTCCGCGCTATTACAAACACGAAAAATGTTTGAAAGTACTTCGCCTGCGGCCCATGTAATTGTCAATAATGTTGGAAAAGTATTCACTCGTTTGACTATTGGATAAGTCGGCAGAAATTTCAATGGATAGTATTTGTACGGTTGATGAAAAGGATTTGTTGTCCTAGTGTAGAGAATACAAAGGCACAAACAGTTCAAAGACGTTTTGCGGGTTTGCTCTGGAGGCAGGAGGGTTTCGTCAAAACACGGTAACGACAACTTCCGTGTGAACAGAACGAGGGATCCGGATCCACAAGCGTGTAGGTGTCCAGCATCCAGCTCCCAATGCACTGAAAACAACATCAAATAAGCATTGATTTCAATAATTATGTTTCTTAGCTTCAGTGGGAATTCAGAGGGAATTCGAACTATACTTATCCATACTTGTGCCTGCAGTGGCGGGAAGCCCTGTCAGTTGATGACATCTGGTGAGCAAATCTGAAACTAAGATTGGTAAGGCCCCACTGCACTGGCTTTGATGTGACTCCCAAATGTGCCATTATAACCACTTATTATGTAGACTAAATGATTGTCTCATGTTTCTATATTTTCTAAGGTAGTATTTTAGTGTTTCACTCGAAGCATTTATTTGTTTGTGCATTGAAAGTATTTAGGTAGTACTGCGTATAAAATTTAGTGTAGCCACACCTAAGGGATCACATGTTGTTGTAAGAAGATGCCAAGCTGAAAATCAGGAAACTTTGAAGAAATATGGCAAACTAGACCTGTGTAAGGCGCAACAAGGTATGTTCTAATGAAGAGATGTATACCCTAAATACACTGTGTCCCCCATTTATGTTGCATGTGGCCCATATTATGAAATATGACCAAGATTTGTGTGAGATCTGGCTGACCTGTACTGGGATTTCAGTCTGTCATATGGAACAGGGCTAGTATAGGCCTGTTATGATGAACATACGAGTGTACACTACCAAATGAGTAGTACTATTGCGTGTCACGCGTGTAGAATTTATGCTGAATGCATAATTGAGTGTATATGAATGCTGAATGTAAAGCATAAGTGTGTAAAATCTATGTCGGTGAATTTAAGATCTGTCACTACCAAAGTATTAGTAAAGGCTCTATATAAGCCTATGTCAGTTTTATTACGATAATCTATCGTAGAAATGCATTATTTATGCATGTAGTATATCTATATTATGATATAACACTTCTATACCTTATGTGGTCCTAGGGACTTTTATAAATGATTGTTTGCTTTCAAAGCATTTATGACTATGCAAGTCTTATCAAAGTACATCTATTATTCAGATAATATCAAAGAAAGTAAAGTATGACTACTATGCTACTCAGTTAGCTCACAAGTTGTGAAGACTGTATAATATACTAAAGACACTCTACTTTTTCCTTACAGTTTTCACGGTGTTTACAAGCGTAACGTTCAACTACCCATGTTCAACCCTACCAAGAATAAACATCTGTTATAATTTAAAAGACTGTTGCTCGTCAATTACGCGGGTCCTGGTACAGTGAAAACTTGGGCCATAGAAGACGAGACGAAACGTGATATCACTGATGACGTCCCACCGAGGTGGCAACTGATGGTGACCTACCGAGGTGGCAACTGATGGCGACCTACCGAGGTGGCAGCTGCTGACCACCTACCGAGGTGGCAATTGATCCTGACCTAGAGAGGTGGCAATTGATCCTGACCTAGAGAGGTGGCTACTGATCCTGACCTAGCGAGGTGGCTACTGATCCTGACACTCTGCAATGGCAACCCAGAAGTGCCATGTAACAAGATCATCAAAGTGAGAGACGCAATGCAACGAATGATGAACATCGTGTCGTGGTGGCAACAAAAGGGAAAATAAGAGACTAGGCAAACAGACAGCGCGAGCTGAAGACGTAGTGTCAAGACCAACCGAGAACATCTGATGACAGGTGGTGTGGCCAAAGGGTTGCACAAGGAACAGTCAAGACGCACATCTATGCCTGGTTATAGAAATAGAAACCCTTTTGTGAAAATCGTGATATGTGTTTTTCAAAAGATTGACTCACAAAACAGCACTGTAAAGAGAACTGTACTGAGTCCATTGTATGCATGAACATTAATATATGTTTTATTGCAGGATTTGCGTAATAAGGTGTGATCTTTAAAAATCATATGTATGAATCACAGTTCAACCATTCCTAAGTACATTCAGGTCTAAGGTTATTTTACTGGCACATTTTGGGGTTACATCTGGTTTAGTGTAGTGTCCCCTGACCGATTTACAAAATAGTACGAGTATTTTCCGATTGTGCAAATATAAAATGAGTAGGCGTCCCGAAGACAAAAATATGGATCAAGCCTCTGAAAGAGAGTCGCAGAATGGCGCCCAGGATCAGGATGAACATCATAGTAAAGATGGTGAGTCAGTGAATGGAAGGGAAGAAACTAACGCTGGACCCTCAGACCCTCGTAGAAGTGAGCGAGAGCGTAAACTCACAGAAAAGGCCAGAGAGAACAAAATAGAAGAGCTTACAAAAGCTTTTTGGAAATCACAGTCAGTGTATGTCTCGAAGATTATTGCCGCAGATGTGCGGATATGCGGGCCGTGTGAGGATGACGATTTGCAGGATATTGTAAAAACTCTAAATGAGGGATTTGTCAAAGTTGAGTCTATTTTTGAAGAATTGAAGACTACCTTAAATGCAGCGCCAGCTCACGAGATAGTGGTCACCATGGATAGACTCAAGGCAGACACGGACACAATTAAAAAGGAAGCCAATAAGAGACTGAAGGACAAAGAAGGTGATAATATCTCGAAGAAATCTTCCCACTCTGGACACTCTGGCCAAAAATCTAAGCATTCCACACACAAAGAAGACGATGGACATAGCCATGTCTCTAAACGTTCCAAGATGTCGGCTGGGTCTTCTAGGTCATCTACATCTTCCAAGCGTAGGGATGCAGAAGCAGCAGCCGCAGCACAAAGAGCCAAGTTGGAAGCGGCTGAAAGAAGGGCGCGTCTGGAAGAGGAGGTCCAGAAGTTAGAGATGGAGACCCAAAGAAAAAAAAGAGAATTAGAACAGCAGAAAATTAAGGACGATCTTAAGGTTCAAGAAGCCAAGATCAAGGTCTACAAAGAGGACGAAGAACGACAGAGTACTCGACTGAGCCTCTTTGCACGATCCAAAAAGACAGAGGATGACCAACCAGTGAGTGACATCAAGGCACTGGCAGAGGCTTTTGCAGCATCAATAAGCCTGACACAAATTCCAGCTTTGGAGCCTTCTGTCTTTGATGGAGACCCCTTAAAATATCATGACTGGAGTCTCACCTTCAAAACCCTAATCGAGGAGAAAAAGATCCCAGACCGCGACAAAATTCATTACCTAAAAAGGTATGTAAGTGGACCAGCAAAAGAAGCGATCAGCGGCTACTTCATGCTTCGTAGTAGTTCAGCTTTTGAACAAGCCCGCGCTCTCCTAGAAGAGAGATACGGAAACCAGTTCATGGTCACTGAGGCATTCCGAGATAAACTAGAAGCTTGGCCAAAGGTCCAAGGAAGAGATGGTCAGGCACTAAGAAGATTCGCCGACTTCCTACTTCAATGTGAAGCCGCGATGACAGAGATGAAGGGTCTAGAGATCCTAAATGATACTAGAGAAAATCGGAAGATGCTTCAGAAACTACCTGACTGGATCGTAAACAGATGGACCCGGATCGTGGCTGAAAAGAAAAGGAAGGAATCAACATTTCCACCTTTCAGCGACTTTGTGAAGTTTATTGTAGATGAGGGCACCATCGCATGTGACCCAATTGTTTCCATAGGATCTCTTAAGGACAGTGCCGCCAAGGATCCTAGTAAGACGAAGGCAGTAGTGACGAAGGAAAAGAAAGGAGGTACGACCCCAGCAAGGGCGCTGGCCTCTGATGCTAAAGAAACTTCTACCAGTCCAAGCAAGACGTGCAGATTCTGTGAAAAGAATGGCCATGTTATAACAGAATGTAGATCCCTCAGTGGAAAGTCCGACCAAGAGAAAAAAGACTTTATATTAAAGAACGGGCTCTGTTATGGCTGTTTAAACAGAGGGCACATGTCCAAAAGTTGTACTCACAAGAGTACATGCAAGGTATGCAGCAAAAATCACCCCACCAGTCTCCATATGGACAAGAAACCTGGAGAAGAAACTAAGGACCAGAAGACTGAGGTGAAGGACAAGCCAAACAAGACAAAAGATGACTCAGTCAAGCAAGACAAGTCAAAAGAAGAAGAGAAGAAAGTAGTCTGTGGGAAAGTCACGAAGGTTAGAAGTGAGGCGATGACTTCCATGATTGTCCCAGTGTGGGTCTCTTTGAAAAATCAGCCCCAGAGAGAGGAGTTAGTGTATGCCTTACTGGACACAATGTCTGATACAACATTTGTGTTAGAAGAAACCGTAGAGAAATTAGAAGCACCTTCGGAGGTAACTCAACTGAAGGTTTCAACAATTGCTTCAAAGGGTGACACCTTATCATGCAAGAAAGTCAGAGGGCTACAGGTGAGAGGGTTTCATTCTTCTACACATATTGATCTACCGACCTCCTTCACTAGAGACTACATTCCCGCAGATACATCTCACATCCCTACCCATGATACAGCAAAGAAGTGGGTACATCTCAGACGGATCGCTCACCTGATTCCAAGCCTGCAAAACTGTGAAGTGGGACTTCTCATTGGTTATAACTGTCCTCTCGCTTTGGCTCCAAGGAGCTATATCACCGGAGAAGGTGATCAGCCCTTTGCATTGCAAACTGACCTTGGATGGAGCATCATTGGAGGGAGTGACATGAAGGCTCAAAGTGATGCGACTGGTGAGACTCACCGAATCCTAGTAAGAGAAGTAAGAGATGGCTTGACAAGCCAGCAGACCCAGCGCCAAGAGGTGCATTTTGTAGCTAAGACTTCAACAAAAGAAGTAATGGATGTCAAACCTGCTGAGATACTACGCATCTTTGAAAGGGATTTTAATGACGACCCCAAGGTCGAGAAGCCTATGTCCCAGGATGACCTTCTTTTTCTTAGGAAAATAGGTGATAGCATCCACCAGTTGGAAAACGGACATTACAGCATGCCTCTTCCCTTCAAGAGCAGACCAAATCTTCCGAACAACAGACATATAGCTGCGAAACGGTTCGAGCATCTAACTCGTCGCTTCAACTCTGACCCAAAATACCAAGAAGATTACAGAAAATTCATGAAAGAGATAATTCAGCGTGGAGACGCTGAAAAGGTTCCTGCTGATGAGATGGAAAAGAGTCAGGTGTGGTACATACCTCATCATGGAGTATACCACCCCAAGAAGCCTGATAAAATAAGAGTTGTATTTGACTGTAGTTCTCACTACAAGGGAACGTCACTTAATGACCATCTCCTTCAGGGACCCGACCTAACGAACAGTCTTATAGGAGTTCTGATTCGTTTTCGTCAAGAGAAGATTGCCGTGACATGCGATGTCGAGAAGATGTTCCACCAGTTCAGAGTCGACGAAGAAGACCGTGACTATCTCAGATTCATCTGGGAAGATGGCGACTATCGAATGAAGGTCCATCTATTTGGGGCTACCTCTTCACCTGGATGTGCGAATTTTGGACTCAAGCAACTGGCAAAGGACCACAGGGAAGAAGGCGCCCAAGCCGCGGAATTCATTGGGAAGAATTTCTATGTGGATGACGGCCTGACCAGTGTTGATTCTGTGGAGAGTGCTAAGAAACTGGTTACAGAGACCAAGAACATGTGTGCCAAAGGAAACTTGAGACTCCACAAGTTTGTTTCCAACAGCCGTGAGGTTTTGGAAGTAGTACCTCCCACTGACCGTGCCATAGACATAGAGAAGCTGGACCTGTCCTTTGGAGACTCACCGATGGAAAGAGTTCTTGGAATCCAATGGTGTGTAGAGTCAGACACTTTCCAGTTCAGGTTAGAGCTCAAGGATCAGCCGACCACACGTCGAGGCATCCTATCGACGATTGCCTCTATCTATGACCCACTCGGATTCCTGGCACCATATGTGTTGAGAGGCAAACAGGTATTACAAGAAATGTGTAGGGAAGGTACCGGATGGGACGACCCCCTACCAGAAACTCTTGAAGAAAGCTGGGAACATTGGAAAGCAGACCTCGTGGAACTGGCAAATGTCAAGGTTCCAAGGTGCTACCAGCCAGAGACCCTAGAGAAGGTAAAGAAATATGAGTTACATCACTTTTCAGATGCCTCAACGACTGGGTATGGACAGTGCTCCTACCTGAGAGTGATAGACGAAAAGGACAATGTACACTGTTCACTCATCATGGGAAAGGCAAGAGTGACACCCTTGAAAGTTGTCACTATTCCCAGATTAGAGCTTCAGGCCGCTGTTACTTCTGTAAAGATCAGCAGCCTCATCAAAGAAGAGTTGGATATGACAGACATCCAAGAGTACTTTTGGACCGATTCAAAGGTAACCTTAGGGTACATTCAAAATGATGCCAAGCGTTTCCATGTGTACGTGGCAAATCGGGTTCAGAAGATAAGACAGGTAACCAGCCCTGATCAGTGGCATTATGTTCCGACAGGTGAAAATCCCGCAGACCATGCATCCCGAGGTTTAGGAGTCAAGCAGCTGATTTCCTCAAACTGGTTTACCGGACCATCCTTCCTCTGGGAAGTGGATCTACCCACAGACAGGATCATTACGGAAGAACTTGATGAAGAAGATCCTGAGGTAAAGTGCCGGACTGTTCATGCGATGAAATCAGAAGAAGTATCACTACTTAGTCGCATTGACCACTTTTCAGACTGGATCAGAGCTGTCAAAGGCATTGCTACACTGCAACGTTTCCTGTTACAGAGAAAAAACTCCAAGAAAGAGAGTGACACAGAGACGAGTGTTATTGAAGAAAGAAGGAAGGCAGAGCATACCATTATTAAGATGGTTCAAGAAGAAGCGTTCACTCAGGAGATCCAGTCATTGAAAAACAATGTAGGCAAGGATCAAGTGAATAGTCAGAGTCAACTTGTTAAGTTGGATCCTTTTCTTGACGAAGATGGGATCTTGAGGGTTGGAGGACGCCTTGCTCAGTCATCTACCCTTCCCTATGAGATTAGACACCCAGTGATCCTCCCGAAGAAGAGTCATGTCTCCAACCTCATCATTGGGCACTGCCATGAGAAAGTTGCACATCAAGGACGAGGGATGACAGTTAATGAAGTACGGTCGAATGGATACTGGATCATTGGTCTTAGTACCACTGTGGCGTCCCACATACACAGATGTGTTCAGTGCAGGAAGCTACGAGGAAGAACTCAGGATCAGAAGATGGGAAGTCTTCCAGAAGAAAGGCTGGAGCCAACACCCCCTTTCACTTATTGTGGGTTTGATTGCTTCGGACCTTTTATCGTCAAGGAGGGACGAAAGGAAATGAAGAAGTATGGACTACTCTTCACTTGTATGGCATCACGAGCTGTACACATAGAAATGCTTGATGACATGTCCACAGACGCCTTTATCAATGCTCTCAGATGCTTTATTGCATTGCGTGGTAAGGTGAGACAACTCCGTTCTGACAGAGGGACCAACTTCGTGGGAGCAGAGAATGAGTTGAAGAAAGCCTTAATGGAAGTGAAAGAAGAAAAGGTACGAACCTTCTTGGCAGAGAATGGATGCGACTTTGTGTCAAATGTACCTAGCGCTAGCCATATGGGAGGTGTATGGGAACGCCAAATAAGAACCATCAGGAGCGTGTTAAACGCCATACTGAAACGAGAAAATACGAGGCTGGACAGTTCATCACTCCGGACATTTTTCTATGAGGCCATGGCTATTGTGAACAGCAGGCCACTGTCCGTCGAGAACCAAGACGATCCTTGTGGGCCAAGACCTTTGACCCCTAATCACTTGCTCACAATGAAGACAGGAGTTACTGTGCCACCACCCGGAGATTTTCCAAGAGAAGATGTCTATGCAAGACGAAGATGGAGGCGTGTACAACACCTGGCCAATCAATTTTGGACTAGGTGGAAACAAGAATATCTGTCTAACCTACAAGTGAGACGGAAGTGGGGCAAAACGCGACGTAATCTGGAAGAAGGTGACGTTGTACTTCTAAAGGATGAAGACCTTGTGAGAAGTCATTGGAAGATGGCACGCATTGTAGAAGCTACGGCTGGCAAAGATGGACTGGTCCGTAAGGTGAAACTCCTCGTGTCCGACTCAGCTCTGTCAAAGGATGGAAAACGTATAAAGAAGGCCAGTTTCTTGGAAAGGCCTATCCATAAACTGACTGTGTTGGTGGAGAATTCCAAGGACGCTTAGTTTGGAATAAATCACGATCCGTGATTTTGGTGGGGAGTGTGCCTGCAGTGGCGGGAAGCCCTGTCAGTTGATGACATCTGGTGAGCAAATCTGAAACTAAGATTGGTAAGGCCCCACTGCACTGGCTTTGATGTGACTCCCAAATGTGCCATTATAACCACTTATTATGTAGACTAAATGATTGTCTCATGTTTCTATATTTTCTAAGGTAGTATTTTAGTGTTTCACTCGAAGCATTTATTTGTTTGTGCATTGAAAGTATTTAGGTAGTACTGCGTATAAAATTTAGTGTAGCCACACCTAAGGGATCACATGTTGTTGTAAGAAGATGCCAAGCTGAAAATCAGGAAACTTTGAAGAAATATGGCAAACTAGACCTGTGTAAGGCGCAACAAGGTATGTTCTAATGAAGAGATGTATACCCTAAATACACTGTGTCCCCCATTTATGTTGCATGTGGCCCATATTATGAAATATGACCAAGATTTGTGTGAGATCTGGCTGACCTGTACTGGGATTTCAGTCTGTCATATGGAACAGGGCTAGTATAGGCCTGTTATGATGAACATACGAGTGTACACTACCAAATGAGTAGTACTATTGCGTGTCACGCGTGTAGAATTTATGCTGAATGCATAATTGAGTGTATATGAATGCTGAATGTAAAGCATAAGTGTGTAAAATCTATGTCGGTGAATTTAAGATCTGTCACTACCAAAGTATTAGTAAAGGCTCTATATAAGCCTATGTCAGTTTTATTACGATAATCTATCGTAGAAATGCATTATTTATGCATGTAGTATATCTATATTATGATATAACACTTCTATACCTTATGTGGTCCTAGGGACTTTTATAAATGATTGTTTGCTTTCAAAGCATTTATGACTATGCAAGTCTTATCAAAGTACATCTATTATTCAGATAATATCAAAGAAAGTAAAGTATGACTACTATGCTACTCAGTTAGCTCACAAGTTGTGAAGACTGTATAATATACTAAAGACACTCTACTTTTTCCTTACAGTTTTCACGGTGTTTACAAGCGTAACGTTCAACTACCCATGTTCAACCCTACCAAGAATAAACATCTGTTATAATTTAAAAGACTGTTGCTCGTCAATTACGCGGGTCCTGGTACAATACTTAGGGTTCTGAAACAACTAATCAGAATAGGGTATATTCCAGTTGTCACTATCAGTAGCGATCTATTTGCTCGGGGCTAATATTCGCCGAGACAACTCCTACGGCCGAGGCACATTTTCCTGTGGCTTGTGCTATATTAGAGAAAACGCACTATGAAGCAAAGTATCTTATAAGAAATATTTTTCTTTTCCGTCTAGATCTAGATAGCGTCATACATATTCCGACCAAAGATAAAATCAGAGGGTTTCAAAATGCCATTAAAAACAACATACTGTGTTGAATTTCTCTTCACTGTGGTTTTACATTTTGAGCACTTAGTTTATAAATTTCAGAAGCAGTTTTAATGAAAATATATTTCTAACTTTAATAGAGAATGTCCAAAGATGTTCAGAACTGTTTGAATATTTCAAATACGATATTATAGGCCTGGCCTATATTGAGTGATATAAGGGCTATGGATACATATGTGTATAATACATTTAGTTGCGTTCGTATGAAGTGTACATGTCCCAGGTAGGTGCAGGAGGGTATCACAGTAAATGTACAACCACAGTACAGAGAACTGAAATATATATGCTTATAGCATATTCCAGTTGCCGAGACGCATATATATTTAAGGCCAGATGTAACCCCAAACAAACCCTAGTCCAAGTATGTAGTTTTACTTTTTCATATGAATTACAATCGAAATCTTACTTTTACATCTTGAGAAACTCCTAATATATAGCTAGAAACAATATGGTGGAACGAAAAAAGAACTTTGCTGTTTATTTTAATGATTCAATATTTGGTTTAAGAGAAATTGAAAATGTGGATCTATGTTTTGCAGGTCGATTCTTGGGGCAAGTAATTAAATCCCATGTCCTTTGATCTACCTCAGAAGAGATATACCAAAAGTCTGCTATTTTGAATTATTCTTAAGATGGCTATCCTTACAAATTAAATGAAGCGGTCCAAGGGGATCATTATACCAAGAGAAACGGAGAAATCTTGAGATGAAAGAAAAACTCCCTATCCTTTTATTTTTTTTAAATTATTTAAATCCAGCCATCGTAATCTGAGGCATTTTGCCAATAAAATCGGCCATCTTGGAACCTGTGCTATTGTATGGCAAGAGGATTACATCTGTTGGACCATCTAAGTTATAACAATTGATATTGGAACTGTTATGTTATGTGCTGACATTTGTTATAAAGATGTTCTCTTTATATGTGGTGACACCTGGTGAAAGGATATAGATACCCATAATGCATAGAGTAACAAATACTACTTCCTCTCTTCCTGTTGGCATATAAACCACATGCCTTATTCTTTTGATGAACATTATCTGCCATCATCCTGATTCATAAGACATATCTAGAGGATATGATTTTTCAGGAACGATTTCAACTTGTCTAGATGCTCATAGACATAGTCCAATGGCACAATAGCTTTTGCTTCTGGCCAACTATGGACTGCCGATCCCCAGTATTTGCAGCACCAAACGAATTGGATATTCTGATATTCTCTCTCATAATTATAAGTTTATTTTCAAATATGTTGTGGATGTGGGTCCAGGCTACCTACAACTATTCATATCTTCTCTGGGAATTGAGTTTGAAGGACATGGGGGAACAAAAACAACAATCTTCTAGCAGTGCTGTGGACAGGGAGACTTAATGTTGGTTGGTGTTGTGAACATAGGGTTTTGTGTGGTATAAATTGAAGACTTGAAGGCAGGAGATGTTGATGTTGTATATTCTCTACAGTCTCAGGATTGTAGGCCTAAAAGCCTATTGATGCTAAGTGGTTACATGTTGCCTGTTCTGTTGCATGCTGGACCCAGAGCGTTCCCTACAGCAGGAGTGCACTTCCCCACCTCACCTTTGGCCTCTGACCCAATTACATTAATTAGGCCAGTTGACCACTAGGGGGATGGAGAGTGCTAACAAAGGTTCTGTATCATTGATTACCATAAACTCTGTATACATATTAAATATATATTTTGATTATTATGTAGGAAATTATGATGTTGAAATATTTTATATAATATATTTGGTAAATACTTGTACATGTAATTGTTAGTGGGAGGATATGCCATGCCTAAATTTAGGTATGACATAATCCCATGTCATAATTCACCATACAATGTTGATATGGAAGGAAATTGGTCAGCCATCTTGGATTTTGGGTTACAAATTAACTTCAAATACAAATAATTAGATCAAATGACCCATTATTTCCCAATTTTGCCATATACCGTATCTCTTTAGTCATTTCATAAGCTGAAATATAGGACTGTTCATAGCAGAAGTCAGCCATATTTGGTGTTTTTTTTGCCACTACATCTGCCCTATGGATATTTCAAGGTGGCTCCCTCCCAGATTTCATAATTTTGCCTCATAAGAGAATCATACCAAATCATGCTTTCATCTGCTCTTTAACGGACATTTTGGGGCCGTCAATTTAGTACGTGCGCACATTTTCAAACATCTTAGAACCCTCCCCCCTCCCCCCCCCCCCCCGGGCAAAACTGTGCAATGGATTTGTACAAGAACGTATGCACGTATTCAAAAATTTCAGATCCCCCCTCCCCTCCCCACCCCCCTTGATGCATACATACTTAATGAAAGGTCCCACACAGACCCCACTACAACAACAAAGCTGGTATACAGCCACGTCATAATACACACAAATTTATTTTTTATACTTTTTTTTTATACGTGGGACACGTACCTTACAGTTGATTTACACAGGTGTTTCATTGAAGTTAAGCACCGGCTTCTCATATTCTGAGGTGAGCAGTTGATTGTTTCTTCGTTCAGTTGTTGGTGCACAATGGTAGCCTCGCTCTACAATTAAAGGTCATATGGCCTTACAATTTGGACAGAAAATCGCAGGAAGACAATCAGTTAAAGGGACTTCACACCCGGGACTTCACAGCACATCTGCATTCCATAGGAGGACTACTTAACGTGATATTTCTACACTATAGGCCTATATGAAGGCTTCTCAGAATAGGTGTTTGGTATCCCCCCCTAATGTTTGCCAAATTTAGAATATTTTTAATGTAAAATTCTAGCTCCCAGATGGATGGAGCGCCTCAAATTTTTACAATAGGGTGACCCCGCCCCTTTTTTTAAAAAGAAAAAATGCCTTGACCCGCCATTGGGAAAAAAATCCAAAAGGGTCTCAGTACATGTACTAAATCCGTCACTGTCATACATAATTTCATACTCGTACTCTACATAGGCGGATATAGGATTTTAGGGGGGGAGGGGGGGGGGGGAGGAGGAGGAGGGGAAGGGTTGTTAGTATAGGCTAAGTACTAAAACCATGTGTATTCGCACACACGCGCACAGCATTTCCCCCTGTTGTTGTAGTTTAGGGGTCTACCAAAAGGAGGGGTGTTGATGGGGGGGGGGGGGGGGGTCCCTGTGTTGGTGTCGAATTTAAGAAATGATCATGTCGCACGTCCCTATATCTTTATTTTCAATGTCGATTTTAAGACCCCCCATGTCGCATGTCGCATGTCAGAAATGACCAATGTCATATCGTTTAATTTTTTCTTCATGTCACTAAGCCTCATGTCGCTTGTCGAATTTAAGAAAAGGCCATGTCGCCCTGTCGTTTTTCAGAGGTCTTTACCCATAAAATGGGGTGGCGGTGGGATCCCCTAGACCCCTCTTGATCCGCCCCTGCTCTACACTCTCAACAACTACAACCAAGTTGCATCGCTAACCTTTGGGTTTACCGTTGGCTCTGTTTCGCCGCCAAACCTTGACGCCGACGCCCACCGCCACCACGCCCACCGCCGTCCCGGCCAGCGCCGACAGGACGACGACCACCGTGTGGCGCCCCCTGGAGGAGGTCACGGGGCCGGGGGTCAAGGTCAAGGTCAGGTTGGTGGTGACGTCGTCCGTGGTTACCGTGGTTACTGAGGTAGTGACGGGGGTCGGTGTCTCAGGAGCTAAGAAAAAGCAAGAACGGAGTTTTATAGGCGAAGTTTCAGTGTTTGTTGCAAGATGTATTTATAAATTCTTGAAATCAGGGAGCATTTCATTTTCACACCCATCACATATTGATACAATGATTTGTATATTTATCAAACATATTCAGGGGCGGACCCTTTTGGTGGGGACTCATACTTGCCAAAGAGAAAAAAAACCTTGTGCGCATGCGCGCGAATTCACATCATTTTAGTCCTTGCCAAATAATATTATGTGGACCCCCCCTTTTTTTTTCTTTTTGAAATCCTGTATCCGCCCCTGATATTACACACACATATGTAGGCCTATATAGGCCTATAATAGATTATATATATATATATATATATATATATATATATATATATATATATATATATACACACACACACGTACAAAACTAGATACCACACTAGAAGCCCTATACTGCCTTCCATCTTGATTAACTCGAGTAGATATTGGAATGCACGAAAATGGCACATTTTGATGGCAATCTGTTTCGTTTACTCAAATGAGGAGTGCGGCATTGTCACGTCAATCTTTTTTTTTTAACATGATCACTGTACAGTGATCGTCTGTCTATTTAAAACAAACATTGTATATTTGTTCTATTTACATTTTATGGTTAGTTTAGTTTTAATTAACATTACCGTACAAATATCTAAGGCCTGAGATTGGTAATCACTGGTAGACCGGCTAGTATCAAACTGTTTAAGTGTTACATGTGCTTTTGAAAAAGAAATTGACAGAAAATAATTATGTACAGGTAAAGTCAGGTGCAAATGTTCCTTACTTTTTTCAAAGCTTGTGACTTGTCTTAATCATAGTGTAGTATATATACCTAAAAACACAATCACCTCACTGGGAGCATGCACAACAAATACCAGCCCACATAATTATATACAACAGAAAAGATCTGTATAACTTTTCTTTATTACCTAAAAAAAGATTCATATTTTTTCCTGTACATTATTTGACTGACACATGAGATCAAAATGTATGACTCTTATTTGTCGATAAAATTACTACTACTACTACTACTACTACACCTCAACACAGACCAATATAGATTATCAGCGGCGGATCCAGAGTCATCATGATCCAGGGGGTACACCCCCCCTCCCCAAACCGCCAATTATCACGTCTAGAACGACTTCTATAGGGCCTACTATACACCCTTTTCAGGCCCGTAGCCAGCTTTTGTCAGAGGGGAATTCGTTTTATGACTATAGATCATTTTTCACAGAGTGGGGGAGGGGGGGTTCGTTTTTTTAAAATTTGGGCTAAAAATTATATTTTTTTATTGTCATTTGTATGGGCCATACAAGTCATATCTGAAAGGAGGGTTTAGCCAAGGGGATGGGTATAGACGCTTAAATTCGACACTGCAACATGGCCATTTCTTAAATTCAACATGGCGACACAGCCGTTTTTTAAATTCGACAGGCGACATGGCCATTTAGTGACAAATGACATTGCCCTTTTCTTAAATTCGACAGGGGACAGGGGCTTAAAAAAAGATATGGACATGAGACAGGACCATTTCGTAAATTGTCTATAGGGCCTACCCCCAAGGGGGGGGGGGGGGGGGGTTCGTATGAACCCCCTGAATCCCCCGGGCTATGGGCCTGCCCTTCTCATGACTATGCGCAGTGAACCCTTCCATAGATGCCTTGTTCCCAACTATTTGAACCTGTGCCCTAGTCCTGGACCCATAGGAACCTATATCCCAACTACTTCGACCAGGTCTATCTGCTAGCAGTATGTCATGCTATTGGAAGAGGCATATGCACTACACTACCATTGCGCCCCCTGTCTGCAATTGCGGAGCATTATGTTTGGACAACTATATAGTCCCCTGTGCTAAGAAAGGGTGACTTTGAAAGTTATGGAATAAAAGCTTTTTGTCCAAACAGCTATTCCTTTGTAGATAAATGCAACACAGTACTGCTTTCTATGTCACAAGATTAAGAATATATTGAACGATCTATCAAGACTGGATTTGCCAAAATATCATAGAATGAAATTGGTCTATTTCGAACCCAAATCTGAAAAATGATTTTTTTTTTTTTTACAATAATGTAAGTTCTGATCTGATGCCCTCAGAAAGACTGTAATATTGATGTGTATAAATGAAAAGTTAGATAAAGAAAGTGTTTGTAGCTATTATTCAAAGTTTGATTCCATAGCTATATCTATGAAAATTAAAATTCTCAAAAAGTGTTAAAATTGATGATTTCAGAGATTCCTTTTGGGATCTACTGTAGGATTTGGCCGAATTATGCTCAATTTCATGATACAAGAGGCTTTTGAGCATCAAATGATAAAACATCGGGCAATAATATTCTATGAACAAACACTAATGTCATTATACCTTCTACATTCACAGGCACTAAAACAATGTCTTTGCAGTTTCTGTATTCAGAGTTCCTATGTTGTTCTTTAAATGTGTCATAAATGGCTAGAAACGATTTAAAGGTCACCCTTTCTTGGCACATGATGTTACCAAAACACTACCATTCTTTTTCCTTGGCCTATACCTATATGCTAACAATCCACACCTTCCACTTATTTTCCAACCCCATGCAGAAATTACCTGATTATACAGGATATGGCCTCAGGCTTACCAGTAAAATATGTCCTGGAAAATAAGATGAAATTGAAAACACAAATTACAGCTTTTATCAAATGTCAGGATGAAAACGATTTAAGGTTAATAGTTTACATACCGTTTGTAGTGGTGGTGGTGGTGGAGGGAGTCCTGCCTACTCCACTGTATTTAAGGCACCAGGTCACTGAATCAGGGAAATGTGCAAAGTATTATTATTTTAGGAACATGTTTCATGACACATGCATGACATTATCCATAATGTATGACGTGAATAAACTACATATATATGTAGTGATATAATTTTTATTATGTTATGTATAGTAATATGAAGATAGCGTTTACCCCTCAGCTTTATTATGTAATATCGAATAATCGTAATAAGTAATAACTAAATATTCTTGTAAATATTATCGGCTATTGCTACTTAAGGTAAATAAACTTTTAAATGACCCCCTGGACCCCCCCCCCTGGACCCGCCCCTGGGATGCATGCGTATACTTACTTGGGCAGTCAATCATACAGGTCTTCTGGGTAAAGATGTTGTTGTCGTCCCAGCAGTGGTCCTCACAGAGGAGAGGCCCTGGCTGGTGAAACGTACTCTCCTGGGTGTAGTACTCTTCTACTTTACCTCTGTCCACCGCAGCCTGACACGCTGTAAATGGAAGTGAGTGAGTGAGTGCTGGATGTTTGACGCCATACTGACAGCCAGGGTGATTTTCACAGCTAAAACAAGTTAGGAAAAATTCTGACTTTTGGTCAGTTTGGGTGATCGTAACTATGAGACGATAGTGACAGGGCGGGCAAATAGCAGGGGATCAAAACCTAGCAATCATTTTTGCTATACCTCATCCCTTAGTGAACCCACACACTAACCGGGAATAAAACCCAATGAACTGGGAATAAAACCCAATGAACCATTGGTCAGTGGTGGGTCCCCCCCTATCGTGGCCCTCCACGATCAGCAGGGGCTACTGAGGGCCTATATCCTTCCCAGGAACCAAAGCTCCACCCCAGTACCCCCAAGGGGGGTGAATGGAAGTAGCGATATAATTATTAAGGATACAGGATTTTAGAAAGAGGGGGTCCACGTATAGTATTAGTACTAAAACTGCGTGCATTTGCATCAGGGTACCAACCGAAAATCCTTTTCAAATTCCCTGTGTTTTTCCTGAGATTTCCCTGTCCTGCGGCAATTTTTCCCTGTGTCATATCCAGCAAGTTTTTCAAATTTAAAAGTTTCTGCATGCTGAAAAAATTTGGACAACCCAACAACAAAACTTCGAATCCCTAATATCCTCAGAATTAGGAATTTTAGAACCTGGCCAACTGAAATCCCCTGTGTTTTGGCAAAATTGTCAAGTTCCCTGTGTTTTCCCTGTTAAGGATTTTTTTTTGCAATTTTCCCTGTTTTCCCTGTGTGGTTGGTACCCTGTCGCATGCCCCTGTGCAAACATATCTTTCTCTTTGGCAAGTCCCCATCAACTCCCCCCCCCCCCCGTTCTACCCCTGATGATGTGAGCCGTCATAAAGTATGATAATTTGATGTAAAAGAAAATACGAAACAGTGACTTAAAGTGAAAATCTGTTTGAATTGCGATTGTATTAGGGAAATTGCTAGTTAAGGATAGAGAGGTGTTATCAGCGGCTGTATCAGCAAAGTGTCAACAGTTAATAGTAATCATTGTTCAATGTACTGTATATTACATAAAAGGGCCTGCTAGCATGTTTTGATTCACGATTTACATTCACGGTAGTATATGTGCATCTTTACAATTTAAGTCAGAAGGTTTATATGTTTCAAGGCAATTTGGGTTACATTTTGGGGCAGATTTACATTTCATGGTCCAACACCTTTTTATCTCTGTTCTTGCCTGTAACATGTATATTTAACTCATACTCCCTCTTTTAACTCCCTTTCGTTGTTACCTTCATTACCTTTTTCCAATTGTGATGTCTGGCACATCAAATTATTTTGGATAAAAATTATCTAAAAAGTTGCAATTGGACTAAACCCCAATAAGATTAAAGAGTAGTTACTTACATTGTACAGTGGGACAGTCTTTAGTACAGTCGGTGAAAGACCCTGGGTACTGGGTGCATAGGGTCTGACAGCCGGGGGTCAGGTCCTTCACCTAAGGGGTGCGAAGTAAGAGAAGACATTAGACAGAGAGAAGATGTTAAGGGCTAGGTGATTCACTGACGGCCGACGCCAACAGCGCAAAATTATCAAACATGCATAAGCCCTGTTTCCATCAGCCGATTTTACCACAGATTTGTTGGTATTGTATTACTTTTAACTAGCAATTATAATAAAAGACTATCTTAGATATCATTTGAACGAGAATTAAAAAGCCTGTTTAGTGGTTTATAAAATGTTCATGATTAACTAATATTTCCACTGCCGATTTTTGAAATCGGTTGTAAAATCGGTTGGTGGAAACAGGGCTTTAATATGGATCGGTGTTTCCATCGGCATTGCTGTCGGTGCTGATGGCCAATGCCGACGTCGACGGCAACGGCGATTATGTGTGACCAAGCAGAGTTGGTTTACGTTGGCACCAAAGTTGGCGCAGACGTTGGTGTCAACGTTGGGGCCAAAGTGGGCGCCGACGTTGGCGCTCTTCTTCCCAGGAGTCAGACAGTTCAATAGACATCTAGAAGATGTTAAGCTTTTTTTTTTTTTTTTTAATTTCTGCTGATTCTAGTATACAGTAGTTCTTCCATCAGTCAAGGTTAGAGAGGTCAATAGACAGAGAAGATGTTAGAGGTTGGGTAGGTCAATAGATATAGAAAAGATGTTAAAAAAGACATAAAGATTAAACTAGGGGTCAGAGAGACGAATAGTTTAGAGAAAATGTTAGGGATCAGAGAGATGAATAGACATAGAGAAGATTTACAATTTTATAAAATATCCTAGTGTCATAACAGAATTAATTGCACAAAAACGAAAACGTTGAAAATTACAATAGATTGTAGCTTTTTCCTAATAGTGATGCTCTTTAGAAACAAGTAGAAATTATATAAGTGTGTGTTATAGGTATACCCAGAAGATTTACCAAATATTTGGGACTCACGTTATATTTATACAAATTTGATATACTCACGGGAAGTGCTTCCCCGTAGGCCACAAAAAGAAGCAGAACGGATGCGAGTACCGGCATCATGTTTACTAACTGAAACATGATGAAACGGAAGTATGAAGTAAAAAGAACATCCCCAAATCAATCATGACAGAGGCAAATGCAGGATTTGAGAAGAGGGTGGAGGGGTCTGCATAAAGGCTAAATTAGTATCTTCTAAAGCACTGTGCAGGTTGCTGTTCTCTGTGGACATTTCTTTCTTGGGTAAAATTTGTGTTTTGTCTTTTAATCTTTAAAATTTGGGCCAAAAATTCATTTTGGATTTCTTCCCTAAAAGCGTCTTCAACCCATTCCACCTCTAAAGTAGGCCTATGTCTAGTGTTTTGAGGGTTTAATGACTAAAGGCCATATTCCACTATACGGTATTTGCTTGCAGCCCCATGAAAAGACACAAGTAGACGGCCGCTAACGCGTTTTCGGCGGCCGCAAATTCGTTTGCGACGGCTGTAAATCCGTTTGCAGCGGCCACAAACTCGTAAACTACTGCTACATTCCACTGGCTTGCGGCCACCAGACGCAAGCAAACCGCTGCAAACGTATTTTCGGCAGCCGCAACTGCGTTTGCGGTAGGGTAATGCAAGGTGGAATATAGGTACTTGCGACACTTGCTTGTGGCCTCTGCTAGCAGCCCCTACAGTTTGCTTGTGGCCAGTGATACCAACATGTTGGTATCAAAGCCGCAAATTGCTTGCAGCCCCTTGTAATAGTGGCTGCAAACGTGGCCTGTCGCAAAGTGGAATATGGCCTTAGACACATGGTTTCTATTTTTGGAAAAGCCTTGGATGTGTCAGACTGAGAGTGAAGGGTACATGAAATACCCTCTTAACTTATGACTTAACTTATGGCATTGTTGCCCTGTTGATTTTAAGCGGTGTGTTCCCAAACGCTTCACATGAATACTATACACCTTATATACACTATACACGGTCACCTATCTCACGAGTCTGCGCAATGGGCCCTCCCCAAAACACTGTGTACCCAAGACATCTGGTTCCTTTGGAACCCTTCATCTGTATGGGGGTAGGTGCCTAAAATTGACAGAGCGACATGGGAACTTTTTAAATTCAACAGGGCGACATGGCTTTTTCTTAAAATAGACAGGCGACATGGATATTTAGTGACAAATGACATGGCCCTTTTCTTATATTCACCAGGGGACAGGAGCTTTAAAAAGATAGTGACAGGAGACAGGGTTAATTCTTCAATGCTACAGAGGAAATGCCCTAAACTCAAGTATAGCGACAGGGGAGAGAGCCGTTTTTCAAATTCGACAAGGGATGTGGGGACCCCCCCCCCCCCCCCCCCCCAATTATACCCCCATCTGTAGTAGGGCCTAATAACACATGCATCCATTGTTATTATGAAATATTTACTGCAGCACTGGCTTGCCGTAACTGCTCCCCACCCCAGTTTCGGTTTCGGTTTCATGTCTCCTTTTTTTCTGCCATGCAGAAGGCTGAGGAGCTCTGCATTTTGACGTGAGTATTAAACCCTATTTATACTCAACCATCCCGACTTCTTAGTTCACTTGAGTTACGTTTTGAACGTCATTGATGTAACTGAGGGGTTGGGTGTACAAAAAGGTGTCTACATTATATTACACAAAAAGTATAATATTTACACCAATGTTTTTTACACAAAGGCTATCATGGGTGTAGACACTTAAAATCGACAGGGCAACATGGCCATCTCTTAAATTCAACATGTGACATGGGGAGTTCTTAAAATCGACATGAAAAATGAAAATAAAGTGACATGCGACATGTCAATTTCTTAAATTCGACATGCGACATAGGGACCCCCATCTACACCCCTGCTATTGGGTATAAAATGGTTCCAAAGTAGCGGCAGTAGCTCCCACACTGTTCTACTAACATAATTATGACTACCCGGACTAAACGGCAATGTATACAGTACTTCCCTAATCAGTATGTCAGAAATATTTGAATGAGTTACTGATATATTATTTCTGACATAATGGGGGTGGATGCCTAAAATTGGCAGTGCGACATGGGCATTTCTTAAAATCGACATGGCGACATGGCTGTTTCTTAAAATCGACAGGCGACATGGGAATTTAGTGACAAATGACATGACCCTTTCCTTAAATTCGACAGGGGACAGGGGCTCTAAAAAGATAGTGACATGGGACAGGGTTAATTCTTAAATGTCGACATGGGACACAGGTCTAAATTGAGATATAGGGACAGGCGACAGGGCCGTTTTTTAAATTAGACAGGGGACATGGGACCCCCCCATCTACACCCCCGACATTGGCCTACTGATTAGGGAGCTATACTGCCAAGGGTGACATCACCAGGAAGCCAACCATTGCTATACATTATGAAGACAGGGAGACCTGGCCGTTTCTCAAATTCGACATGTGGCATACTCCAAAATTAATAATAGTGACAAGAGAGGGGGTATAGATTGGGGGTTTCCATGTAACATGTCGAATTTCAAAAATGATCCTGTCGCATGTTATTATATCTCAGTTTAGAGCCATGTCCCTTGTCGAATTTAAGAAATTACCAAGTCTCTTGTCATTATCTTTTTAAAACCTATATTATGTTGCATATCAAATTTAAGGAAAGGGCCATGTCATTTGTCACTAACATGCCATATCACCTGTCGAATTTTAAAAAACGGCCATGTTGCCATGTCGAATTTAAAAAATTCCCTTGTCTCCGTGTCCATTTTAGGGGTGTAGACCCATAAGAGATACAAATTAACGGTATGGCATAGGTGACCTCTTAAATTCAATGAGAGGTTTTAGATAAAAGAAAAGAAATTAGAGTGATATTTCCTGCGTTTCTGAAACTAGACATGCATGAACCATCAGGACCCCCCATCAAGGGCCTCAGATATTTGTTAGCCACCACCGCGTCTCGCGTCTCGCTGCACCGAAACCAAAACTGGGATTCTTTCTTCCTGAGTTATCCCTGAGTTAGCATGGATTGCTAAGCTGTAGGCCGTCACAAGAATAAGGTATTTATATTATAAGTAATAATAATAATTGCAGTTTGTCGTCGACATTAAGGTGTATAGTATTTCCCTAAGTAGTCGTGCTTGAGAGTGTATCATGTCAATCATGTCTAGGTCGCTATCAGGGGGTGAGCCGCAAAACTCTGACTAATATATTAATGGCGGGCTAGACCGCGTCCTGGTTTGTCGGTTGCAGCATGTTGATGATCTCGGTGCGGTATATTTTGAGGTTGCATGAATGCAGTTGGCGGGTTTTATGGAAGGCAGATTCCCTTCCCTTGGGCACAGGGCTTTTATATGCGGATTTGGATTTGGGGTTTGGGGGGTTGGGTAGAATAAAGTTCCCTGCTCCCCCACCGATACCTATGCTGTTTGGAATGGCAATATTATACAGAGACGAATACTTTGTCTAGGCTTGATCCGGAGATCTTGATTAAAAAAGGGGGAAAAAGAGGGGGTTCATTGTAAAAAAGAATACAACCGACCCTCCAGGTTTGAGAATTGTAATTAGTGGCGGGGGGGGGGGAGGGGGGAGGGGCTATTTACCCCACTCTAAATCCACCACCGTCTTTTATGGATCCGTCCCTAGATTTGATTTCTTTGGTGGCGATCGAAAACTGACCATTGTGTGGACAATGATTCAAAATTATTTTTGTCAAGATACATCAGTCTCTTATATTTCTTTATTGCAGAATATTGCTGAGACAATACATGCCCAGAATACATGGCATGGACAAGAAAGAACTACATAAGCATTGGCTTTTACATACTACGACTTAGTTAAAAAGTATATGATAAATATCATATCCATGGAGAAAGAGAAAGAGTCTCCCCCCGCCTCATATAAAAGGGGACCCGGTTACCCCCCAGGCTCTGAGTCCTTAGAGGGATCTTAGACCTTAGAGTAACCTCCACTGTCCTTCATTCGCCCTCTATCTCTATGGACTTCACACTATTCAGATATCTAGCTGTAGCATTTCTGAGTAGGTCAAAATGAGATATGAGGAAGTATATAAACTGTAAACATTGTAACTAGGTTAGCCGATACGCGTCCTGACCCTGGTACAAAGACTAGGGCCTGGTTTATTTATAAGGTTTTTTTTCTAGGAGCAACCGCCACACCATCGCCACCTGGTGTGTTCCTCTCACACCAGGATAACAGAACAGGTCTCACGGAACCAAATGTTTTCCTGTATAGTTTAATATAGCATATCTTGAAAAAAAATTATCCCAAACATTGCAACACCTTAAAGTCACTCAGTAAACTATTGAGACCTCTTGGGACACAAAATATCAAAATTTGAGGGTAGGTTGACCGTGACAATTTTTCAGAAGAGTCACAGATGTTGACCTACCCTCATTTTAGCAGTTTTGCAGCAACCAAATTCATGGAGCACAGAGCCTATTTTAAAACCCCACTGACATTTACCAAACACCCTATTGCATGGATCTTTTTTTATGAAATAACTCAGAAATAGTAGGGGGTATCATGTGAATTCTAATTCTGTATTATCATTTTATCTTATCCCATTATCAGCCACCCAGAGACTGGCATCCCCTTCACCTCGGGACAGAAAGTTGTAGGACACTGACAGATGGCGCCACATTTAGTTCCGTGAGACCAACAGATTATACACCGTTTTCATAAAAGTGGCATTGTCCTGGTGGATTAAATTTGAAAAAACTTTTAGGGTTTTGCCCATATTTAGCCTATATGAAGTGAAGTGACCCAGCTAAAAGTACCAAAAGCCCCAAAAGGTAGGCAAGGTGAGGGACTGCGGGACTTTCAAAAGAGCGGTGCCCTGCAAACTGATAGACCTGAACCAATATGGCAAACGATTGGGATATGGGTTCCTATGGGCCCAGGATTTAAAGGTTGGGTACAAGGAGTCAATAGGAGGGTTCACTGCGCAGGCTAATGAAAAAGATCTATGAATGAGATCATAAGGGTGTCGAGGGCCTCCCTCTTTTTCCGGAAAATTTGCCCCTTTGGGTTAAAATTCAGTCAAAATGTCACTGAGGACTTTTTGTTTATAGCGCCCTTCCCTTTCCTAACTCCTAAATGCGCAACCAGAACTAATTGAGATGTAGTTATTCATTGGCTTTTGTATAACAGAATTGGTGTTTTCTGTCCATTTTTTTTTACCCATCACCAACATGTTTTTTCATTTTCAGCAGTGCAGCAATATCGTGAAAAACAGTGGGAACACTGATGTATCCTACAAAATGAAAGTTTGACATAGAACTTATAGACATCAATTCAGGAAAAATAGTGTCCCCTACGTCTGAAGATTTGTATTTCAAGGTTGATGCCTGTCAGATAATTTGAAAGACAACACCTAAAATCCATATTCCACTATACGATATGACACAATTTGTGGTGACCTTTTTTTCCCTACCGCAAGTAATTTGCGTTTCCGATAACAACATGTTGGTATCCGCCACTGCAGGAATCACAAAGAAAACCTATATAAAATCACTTGTGATGGGTCTGGTGGAGGTAATTACCTTAAGTAAATCCTCATTCACATTGAGGTAACAAGAAGTCAAAAATCACAGCTGGATTTAAGTTAGTGTTTTGTTTTCTTTAATAGCAGATATATGTAGTCTCATAAAGTTCTCTCCAGCTATGAATCTGCGTCTCGTGAAAAAATAAAATGACACATAATTTAGTCACACAATACACCCAAGTGGCATACAATCATTATTTACCATTGCCATTACCTCTATAATAGCTGAGTCTCTATAGAAGGCGCTAACTCCATTATTAGTATTACTGCTCTATGATTAAGGCCAGTGTTTAGGCTCAGTACCTTACAACGCTTTCTCACTCTTTCTGATATATTACATATACTACTTATCAATTACTGAACATAAATCTGAACTGAACCCAAACGAGTTTACTAACCTCCTTGGTCCCTTATTCAGCCAATATTTCATGTTTTGTAGCATGCGCAGGAGAATCAGGTCTGTGTTTCTGTGTGTAAGCTGCCAGCTGATGTCAGCTTCTGCTGGTTACGAGGGATCATTCACTTCCTTTTAAGAAAACAAGCTTTACCCAAGCCCTACCTTTGAAATACTAGGAACCTATCAGATACATGATTGAGCCAGGGACTGATGAGTGGTAGTCGAGATAAATGCTGGTGTATGAACTCCTACATACCTATGTAAGGGGAAAGGCAGAAGGCCTTCAACCAGCACAATCTGTCTGCACAGTAGCCACTGAGTAAACAATTGTTTGTGCAGTAGCTACTGTGTGGATAGTCTGCCCTGTAACTCCTGTGCAGACATTATGTTAATGACAGTTCATGGTGGTTGCATCCGTTAAAGAATTTGTTTTGAAATCATAACCATAATATTTGACAAAATTGAAAGGAGGAACATATTTATATTGGTTATTGTCAAATTGTGGAATTCATGTACTGGAGGCACTTGTGGCACTAATGACTGGCCAGTGGGTATCCTGTGGACACCCAAACTGTGACACAGGCGTCTGGCATGTAAGCCAGGGAGTCCAATACGCTTAGCCTTGATATTGGGGTATGATTTCCAGGATGTCCACAGGACACCCTGAGGGTCCTGGCAGGGTGCTCTGGTACTTTAGGGGCCCTTGATGGGGGGGTCCCAATGTCGCATGTCGAATTTAAAAAACGGCCATGTCGCCCTGTCGAATTTAAGAAAAGGCCATGTCGCCCTGTCGAATTTAAGAAATAGCCATGTCGCCCTGTCGCATTTAAGAAATGGCAATGTCCCATGTCACTAACCCCAAAAAGGGCCATGTCGCCCTGTCGAATTTAGGGGTCTAGGGCCATACTTTAGTGGGTGGACAGGACACCCCGGACGCTGGATTTGGTGAGGCCTGGTTACCTGAAGTATAACAAGTTACCTACTACTACCAGCTATACACCTTTCCCACGATCCTGCGCAGTCTCCCACTTTGCTGACCTTTGGTACTTTTGTTAACTGTATCACGTCACTTTATATAGGTTAACTATGGTAAATTCCCAAAGAATTGCTTCCGATTTATTACACCAGGGTGGCATCACCTTATTGAAAAAGGTGCATAACCAGCTACTCCTGAGATTCAATGTGGTTATTTTCTTCTTCTTTTTAAATCATTTTATTTATCCCGAGAAGGGGTAAGGATAAGTTATAGGGGACTACAATATGGTTATTACATAATTTGTTTTTCAAATCACCACTAGGTGGCAGCATCTACTCATCTACCTTTTGTACATTGCTCAAAGCAAGAAAATTAAGACCAGTCGCTAAAAGCCTGTTAAAAATTGTTATTCCCCAAATGTATGGACTCAGCACAAAATAGCCTCGGTTTACATGATTCTTCATAAAACAAAATATGACAGATAAGAAAGGCTTCATTTGCGCTCTCAATATTAATAGTGATGCCAGAGTTGCAATTCGAAGTGAAAAAGAACGAATTGGGAAATAACGAAACATTTTAATATTTCTGAAAACTATTATGAACTAACTATGTAAAACTTCACATAGAAGTTTCATAACTAAAAATCACCAGGTGGCATTGCTGAGTATATTATAAATGTGGTCTAATATGTTTGAGAAAGTATCGGCCTGGCCATGGCTTCTATGGTACCTACCTTTGAAACTAAAATAACCAAAACAGGCCGAATCCTATCAGTGTGATGCGATAAAACTTTGATGTTTGCACATTTCACTTTGTTTTAATTAACACAATAGAATTGTATTGACTGAATCCTAGATTGTTAGTATGTGGATGAGGGTGGCGGGATGGTAGTATAGTGGGTCCTACCCTGCACAAGGATGACTCAGCCATGTCCTTCTGAAGAGGTTATGTTCTCACAGGGCCCCCTGATTGATTTGTTCCTGATATTTCAATGTTCACAGGCATCCTCAACTTCCACATAATATAACCACCGTACTGGGATTTTAAAACCACAATCAGAGAATTAGATGGGAAGGAGTATATATTCCAGGCCTATATGCGTCACAGCCATGGGGTGAGTCACATGCAGTAGTATGGGGGGGGGTGAGGGAGATAGTGGAAATTCCCAATTCTACGACCTGTGCTATTCCAGAATCTCTGTGTCTAGAACACTCTGCCGTTCGGTCCATCTTGATTCAATGGCAGGTATTAAACAAACTCTGCGGAGATTGACGTCTAGACCGCTAAGCAACCATGGTTCGGTTTATAATGAATAACCATGTTAGGGGGTCTAGACCCTTCAATTCGACACGACAACACGGCCCTTTTTAAATTCGACACGGCGAAATGGCCCTTTCGACATGGCAATTAAGTGACAAATGACATGGCCCTTTTCTTAAATTCAACAGGGGACAAGGTTGATTCTTAAAATTTAGAGGGGACAAGGGTCTAAACCAAGATAATATGGACAGGCGACAGGGCCGTTTTTTAAATTTGACACACGACATGGAACCCCCCATCTAGACCCCCATGTTAATCTCAGGGGCAGATCCAGGAATTTTAGAAACGGGAAGGGTGGCTGTTCATGTGACACCCCTATCGACCCTGTGCCTTCCTTGTCTGCCATGTGCCTTCCGGTCTGTTCTGTGTCTCTCCTGTTGACCCCTGCCTCCTGCCTCCCCCCCCCCCCCCCCTTTTTTTTTTTTAATGCAGGATACAATTCAAACAGTATGTCTGGTCTCCCACCGGGTCCTGTGGACCATTTGGGCACAATTCCGCGCAGCGGTCATCCAAATGTCCTATTCTACACTGTATGGGACTCAAACCCATGCAGTGACAATCCCAACGCCTCAAGGACGTTGGTCACCCCGACTGCCTGTGCCACCCCTGTTGACCCTGTGCCTCACTTGTTGATATACAAAGGGCATAACATGCAAAAGATTAGGACATTGTGGGACCAAACATCATGATAGGAATACGTTCTTTAATTTGATAAGTGCCATTAATGAAGAGATTTATAACTGATTATCCACCAATGAGGTTTCTGTCCAATAAATCGTGGAGTTTGGTTTGATGTAGTTATCCATCTTTAGAGTTCTTTAATTAGACACAAGGACATTGGATCCACCCTTGCATGTACGGTATAATACGTTATACGCGAGGGAATGTCCCTGCACATATATAACCTAACCCCCTCCCCCTCTGTTAGATCCACACCTGAATATTCATAATTCTCCTGTAACCCTTATAAAGCTTATTATACCTACATGGAAGAACATTTACTGTAATGAATGTGGTTAATAAAAAAAAATATTGTAAAACTTTCTAATACCATGGTGACTACAAATTAATCCGTGACGAAACTACCTTGCTCCGGGGAAATAGTAAGAGTAGTCTCTGCTATGTAGGTAGATAACCCTGGTCTGTCCACTCCTGGAGTAAAAAGGGTACGCATCATAGTTCTAAAAGATGCGAAGAAAGGGTCTATTTTTGCAAACTTCGCATGTCCCTGTTTCTTTGAAAAGGGTACAATTTACACCCTGTGATCTCTGTGATAAGAAAAAGGGGTATTTTCTGCTGCGGAGCATGTAATTTTGCGAAAAAGAGGTAATTTATAGTCAGCATTTTCTGGAAAAATAAATAGTCGTTTTAGGGTAATGTGATGTTCTCTGCAGGAGGATGCATGTGGTTCCCGACGGAGATATGATAATTTCGTACGGTCTGGGTCTGAATTCATGCTCGGGTGACCCATGCATGAGTTGGATGGGGTTTTCGCGAACACTCGTCCGCACCCGTGGTTGGGTGATCGGGGGACGGGTGGTCCAGAGTGTATCTGGAAACGTGCCCCACTCGCGGGGGTCAGTGGGTGATATGGTGTGATCGATGAGGGGTTTCTGGCTTCCGGAAAAGGGTTGCTAACCGGGTTCTCGGGATGGAGTCAGCAGCTCAGGCTGTGCCGATATCGGGGGGACCTTGCCCAAAAAATTAAAAAGGTGGTAGCGTGTAGGCGTGTAGGTATCGCCATCTGATCGTCATACCCATTCATTTCCCGAGTTCGTACGTCGGACAAAGTCGTTCCCATATTTGTGCGGACAAGTTCGTTCGTGCACCCCTCTTTGCCCTGATTTCCTCTAAGTCCTAACTCCCTTATTTGTCGGAACTTAGGTCTAATTCTCGCTCTCTAGCTGCTATTCTCGTCTAGAAGGCCCTTCCAAGCTGTCTTGTGCCCATTCCCAGGAAGTGAAGAGGTGAGTTCCAAAGCGGGACTGTTTATTCTCGTGTAATTACTTCTATTTATAGCCATAACCTGGCTAATGATTGGTTACATAACATCACGTGGTCACTTTGACCCTTACTGAGGTCACTTTCGGTCAAGAATAAAAGATACATCACAATGTCGTGTTAACTGACATTTGCATGTAACTCGTACCGCACGATCTCGTGTACTTCGCGATTGTGTCCCAAAATACAGCTGTCATATGTGATCATTTAGACGTGAAATATTGGATCAAACTGAGAGAAACATTATTCAATTTTTTAACCTTTATAATTACCACACGAACTCGTATCGTGCCATTGAATTGATTACTATAATTCATCACAGTACAAAAAGTCAGTGAAAGGGGGTATTTTCTATTTTGAAGAACGATTATACGGCCTACCTTTATATTTGAGCGGAAAGACTGGGTAGATAAGTCACACTGACCGTACGTGAGCAGTAGACTAAACTGACTTAGGTGCGCAAACCTCAGTATTGCAAGTCATACGTGGGTATAACGGTGCTTATAGCCATGTCAGTTACCATGTGGTTAGACCAGCCAAGTAACCACATGGGCCAACCGTGTGGTTACCTGGCTATAACCATGGAAAATTTGTGAGCCCTTGGGTGGGGTGGTACTTGCTCGGATGGCACTTTTCGAATTTAGAAATGCCATGTCACCTGTAGATTTACTTTATTTTTATTATCCCCCTTTTCGATTTCTTTTCCAAATCCCATGTCAGGTGAGCGGAAAGTCGTTTATTTTCATCTTTCTGTCCTTGGCTTCATGTGGTATGTTGATTTAGAGAAAATAACATGTCGATGAGTTTAGAATTTAACCGTTACAGGTCCCAGTTTTGTTTATTCCAGTATCACGTGGATAACACGCGGTAGGCCTATGAATCATGGATCTGCAGTTTAGCCTTCCATCCCGATTTCTCTTCGTCTTTTTTGGCCCAGTCTTAGAATTGATGACCGACATAAACATGAATCACAGTAGAATATTGCAGTCACATCTTTTCAATTTCGTTAGGGGGTTCGGCAGTATTGCTCCCGACAACAATAAGAGAAGATGCCTAAGGGGGTTGGGGCTGTGCATGGTCTGTGGCACGTAGGTCTGAGCAATATGATGCAATCAGGGGAAATATCCCTGGACAGGGAGGTACGGAACTGTGCCCAGTGGCTGTTCCGGTGGAGGAGGAGGAGGGGGGGGGGAGGACAAAAGGGGCAATTGCCCCCCCCCCCTCCTTAGTCTGAGTGGATTTTCCCCCCATATAGGCCTATGTTTGTTGATCCATAAGAATCTGACATTATTTATGTTCACTTTTTTTTATTGGTTCGTCCCCCCTAGACGACCGACTCTGTACCCGCCCCTGGAGCCCTTAAAGCTGAGAAGGTTCCTTGCAAATCTGAGGTGGGGGGGGGGGGGGGGGGGGGTTCGGACCAAATATTTTGATAAGGTTATCAAACCGTATTTCTAGTCTTAACATAGGCCTAAACATTGAGAAATCCGAGGGGTTCCGGACATCCTTGGAAATCATGAATAGCACACACCTGTACTAATTTTAATGCCTGCAAATGGGGGATAGGATTGTCTTAAGGCTTACCTCCATAGACATGACTGACTGATTCCAGCGCCTGATCGGTGTTGTTACACGTTCACATGCTACTGCCAAGTTGGTTATCACAGAACGCTTGTACGAGAATCCTGACATACCCTGAGCGTCCTCCCACTCTGCCTTGTCTGTCAACAATGAATGGGCAACTAGTGGCAAGAATACTACGTCCCGCGTAGTCTCATTCTGCGACGAGAACTACTTCCACGCCAAGAATAGGAGCCCTTGAGAATGATCTCGAATGGAGAGAAGCGAAGCGGCGGAGTGTGTACACATCACATGAGCGTACATACGTCAGACATAAGCCCCGCCCACCTGCCATGACTGACAGGTGAGACAGATCTATAAATAACAGAGACACACCATAAATGCTCTAATATTTGGGATTGTTTTCATCCCTTCCCAGCATGTCAGACTATAATATCTGTTTAGAATAAATCTATAAGAAATACTATTTCTATTTCAAGAAGTACCAATCATGTTTTAATTTACGCTTTATATTATATAGGCGGGGGGGGGGGGGGGAGGGAGGGCTATACCAACGTATGGCAACACCAGGTTAATTGTCTTCAGGTATAAGTGCTTAGTCAAAAGAATTGTCATGGACGGATTTGGGGGGGGGGGGGCACCAGACCCTAATATCTGCCAAATTTAATGTTTTTTTTAATGTAAAATCTAGAACATAGATGGGGCGCCTCAAATTTTGTATAAGGGCGCCCCCCCCCTTCTAGAAATCTCTGGATCCTTCCCTGATTATGGTAGGTAGGACGATGATCTTTTTTACTTTTTTTTTCCCCAATACAGTTTCTTGTGCAGAGTAGGTGGGATAACGTGTACACACGCGGATGATGGAGGGGCGAGCGCGCTCGTTCCAGCCCGAATAGTGGTTAGCTTAGGGATGCATCATGTAGCCTGGGCGTATACACATTATAAATGACTCAGACAAAAAAATGCATCTACAGGGCAAAGTTGTTTTCACTTATGTTAAAGATGCATGTAGAAGTGATGCATTTACTGCTTGCTAGCTGCAATTGATAATAGTAGTAATATTAGATATTGAAAACCGATTGGTGCCTCCGGAACTTTTGAACTTATTTGTTTATAATTGATACCCCAATTTATATTTTGTATCTGTGTTTGCATTGTTGTTTGGATACTGTTCATTTTTCATTTTCATTGAATTTTCATATATATATGTATGCCACCATTTACTAAGAATTACGTGATACCTTTATTGTATATTCTACTTACATTGAAGATCATTGTTAAAATGAACGTGGTTTAACTAATAGTAATAATAAAATAAGATGTTTTATTGACAATCTGGAAGTCGTGGTTGACTTGTGTGCCAGTAGAATTCATCATATAATTGAGCTAAACTAAACTTATATTATAAGGGCTACAACTATAACTAACCTATTTGCTACACAAATTCTACATCTGTATTACTCTCATCCGCACGTGATTGATAATCAGAGCGATTAGGAATAACAAGTAACACAGTAATGAAGTTTGGACATAAATAATATGGGAAATATTGATCAAATCCTCCTATTACTCTAAAATATTGAAATTTACGATGGAAGCAGCTCGGCGGTGAGTGAGCAACTGAAATGTAACCATAATTATGTTCCCTGACTTATTTTGTGTGTGTGTGTGTGCATAAATGTAGAATAAGTGCAGAAATGATGATTTTAAGATAACCCAAAATATCATGATATTGGCATATTAGCATCTTTATTGAGGTAATCACTAGAAAAGCCCCCCAAAATCATGTGGTTATTTCTGTAGTAGTAGTTCTACGGTACAGAAGTGGGATGGGCCATCTCTTCGTCCGTCTGACAGAGGTGAATCTCTTTATGAAGCGGCGACTTAGAGGTCAAATTCCAGTGGTTATACTTGTTAAAACCACCTTGTTGTTGTTGTTGTTGTTGTTGTTGTTGTTGTTGTTGTTGTTGTTGTTGTTTTTTTTTGGGGGGGGGGGGGGGGGGGGGTTGGCGGCGCCAGGTTCACCCCCCCCCCCCCCAATTTTTGGCCAAACATTATTTTTTAATAATGATGTAATGTTCTCGGACCGGGAGGGTCCTACCAATATTTTTTTACAATAGGGGCCACCCTTGTAAAGACTTCTAGATGGTCTACGTCATCAGAAGCAGGCCTTTCCCGGATACGTTATTTTTGTGTCCTTTTCTTTGGGCTCGTTTTTGTGCTCATTTTTGTGTGCCTGGTGACAGTTTTCTCAGAACAGTTGGTCTATTCTGTGAACTTTAATTGTGTGCAATCACGACAAGTCAACGATCAATAATTTTGAAAAGAAAAAGCTGGGGGGCTGCGCTATTGGAAAAAGCTCCCCAATTAAGTTTTCCAATGGGAGCGAAAACCATTAGATTCAACAAGATTTTCCAAACTCGAATAATCATTGAAATTCATTCATTGAGCCTATTTTCGGTCCATATTAAAATCTAAACCATGATATATGGAAGAAAATAATTAAAAACACTTTTTCCTTGCTCAACATGATTAATGTGGATATGCAAAAATGGGGCTTGTTTACAAACAAATGGAAATATTACCATCCCTCATTGAAGTCTACTTTTGTTTGAGCTATTTTTTTACAGCTGGGACCTTAACTAGCTTTACATAACGTATTTCTATACTAATTTGAAAATATTGTCAATGGATGACTGAATGAATGAATATATATTTTTATTGACATAAAGCACAATGTACAGGAAGGTCAAATGACTAGACCTTTATGTCAGAACTACACTAAAACAACTATACTATGACTATATCTAGTTCTAGTATTTGATGAGTCAATATATTGGTTTTGGGTCCCTTTAGAAATGTAATTTCCTTTTTATAGCCTAATTTCGCCACCTCCAGATCCGCCAAAGAACACTGTTTTTGTTTGTTTGTTTGTGTGTGTGTCAGGAAGCAATGTCTGGATCGAAGTCTAGATTAGAATGTTTAGGGACACACATACCACAAATACAGGATGTTGGACATGTGCCAAAATAAACTATAAACGGCTGATAAAGTTATACATCCTTACCATTGATTGTGTGTCCTTTCCGCTTATCCCCTGAGATGAGTCAGATTGAACAGGGCCGTGTGCTGAGGTGAGAGGAGGGCCAGAGGTGGGGGGATGGGGGGATCTCTGTATCTTTGTATTTTCTGCACCACATTAACCCAAATTATACTAAAGTGTCAATTATGATCCAAAACTCTAAATATCTTATATCTGGCACTATATATGAGATAATAAGTCACATACAAAATTTTAGGTCTCTATCTATAGTAGAAGCTGAGATATGGGGTGTCCTACATGTAGGACGCTAGCATAATCCACTACCATAATTTCCATGGTATTTAACCCTTTGCTAATGCTAAAAAGAGCCTTATTGGCAAATATATGATAACAAATAAATCATACTATTAATTTTAAAAATAAGTATTCTAGCAATCCATTAAATGGAAAGCCACTCATTATTATAAAATCCACTTTCGGAGGGTGCGAAAAAATTATTTCTTATTTATTTTTGGGGTTACCATGGTAACCAACAACCCAATTTATTGGTTATCTATGATAATATGCCTTTATCCATCATTAAAGGGTTAAGGCAAAATAAAAATTTGTTCTAAAATGCAAAATGAGCTTTAAGGTACTAAATACTGGACTTATATGGGCATCTACTACATACTTTGTATGCAAAATGTGGGAGTAAATGATGACAAAACTTCAAAATAATGCTATATCATGTAGTATCCACATTGATGCAGGGCATAAAATTAAGGTAGTGGATTATGCTAGCGTCCTACATGTAGGACGGCAATAGAAAATTCTCAATATCTCTGGACATTATTATTTGATTTAAACAAAAATTAGCATGCATATGGAGCTCCATAAGGTCTATCTAAAATTCAAATTTTGTCCCAAAATATTCATTATATCATAGGAAAAACATACATTGATTTTTCAAATTTTCTATAATCTGTTTTTGTCAATTTACCTGATTGTTGGTTGCCATGGCAACATGATGTTGCGTGAGATATGTTCTAATTTGGAATGTTTTCATGATCTATAGGTGTTGAGGTCATATTTACACTAAGATCTCAGATTGTATTCATATTTTGACTAACTTTAACAAGTAGCACAAAACCCATGGCATATGCGTCCTACCAGTAGGACGTTAGCATAATCTGGGTTAAGTTGTCCTCTGCTGGTCTGTGGAATAAAAGCTGGTCATCATTCACCAATTCTGGTTGTTTCAATTAATTGATTTTGAGGGACGGCATATTAGAAGCTATCACCTAAGCAAATACACAATATTTTTGACGTTGAGTGAACATTCCATTGAGTTGAAGACAGGTGTTGTTTTTGAGATTTTATTGCAATCTTTGGTCACAGGTATATACACAATTTAAACAGGACATTGTATCTTTCTTGTTGTCCTTGTTGACTCCCACCGCCCACATGCATGCAATTCCCCCACTTACCAAAGATCCCTTAAGCTGGTGATCCACGTTGCGACATTTTACAAACCGACAAAAAAATTGTGACTGAACTGATTTCCGAACCGACGGTTTTTTGTCGGTTTGGAATGGGTTGGGTAATCAAACCTATTGGTCCTAGAATCGGTCCAGAATCAGTCCCCTACCCATGATCCACAGTGAAGCTAAAAACTGATTATTTCCTTGAATCCTGGATCGCAAATCAATAAGAAAACAGTGGGGAAAAAATCGGTTGATTAGATTATCACAATTTTGGAAATATTTTCATATCTTATGTCTAAATATGGTCAGTAGGACCACAAATATATACTATTTAATCTGTTTGATTAATAACAAGTAAAATAGTAAAATACTCATCGTCATGCATTAAAAAATATATCCCATGAAAGAATATTCATTTTGATACATATTGGTAATATTTTCGTTCTAAAATAGTAAAAAATTAATGAAATAACATTGAAAATACATAGACATAATAAAATCGGTCCAGAATCGGTCCAGAATCGGTCCAAAATTATTAAACAAGTTTAATAATTACGTCGGTCCATTGTCGCTTTGAAATTGGTTTGGAATATTTTATATTTCATTTGTCGGCTTGGAAATCGGCCTGAAAAAATCGGCTGATATGATCCACGTGACGATTTTTTCCAAGGTGAACTGATTTCCAACCGATTTTGAGAATCGGTTGGAAATCGGTTCAATTTTGTCGCAACGTGGATCACCAGCTTGAGGTATTGTATCAGGAGCATCCATAAGCTGAAGTCTCTAGACCAAATCCTCCCTTGATAAATAAAATTGTTCCCTTTCCACCGCCCATGTCTCCTTCTCTCGTAGGGCTGACTGATCACTTAGTTTTCTGAAATAATTTCTTTTGCTTTTTCCTTAAGAAACCTAAAAATGTAACCTAAAAACTCCTGCCTGGCTATTGTTTTCGGCCAACCAACAATATAGCATGAGATTGCCATTAAACAGGGTTTTCCCCAGGACAGAATTAGGTATAATTAGGTTTAGATAGGTATGCAATTATCATAATTACATTAAATGTCATCAGCAATTTTAATAAAAACACGGGAATCACTTATAAGCAATTTTTTTATTTCAAGAAAACTTGATGAGTGACAAAGTAAGTAAATGGTTTTATTCATATTTCAAGTACTTCTGTCATCACACATTGGTTATTATGATAGTTTACTATATTGAAATATATAATAGACCAGTTCTTTCCACTCAAGAAATGTGCATACATTCAGTGAAAGTTAGTTATGTTTAAAGCATGACTTACAGACCTGGACACTATGATATCTCCAAATATCAGACTGTTTTCTTTTTTTAATCTAAGTGTGTCTCGCATTTGATCAAGGGAGCGTTATATCTCGGTCACTGTCTATCAATATATGACTCAGCTATGACCAGCTACTATACACTGGTAACAAAGATAAGGTGACTACAACACTCAGATTAGACACTAAAAAGATAAATAGTTTTGTTCAGGCAACATAGGTCGAAAGAAATAGGGTCGGTAGGTCAATTTAATTTTCTTTTCATTTCTTTTTGATTCACACAAATAGCCTCAGGCAATCTTCAAATTTCAGAAATCAAAGAAGACACCCAGTACAATAATTTCTAGCATTTAAAATGCATCTCTTGATCGAAAATATGCCGTTTCCTGTCAGTTTTTTCTTTGTTATTTAGTTGACAAATGGCCAAAGTTTTAGGGTAGGTTGGGTAAACTGAATACTGTAGCACACCTAGTAGGGCACAGCTATAATGAGGGGAATCTAGGCAGCAAGACACAACATTGAAAACGTTTCATTTTGACCGTTTTCACAAAATGTTACATATCTTCACAATTTAAAATGACAACAGGACAATTGACCCACCAAAAGAAAGAGGAGACATTGGGCTTTACTAATATAGCTCTTCTAAGGATTTAAGATAAAGAGTATTAAAGTTATTTGCATCAAATTACAGCAAAAATCTTCAAAATTTTACAAAACATTTTTTTCTGATGGTAAAGATATATCATTACCACCTATAGTTTTGTTACAAAAAGCTGTATATCAGATAGATTCTCCCAGTTTATGGAAGTAAATTACCTTAGCTTTCCAACAAGGTATAAGATAGTTGGGCAGCTACCATGATTAATTCAAGGAATACCGAGCCGATATTTAATATTGATGAAACATTGACATTTTTCTGTTGAAAATGCCCTTGAAATAGCCTCAAAATGAATTTTTCATCAAGTATTCTAATCAAAGTGAGAACAAAATTACAAAAATGATCAAAGACACTCACTACCCATGATTGGTACTACATAAATGTGTCTGGTAATGTGTTGAACAGGTTTCTCAACAACAAACTTGTCAAAAAGAGATACTATGCAAGTAATTTCTGTGCGATAGTTTACCAAAACACAAAGAAAATAGGCAAAATTGCCTTGAACTTTAGCATATGGTAACTATATCAACCAGCTTTCAGAGGAAAAAGTCACAGGTCATTCCAATTTTATTTTCATAACTTTCCCATATCATAAGATCAATATACCAAACAGCTAATAGAATGAAGATTTTGCAAGGGGTATGAGCAGAAAATTGTTTTATGCCAATTACAATTGCTGGAAAAAAGCTCCAAAAAGTGTGGTGCTATCTACAATATCCACAAATACAGTGGGACTGCACATCAGCAGGGGTCGAAATAAGGTCTAAATATTCAGGGGCCAGTCGGGCCCTCTACTATGAAAGTCTAGGGGCCCGAGGTAACTTTAGTACTGCCCTTTCTATCAATCTTATTCAAAATATTGGATATCCTATGGGACAGTCGGGCCCCTCCAAAACACAATCTGGGGGCTCGACCATTTTTCTAGGGGCCTCGGGCCCCCGGGCCCGTGCTATCTCGACCCCTGCATCAGTCCTGTTCATAAAAGCCCACAACCTGGAGGTTATCACAACTGGTACAAGTAAAGTTCACAGGCTATTCAGAGGTGACAGACTCAGGCAGAAAAATCCATCCTATGGGCCACTTGTATTAGAAACACAAGGCAGAATACATGGAAACCCGAGGAGAGCGCTCACCACACCACTGGTCTCTCTGCCTGCCTAAGGAAACTATGAAAAACCACCTAAGTATGACAAAAACCATGTAACTCTGTAGGTGGATTTCCTTTTGGAAACGGAAAATCCACGTCCGGACGTTAGGAGGATTTTTACAATTCTTTTGGAAACCAAAAATCCATGTCCAGCCTTGTAGGTGGTTTTTATTTTCACGTTCACTGTTATGGAAACAGGAGTGCATCTGCGGGTGGTCCCTGATTGTCAGAGAAGGTCCCACTAGGCGTGCTAGAATACAACTATTTTTGCCCTTTAGGCCTTACACAAATATGATTATTGCCCTTTACTAGTGATACACCTGAGACATAGGCCCCAGATGTAGATAGTCCAGTTAGATAGGACGCATTGATTTGATATACTAACCTTGTGTAAGCTTATACGATTAAGTATAAATATGTTTACAAAAACGGATTTATGCACAGGATAACAATATCACTAAAAGCATTGCACTCCATTTGCAGGACTGTCTCTAGAAAAGAAAACAAATGAACAACGTTTTCTAAATACAATTGCACACACACACACGGCCGCAGACACAGACACACGCTATATGTAATGCACGAATGATAACCTCACAAGCAATGGGTATAAAAACATTTTCAGATGAGTGACAAAACTGTGTTCAAAGCTAAACCAAACTGTATGTCATTTATTCATACCCATAGATATTAAAGAGCATTGATATCACATTTTTGTTTCTCTTATATCAGTGACCAACCGTTCACTTTAGGTGCATAATGATCTTTGTCAAATGTCATGTGTACACTCACTGTGGTCCGTCGCATAATCTCCTCGCTGTTGTGAGGGTTGTCCACAACAGCGAGACCCCTCCCTGTTCAACAGCGAGTGTATCCAACTTTGGCGATAACAACGAAAACATACCCAAATTTTCAACATATCAGAGAAACATTTTGGGGTTGTCATTTTAACATTTTTGTTTTCAGTATCTGTTAGATGTGTCCCTCAGCTCTTGAAATGTGCAGAAGGCAAGTAGCGGAAATATATTTGTCAATAGATTATATTTGTTCAAAGTTTGTGCAAAACCTTCGCTGTTGCGAGGGTTGGCACATTGAAAACCTTAAGGATATTGCTGTTGCGAGACCCATATCTAAACCCTCACTGTGGTGTTGCTGTTGCGAGGGTTGGCTTATGCGACGGAGCACTGGTACCTGTAACAAACCGTTTTCTTGATATATGGGTCAGTCAGCTCAGAAAGGTATCATTGAGGATTAGATTGATTTGCATTTTTCTTCTGAAACAGGCACAGACGATTACTTATTTCTGTGATCTTTTGATCCCCAAACCAACTAATCGGTATAGACCTTGAGCATAATCATATGTTGTCAACTCATCTAAAACGCGCCACCATATTGGTGATTAATTTGGTATCATGATTTTACTAATTTTACAATTCCTATACATTTAGAATTTTCCTTCATATTTACTTGTTCCCATACTTGTAAGTCTACTTGTGACAGGGTTTGACCTTAACATAGAGTTACTAGTACCGGGTACTAGTAAAAATCTGATCGGGCTAGTACAAATTCTGTGCAGCTAGCCCGGTGGGCTAGTAGAAAACATGATGTCCTAAAAAATAATGTTTTGCATGACCTGTTTAGTAAAATTACACTATCTCCAAAACTATAGGCAGAATCCTAACATGTTATACATCAACTGAAAGGATTTTTGGTCGGGTTAGTGAAGTCTATCACGGGCTAGTGTAAAATCTTAAGCACTAGCCCGGTGGGCTAGTTGGGAAAAAAGTTAAAGAAAACCCCTGATTGTGGTAGTGATTAATCAAAATAGTAGATCTCTAGTTACATGATATGGTGCAAATACAATGCTTTGATGTCTTGCTCGTGCATTAAAGGTGGTGATCCACGTTGCTACAAAATTGGACCAATAGTGAGCCGATTTCCAAAATATTTTCTATCTTGAAAATCGGTTGAAAATCGGTCCATTGTGGATAATAATTGTGACGTGGATCATGTCAACCGATTTTTTCCAACCGATTTCCAACCGACATATGTGAAAGTGAATTATTCCTACCGATTTCCAACCGATTTCCAACCGATGATGGTCAGACAAAATTATTAATCATGTTTAATATTTTTGGACCGATGCTGTGTGATGTTTATTTATTGTTTTCACTTTTTTCTGTCCGTATATACACACTGAATATTATATATTTCTGGGTGCATGTATGCTATTAATGTGTTTGATACAAATTTCATGTTAGTTTTAAATTAAACGAGCTTAGCTTAAATTATTATTAAACCATGCGATTTCTTTTTCATTCTTTTCCTATACATTTCTAGTTTAAGATACTAGGAAATAATCAGTTTTCATCAATGGATCATATCACAACGTGGATCACCGGCTTTACTAATATGTGGGTAAAACCATTCAGCATGAATATGGCACAATGAAGTTCTTTTTATACCATGCCGTGTTCACTGGCAGAGACGATGAACCATTTTGTATATAAACACGTATCTGGTCTTTGATATTCTTATACATGTGTACATTGCTCTTATCTAAAACCATCACAGAAACGTCATAGACTATGATAAATGAGTGGTTATACTTGATCACAGTTTGAAATGGTAATGTTAAAAAATACCCAATATTCATACAAATCACATACACAAAGCACACATGAGGGCAAAAGAAAGTGAGAACCCCCAATTTCACCTTTCCCTAACTTCATACACCAGCCATAGGTCACGTAACCTGCCATATACCAGTCACACAGTAACTATATACATTTAAGCAAGGTGATTGGTTATATATTTTTCTGGATTTCGTTATGTTTTCATGTAGCTATAAATAAACTGTTTTTGTATATATCTATGATATATTTCTATTGGTTAACTATATATATGACTCAAGAGATCACTGCAATTTGTGATCGCCCATCAGTAAACGAATAAGAATTGTATTGAAATATGTAGCCACTTATTGTAGAATCAACGATTCTGTAGGCATTGAAGCAATGATAATTTTGGTAGAATGCTCAAGGGTTTTCCATTAATAAGTACGTACACGCAATAGGGGATTTTCACTTTACCCTCCGAGGTCCTTAGATAAAGAGAGTCTTTAAAGGGGGAGGGGGCGCCCATATTAAAAAGGGTCCTGGTCACCCATGAGAGGGCCTGAGGGTTACATTTAAGGGATAATGTTCTATAGAAACAACTTGAATAAGATGATAAAGATATCTAAAGTTCTCAATATGAGTGGGAATGAAGTATACAATTATGCAGGGTTTAAAATTAATTATGATAAATACCCCCTAAAGTCCAGCTTGCTTTATCACCCTACTGATACAATATGAGGCTGAGTGACCTAGTGATATGAAATGTACGAGACTGAGGGTCACAGCACAGACTGAGTGATCAGGCTCAGGGGATAGGGGGAGGGGGTAAGTGGTAATTAGCATAAATGGTTCAGGTGTGATGTCATCACCCTGAAAGGCCACCAGAGGGCATGAGGGCAGAGTATGGTGAGACAGGAAACTTGGGTTTACGGGGTTTATATGATTAATGATAAATCCTACACAACAGTTCTATTATACCTGCACATAATGAATACTTTGAGCCATGTGAACATCATATTGTTTCTATCCCTTTAAAAAAAGAGGTTTTAAAAAAAGGGTGGGGGCACCCCATCTAAATCTGTCCGCACACAACCTGATACTACCTGTGTGGACAGGGGGGGATCTTTACCATCTCCATTCTGAACTTTTGTCAAGGTAATATATAGAAACCGAAACCAGGGGCCACACAAGCAGCTCCAGGCAGGATCTTTATTGGGGTTTGAGAGTGCATCTTTGTTTTGGAAGAATCACTCAACTTTCTAGTATGATTCATTCTTGTGCCTTTGTATAAATCATTTCTATGATATGCCAAAAACCTGGAGACTTTTACCCCTTTCAGACTACACATTATAATGCACATCAAAACGCTTCAGTGCACTCTCTGGGACCTGTCTGAACGGAAGAGCATTCTAGAAAGTGCATTGAAGTGCATTATAACCGCATTCTAGAATTCGCATGTGGAGCAGCAGTGGAGAATATGATTCGCTTCGCTGCGGTTATCAACGTCCATGTGAAAGATCCAGAAGCCAAGCGAACCACATTCTTATACCCTTTCAAACTACATGGTATAATGTGCATCAAACCACATCAAGTTGCTTCAATTCGCATTCTAGCGGATGTCTGAACAAAAGGGCATTCTAGAATGTGCATCAATGCGCTTCAGAACCGTATTCTAGAATTCGCATCTGAACCAGCACCCCAGAAAACGATTCGGTTCGGTTCACTTCTCAATGCCTGTGTGAAAGATACAGAAGCGAAGTGAACTGCATTCTTAGTATATGAATTCATGATTTTATAGGTGAAGTGTGAAAGGGGTATAAGGGCCCAAGAGGAGGTGGGGAGCGTGAAATTTTTGAAAATGTACATACGCACTACATTGAAAGATTTACATACACACTTAATAGAAGACCTTTTACATCGAAAATTTTACATACACACTTAAAAGAAGACCTTTTACATCGAAAGGGGTTTCATGGACACCCAAAAACATATATACGTAATATAGGTCCCAATATAGATATAGTATAGTAGTGTATATAGTCATAGTAGTGTATATTTAAACACAACAATTTTTTTTAGACCATCTTAATTTAAGGATTGACACATGTGGTTGGGCAGTGATTTGTGGTACTTTAGACTTTTGCATTTTTCTTAAAGTATTTCTCTATCTACACAGGTGTAATAAATATAGTTCAAATGCCTATTATATAGTCTATCCAAAGATATAGATTATATGTAATAGCGTTTTGATGCTTTTCAGTTGTGGTCGCTCAAAGAGAAAAGTATATTTTTTCACTTTTATTTTTTGAACAAAGATTTCTCAGGAACCATTTAAGATAGATCTTTGAAACTTTGGACCCTTGTTTGAAACATTCTAGTGGAGGGAAGGGTATCTTTTTTCAATCTTTTAAAAAAAAATATAATGTACAAAATAGAAATAATTCACATTGAAGTTACCCGTTTTTGGGCATAGAATAAAAACTAAATCAAAAATCAAAAATCTGAGACACCCTTCCCTGCATTCGAAAGTTATTGACATGTGTGAAAAAGATTGGGCATGTAGCTTCATTAGTTATTGAGATATCCTTGTTCAAAAAATAAAAGTGGGAAAATTGGTTTTTAGGTAATATTTTTTCAAATTCTCCTCTGAATTTCTAATAAATTATATCACTGAATAGTGAAAAATCAGACCTTTCAAATGGTATATATGACATTATTGTAGCAAAATTAGGTGTGGAGATACATGCCAAAACATAAATCATGCTCCAACCACCGGTGTCAATCCTTAAGTGATCGAGTTTGTTATTTTTTGAACTTGCAACGTCTTTTCCTACTATGGTGTCCTTAAAGATCAGGAGCCATGTTAGAAACTATTTAGAAGAATCAAATCAATCCTATAATAGGGAAAATTCTCATTCCATTGGATATGTCTCACTTGATAGAATAACGTCGCTCACAACACTGGAATTGTTCTTTAGTTGTCCTTTTTGGCCAAAATGTTCCCAAACAGTTACACTCGCCCTTCACACCTGAAAGTATAGTACGTAATACATAACGTAGAAAAATACATTGACCATTCACAAGAAAAACAATATCGAAACAAAATGCTTGTACAAGGATTGGTTGTCTGCAGAAGCCATATTTTTGTATACGTGTAGATCACATTTCCAATGGTTTTGTCTAAGCATACAATTTTTGAAAAAAATAAAAAGTTCGGAAAAAGGAAAAATTCTTTCCACACAGCCTAAAAATGGTCAGTGGGTCAGCGAACATCGTGGGAGTTTTTAAGTTATTCTTTATTATTATCAAGTATTTTGATAAAGAGCTAATCACCTGTTCACAGTGTGGTTTCGCGAATGGCGGTTGCATTTGGACCGTTAACAGTCGAAGCTGGGTTGGAGTGTTTAGGAACTGTTGGAGTAGGGGAGGTCACAAAAAGAGCAGCAGCTGTGTCCGGGTCGGCGGGTTGACTGGTGTTGGATATCACTGAAAAAAATACAGGCAATTAACGGGGTGTGTACACACAAAATACTTGTGGAATATGTCCAATAGTTGTCTTTGTAATGGCTGTATTACACTACACGTCTGGTCCCGTTGGAAGCATATTACATGTATACCAGGAGTTTTGGGGTTACATGGGGGTAGGGGAAGCGTTTGGTTGCATTGGGTCGCGATGGGTCATGGTGGTCTCCAAGCTCGTTGTAGATTTTTAGACGCATGTCTGTAAAATTATGCAAATCAGTTGCATTGGGCACCGTTACCCGACGCAACCTAGAACCGACGATAATGTAATAATATTATGGCCTTAAGTGTTACAATAACCTCAATAATTGACTTTTTTTGATGAATGAGGGAATGTCTAGAATAAATTTATCTTAAGAAATCATAAGTGTAAAGACCTGTATATGTATATATATATATATATATATATATATATATATATATATATGATTACAAATACATTCTTAGTCACTCACACACACCTTTTTTGTTGTTGAAGCACAGGAGATCCTTTTTCCAGCAAACTATCAATCCAACGGCAATTGCAAGTGTCAGCGCCAAGGCGGGAATCCAGATCTTCACAGCCGCCGGACCTAACACTGAAAAAAAAAGAAAGGTTAAAACGTTAGGCAAATCTGTCTTTGACCACTGACATTCTGGGTTAGTCAGTGATTATCTAACTTTCTAATCCCCATCTATGTACATCTTTCCATTGTAATACTAACCCCTTGGTCACATTGATGAACCATCTAACCCTAAGGTTGGTCAAGAAATAATTTCTTCTCATTATCATTAGTAGGCAACTTTAAGTATGATTAAAAGGCCACGGTGAATTGATATGACACCCTTATGATGATTATTTTGTAATGTTCTAAATTACTTGAATCCCTAAGTCAAACTGACTAACCCAAGGAGGTATGGATAAGGCGGGTTCCGTTGTTACGTGTCAAATTTAAGAAAAAGTTATTTCATGTGTCTTTGTCCCTTATATATTACAATGCCCCTGTTCCTTATGTGTGCTACTTTAAGTAGAATTAACAAGCTAAGCGGTCACGACCTTGTAGAGCATATATGCTCCAAAAAGAGGCGATCGCAGTATAAGACCATAGTAACAATTTGGACTGAGCGAACATTGACCACTCGGTAAAGGTCATGTGTACTGGGGAAAGGGCAAAGGAAACCCGTGGTCTTGCTGGCGAGGAAAATGCAATTATTCATGTATGTTTTTTTTGTCTTTCCTGCACATCCCTACGGCCTGAAGCATGATCTGTAAGAACCGATGAAGGAAGTACTGCGAAGTGTTGTGCGATCACCCAAAAAAAAAAAAAAAAAAGAGGAATGGAAGCGTGTGTTCAGTGGCGTCACATATATGAAGTGTGCGCAAGCTTATCCAGTCTGTCTATAAACTTTGTGCAATTGTAGGTAGACGTAAATATTGTCTGTAAAGACTGAAATGCAAGTGAACAACATTTGTGTTATTGTATCAACAGGTACAATAAAGTCGACAACATGATCTGTTTAAGCACTTCTCTTTCAGTTCAATGTGAAGTGTGTGTGCTGGTCCTGTGAACTCGTTGGAACATGCAACACCCCCTGCTCTAACCACGCCAGCATTTCACTCGCTGATGCAATACCACCATCTAAGATCCCCACACATTGCCTCCCAGGATGCTCTAGTCAGTACAATGCTTTCTCCACCCAACTTTCTATACCTATTTCTCGGCTATGACTAACCGCATAGCTTATTCATTCTATTATAGGTTACACTTCACCATTCTCAAGACATATCTTCCTATCTCATTTAAATCAACTGATAAGGCCAACCCGAGAAACACTTACAAACTTTCTTTTTATTCTGCATGCAATCTGCTGTTATCCAGCCTACCACAATCACCACTCCCGCCATTAGTCACCACCAGTCTAGCACTGCCGGCACCCAGCTCACTTCCACTGGGAAAACCGATGACTCATACCTGACGGTCCCCCCATTACAATAGAAAGGCGATCACTTTCAGTGATCGCCTCTCAATAATATATCAGAGTTATAAATTAATGTTGCATAGCTAGGCCACTATACTCTACCACGCCCATATACAGTGCCCGTATAGGCCTATATTACATACCAATGCCGAAATATGTCATGAATGCTTACTGGACACTGTCATTCAGTGTTTTTGGTGTATTGGCACAGTGGGGAGTATTTGTGTATACTGTTTTTCTCTTTATTTTGTGAATTCTTAATTGATTTGCATGATTTTTTTTAACGTTAGGTAAAGTAATGCAATCTGATTAAAGGAAAGCTTGCACATAAAGTCACGAAGTGCAATGTTCTTTTACAATTCATTTGACTAAAGCATTCTAAAAATATTTCAAAGGTAAAAACTTGAAAATGTCAAGGTTTCAGGGAATTATTCAGGCTCCTCAGTACTCCCCTTGCTACGTCACAGCTCTGGGAATTCCTTCTCAAGTTGTCCCTGATTAATGAATGGTTGTAGATAGATTATTTTTTGATTTATCATGACTTGCATTAGGTCAAATATACAAACCTTTGGTTAGAGAGCATAACTCTTATTACAAATTCTAGAGGGATGGGATCCGATTCCCTTCTAAGGGAAGATGGGATTCCCCAAGAACTCCCCTTGCTACGTCACAAATTTGGGGATTTCCTTTGAAAAATAAGATGAAATGCAAGTTTTGTTAATGTCCCCTAGTTATGTCAAAGTTATGAATTTTCTTTAGATTTTTCTCAGATTAAAAGTGGAAGAAGTGACTGACATGCTGCACCGATTTCATTGAAAAATAATCAGCATGTACTTATGTGCAAGGTTTCCTTCAAATAGAGATAAAACAAGGCAGTGGACACTCCCAATGTCAGTTATGGCTGTAATTTTACTGCATAGCAACTGCGTACTTCAGTGTTAACTGAAAAATCACTGCCTTGTGGTCCAGGGAGCTAGCCATCCATTGATCCATGTATGCGTATGCATAATAAACGTATATGTATGCATAGAAGTCCAATCCATAGATGTATCAAAAACAGATGATGCTGTGTGCACATACTTCTCCATTATGGCAATAAGACATTAGTAATCAAACAGTTATGGAGATCAGCATAGTAGACATTACATTTTACTTGTCAAAATTACTACAGTAGGATGATATAAATGATCATAAGAGTTAGAAGCCTTATCATACATAAAAACACATAAATATACTAAGTATAGGGTCTTTGTTTAATCAAGGATGACATATAGTGTGATAGTTTCTGTAGTGGATCAACCCATTAGATACTTTTCTGCAGGAAACCCTACTGATGTCATATTTCTGACGCTTCCCTATCTGTAGTGCGCGTGTATGCATGGAAAAGGTCCTGGAGGCTTTCCAAAACGCATTGTAATATGGATGATGGACACACAGACTGATCATGCACCATGGACATATCAAGGACGGATTTCAAGCCCCCCCCCCCCTTTGGGTCGAATTTAATTATCTTTTGATGTCAAACTGAGGTCCCTAGAGGGGGCGCAGTGGCCGTTTTTAATATAGGCACTCCTCCCCCCCCCCCCATCCTTTTTCAAAGTTTCTGGATCCGCCCCTGCATATGGGTGGCTATCTTATATTGGTTTATTAGACCATTTTTATACGCATACGGACTATGCATCACGCACGACGGACCTATGAAGAGCTAGCTTGATGCATCATGCGTCATGCTTAGGATTTATGTGTAAAGAATTGGACATAAATATAAGGTATACCCATCCATATGATCATGATGCATGATCTTTTTTTGTGGGTGTGATCCGTATACATTTTGGAAAGTCTCCACTCTAGAACGATTTTTCACGTATATACATATACATACTATATGGACAGGGAATCCCTCGAAATGTGGCAATTGAGAAGGTGGAAAAATCGGCTTTCATGAATATAATAAGATTGTTTAGAAATCGGGGCCTGCATACTCAAATCCCCCCTTTTCTTTTCATTTTCCTATTTTTTAATTTTCTCATGAATTGCCCCATAAACAATGGCCTACCTAAGGCAAACAAGAGGGGATTATCTTCTATGGACACGTTGACTACTGAGGAGATCTCATTTTGACAAGTAGCGCCTAAAATACAATGATTATTGATTATTAATTGTAACTATTAATGTCTAATGTAATTAATGTCTAACTGGCATATAGGGAACTATATCTATGTATACACTCAACGTTAATTTTGACGGATCTATTGATAGGACTTTTACACATACATATATGCATTATGCATATTAAATGCATACGAATTACGAACATAGATAAAAGGACCTATTACTGGCTAGCTCTACCCACTAGTCATAGTATGAATAAGAGGTAACTCAATGAAAAATGCATGGGTGACAACTTCCACATTCACAAGTAGGACTTACATTTATCATACCCTAGGGTGATACAGGTTCAGTAGACCCCAGTGTGGTTAAGAGTTTAATACATCACTGATACAAACAGGGTGATAACCAAAGTGTTATCACCCTACAGAGCACCCTGTCACACCTCAGAGATATACGTCCACTGAGCTCCCATGCAATCACCTCTGTGGCCAAAGCCTTTTTTTCGTTATGTTAAAAGTTGGTATCACTATGCACCATAGTTAACTGGGTCAAGCCCACATCTGGGCACTTGAGGAAACCCAGAATGCTATAGTCGGAGCGATGATTACACGGAAATCTGAAGCGACTAAGGAGTATGCCTACAGGGTGATACAGGAAAGTAGTTTCGGCAGAGAAAATAGTTCCCCTTGGTAAGTTAGTCTAAGCTTTAAAGGGAGGGGCCAGTGAAATTTGATGTTCTTTCAATTTCTAGACATGCATACCATTTGTATAATTATAAATAGCTTCCTTTCACAGCAAATGAAGTTTTCTTATCAAAACACATCTTCTTTGAAGCCCTGTCATCCTGAAAATGGATGTCTGTGTGTGACGTCACACATGGAAGACAAAGTCATTGATTTCAATTTTGTAATTTGCTAAACCCATGAAATTAATTTTTTTTACTTATTTTAATGAATAATTCAATTTCATATTTTCTAACACTATATATTAGACTCATTATAATAGAGGGGTGGAATAAAGTTTTCTGTTTTTCACCTTGTCTGTTTGTGACGTCACCCTCAAATATATGCACTATGCCCGCTGCACCAGCTGCACTCAGGGATGTTCACTTTAGATTAGAAAACTATATAAAATCCAAACTTATGAAGAAAATCGTATGGAATTTGGTATGGTAGTTACTTGGACAGGGGGACTATGGCACTACAAAAAATTACATTCACTGGCTCCTCTCTTTAAGAATTCACTTAAAAATATTGCCAGGGTATGATAAATCCAAAACCAACCAGGGAGAAGGTCCTCGATGGGTTATCAACCCTTGGTGCATCAGGGATATCAGAATTGAGCAGCCCTCGGGCCCTTCCTTCAGGCTGATATCCCTGAATGTGACTGATACACCTTGAGTTGATAACCCACCTCGTACCTCCTCCCCGGTTGGTTATACATTATGTATATATACACGACTTCAAGTCCGGGCTCACAGATGCTCACGCTATTTGCAGGATTATCGACTCTCATAATCTCAGCCATAATTACTATGTGAAAAAAGAATCGTGATATTTTCCTGTATTTTGATTAAATGAAAGATAACAAGTGGTCATACAAAATCACAATTAACAGTAATATGACTATAGTGACAACTTAGGTTCCTGGATACCTACTGGATTTCTTACTTGACAGTGGTGTTGTCGATGCAGGAACTCCGCTATATTGGCGGCACCATTGACCTGATAAAGATACAAGAAAAATCATTAACTTATATCAAAATATTGTCAGGGGCGCTGTCAAGGATGGGGCCCACCTAATGTCTATTTATCAAGTAGATTTATAATATCATCCAATTTACTTTTAGTCTTCAAATGCACCGACTCATGATGGGTGCCTATGTGTCATCTAATTTGATAGAATAAATCAATGGCACTTTTGTTCTAGTTTTACTTAATGAACTACATGTATAGTTATTATTTCTACACACATGTTGAAACCCTTGTCCTTTATTGTTACAAACTAATGCATTTCATAAATAGTACCTTCAAAGAACACATGAAAGAATTCACGTGTAGATTTATTTTAGTATCATTATTACTTCAACTTCATGTACATAGGTGTGCATGTTCTTCCAATTGATTTGGGCACTTTTGTTCGAGTTTTACTAGACACAAATCGTTTAAGAAAAAATCAAAGTCATCTTCAGTTTGGCCTCTTTTCGCGAGATCTACTAAACATATCATACACTTTGAACTGACCTGGACAGTCCTTCATGCACACCATTTCGGTGTACTTGTTGTCCCGCCAACAATGGTCTTTACAGGGCATCTGTCTTGTCACCGCGAAGCCGTCACTTGAAGTCTCGTTGTAAAATTCAGTGAAACCAGAAATATCCATTACCTTTTGGCAGTCTGTTAAGAAACACAAAGTTTTACTTATGTGACATCTCACAGTGACACTGTTACAAGTTAATGTTTATTTACCAGGGGCGGATCCAGAAAGGATGGGGTGGGGGAGCGGATCCACCTTTCTTTTGTTGGAGATTTACTTCACGTGGAGAAAAAAAGACGTCGCATATGCACATGCAAATATTGATGATACTCATAGACAAGACCAGTTTATGGTAGTATAAATCTATGTAGTGGACTGCTGGTGGACCCTGGTGATCCTCACATGAATTACTACCTATGTACTTATTATTCACCAGGTGGCAGGTAGAGTTGGGATTGGTCACAAGTCAGGTGCCCTCTTCCCATTCTCACCTTGCCCTTGCAGCAGTCAACACCCCTGTGTATAACAAAGTTTTTTCTTTTTGTCTTTTTCCCAGTTGATATGACTTGACTATGTGTCCATTATTACTACTGTAATAAATATTAACAACTGGGATTGCCCAAACAGAGTGTCAGCCTTATTCATTATCAGAAGGAACGCATGGAATTTATATCTCAGTACTATACTTATACGTGGACCCCCTTTTTTATAATCCTGACTTGCCCCTGTTAGCAGTGAAAATTTCATGTCTTTCGATAACTGGTGCCAACCCCAATGGTTATACCTTAAAAGCCTGATCCCCACTGAGCAAACCAACACCTCGCTTAAGTCACACAGGGTAAACTGTGCCTCCCAGTGAGGACTGAGCTTGGGGGCTCATTTTGTTGACAGCAACCCAGTTTTATAACCCTGTCCATCATCAACGACCAACCATTTTGAATGGCTTGGTTGCCTTGGTTGGAAAAGATTAAATAACTTCGAAAAGCTGACGGAAATCATGTTTTGTCGTCCTGTGGAAACCCATCAAGACAGTATTACCATGATGTCTGGTGACTCAACAACTATAAAGATATAGTTGCTGTGGTTTGTGGTGAAAGATTGAGCAAGTTTGATATTTTTCGACTGTATACTTTAGGCGTGTTCCATAGGACAACAAAATGTGGTTTGTCAGCTGCAATTATAACCTGTGGCCCGTTACACAATGGGTTTCGTAACAACAAAAATGATTTTATTAACGAAATTAATATTTTCGTAACAACAATGGTTTCCACACAGTTCTTTTCTATATTTAGAATGCTCCCAGAGAACTGTAACTTTTGCTGAATTTTCTCAAAATTGTTTACCTTTTTACATCAATTTACAGAATTCAATTTCATTCATTAGAACCAGAGATTTTACTATTGTTGTAAAATCATAACAACGAAATCTTTGTTAAAGATATCTTGGTTTGATCCTCACAACGAAAATCCATTGTGCAATGGGCCACTGTGGCCCGTTGCACAATAGAATTTCGTTGTTAGGATGAAACAACGAAAGCACAACGAACTTTTGCTTAACGATGAAATGTTTTGTTGTTACGAAAATATTCCACTCTTACTTAAATAGTAAATATCTCAGCTTCTATTCAATGGAATTGAATTCTGTAAATTGATATAAAAAGGCAAGACATTAGAGAAAAACCAGTAAAAGTTACAACTCTTTGAGGGTATTCTAAATATAGAAAAAAAAATGTTAAAAAAGTTTCGTTGTTACGAAAATAACTGCAAATAATTTATTAAGCAACAACGAACTCTTTCATTGTTTATCATATTTTCGTTGTTACAAAACCCATTGTGCAACGGGGCACAGGTCTCCAATGAGCAAACACACACCTCGTTGAAAAAAAACCAACTTTATCTGTGAGTGACTAATATAAATGCACAGTGGTCCGTCGCATAACGGGTATCGCTGTTGCGAGGGTTGTCCACTACAGCGAGACCTCTCCCTGTTCAACAGCGAGTGTATCCAACTTTCCTCGCTGTTGCGAGGGTTGGCACACCCCAATTTTCAATGTATTGGGGGGGCATTTTGGGGTTAGAATTTTTACATTTTGTTTTCACTAACTTTTAGATGTGTTCCTCAGCTCTTAAAATGTGCAGGAGGTAAGTGGCGGAAATGTATTTGTCAATAAATTAACTGTCTTCAAAGTTTGTACAAAACAATCGCTGTTGCGAGGGTTGGCAAATTTTAAACCTTAAGGATATCCCTGTTGCGAGACTTAAATCTAAACCCTCGCTGTGCTCTCGCTGTTGCGAGGGTTTGGTTATGCGACGGAGCACAGGTGCCAGGCTGGCAGATGATTAAGGCCTGCATGGTCCCCACTGACATTAGAAAGTGACTTAGTCAGTCAAGTAGCGTCAAAATTCATCCTGGGTGACTGAAGTTATTTGTTCAGGCCAACGACTAAACACCCGTGAAATCAAACAATTTAAATATTTAATTTTGTTAGTCAGCCGACAAAAGTCCAAGACCCACAATGCGACAAAATGCCAACCAGTTTTCTTATAATCCATTTTTTTGTATATTTGAACGATACTTCCCTGTAAAAATTACGATTTTTTCTGTTAAGGATTATTTAAAATTCTTTGGAAAATTCATGTTTAATGAAAAAAACGATTCTTTAACAAACCGATTTTCAAAATTGGCGAGGTGGGGGTTTGCTCAGTGGGGAACAGGCTTCACCCCGTTTTTAGGGATTAAGTCAGCAGACTAGCCCCAAAAATATTGTCAGACATGTTTGCTTTCAGGGGTATTAAAGGCGGGTTTCCACAGAACGACAAATCATGAGTGTCGGCAGCCCTGTGGTCTTAACCCTTTCCACCCTCAAGGACCAATACTTGTAAGTGCCAATACTTGCTGTGTTTGGAAAGGGCTTTAGCCTGGTCCCTGCTGGCACTTGAAAGTGACTTGGTTGGCTGACATAGGTCTATAGTCGTCCTGGGTGACTAAAATTGATCATTCAGGCTAACTTGATACCTCAAAAATCAAATGTGTCTGATACTTTTTGGGGTAATTAAGCCAGCTGACTAATCCCATAAAAACAGACTTTGTCGACTCGTCCACCAAAGTGGGCCAAAGTGGCGCCATCCCCAACAATAAGGAGAACAACTTGTTTGGGCCACTGGGTACCAGCCTTAGGTTATTGATGTACATGCCAGGCACCAGCGTCAAGCAAGTTCCCCGTATGCTATACCGATAACCTACTACTGGTACCCAGTGGCCCAGGAAAGTAGTTTTCTGGTAGCTCAAAGCAGACTGTGCCTACTCAGTGGGGACCAAATTTAACTAAAGCCCCGTCCCCACGGGTGAAAAGTGTTGACGATGAACTATGAACGATAAAGAATGCCCCGGAATAAGTGGTAAGTAGACGGACTGGTGCCAGGTAATTAACGGCGCTACTTATTTCCCAACGATAAAAACGGCTGACAAAGAAAAAACCCGCCGTCGTCGACGATAAACATATTAAACAGGCCTAATATTTCGGTGGAAAAGTCCAACGATATAAGGTTTTATATCGTCAGACAGCCTGGCACCATTTTTGGACGACAGACAGGTGTCTGTCGTCCATAAACTCATCATCCATTGCGTCCCAATGATAAAAAATTATCCCAATGATAAAAATTATCGGCCGACTTGAGAAAATTCGGCCGACAAATAGTTTATCCTTAACGATAAACTTTAATCGGCCGACGACTTCATCCCGTGGGGACGGGGCTTAAAGCCCCGTCCCCACAGAGGAAAAATGTCAACGATAAACTATGAACGACGAAGGGGACTTCATCGTCGACGATGAAGGAGTGAAGCCAGTCCCCTGTAGACAACCTGGCACCAAGCAATTAAAGAAGCCACAGGGTTTCCTGACGATAAAACCCGCCGACAAAGATAATTCCCTCATCGTCGACGATAAAGATATTAAACAGGCCTAATTTTACATTGAAAAATACCGACGATAAACGGGTTTATTGTCCGCCACCCTGGCGCCTTTTTCTGGACGATAAACACCTCTTTATCGTCCAAAATTCATCGTCCATCACGTCCCAACGAGTCTATAAACTTTCCCGAAGTCGACGACGGGATTTATGTCGTCGACGACGGGATTTTTGTCGTCGACGACGGGATTTATCGGCCGACAAACGTTTATCGTCGGAACATTTCACTCTCGTGGGGACGGGGCTTTATACATGTCTTTTTTTCACGTTTGTCGTCCTGTGGGAATCCGCCTTTAAGTCGGGTCTATCTTTTGCACGTTTTCCGTCCTGTGGAAATCCCCATTAATTCTATTTTTTCATAATTTTCATCCTGTGTAAACCCGCCCTTACCTTGGACAGATGGACATCTTCCCATGCAATCGTCGACAGGATGTGTGGTATTGCACAGCACAATACATCGCTGTGGCAAGAGTGGCGGAACCTTAAGAAAAAAACAAATGCTATGAATTGGTGGCTATCCTTGTTAAAAATATAAGGACAAACATGGGTTCAAACGTACATACATGTACACATTTCCGTTTTTTTTTCGCAATTGCAATAATATTGTAATACCCTCCCGTGCTATAAAGCCACACATGCCACAAAGAAACACAGTGGCGGATCCATCATTTTGGAATGGGTGTGTCGCGTTTGGAAAAAAAATATTTTATGGTTTGAGCTGAACTTACGTTTAAAACGTGAATTCCCCTCCCCCAACCGTTTGATAGCCATCATAATCCCATACTTATGCATCTGAACGCATTTGGCCTAACCTTTTACCCCTAGATGCGTATGCATACATGTTATAACGGCTGCTACTTGTGCTAGTCAAACTAACACAACATTCAATTTCAGGGATTATGGTCGGATGGCAGTGCCGGTCAAAGTGTATCCAAGAATTACAAACATACTTTTGAGACAATAATATTGATTTGATCTTTGTTTTTTGTTGAATATTTTGTTAAATATTGGTTAGAGATAGGGGGCTGTGCCACCAAACCTTCTTTCCTTTTTCTATTTTTCAATTTTCTTACAAATTGCCCCATATACAATGACTGACCTAAGACAAACAACAGAGGGTTATCTTCTATCAACACGTTGACAACTGAGGTGATCCCGTTCTAACTAATGTCAGGCTCTTAACAGAGCTGACGGAAAAACTCTTATTATCTTACTTTTTCTAAAGCAGTCTTAAACGCGGGGATGCTAGAAATGCGATGCTTCGAAGTTGACTTAACGTTCCCGTAGAAATATAGACCTTGTGCAGACAGGATCACCTAAATAGATTTTTCACAATGAGATATCTTTAACCCTGTGCTCTTTAGAAAACAAGACATTAATCAAGAATTCGAAATATGATAAGTAACTGGTGCCACAAAACACCACACATACAGAATCATTTAAGTATAGGAATATAACATATTTCCTTTTAAAAATCAAATTTCCAAATGAAAACCAAAATGGCTACCAGCCCCTTTCTGGTCACTACGACCCTTTACATAGTCTCTGTATGTGAATGATTTCAACTCCTAGTTAATAACGTTAACTGCTGATATAAGAAGAATGGTTGCCTTATGACTCATAGGGATTCAAACAATCCCCATGAGTCGTATGGCCACTCGAGGACGACCCCCAAAGGTTCCTCTGTATTTTATAACCTATAATATCCATAATATTAATGGGCTCGTCGGCCGTATCGATGATAACGTTTACACTCACAGGCAAGGCGCTTATAGTATTGTATTGTGGTCCGACAAAGAAGAGAGCCAGCATCAAGAAAACGATCTTCTGAAACTGAGCAAACAACAAAGCAAAGGTTAGAATTCCATCAATTTTGGTCTAAGGCTAAAAAAAGCTTTGAATAGATAAATAGTATCATTTAGGTTTCATGCCTCCTTGATATTTTTTTGTAGCTGTTATGACAGATTTATATAAAGTTAAACTTAATGAACTTATCCAATTTACCCTCTGGGACGATTTTCAACATCGGTAATACATGTTTGCTTTAAAGATATATAGGCGATTTACTGTCAATTTACTCATTTTCATCTAATTTTGATGACCATAGAATTTTCTTTGGAAAAAAACCCAAACATTTAGGGTCGGGGCAGAAAAACATGGTCGGTCGGGAAACCTGAAAACAACTGTAATGTAATTTCATCAGATATTATCGAAATGGTATAACGTGTTCACATAATTTAAAGAATGAACTTTGAAATAATCCGCAAACACTTTGTAGAGATCTAGAGCGCTCTCAGTTTCCCGTGTTTTCCCCTAATTAGGATTACTTTAGGCCAAAACTGAAAGATAGAAACATATGCGTTTCAAAAAGCGACGAATGATCTATGTTGCAAGATCTCCTCATCTTTTGTGCATGACGGCATAATTAACAGAATCAATTTCTGAGTTCTTTTCAAGACTGTCCTGTCTCTGAACTTATGTACAATTACAGACTATATTTTCTTGAATATATCGTGTACAACTAGTATGCTACTAGTTGCTTATTTTGACAGGAAAAGAGTATTGTGTTCTACAACTTCTATACCGTCACCACAGTCGACTTTGTGTGTTGGGGACCACAGTATCTTCTATCTACATTTATCCTGACGACGTCACACGAGCCAATAACCTAAATGTCCATGTTTTTTAACCGAGTTTACTACTGCGTCGTCTGTCTGTTCCGAAACCGAGACTATCCTCCTACCTTGGTTTTACACGGATTATTCTGAGTGTGTTGTGGAGCTGTTGGCTTTGACACAAAATCCAGGTATTTATCCTAGGAATTTTTACTGTTTATCAATTCTGAGTATTAGTACATGTAGCAAACTTGTTTTTATCCATTAGTGATACTTTCTATGTGCGAGGTAAGCATCGGATTCTAAAATCTAGGTTGGAAACATGACGATTCTACTAATGGTAATAATTTTCCACTACTTTGTGGTTCATGACATCGGTAACAATTTGAGGGTCAATTCTTCTATTGAATGGCGACTACACGAACCCAGGGTACAAAACTTAGGATTTAAAAGTATTTACTTAACCGAACCCTGTAAGTTGTTTAAATAACGGTATCTGGTAATGTTAGATTTGAGAAGGGTTACTGAGGAAGCTAGCAGGAAGTACGAATTAAATATTAGCATATAAGGCCAAAAAATAATAGTTGTGTTCAGGTAACATAGGTCGAAAAAAAGGGTAGGTAGTTCGCTTTCTTTTATTTTTGTTGCTTTTTTATTTTACTTACCAACGACACCCTGGCAGAGTTGGAAATAAAAGAAAAATCCAAATATCCTCCAAAAAGATTTTTTAGCCTCTAAAATACATGCCCTGTGCATCTATGTCCTGTTTTGTGGTTTTCCATGCTATTTTAGGTCAATTTCTTTGGATTTTAGAAAAAAAAATCATTAAAAATTTCCAAAAAAAAGAGCTAGGATAGGGCCAAAGATTTAGGGTATGTAGGGTTACCTGAACACAACAATCTTTTTTTTTGTCCAAGTGGGTCAGTGGGTGTATTGGGAGTGATAGGTTTTGTTGAAATTAGGCTAGAACTAGAAGAAGAAAGTCCAAACACAGAGATCCATGAGTGGCTGACTTTGCGGCAAAAGTGCTGACCCAGTTTATTACTGAAAGTAGGTTCACCAGGCTCTCAGGTCAAGCAGTCAGGTTGACCATCAGGTCGAGCAGTTAGAATGTCGTAAAAGCACCGACAACGTGAAAGTGTATCTATTTTTAACACTCCTTCTCACTTGATAGTTTTTAGCTTTAAGACTACACAACAATAACTTCAAATATAAATGTCTTTGCTGAAACAAAATAAATGTCCAGCTTACCAGCACCTTGCTGTGACTTATAAGTAAAAGTTATATGGAACTTTTAGATTCTCAAAAATATAGTTACAGAGTTAGATGTTTAGATCACTCAAACATTATAGAGTTTAAACGAAACACTCCTTCTTAACTCTGGTTCTTACTCACAGCAAACTATGATACTAAGCTGATATGGGATTCACCCATTTACAAACCAATCACATCACTGTCTGAGTCACTATCTTCCTTTGCGTTCGTACTATACACCTTGTGTTTACATTCACACTCGCATTTAGTCTCAGTTTTCTTAGACTTACTCTCGTTCCACTCAGGACAGTCACGTTTGATATGACCTATTTTGTGACACTTATGACACACGGGTCCTCCACTTTTCTGACGTCTAGCAGTCATGGCTTTTATGCGATGTCAAATCGACTGTTCTCATTGTCCGAGAATTTACGTTCTTTGTGTAACAGGCGTTCTGTCACCATCTCCATCCTGGGCACTTCAGGACATGCCTCAAGGGCAGTAACGAGCATACCATATGAATCGGGCAGACTCGCGAGTAAATGTACTACCCGATCCTCCTCAGTGATCGCATCACCTACTACAGACAGCGCATTAAAAGTTTCAGTCATGGTTTTGATATGGTCATACACAGACCCACCGTCCTTAAGTCGCAGGGAGTAGAGCTTCCGTCTTAGATGTAACTGGAACTGGTCAGCTAACTTTTTCCAGACCTCGATAGGACTCGTAGGTTCCCCAATCAAATACAACAGCGTGGGGTCCATCGAAAGCACAATAACAGCCGGTGCCCTTTCCCATTTGTTGATAAACTTAGCCAGTTTCTCAGCCTCACCTGGTCCAGGTCAGGTTTCGGTCCCATTCACTATGTCCCATAGACCGTCCTTCATAAGAGCCATCTGGCACTGTACTCTCCGCGTCGGATAGTTCTCTCCTTTTAGGGGTGAAATAATGCTAATCGTACTCGAAGCCATTTTGACCTAATGCACAACACAGCTTAGTCACAGAAAAATAACACCTCTGTACAGCTGACAAGCACTCCAGTGCAGTTGGCAGCACCTCCTAACAGACAGCTGACATACAGCTTACACACCGCTGAAAAACACAAAACACTAATGCCAGTGCAGCTGATAACACAGCAGCACACAGACGGTAAACAGCCACCAAGTAATCCAGGGCAGCCGACAGCACAGCGCCGCACACAGCTGATGAACAGACCACACGTACTCCAGGGCAGCAGGCAGCACAGCGCAGCAAAGCCAACGAACAGACGACACGTACTCCAGGGCAGCAGGCAGCACAGCGCAGCACACAGCCGACGAACAGACAACACGTACTCCAGGGCAGCAGGCAGCACAGCGTAGCACAGCCGACGAACAGCCGACACGTACTCCAGGACAGCTGACAGCACAGCACAGGACAGCTGACAGCACAGCACACGACAGCTGACAGCACAGCACACGACAGCTGACAGCACAGCACAGCCCACAGTGCAGCTCCCAGCGCAGCCCACAATGCAGCTCTCAGCACAGCCCACAATGCAGCTCCCAGCACAGCCCACAGCGCAGCTTCCAGCACAGCCCACAGCGCAGGCTACATCACAGCACTCTCCACAGGCCACAGTACAGCCCTCATCCCAGGTAACAGCACAGCACCCATCACAAGCCACAGCACAGGCTAAAACACAGCACACAGTACAGGCTAGATCTCAGGCTCAGGGCAGTCAGGCCACAGCCATAGGCTTACACACAGCCCACATGGCCTAGTCCACATGGCACACAGCAATCACCTGTACTCCTACCTTCTGCAGAATCTCCAGTCCTAAGGTACCTCCACATGATCAGCAGACTGTACTCACACAGGACAAGCATTCCTGGGCCCATAACCTGTTGAAATTAGGCTTCGTGGCAAAAGTGCTGACCCAGTTTATTACTGAAAGTAGGTTCACCAGGCTCTCAGGTCGAGCAGTCAGGTCGACCATCAGGTCGAGCAGTTAGAATGTCGTAAAAGCACCGAAAACGTGAAAGTGTATCTAATTTTAACAGGTTTTTCCATATTGTATATCATATTTTGTATATCGACGTCGTGAAAAGCACATCTTTGTGATGCTGTTTGGTCCAATTAAAAAAAGGTTGCTCTGACCTGCTTTTGTTAATTACAACTCTCTAAATATATATTATAGTATGTGCCATACAAAAGGGGAAAAGTTTTGATCATGTAAGTGGCAAGGTATTTTGATCATATCCAACAGATAGAGATTAACCGGTGCTTTCATTTGATGTATTGCATTATTATGATTGGTTGACTAGTTCCAACGATATTAAATCCTAAGAGGTTGGCCCCCCTCCCCTCTGACTCACCTATTCAAGGCCCTCCAGCCCTCAGAGGTTGGCCCCCCTCCCCTCTGACTCACCTATTCAAGGCCCTCCAGCCCTCAGAGGTTGGCCCCCCTCCCCTCTGACTCACCTATTCAAGGCCCTCCAGCTCTCAGAGGTCGGCCCCCCTCCCCTCTGACTCACCTATTCAAGGCCCTCCAGCCCTCAGAGGTCGGCCCCCCTCCCCTCTGACACACCTATTCAAGGCCCTCCAGCCCTCAGAGGTTGGCCCCCCTCCCCTCTGACTCACCTATTCAAGGCCCTCCAGCCCTCAGAGGTTGGCCCCCCTCCCCTCTGACTCACCTATTCAAGGCCCACCAGCCCTCAGAGGTCGGCCCCCCCTCCCCTCTGACACACCTATTCAAGGCCCACCAGCCCTCAGAGGTCGCCCCCCCCCCTCTGACACACCTATTCAAGGCCCTCCAGCCCTAAGAGGTTGGCCCCCCTCCCCTCTGACTCACCTATTCAAGGCCCTCCAGCCCTCAGAGGTTGGCCCCCCTCCCCTCTGACTCACCTATTCAAGGCCCTCCAGCCCTCAGAGGTTGGCCCCCCTCCCCTCTGACACACCTATTCAAGGCCCTCCAGCCCTCAGAGGTCGCCCCCCCCCCCTCTGACACACCTATTCAAGGCCCTCCAGCCCTAAGAGGTTGGCCCCCCTCCCCTCTGACTCACCTATTCAAGGCCCTCCAGCCCTCAGAGGTTGGCCCCCCTCCCCTCTGACTCACCTATTCAAGGCACTCCAGCCCTCAGAGGTTGGCCCCCCTCCCCTCTGACACACCTATTCAAGGCCCTCCAGCCCTCAGAGGTTGGCCCCCTCCCCTCTGACTCACCTATTCAAGGCCCTCCAACCCTCAGAGGTTGGCCCCCCTCCCCTCTGACACACCTATTCAAGGCCCTCCAGCCCTCAGAGGTCGGCCCCCCTCCCCTCTGACTCACCTATTCAAGGCCCTCCAGCCCTCAGAGGTTGGCCCCCCTCCCCTCTGACACACCTATTCAAGGCCCTCCAGCCCTCAGAGGTTGGCCCCCCTCCCCTCTGACACACCTATTCAAGGCCCTCCAGCCCTCAGAGGTTGGCCCCCCTCCCCTCTGACACACCTATTCAAGGCCTACCAGCCCTCAGAGGTCGGCCCCCCCTCCCCTCTGACTCACCTATTCAAGGCCCTCCAGCCCTCAGAGGTTGGCCCCCCTCCCCTCTGACACACCTATTCAAGGCCTACCAACCCTCAGAGGTCAGCCCCCCTCCCCTCTGACACACATATTCAAGGCCCACCAGCCCTCAGAGATCGGCCCCCCTCCCCTCTGACACATATATTCAAAGCCCACCAGCCCTCAGAGGTCGGCCCCCTCACCTCTGACACATATATTCAAAGCCCACCAGCCCTCAGAGGTCGCCCCCCTCCCCTCTGACACATATATTCGAAGCGCACCAGCCCTCAGAGGTCAGCCCCCCTCCCCTCTGACACATATATTCAAAGCCCACCAGCCCTCAGAGGTCGGCCCCCTCACCTCTGACACATATATTTAAAGCCCACCAGCCCTCAGAGGTCGCCCCCCTCCCCTCTGACACATATATTCGAAGCGCACCAGCCCTCAGAGGTCAGCCCCCCTCCCCTCTGACACATATATTTGAAGCGCACCAGCCCTCAGAGGTCAGCCCCCCTCCCCTCTGACACATATATTCAAGGCCCTCCAGCCCTCAGAGGTTGGCCCCCCTCCCCTCTGACACACCTATTCAAGGCCTACCAGCCCTCAGAAGTCGGCCCCCCTCCCCTCTGACACACCTATTCAAGGCCCTCCAGCCCTCACAGGTCGGTCCCCCTCCCCTCTGACTCACCTATTCAAGGCCCTCCAGCCCTCAGAGGTTGGCCCCCCTCCCCTCTGACTCACCTATTCAAGGCCCTCCAGCCCTCAGAGGTTGGCCCCCCTCCCCTCTGACACACCTATTCAAGGCCTACCAGCCCTCAGAGGTCGGCCCCCCTCCCCTCTGACACACATATTCAAGGCCCACTAGCCTTCAGAGGTCGGCCCCCCTCCCCTCTGACACATATATTCAAAGCCCACCAGCCCTCAGAGGTCGGCCCCCTCACCTCTGACACATATATTCAAAGCCCACCAGCCCTCAGAGGTCGCCCCCCTCCCCTCTGACACATATATTCGAAGCGCACCAGCCCTCAGAGGTCAGCCCCCCTCCCCTCTGACACATATATTCAAAGCCCACCAGCCCTCAGAGGTCGGTCCCCCTCCCCTCTGACACATATATTCGAAGCGCACCAGCCCATGGGGGTGGGGGTGGGGGGGAGGGGGGGCAGGCCCGTCCGGCACTCCTGCAAATGTTGCTTCAACCTCACAGTGTAATGTAACATGAATCAATTTAGAATGTTGCTGCAACATTATTAGCACGTCATATCCTTGAGATTTGATGTCCACCAAGGGCAGGCAAAAATGTTTGTCCTCATAATAATGATCCAGTACAGATGGGCAGGTGAATTTGGGTGTCGGGCAGGTAAAATTATACACTTGCCTCACGGGCAGCAAATTAAAACAATTAATGTTGAGAAGACCTATTGCTATTTCTGTTTCTGTAATTCCCCAACTAGCCACAGTTTCAATTGCCGATTAAAGAATACACTTTATACGTGTATACAACAACAAGTAGGTACACAACAAGGGAAGGAATGTAATGACCTTGAAATCGAAATGGATGGTCCTAGTGGAAATTTCCTTTCTCATCTGACATGCATCAATAGATCTAACATTCACTGCAGGGTAATATTCCATATGGTTATAACCATAGCTTAAACCGTATACATAAACGTAATATGCCGCTTCTGATCAGAGGACTAACAATAATGGAAAGACGTGACTTGGTATAAATTCATGGTAAAAGATGTTTTTCCAATTCGTAATAAGACCATTTCAGTATACATCAAATATAAATTCTTCCCTGAAGTATTATTACAATTGCTTATTGCTTATTACCCAAAGAGAGTAACATAAAACCGAATGAGCCATGGCAATTGGGTTGACCAGGTTCGTACGAACCCCCCCCCCCCCTACTTGGAGGATTTTGTCTCTAATTTTTAAGGTAAAATATGACAATAAATCCAAAAAAATATGTATTTTTTCAAAAAACGAACCCCCCTGGAAAAAAAAAAATCTACTCAAAAAACGAACCCCCCTCTGAGAAAAGCGGGTTACGGGCCTGTTGACAAATTGGTTTGTGAAGTGCAGTCAAATATAATAGCCTTTTCCCCATAGAATCCAATGCTAAAGCATGGAAACCGGGCCAACTACAATATCCAAACATTTAGTGCCTTGGAATTCCATACTTTGCATAGCTGGAAAATTTGTAATTCTGCCAACTGATTAAATTTAAGAAGTAATTATGTTTTAGCAGTACTTTGTGAAACAGTGAAATTTAATTCCAGTGACTTAACTTCTGGAGACTGGGGTGGGCTATATAGTCACGACCCGCTCTATAAAGGCGCCAGGTCGCCAATACTTATTAGTGATGTATTTTGTCCAACCCTTGCTCAACCCCAGGAGATATTTAATGCGGGATGAGCAAGTTTGTGACTCCCAGCATTTTCCTAGTCTATTGTGAGGATTTACCAGAATCTTTGGCTTAGTCACCGCGACGTCCTAACGCAACGTTTGAAAAGCATGAAAAAAACATGAAAGTTTGTGTACTGCTGAGTTTTAGCCTAGTGTACTATGTGCAGATAACTATATAATCAAGCCTGTAGAGACTGCCAAACACATAGGGTTCATCCCACCCAAGGTCAGGGCTTGACAAATCGGGTGTCAAGTGGCCCAGGACTACCGAAAAGTTGTACTGGGCCTCTGAAATGAGTGCCTGAGTTGCCCAGTGGGCAACCAGGGTCAAAGTCTAAAGTAAAAAAAAGTTTTTAAAATTATGTACCTTGAGTTATTTGACTTGTGATCTATTTTACCTTATTATCTTCAAATGTTATGTCTACTGGGCAACCACGTTTTGTAGTGGGGCAACCACATTAAGGAGTCTAGTTGTTTGTTTCAAACTGATTTGACAAGCCATGCACAGTATTTGTTCCCCTTTTTTCTTCATATCTTTCTACAGGTACAATTAAAACAAAAGTCTGATTTCCAATTGAATCCTGTGATGTTGGAATGTGAAATGCATTGTATTACATTTTGAGTTTGGTTTTAATGGCATGCTAAATGGAAGCAAATAATAGCCAATATATATATATATATATATATATAAATTTAAAGGAATGAAACAAGATGAGATGGTTGTACCTGTATAAGCGCCTGTCTACGTGCAATACCGTATGTTGAGATGGGATTGAGGTCGACGTTGCTGCCAACTTTTGTTACAGAGTTTCAGGAGGGCACCTCCTGTGGTTAAAGATCTAACGTGAGCCGGCAAATTATGACCCCAACATTTATAAGCTGGTCAGGGATACATTTTTAAAAGAATATTTTCCATTTTTGATATAATTATTTTGACCACCTTCAGTTACCTAAAGCCAGTCGATCAGAATCAAAAGCTGGTCGTCAGAGCCGGCTATAAGGGTCTGGGGAAACCCCTACCTGCACGGTGGTGTCGGAATCTGCGCAGTATCCTGGTGCGTGCATGATGCAATTACACGCTTATAGGTAATGCCTTTTGTATCACATAATCTGTTAATTAACTTACGTTTTGGGGTGTTTAGCACGGTCAATCATTTTAATGATAACAAAGTATTCAATAAGGACACTGCACTACGTAACGACCAACTGCAGTGAATGTGAACAACATTTTGGTCTATGTCCGACGTTCATGCAGGGCAAATCTTCTGACATCTTTCTATACACTCTCGGGCATGTTAACCATAATTTACCACGATTTTTCAGACAATATTCCTGACGTAATTAAGGCAAATGTGTCGGACACTCCAGTCAAAACGTCGGTCAAAAATGGCGTTTTCAAAAAGCACTGTGATTTGTATTGACAGACATGTTGATCGTACCTGTCATGTCTCAGCTTCTTTCTTGCACCCATGAGAAACATGATATTATACTAAACTAAAAGCAGTATTTAAAGCTGAATCGGACGGAACCAACCGCGCGACAGGTGCGTGAATCATCAGTCAACTCATGGCGGCCTCTATAGCCGAACCATCGATGCCACTGATACCGCAATAGCTACAGGCGGTCTCCAGTGTCTTCTACCCATAAACCACGAAACAATCCTAAACTGCCTCAGCCGATCTGTGGTCAACAAAGTGGACTTACCTTAGTTGAAGATCGCACTGACCGCTTACGTCCCGCCCTGGAGGCGATCACAGTACGCTTTTTGGTGGAACTCATCCTGAATGTTGTTGTCCCGATGACTTCCTGTGAGCGAATGAATGAAAGAAGTCAGTACAAGCCTGCCCACACCCGGCTGGTGGTTATAGGGGGGCTTATAGTTATAGGATAACCACCCACCGGCCCCTTCTCGGACTAAATGATAAATTTGTCTCTGATTTCTCGACCAACAAACACAGTTGGCCATAAAGAACAGATACTCCTGAATACAATAAGCCCATCCCACATTGGGTATATCCTGGGGTTGGACAAGGGTTGGACAAAATAGACATACATGCCATCCTTGTCTCCATGACTTGGGATTACTTAAATAAGTAAGAATCATGTTTTTCTATATCCCCAAGTACTGCTTAAACATTATCATTTGTTAAATTTTATCAATTGACAGATTTGTATGTTTGCCAGCCAATCAAAATACTGTATTCAGGGCATGATTTTAAGAAAGGCCGATGCTGCATGTCGTTGTCGCTAAGGAATTCCTATATTCCATGTCGATTTTAAGAAATGCATACCCATGCCACTGTCACTATCTTTTTAAAGTCGTGTCATTACAGGGGCGGATCCAGAAATTTGTAGAGGGCCCCCCCCAAAAAAAAAAAAAAAAACATGAATGTACGGGGGAGGAGGCCCCCCCATTAAACATGATTTAACGGGGAGGGGTGGGGGGGGGGGGGGGGGGGGCAAGGGCCCCCCCTCCCCGTTAACCCCCCCCCCCTGGATCCGCCCCTGCATTAAGCATGGGCGGATCCGGGCGGATCCTGAGTCAGTCACCTCGGTGAGGCAAACAAACCCCCTCCACCATCAAAAAGTGCAAATAAATAACCTCAGCTTTTAACAAATAATCAAACGTAGATTATTAAAAGAATTTACACTCGGTTTTGGGGGTAGGGAGGGGGGCACTGGCCTACTGCTAACTGCTTACTGCTTACTGCTTCTGCTACTACTGTGAATCAGACGACGAGGCCCAGACACAGTGAGTGCGATCGTGGGGGAGTCCTTCTGCGCCGTCCTTCCATGGCATGACCTAGTTACCTCTTGCATGTCACTTTAAAAAGAATTCTAGGCCTTTCTAGGTAGTCAGATTAAGAAGAATATGTGGTCATTGGGTAACTCCTGAAAGTAGGCTTACAGGCTTATGTTTAGCCCGCGGAAACGGTGACACCATAAGCATAATAGGTAGTAGTAGATCTTTTATTGACAGCCAAGAAGTCAAATTTGACATATATGTCATTAGGATGGAGGGGGAGGGGTATCAACGTTTTATGTATATATACGTTCCGAGAAGGTGTAAGGGTATTAATGAATTCAATTAGCATACATTAGGCCGAAAGAATGGTACTCAATAAATTCGACCAGATACAGCTTGGCTATCGGGGAGTCTAAAGAAAGCAGATTGTCACTGCGTAATATTATATGTTATAAATTAACTGCTAGGGAAACAATGTATATTTTCTTTTATATATTAAGTATGACCCTGAATACTTGGTGGGACATGAGAAAAATTACTGCCCTCCGACTAACGGCCTTGGGCAATCATTTTCAATACCCACTTCATATTCAGGGCCATGGCTACTTTCAACCTCAGACAGTTATCCCTTAGTATTGTATATTGTGTAACAAGAGAGGCACTCCGGACCACATAGTCTGGGGTCCGAGCCATGAAAATTCTGATTCCATGTGCCATGAAAGGTTTATACCTGAAACTATTTTGGGGTCCTAGAGGGGACCTTTGGGCATAAGAATATGCCTGTTGTCACTCCGTAGAGGTGTGCATAAGAGTGACAGCAGGGTTCTAGGTCTTTTGCCCCCCAGACCTTTGCCCCTGGGACCATTGCCCCCCGGACTTTTACCCCCTGGACTTTTGCCCCCCGGTCATTTGCCCCCCAGGTCTTTTGCCCCCCCCCCCGGTCTTTTGCAAAGTTCCGGGGGGCAAAAGACCTGTCACCGACAACAGCCATTTTGTTTGACAACCCCCTACAAAACATGACATGATAGTTATGATACAGCCTCCAGTTCGTTTTCAGTGAACGTACAGTCATAACTAACGTGGGGAAAAGGACGCCTCCTTTTGGTCCGGGGTCCCGTATTGATGAACTGATGATTGATCTCGTGTTTTTAGACGAAGGATTTTAATAATTCCTAGAAATAATAGGCAATACTAAATTCAAGGAAACATGGAACATGAACATGTTGTGTTGGTACTTATTTGTATAATTTGTTATCATTCTATAGCAACATTAAAAGAGTATAGACAGGGGAGGGGAAATGTTATGTTGTTGGATGGATAAATCATCGGATGAACTTCATAACCAGAGGGATTTTATGTCATCCAAAAGGGAATTGAATTAATTGGTATAAGATAGCATTCTTGCACAAAATCTTACCTGCTATGCCTTACTTTCCATTTTCGCTAAACTTGTATGTATTTGGCATTTCTATAAATAGGACTATTACAACTTAATTCCTGATTGCACTATGTGATACAGTCATCTGGTCATGATTTAAAGGGAGCCAAAACCATTATATTCAATGAAATTTTCCATACTCAAATAATCATTTAAATCCTTTCCTTGAGCCTATTTCTGCCTCATGTTAAAATCTATACCATGAAATATGGTAGAAAGTCGTTAAAATCATGTTTTTCTTGCTCAACTCTATTAATGTGGATCTTCAAAAATGGGGTTTGTTTACAAACAAATGGAAATATTACAATCTCTCACGGAATTCTACTTCAGTCTGAGCTAGTTTTCACATCTAATACTTTACCACTGTCCTTAACTAGGTTCATTGAACACATTTCTATACTTATCTGAGTTTTGAGAATTTTGTCAATTATATTGGTTTTGGCTCCCTTTAAAACAAAATCTCTCTGGGTCTAATAGTAATGCCGCATAGGCGAGCAAAGTATCCCTGATGTTCTTTATTGGTCTTATCGAATGTCCCTAGACTCTTTATAGTCACAGTCTTCAGTCATCTAGCTGTCTCCAGTCATTTCCAGTTCAAAATGGAAACTTCCGCCTACTCTGCCCATACAATCCCTTCCAGGTGTTGACCATGCAGTTATTACCGTTATTCTCCATCACCGGTCTAAATGGTCAGGATGAGGCGCAATAGGACTGGCACTGTGGTGGAGAGTGCTCGCAAGCCCACCGCAAGCCCACGGCATTCCTACCCTACGTCCCGATCTGGTCGGGACAATCCCAATTTTATCTTATTGTCAATTATTCAACAGAAAATGCTTTTTCTGCCTAATTGTGTGTAGCATTCTTAGTTGAATTGTACTTTTTTTGTTTTTCTTTTTTCAATATGTATCGCTATTTTTGTATTTTCTTTAAACCTAAAAAGGTTGTGAGCATTTTATGGAATTCTACGGTCATAACAGTGGAGTTTGACAGTTTTGCTTCCTAATAAGTAGTTCAAGGGACTGTCAGGATTTTAAGCCATTTGGATATGGTAGGTATGCCACAGTTTTGCTCGCAAGCCATCCTTATAGGATGGGCCTAGACCCTTAAATTGGACAGGGCGAAATGGGCACTTTTGGGGCCTAATGACATGTGACATGGGATTTTAGAGAGATAGTGACAGGGGACATTGTCATTTCTTAAATTCAACGGGATTACATATTGGATCATGATACCGTTTCTTTCATGAATACAGCTCAGAATCTGCCCAACGTTGTTTTACGTAATTATTGCGTTGGCAGAATTATCCCAAAACACATTATGAAAGGTACATGGTTTTCTGAATTTCCAAAGCAAATCATTCGTGTTTTGGTACCCAAAACAGTATAGGCTATTGGCCAGAGGTGTATACCTCACTTTAGTGTCCATGTTATATATTTTTTCAGATTACTTTATGATATTTTTTATATTACACAATGATTTGTCATCAAGTCCCGTTGGCACATGTTGAGCAACGCGATTTGTCAATGCCGCTTATACTAACATGTTAATTAATAAAGAAACGCGATTCCCAAATTAAGGACTCAACTTAACTACAAATGAGAATCCACAAGACAACATGAATACAACATCGGTTCTCTCTTTTTTAGTTACTTAAGATTCATATAAAAATGACAGTGCATTGCGCATCGATTTTTTTCAGACTCTTATCGGTTTCTTTTTGACAAAGAAAACTAATCGAGTCATATTGACTCTAACAGGGAGCCCAGCACATGTCGCCAGAGTACACCCTTTTGGAATCAAGTTGACTCTCTTTGAAAGAGGCATGAAGTCATTTCGACTTCCCTAAAACAGGTTCAGTCTACCCCTGACAGTAGGGGAGTCGGTCTTTACACTGGCTCTAGTTATAAAGGAGTCCGTTTTTAAGAGAATAACGTTCCCTCCTTTGTTATGACTGTCAAAGACATCCCTCTAGATAAGTGCTTCAGTGGTTTGAATGTGCTCACAGTGCACTGGTAGGCCTACATAATAAATACATATCAATGTATAAGATTGTAAACAAACAGACCAAACAAAACCAATTGATAAACATAGGATCAACACTTATTTTTGAGTACCATCAACTCATAACCAGGATAAGATACTAGAGATGAATGAGTAACTCTGTGTGTCTCTGTGTATGTGTGACTGAGTGAGTGCTTTATGCCATTTTATGAATGTTTTATACTGTATCGACAGCAAAAGTCATTTTCACAGCAAAAAGAATTGGGGACAAATTTCAGACTTTCAGACATGCGTTTTGACTTGGTCAGCCTTTGGTGATCGTATCTATGAGATGAAGGTAACAGGGCAGGCAAACAGCAGGGGATCGAAACCTAGCTACCATTTTTGCTGTACCTCGACCCTTTGTGAACCCAGACTCTAGCTGGGAATCGAACCCAATGAACCAAGAATCAAACCCAATGAACCAATTGGTCAGTGCTGGGTCCCCCCCGACTATAGTCCCCTTCTATATGATCAGCAGGGGCTACTGAGGGCCTATATATTCTTCCCAGGGGCTGGTACCCCCATGGTTTGTGTCAGTGTGTTTGTGTGGTATGTATTAATGTATATATGTATGTATGTATGTATGTATGTATGTATGTGTGTGTACATTATATATGTATGTGTGTGTGTGTGTGTGTGTGTGTGTGTGTGTGTAGAACTGGAGTGTTTACATTGTTCGTGTTTCACATAACGTTCATCTAATCGGATTTTTTTTTTGGGGGGGGGGGGGCAATATTGGCCAAATTTAGATTTGGTTAATGTTAAAATCTAGGCACCGAAGGGGGCGCCTCAAATTTTTACATAAGAGCACCCCTATCCCTTTCTAAAATCTCAGGATCCGTCTCTGCTAACCACCCGCTGCTTTAACTTTGTGAGTCTGGGTACGTAGAATTTCCGAACGCGGCCGAGAAGTCGGCTGACCGCAGGGCAAGGCTGGGATGTGTTTCTGAAAGCCCCTGGTCACAGTCTCAGCCCCGAGGTGTACACTCTCCCCCACAGATTAGGTACACAGGCCCACTGTACCAGAGCTGAATACCAGATTTGTGTGGAGTGTTTAGTGGTTTGTTTAATGACGGTAGCCCTACATCATAGTGACTTCGACTTTAATGATGAGATGACTGTTAGAACTTATCCATAAGCAAAATTTTTAATCATATTCCTGGATTGTGATATCAGTTGTGTGTGTGTGTGTGTGTGTGTGTGTGTGTGTGTGTATGTATGTATGAACGTACATATGTATGAATGTATGTATGTACATGCATGTATGGTAATGTTTGTATGTATGGCTTACGTATGTATGTTTATAAGGTATTTTATGAACATGTATGTATGTATGTTTACATGGTATTGTAAGTATGCATATGGTATTGGATTGTATGTATGTATGTATGTATGTATGTATGTATGTATGTGTGTGTGTATGTATGTATGTATGTATGTATGTATGTATGTGTATGTATGGTAATGTTTATATGTATTTCAATCATAAATGTATTTATTTACAATGTATTATGTATGTATGGTATTGCATGTAGCTATGAAGGTATTAAAATTGGTATCTGACAGCTATACATGATATAAACACATATTGTATGACTCTCTTATTAAGGTCGACCTGTGACAATCACTCCCCTCCACTCGCCTCTCTAAAGGCTCTCACCGTTTCAAAACTATGTCAGAGTATCGAATTCCATGTTTTTTGTACATCACTAGGTTAGAGACTAGATAATATATCACTGCTGTCTATGCTCTAGGTAGTTCTTTTTTGGAAAGAGGGATGGGCAAACCACAAGCAGGAGGGTGACAGACACAATAAGCCAATCCCACTTTGCAGCAATATAAAAGTTTATAATGAACTGTCATTACAAAAATAATGTTGCCAATATCAAGCAGTCTCCAAAAGCAGTCCCTTTGGCATGTAGTACGTACTAGAAACATACTAAAGCTTTTGATCCCCACCAAACGTTTTGCGCACGTTATGCATGGTTAATTGATAATAGATGAATTAAGTACGTGAGATGAACAGAAAATATAAGGTCTTCATTAGACTGGTGGTTTCCCGAAATGAAACGTTAGTTATGACTGTACGTTCAACTACAAATGATCAATCATTTTTATAATAATTATTTGCAAAAATGCAGTGAGTCTAAATATGCATGCTAACGGTAACTGGAATATACCCTATTGCATCTTTAACCTAGAAGTTGCGTGCCCAGTATGGGAATGGCTTACTGTCACGACTTCAGATGAATGTAAAGGTACACCCATGCACATTTGTCGCTTCTGTTATCATTTCACGGGTATTAGGCACAGAAGGATTGACAATTACATTTATGACCAATTAAACAATTTTACTAACAGCGACAAAATATGCACGTGCGTAACCGTATCAACAATAATAATGTATGCCTAATGGATAGATATCTAGGAGAGTTTACAATAACAGCTGCCGAAAATGCAAAGGGAACTAAAAAGCCATCCAAAGAAAAATGCACTATGTGACAAATTCTGACATTTCACTAAAAATGACTCTTAAAATATTCAGATGTTGTTTCCAGCATTTGCCATTATAACACTAGGCCTATATTCAAACCATCAACAGGTGCGGATCTAGAGGGGGCGTGGGGGCGCCCCTCCCCACCTTTTTGGGGCAAATTTAGCTTTTTTTAATGAACAATTTTGGAATTAGTGGGCTGCGCCCTCTCCACTTTCTATTAGCGCGCCCCCACCTTTTCAAAAAGCTGTTTCCGCCACTGATCAATCCAACTTTCCAACAGTGTAAGTAAGGTCATGCTATTAAGGTTTAGTGCAGGCACATGAGTCTTGACTGAACATATCCCCTTTTCAATGTTTTTGTTGACATAGAAAAAGCCCATCTCCGTGATAACTATAATAGTTAAAATGAGCAGTGATTTCTTTCTTCATTTTCTGATATCGGTTTCCTTTAAATTTCAGTTCTGACTGACCAGTCACCCACCCTGGTGGACCTACTGACCTACTGACCTTCAGGACGGCTGACCCCCACCCCCAGCTCTCCTCAGACGTTCGGCATACCCGGCCCAGGACGAGAAACTAGGTCATTTGTTTACTTTCCTTATTGTTTTCAATATTTATTTATATATTGTTTTTTATTGAGAAAAATCATCTCGTTTTACAAAACGCTTTTCAGACAATTGAAAGGGTTGGTCACAGTTAATGTGTTAGTACAAATATGATGGATATAATGTTGTAATGTGTTTTGCAAGTTCTATCATAACAATTTAATTATGTAGTCGGGAATGAATGATCAATTCCATTGACTTCTTTGGTATTAGAATACGTGTCAAATTTTCCATTCATATGTATTCATATCCAGTTTCTTTACTCGTTCCTTAAAAGAATATGTGTCCACTATGCGTTGTACTTCTGATGAAAGTTTGTCCCATAATCTGCACATCCTGTAATATGGACTGTTCAACACATAATTCTTAGAAGTAAAAGCCCTTCCTAATTTTATTTTACTGTCAGTTCGTAGGTTATGGTTCCGCGTTGTTCTTCAATATCAAATCAAATGACATTGGTGTTATAGATTTTGTTAAATAAATTTGAAATAAGGTGATAATATACCATGATATAATAAAAAAAAAAGGATTGAACACACGCCACGTCCCCACGACTGGACAATTGTGTTATAGGTTTCATTGTTTTAGTCTGAATTCACCCTGCCACCAATAGCTGATTTTCAGTATTTTAAGCACCTGCAGGCTAATCTAGGCTAATGTTGACAAAGCCCAATGAAAAACTCTAGCAAATAAACAAATAATTGTTATATATCCATCCATAATGAATGAATTTTCAAACAACTCAGGAATATTAAATGTATATGGATATACTTATTTGAAAAATAATGATGACTTATTTTTTCCAATGTTTATCTAAAAATAATGATACATTTCATGAAAATCCTATAGTAAAACCTTGACTTTTGTCGACATATTACCCAGCATGCACCTTGAAAAAGGCTAACCTGCAGGTAACGGTCAAGAAATTTGCTATCCGTGGTAGGGTGAATTGTTCATTCTTAAATTTGTAGTGATAGGTAACACTGATAAGTGTCCAAATGACAGTATTGTTAAAGTTTAAAGTAAGTTAAAGTTTTAGTTAATGATTTCATATTATTCCATCGGTCCTGACTTATATATATCCCAAGTATTTCGGGCAAGATGCATGTGTGTATTACATTGGTGTTGGGGTTAGGATAGGAAAGGTAAACGGGTTCAGTTGCCCGTCGCATAATGAGCCATAAACGATACATTTGTCAATTAGCCACTGCTGTACAAAAATTCAGCACTAAATTTCTCACGATTAAAATGTCCAAATTGGGCTGAGAGTCTGAGGATTTATAGATGTAATCATATAGTTTTCATAACCGTTTACAGAACTATGGTCGGCCCAATAGACCAACCAAAATTCCCCAGTGGGACCCATCACAACAGGGACATCCCTCAGTATATTATTATAGAAATACATGATAAGTTCTATGATATTAGAGTTGTATTTGCGACGGGCCAGAAAGGCCTTAGCTTGCCCAGAAGATGAATATAGGCCTAGTCACTACAAGCAATGTCTTTGACCATGATTGCAGTATGTCTTACTTAAATTAAGTGTACACATTTGCAATTTTGCAATATATTGTTAAATGAGTATTGTAATATTTTGAGAGTTGAGAACCCGGTACACACTAGTGTTTTTGCGACATGGTATACGCCATCGAGGTTATCAGTACATGTGCACTTATTCAGGTAGCACACTCGTAGAGGGATCTATCAGGTACATAATTGTAATTGTCTATGGAGTAATCTGAAGGAGAGAACGAATGAATAAAAAAATTGGGGTTCGGGAGAATGTCCGCTGATTTCTATACTTTTTGTAAGGGAATGTAATAGAAATATTGGGAAAAAAGCAGTAGGGGTTCGAGATCAGTTATAACTGTTCTCTTGTTTGTTGGAAGGCGGATGTTTTACAAACAGAACAACTGTTTCCTGTAATCAAATTGCCACTCATTCAGGGATCGATCATGAAAAAGCTGGTAGGACATTGAATGTAAACTAGGATGGGCCACCCGAACGAATGGGACACAATCCAAGTGTTTTTTTTATTTATTTTTTTAAAGAATTGCTGTATAGATCAGAAAATATGTATTGAAGACCGCTGTAAAGAAGAGAAAAGCTCTTGCCTTGGTGACTCACACTATAGACTGTCAACAGAGTCAATATGCTCATATGTGTTTTCTTTTTACGCCTGTGCTTCAAAAGGATAGAACATTGCTAATAAAAAGAATCCCGTAGGTATATTGATTTATTTCAAGGTGAATAAACAGTTGTTAACAATATCATGATGTTTTGTTGTAGCCGAATTCATTCACGGAAGTACTTCGGGCTATTAGTAAAAGATTATAGATAGAAAGGTTATATACAGATTATACATTCGGTAATAGACTTGAACTTTGATAATGTTGACCTTGATTTATCAGCAATGTTATGTAAAGTGAAATAGAGTTAACAATTATAACTCAGAGATTGGTTGTATACTATCAATTTTGATTAAATCGCCATAATTCTATATACATATCTTAGTAATATTTCTCCAGCACTCAACACGAGTGTTGCCTGTATTAGGGGTGGCGCGTACATACGAAAGGCTGTCCTTACCTCTCATCATTTTAATGGTTATCAACAAGTCGTTTAATTCTATTGGATGATAAAGATGAAAATAAAGATAGACCTTTGGGTCTTTCGCGGGGGGCTGTACGACCAATGTATGCTGGGGATCGAGTACGTGCGTGTGTGAGTGTGCGTGTCTGTGTGCATGTGTCTGTATAACCCTAGTTTTTAGATGGTGAATGGTCAAATCTTATTTCGAAAATGTTACTTATCTGTGAAAAGACCTATTTGGTTATGTTGGATTTGATTTGCTTTTTTTTATATGAAATTGTGATATTTCGAGAGTGGCTTCACAAACTAGTTCCGGTTATAAACAATGTAGTTCCGGTATTTCTGACAGGCTGACTCGGGACCCTCATAAGCCGTATATGGCTCCATGTATAGGGTAGGGCCCTGGGTGAGGTTTCTATGACAATTATTGTTAAAGAAACAATAAATGTTATAGAAACATGCAAAGTTCCGGGTTCCTCTTTTGCCTCCTTTGATTCAAAGCCGACGAGTTGGGTATGGATATCACAACCACTTTATTTCTGATATTGTAGTATGAGGAACGTACATTGTAGGAGTGGAATGTTCAGATTTTTGTTGGATTTCACATATTTTCTGATGCATGATCTCTAATTACAGTTTTAAATTTAATCTCTGCAGGTTCAGAATTTTCTGTAAATCTTGCGTCCATGAGATGGGGGTGGGGGGTGGGGGGCTACTATGGCGCTTGTCGAATTCAGTAAATTAGAAACGGCACATGTGCCACAAACAACATAAAAGTACCAAAAAGAAAAAAATCTTCTGAAAGAGCGTGTGTGGGGTATCTGAATATCTACTACCAAGAGTCTAAACCGTTATTTGCTTAATTTCAAACCACAGTACCTTTGAATAAAATATCATCAATCTTGTATTTTTACCACTATTGTATTAGACAGATCTGTAAAAAACATTAATATTGATTTTCTGATTTGAGAAAAATACATTATGGCTATCATTTTTAACACATCTGTATTCTCTTTTAACTTTCCCCACACTGCATGTCTCACTTTGAACCATTGGGCTCTCTAATTCTTTGTGTATGATACTAGGTCGAACGCTAAACTAAATGTACAGGCTTAGATAAGATCTCCCCCACTCCCCACTCCCCTGATAAAGGTTTCATCACTGGCATATCTTCGTAGCAGCTTAAGATGTTAATGAATCCCGATTAACACTGTATAAAGAAGTTGAGAGCTAGTGTATTTACCCATACTTTCGGAAATAGTACTGTGGAGCTGGGGGGAGGGGTGAAGCACTGGCCGGTATAGAAGTTATGCGGATGACGTCACAATGCCACAAGTACTGGACGCCACACTGATCATATTACATTATGATAATTCACATTTCAAAAAGATGGAGGGTAAATATTTGTGTTGAATCTAACAATGGTCATCACATTGAGTCACCATGAAAAAAACCCATTTAGAATTCATAATTTTCCAGATCCATCTGATAGCTGTTTTGGTGGAGCCCTAAACTAGGGAAAGAGGGAAAGTTGTTGCAGGTGTGTATGCAAATATATGCATTTTTAGTACTTATCCTATATGCTGACCCCCTCCTTTTGGAAATCCTGGATCTGCCTCTGCACATTCTGAGGGGACATGGGGGTGGCTACAATATCTACGTCTGAATGTTAATTGCCTCACGTGTACAATCACTGTCCATTTCCTCCTGTTTTTGTTGGAGCGCATGACCTGCACTGATCGATTTCCTCAGCTTTTTGTTGGAGGTGTGCACTGGTCCATTTCGTATAAAAACACCTAGAAATACCGGCCTTACCTTATATGGTACACATTGTTATAGAAGATGTATGAAGTAAATTCAATACTGACTGCGTTTAGTGTACGTGTGGCTCGTCTTAGCCTAAGGTATGCTACAGTTTTCCCCTTTTACCATCCTCCAAAATTAATGTGTTGACTGCGTGGGCGATCTGAACGCCTACAAAGTGTTAGCCAAAAAATAGGTCCACTGGTTAAAAAAAAAAGGGCCGATTTTGGTCATGCGACTCTATTTTATAAGTAATCAAAGGGATCTGATTATAAAAGTATGAGCACTTAAAAATACAACCAGGACAAAATGTCACGAGGAAAATGTGTTTGAAAATTATCAGATATAGATTAGACATTCACAGAAACATTATTATGACATTACAATCAGCTTTTGTTATAGGGCATAACACATTTTAAGTTTTCAGTTTTTCAGTCCTAACATTAGTATAGATGAATAGCGGAGAATTAACTCAGGGGTCGACTTAACTTTTCAACCGGTCGGCCCTCTCACCTTAAAGAGAGGGGCCAGTGAAATTTTAATTTTGTTAAATTCTTGTATTATACTGTAAATATCATGCTTAAATATGAGTACAAACAATTCTATAATTATAAATAGTTATTCAATTGATGATAAAGATGGTGACAGTGCACTCATTTACAGACACTGGCCCCTCCCTTTAATATATTCAGTGTTTTTCCCAGACCCTTAAATTCTGTAATTCTGATTGAGCAATCCCTATTGCTGGACAAAAAAAACATAAAAAAATGATTTTATTCAGTCAAACGTTAATTGCCGACCACCTTAGGAGTCCTAGGTCTAGAAAAGTGCCAGCTTAAACTTTGTCCTGGGAAAACCAAAGTTTAATTGACCCTGATCCAAAATATTGGATTTTTTTTTTTTTTTTTTTTGAACGGAATGAGACCATATGGTATTTTCCTGGAATTAATCCATTAAATTAAGACCCAGTGGGACGACGGATGATAAGCGTTGCATCCATCGTCTTTCTTCTTTATCTCTCTCCGACTGTGCGTTAACAGAGTCAGGTGGGGAGGATATGAAGGAGAGGACCGAGATGTTAAAACCTTTTGTCAGCTTTGGTTGATCAGCCGGGCATTGATTAAAATGCCTCGCTACAGTGGTATCATGGTTTTGATTAATGTCATGAAAATGGCCTTGGAACCGCGTCAAGATTCGGTTTTTCGTTTGTCCCACATATTGAATATGGTTGCATGTAATCAAGTAGACTAAATTGCTACTTTGACAGTTTATTTTGAAAAATGGGGTGAACGAACGGCCATCGTGTTTAGAAATTACTTTCTGAGATCTGTTCATTAAAGGACAATATCTACAAGTGGACGGTCGATTACAAGGGCGTCCACTTATACCCGGAAGTTTACTGGTAGTGCGGGTGGAGGCCCGTACCAATGCATCACCAAGATTTTTGTTTCTACGTAAACCGAAAATGATTTTCGAGTCCAAAATCTGGCGTGTGGTTTTAGAGCGTCCCAAAAGGGACCAATGATCTCTTATTATGTCCGCAATAGGCGGATTTTTAGGGTTATGCGTTGTAATACAATAAAATGTATCTGTCTCCGTTTTATCATCAGTCTTAGGACTGGAGAGTAGTCGTTTGTTTAAGAGTGTGTCCCTGTCAAGTGCTTTTACCCGATCTAAAGCTTTTTGGACTAGTGATTTCGGATATCCTCGGCGTATGAAATGAGAGCTGAGCATTAGTGCATTTTGAATAAAGTCCGCATGTAAGGTGCAGATTCTCCTTAGTCTTAGGAATTGGGAATACGGTATACCGTTAAGGATATGCCTCGGGCTCAAGCCACTAATCTGGAAAAGGTTCATCGATGACATTTTTTTCATCTGGACTTATGGTGCCGAAAGCTTGAACGAATTTATTCATCATTTAAATTCCCAACACCGCACAATCAAATTCACAGTGGAAAGTTCATTTACTGAGGTAAACTTTCTTGATCTCACTATAAAACGATTACCCAGTGGCAACATCATTACAACACTTTATTGTAAACCTACTGATAGCCACAACTACTTACTGTACTCGTCAGAACACCCGAGGCATATCCTATTGGTTGTTAAATTGCTTTGTTTACTCTGAATTCCGGCTTAGAATTTAGAGTCGGTGTCGTATGAATGTTTATTTGTTATGACTCGGTAAATAACATCCTCATGGATGGAGCCAAAGTTGTGGTTAGTAACAAAAAATAAGAAAAAAAACGTTGTACAAAGGTAGTCTGTAACCCGGGACCCCCACCCCACACCACTTTACAAATTACTTACGCCGCATGTACAATAATTGATATATAATTATTATGTTCACTATCCCACCCACTCACACTGACTCTCGTAGGAGTGAGTGGTCAGACAGTTGACCTATTTGCAACAAGCCCATCCCAGTTTACATCAATAGTCAAGTTTATCCTGAAACTTTGTCAGAATAAGTACTGTCTCCATGAAGACAATTTTATAAAGCAAGATTAACCATTGCAATATGGTTGACAGATTACTCCTACATTTTCTAAAAATCAGCCTTATACAACGGCATTTTCCCCATTGGAACCAATACTAAAGCCAACTTGTAGAAACGTGGCTTATCCGATGTACTTGGGCCAACCCTGGGACAATGTGGGATGGGCTAACGCTTATTCAAGGCCCTATCACTCTACAAGACTTTGAGCTGCAATATCTGCGCAATATGATGGTATAACAGAAATTTTGCATGAAGGGGTGAAATAATTGTTTGAAATTGGCAATTGGGAGTATTTTACATATGTATAACAAAGAATTGCGTGCTCTTGAATGTGTGCAATTAATCTGCGACAGAAAGACAAATTTACTAAAGGTTTCTTTTGGAAACATTATAGTTTTTGACCCCCTGGCAAATTTAACCAACTGATATAAATGTGAATAAAACGTAGTTAAATATATCCCTTGGACCTATGCCAACATATTTTAGCAACGAATGGTGTTTTTTGTTGAAACGACAGACTCAAGGCCATATTCCACCTTGCGGCGTTTTGCTCGCGCTGGGCCTGTTAGTAGCGGTGTTCACCACCACTGCGATCAAAAACAAACAGCGCAAGGTGGAATATAGGATATCACTTGTGTTGGCGATTGTAGTGAGCCACCGCAAGTTAGCCAGCGCAAGTGATTTATATAGGTTTTCTATTGAATGCTTGCATTGGCAGAAACGAACATGTTCGTTTCTGAAACGAATATTGCTAGAAGTGGCAAAAAATACCACCGCTAGTGGTCACCCACCGCGTAGTGGAATATGGCATTAACGCTCCATATAAACAGGGAAAATTGGCAGTTCCTGTGTATTCCTATGAAAAAGATTTCCCATTATATCTATTTTTTCCAATTTTAGTAATAATGTTTGAGGTGAAATTGCTGAAAATCACTGGAAATAAAAGCAATTTCACTCATATAATTTATTTAGATTAGACTTGACTCATTTGTCGCTTTAAATCATCAGGCGGGGCCACAGACATATATAGAGAGATGTCAATTTTCCTTCTAAATACGGATTTAAGAAAGGTTTGTTTTTCAACAACAACAGATTTTCAAATGTCCATATTTCTAACAATAAATATGGACTTATGGTAATATGGACAAGTTTTGTGTGTGTGTGTGTGTGTGTGTGTGTGTATGTGTGTGTGTGTGTGTGTGTACGTGTGCGTGCGTGTGTGTGTGTGTGTGTGTGTACGTGTGCGTGCGTGTGTGTGTGTGTGACTGTGTGTGTGTGTGTGTGTGTGTGTGTGTGTGTGTGTGTGTGTGTGAAGAGTGCGTGGGGGTATACAGGCAATTAATATCAAATACAATATAATTATTTTCAGATGTAAACTTTCCGGCTTTGCTTTGAATGCCATCGAATAAGCTGTTAGGCCCCAACAATTGCCGGCGTTGCAATGCCCTGTGAAGTCGGAGGTGGTTTTGGTCGCAAAAGATTCAAAGACTGTATGTCGGCCTACGTGTGCAGCCGCGACCTTGAGCGAGGATGACAAGGTGATCGGCAAAGGGGATGGAGACCAAAACAGATTCACGAATACCTTTTTCAATAATAGTCACGATTCCAAATTTTGGGTTCGTGAAAGATTCGTTGGCAGTAATATCGTATTTCAGCCCCCCCCCCCCCCACTGTTTTCATTGTTTTCCAGATCCAAACTATTTCATTGCATTATAACGCTCTTCCAATAGAGGTAAGAGGGAAATACATGTATTTTTACGTGTCTAAGAATGTACGTTGACGTACAGGAAGATTCACAAGCCATGAGACAATTTCCATAAATATTCGTGACGATTTTTCACCCCCCCCCCCTTCGTCGCCCCGTCGAAGGTAAGAAATCCTGTTGTTGCCCTGTCAACTCTGATGTCCCATGACATTAGAGCTAAAAAGGGCCATGTCGCCATGTCGATCGTGTGGTCAACACCCACAATATAAATTCCTTAGACTGGGTCATTAGCCTTTCCCGCTTTGTGAAAGGCTTATTCTTGAGGGAGGACATATCAATTTCGAATATGGATATATTCGTCGCTATCAATAACCTATTTCTATCATAAATAATGCGCTTCAAACGCAGTAAGGTATTTCTCAGATTTTTGTGTACTTCCATTATAAAGGCCACTCAACGATAAAAACATTTAAATTTCAGGTAGCCACTCGCTGTAGTTATGGTAATAATGGTATGATTCCCCGTCATTTAGGTAATAGCGTGAAGTTTTGAGATGGTATCTTTTCCACAAAGAGAACTATAATTATAATGTCCCCGATTTCGACCGAGTTAGCAGAGATGGTAACTAAATCTAATGGATATTATTATGTTATAGCTCACTAACTGTTTGGGTGGAAAAAAGAAAGGAACCCTGCCTAAGACATTCCTCTCATAATGAAATATTGGTTCACCTAATTATCATATAAAATAAACCTACCCCCTCCCCGCCTCCTCCTCAATCGACACATAACCACAACTCCATTTTTGATATTTAACTTTTTTTTTTACAATATAACAACGTTGTCTTGAATAAAATAGGCCTATTATTTCATTGGATAGTGTGTGTGTTGGATGGGGATTGATGGAAGATAGTATAAGCAGTAAGTTCCAAAGGAATAGCTTTTACCTATTTATAATACTTTTCCAGCACTAAGACTCATCCAGATATACTTACCGTCTCGTCGAACCATTCTCGCCATATCCACTTTTTTTTTTTAAATTTGAAAAACAACTTCAGGTTTTTCCCTGATCTTCCAGAAGATAGTATATAATACAAATCAATGTGAAGTATTATCTTTACAAAATCGCAAGAACCCATGGCGGGTACAATTACATCAAATACATACCTCAGGAACGGATCCTGAGATTTAAGAGAAAAAAAAGGGGTGGGGGTGGGGGGGGGGCGGGGGGCGCCCTTATGTAAAATTTGAGGCGCCCTGTCCATGTTCTAGAATTTTACATTGAAAAGTACTAAATTTGGTAAAAATTAGGGGTCTTTTTTACCTTGCAATACAGATACATCTTGATCAATGGTGACCTAAGCCTCATAGTACATCCTATAGCCATTATTGAGTACAATGTGCACCATATTTGATGAAATTGAAAGGAAGATCATAATGATGCAAATGGCTTTTGTCAAATTTTAGAATTCAAGAGTAAAGAGTTTTGTTGATGCAAAAATACTGGGTCCATATATATACAATAACCTATAGTCATAGACCATTCTGGCAATCCTCTTTCTAACCCGTCTGCATATGTTTCATCATCTTTTGGGAGAAGGTTTTTGTTCTTAGTAAACCCAATACTAATTAAGCCTGTCATATATGGAACAAACTTGTATCTAATTGAGGTGACGATCGACTACAGTTATGGAAATCAATATCACTATGACTGAGGACACATAATGACAAAAATATCTGTTGACGTAGCATAGCCACAGGTCGAAACTTTTAGGGTGGGTGGGTATATCGAAGTTTTTCTTGTGATTTCCTCATCTAACACAAGTACTCATGCATTCTTGGAAATTCAGAATTCTCTCCCCCAGACACGCTCCATAACATTTTCGTGCATCTTACATATATCTTTTTCTCGGATATATATGCAATTTTCTGTTCTTTACGTCTTTTAAATCAAATTTCAATGTTTATTTTTTTAGGCCTGGCATACGTAATAGTTTTGATGCATAATTATAGTTTGATATAATCGGACTAAAAGCGGGACTGCATCATGCAGTGGCGGATCCAAAGGAGGGGTGGGGGGAGACAAAAGGGGCAATTGCCCTCCCCCCTAGACCCAAGGGACAAAATTTTGGCATTTTAAAATTGAAAGATCTAAGTAAAAAATTAATCGTGTTTTAATTTTTCATTTTTATAAGGGGATCAGGGTTTTCCCCTCCTAGAACACTGACTGTTGCGCTTCCTTTCACTAAAAAAAACAAAAAAAACAAAAATACAACAAACAAACAAACCACTTAGACCTTCTTTTCCGAAACTTATTCAATGTGGGCTTAATAAACCATGTTCGCCATGTCGTACATTCTCAGATGCCATGAATCTTCAGTTGTAATCCGCAATTGTGTTACATGTATCATTCACATTGTCGACGTTCTGAATCGACTCAACAATGTTGTGCAATAAAGTAACAAAATGTTTTTAATCATAACAATGATGAGATGTGGGTGCACCTACCAGTACCTTTATCGTCAGCAATCCAATTGCAAACTTGACCAAAGTAGCCATCCTGGACAGAAGGTGACCTGATGACCCCTCCAGACCAAAAGGATCTTGTCGTGGTTTTTCTTTTAAAAGACTTTTCATATACTCATGGGGGTGTAGATGGGGGGTCCCATGTCCCGTGTCGAATTTAAAAAACGGCCCTGTCGCCTGTCGCTATACTTGACTTTAGAGGCCTGTCCTCTGTCGAATTTAAGAAGTAGCCATGTCCCCTGTCACTATCTTTTTAAGGCTCCTGTCACCTGTCGAAATTAAGAAAAGGGCCATGTCATCTATCACTAAATTGCCATGTCGCCTGTCGAATTTAAGAAACAGCCTTGTCGCCCTGTCGAATTTAAGAATTGCCCCTGTCGCCATGTCGATTTTAGGCAGCCACCCCCATACTCATGCCACACCGATGGGATGGCTCAAGGCCTCTAGAGGGGGCATTATACTCTTTTTTTTTTGGTTTGTGTCCCCAGGGGGACAATGGAGCCCTGGGATGGGTATCCCTGGCTCCTGAAAGTGGTGTGAGAGAAGAGCTCCCCTCAGCCCTATAGACTTGGGGAGGTTCTTTATACCGTGCCCAGCAGGATAGACCCTGAAGGAACTGTGTGAGGCCCCGGGTGGGGGGGGGGGGGGGGGGTGGGGGGGATGGGGAGGACAGGAAGGGCAGTATGGGGGTCGAGGGAATTATACTCACGTCTAGGGTCAATTTATATACCTTGTGTCCGTAACTGGCGCCCCCACGTGCCTTAAGAGGGAATTAAAAGATCCGCAATGTTGTCCATTGCCAATACCAAGCCATGGGAGGGTTCAACTCCAGGCAATTATAATGACCAGAACTAGGTTGGACACCAATACATTAATATCATAATTCAAATATGAACACAAACACACGTATATAATTTCCAAACTATTTCTCTTATTAGTAAATAGGCAGAGTCTTCACAATGAATTAACTTTCTTCTCTTTGAATTAAGATGTTTTGCCATTTCTGTCAGGTTCAAAACCGGTTCCAAATTACACCACAATTCAAGGCACTTACTTCACTCGTGGATCCACCCACCTCCCTTTTTTTCTGGAACTAATAACTACAAAAAGAAGGAAAAATGCCCCACGCCTATGCGCAAATGCTTGCCATTTCAGAACTTAACCTTTATGCTGAGGCTCCCCCCCCCCCCCACTTTCGATCCTGTCTTATACGGCTGCCCATCATGTTGAACATAATATCATCTGTGTAAGTTACTTTGGCAAATAAAACCAACTTGTGTCCATAATCTACTGAGTCTGGCATATGCATGATTGAGTGCCTTTCTTGTGATTCATAAAAATGGATGTAGCTTTCCCAAACCTTTCAGAGGGATAATTATTCTTGATCAAAGTATAACACCATCTGGATAACCATGGCATTTGTTTGATTTTGTTGCCTAAAATATTGCGTAGACCCTTTACCATACCCCATGCATCATTTGAAAAAAAAAGATATACCAAGAATGAAACCTTTCTGATGATGTATAACATGTCTATTCTTGACCTTTATTTCCCGGTGTTATAGTATATAGATGTAACTTAACTTCAGCAAAGGACTTTTATTTGACATGTAAAATCATTCTATTGGGAAATCACCCAAGTGATACCGGTACTCTATGGATACATGGCGATGATAAAGAATTAACACTATACGAGTTAACAAAAATATCATAGCTTATATTTATGAAAATAAAATCCTTAAGTATTCTCTATACAAATCTGCACGGCTATATACCATGTAAGGTGGCACAATATGAGCCCTAATCGTACTAAACCTATACTCAAGGTAAAATAGCAGCTACAGTTTGAAATGATTTTTTTTGGTTGTGTGAGTATTAAAGCAAAACATTGTGAACTTTAAAACAATATTGATTTCCCCAAATTTCCTGAGATCAGTAAATGTTCTGAGGACTTTCATCACTGGACTCACTGATACTACGAGTGCATAATACTTAAGGCAGGTATTCCACATACCGATTTGGATGCTGCCGATTTTGTAATTGGTTGATTTTCACTGAATTGCAAGACCTTTCTATTGGTGTATAACATATCTGTATTTCAACTTTATTAAGACAACGTCGACGTTTATCTCTTCATTAAATGGATTTTTCCTTTTAAAATCGGAATCTTTTGTTTCACTTCTATCTTAAGAAACAGAAGAGTCTTAAAGCAATGCATATGGATGAGTGTGTTTTATTGGAGAAATATACATGTATACATTTATATTCATACAATGCAATCGATGAAATCCGTGAATAAGATACTTATAATGAGAGGTTTTAAAACGTAAAGATGTATTCTGAACATGAATGACTACCGAAACCTGGCTCTCCTTTTCGCCGATATCGATTTCCTAGTCTTCTCTGAAAAGACAAAAAGAGACAAATAAGAAACAAATGTAGAAACTATAACTAATTTAGAAGTAACAAGCATTGAGGCCTTCTATTAAGTACATACGCATCAAGGGTGGAGTGGGGGGGGGGGGGGGGGGCTAGGAAATCTTTGAAAATGTGCGTACTTTGTTGTAGAAATGATACAATGTGTATTTTTGCCCAAGCGGGGTGGGGGAGTTTGAGATTTTTTGAAAATGTGCATATGTACTAAATGGAAGGCTCCTTTGCCGGTAGATGAAAAAGACAGGCCGACACCCTATCTAACGCCCTACTGGTTCTATCTTTGAGATGTTTGTTCGACAAGTTATATCTAACCAATATATAAACAATTCATATCGTTTAACCAAGATACACCACCAATATATTAAGCAATATGTGTATACATATTTGTTTCGCTATCACTTAATCATGCCATCTCTTAGGGAGGTTGTGTGTCACCACCTTCATGGCTTGCTGGCAATAAATGATTTTCCAGGCCATGCCACCTAATTCGGGACATAGGCCACATATTTTACCCAGACAAGCTTGGGGTTATTTCCTCTTTGAACCAATGTAAATTGCTGGTTTTACACCACCTATAACTTTTGACATATGCAAAATTGCGTAATTCTGTTTATATCTATGGGTATCCCCAATCTTTGTCTTTTTTCTGATTTATGTGTCATCTTTGTACATGGATGGTATATATTTTAAAATAATTTAAAAAAATAAAAGTTTCAAGCCAATCAGAAGCCCCCAACCAGTGCTTATCAGCATTACATAACAGGTGTCGACCCCCACTGCCCGGTGGTCGCTTGCTACGTATTCCTAATCGCCAGAAAATGATCACGTGACCACGTCTGCCCAAGATCTATACTACTACTGGTGTTGTTAGGTTTCCAAGGGTTACCCCAACCATTTCTAACTGAACCACCCAAAATAAGACCTTTCTAAAAGCCTCACGAAAGGCAAAACCTGCAATATAAGACCTTTTAATGCCTACTTTGGCACCCTGATTGTATCATCTAATATCACCAACAGATATATAATCCTAAAAACCTAGGAAGAATGGCATCTTATGTAATGTTTTACCTTTAATCTAATACTATGGTAAAGCTAAAATTGCCTCAAATCACTTGCTAAATTGACAACAGATAAGCAAGCTAAGATGGAACGTTCGATGTAATAGTTTAATATCTGGCTGGCAAGGTAGGAATACTGGAGAAATCCAACCCTCATCAGAGTAAATATAATTATTAAAAAAAAAAAAAAATTATTATCATACAGAAATGCCACTACCGACTGATGAAAAAATAGGAAAAGTAGGAAACACTTTTACTACTATTTTTTTTTTTAGAAATAGGTCCAGCCCCAATATCTTGTATCTTTCGTCATAAAGGGGAGCTGGCGGAAGATCGGCAGTGCCTATTATACCAAAAAAACATCATATTATTAAAAAAAAAGAAAAAAGAAACACTAGGAGGGAAAGAACCTTTAGGAACAGAGGTCTGACATTGAATTTGTATTTGAATTCAAAAAGTAAGAAATCCTACAAAAGTAAACAAAAAAAAAGGCATCTCCAGTCGTAACATGTAACCCGCTGTCGCCGTACCTGTACACCTCTTGATCTTCCCGCCGTACAGCTTCTGGTCCCTGAAGGCGGTGGCCGGGGCCGACCCGACCAGTCTCCCCTGGTCCTTGACGTACACAGCCCTCACCTGGGAGTCGCCCAGGGGGATGAAGTCGGCCTCCCCCTCCTCCTCCTCCTGGTCACTGAGTGACGCGCCACCTGGGGGGAACAACCACAACTATAGCATGCTATTTTTACATTGATAAATTTATACATTAAGGTATTCTAGAATTCCAGTTTATTTTGGGAGTTTATAAAAGAAAGCTTTAAGTGTCTTGTAGTTTGCTGATTTCTATCAATCTGTAGCTACATACCACATAGCGATTACATACATGTTTGCCATTTATGTACATTTATAATATGATGATAAAGAGCTACTAATGATTTTTTTTTTTAGAAAAATTGAGAAATCAATTCAAAAACGGGGAGATCAGGATATAACCATGAACATGCATCAAAAATTAAAAACCGTGAGATAAACACATCTGGTACATCTCCAGATCTAGTCCTTGGTTCGACCAGGGTATAAACTAACAAAATGGTGCAACCTGCATAACGAGTATAGCAAGAAGAAACGGAAAAGTTCCTGTATCTGACGGACAGAGAGACCACCCCGACGGACCAAAATGAATTGTGGGAAAAGCCAGAAACTCACTTTTTCTTTTCTAGAAGCAACTTAGAGAAAAATAATTTTAAAGAATAGAGTCCTGATAATAAATTTGTACTTTAATGGTTTGAAACTCACACAAAAGTACTCTTAAACAGATATCAAAGCGATGTAGACTTTTTTTTCACGTCCTCTATCAATGAATGAAAAATTGGTTGTTCAAAAAAAAAAGAAAAAAAAAAGAAAAAAAAAGAAAAAGAAAAAGAAAAAAAAAAGAAAAGAAAAGGAAATCCTACAAGAGCAGGAACAGGATCCCCACTCATATTTCATGATCCAATTTCCTGCGTTTTCGTTGTCCCATTGCAAATTGCCCGTCAAGGTTCCGCTGATTTTTTCTAATCAAAAAGTGTTCAAATTGTAAAATGCCATGTAAGACGTATGTATCTTCCAGGAAAACATTGAAATTTTTCTCTTTGAAAAGTGCAATTTCCTGAATCTTAAGAATTTGAAAATCCAGAAACTGAGCAAACAGAATTCTCTGTGTTTTCTATGTGTGTTGGTCAAATTTCAAAATTTCCTGACAGGGAATTTCTTTTTTTGGACATTTTGCGTTTTCCCTGGGCAGATGGGACCCTGTAGGAAAATTGGCATCTCTGGATGGGGCGTTACCTTCTGATCCCTCCTCCAGGGAGTCGTCCGGTGCCCCGGTTCTCACCGCCTCCTCTCCGCCCGCCCCCTCAGGCTCCACCGCTACAGGGGCCGATGAGATGGTCTGTAGGAAGTCCTCGGGAAGCCGGCTCTGGGACAGCGCCTCCAGCTTTTGTTTCTGAGAAATAAATATACAAGTAAAAATAATTTTTCTTTTGTTTGGTAACAATGGATACAACTACGCACATATAAAAGTGTTTGAACCCATGCCTCCCCTTGAGCTAAAGTACGCATTTGATGGGAACACGTACATACACACATTTGAAACAGATTCATATCCTCCCCCTGTTTGTATTTAAGGACTATAAAATGGCTGTATTAAAAAAAACCCGACAGACCCTAACATGTTGGCTCACCCTAACATTTTTTGATGAAAATATTTCTAAAAGAGATATTAGAATTTCAAGATAATCGCTTAAAGCATGGGAGATGAGATAATATATTTGACCAAGAGATGTATTTTAGACGCTAGAAATGTTTGTTGAAGGTATTGTGAGACAATGACAATGACAATGAATTTTATTCGCAACCTCTTCAGTGGAGGCATAAGAACATATATACATAAGACTAATAATAGTAATGATAAATTAGAAAGGGTTACATGAGTGAGATTCCATAAGAGGCTCGTCACTGTTGGTACAATAACTTATGTTTATAGGTGTAGCACCGAGGTGAGACTTTAAGGATAAAATCTAGGTTTCAGATCAGGAGAAATAGATGTTTTTGCTTAAGTTTGAACCGTATGTACATACTAACTAAATGACTAACCTAATTAAGCTGGGGCCACTGTTCTAGTATCTATACAGTGTAATCTAGTGGTCTATTAGAGGTTTCCTTAAAATGACTATACACTTAGATTAAGGTGTAATTTCTGAGTTTTCAAGTATATGCCATATTAGGGTTGCTCCAGATTACACATAATATTATTTCGGAGCAGTTTCTTGTGCTTTCCTGGCAGAACTAAGACTTTCATTTTGGTCACAAACTATTAAAATTTGAGAAAGTAATCGCTAAATTTGGTATGAATCGAAAGCTATGGACATATTCTGTGAAATAAGTGGTCACCAATGCTAAAGGATAGACAGGAGCCTAAAGCCCATATTCCACTATGCGGTGGGGTTACACTTGCGGTGGGAATGTATGCCACCGCAAGCTATTTGCGGTGAGGAAACGAACATGTTCGTTTCTGCCACCGCAAGCACCCAAAAGAAAACTTCTTAAAATAATTATAGAATATGAATAAAAAATTATAAAAAATTCATAAAAATCATAATAAAATTTTTAAAAAGTCAAAAAAATTATTCTAAATCATATAAAAGAAGATCAAATCATTTGCGGTGGTGCTTTCTGTGACTCATCGCAAGCACCACCGCAAGTACCACCGCAAGTAATGTCTATATTCCACCTTGCGGTGTCCAGTTTTATTAGTGGTGAGGCCAAACGCCGCTAGCTAATTGCCCACCGCGAGCAAATCACCGCGTAGTGGAATATGGCCTTGACTGTACCAGGTGATGTCTCGCGTGATAGGTGCTCGTCACCGTAATATGGAGAATGACTGCTTTTATTTGTGGTAAAAATAAACCTATACCCTAATTTGTTCGACCAGAGTTATTCGGACATAAATAATTTACTTTCTTGGCCTAATAGAAAACCATAACAGAGTGATTAAACTACATAATCCGTATCAGACCATTTAAGTGTCACTTCCTCAAAAAAAAAAGAAAAAAAAAAGAAAAAAAAAAGCCATGGATACTTTACCTTTTGGTCCTTGTAGTGGTCATCTTTCTGGCGCCGTTTCTGTTTCTGTCGCTCCTTCTCCTTACCGATGGTGGCCAGGGCGTCCTGCACCTTCCTCAGGGCGTCCGACTTACTCTGAGAGAAGGTGACGTCATCAGGGGCAGCGTCCGAGTCATCATCACTCTCCACCACAAGGTCGTCCTGGCCCTCGTCACTCTCCACCGCATCCTCGGGTTCGATGTCGTCCACCTCAGAGTCAGAGTCGTGGAATATCTTCTTTTTCGGCATTTTTGGGTGTTCTCTAGTCACTATGAATAAAAGAAGCAGAATGTGCCATAGTTTACATATGTTGTCTTCTATTGTATTTTGTGGAAAGTAAATAAATAAATAAATAAAGGCCAATAAAGTCCCAAGTATTCAAGGTGCAGTCATTCTCTCTCACTTCAAAGACTTAGTTATAGATCCCCCTTATCAGGGAAGGATTGCTAGCCAATCAGCGTTTACCATTTATTCACTTCCCCAAGCACTTTCAGCCCTTTCAGATGTTTATGAAACATCTTAACTTTGTCCGAAAAAATAGCTAGACAAGGATCAGCATCATCTAATCATTTCTCAGTTTCCAACTGGGGATAATCATGTAGATATAGTATCAGAGTTTTTGATGGCCACAGTTCTCTTTTGGCACTATCTTGCAGTCTTATGGCCACTTCAATAGAGGGACAGAGGGAAAATTGGAATTCTGACAAAAATCTAAAAATCTAAATCCCTGCCTCATACTCTCTGAGCCAAAGGATGGAGCCTATGGGAGTAACAAGGGGTCATCTGGGGAAAGAGATGGTTTTATTCGCACCCTCCTGTCCATCCACTTGAAGACTGAAGGTGACAGTTGAGGGGAGACATTTATAAACCAGCAGTGTACCAGTTCTGGCCTAACCTCAAGCCTCAATGGTTGTTTGTTTGTTGGCTAATTTAACGTCTGGCCAACTCTTTGGTTCTTACTAGACTGCACACGGTAATGCTTTTCAACTAGTTTTACGCCATATGGGCAGTGATCGAATCTATGAGATGAGATGCCTATTTGTTGTAGTGAGACCCAATGCCCTCTTTCCAGTTGTGCCACACTGAGATATAATTATGTCATAGGCCCACATAATACCCCACCCAGTCGCATTATACTAGCACTGGGTTGACCAGTCATGTTTCGTGGTTCTTACTTTATACCAAGTGCCAGGCAAGCAGTGAACACTGCCATTGTTAATAAAGTCTTTGGTGTGACTCAGCCAGGGTTTAACCCCATAACCTCCCAGACTCAAAGCGGGCACTCTACCGATTCAGTACCAAGTCGGGCCTCCCAATTTGTTGCCTTTTACAGACAGCAAGCCTCAAGGGTTGTGTCATCAATATATTGCCATTAGCAACCACGTTTTGGAGCTGGGCAACTAGCTGCGTCATTGGTAGTTTGGTTCTGTGCCTATGGTAATTTAGTTTCCCATTGGGCAGGCAGGTCTGAAATGATTTGACAGCCTGTTCAACCACACAGGGGTGGCCAATACCAGGGATCCGGGTCCTTTAAAAAGCAGGTTGGGCCCCTAGATTTTCTGGTCAAGGGAACTGACTGGCCCATAGAATATGATGGATAATAATCATAGTTTTAATAACTTGAAATATGGTTTAAAAACATTACTTATTTCTTGAGGTTTTTTTCCAGAAACCCCGAGAGGGACAGGAAATAATTTTAATTAATAAGACTTTCTTTCTTCATATTTCCCTTGTTACAAGAAAATATTATGAACTGAAAATCATGTAACCAATCAATTGATAGATCTAAAGACTGTGTCAGTGAGGGCACCTAGATTAGGTGAGGGCCCCCAAGCCTGGATTTGGTTGGTTGGTTATTGGTTGCTTTACGCCCTAATTAACAGCCAGGGTCATATCAAGGGCGGTGATGGTGATCGAATCTATGAGAAGGTAGAGACCATACCCCTTCACTTTTACCGAGGCAGGTGTTCTTTAATGTGCATGGTCTCATAGACAGGGCCACACACACAACAGCCGGTGGTCTACTAGAGACCTTTGATATCCCAGTTGTTGCCACTGGGAGACATGCAGAGGGGAGCAGTGGCCAGCTCAGCCGGGAAATGAACCCCGGCCGCCCGCGCAGCAGACGGACACCCTAACCACTACACCACCCCACACACCTAGATTAGGTGAGGGCCCCCAGGCCTGGATTTGGAAAGCTAGGGCCCGATTGGCCCCTTGGTCTTGATTACTTTATGTCCACAATTGGCATTGCCACATAAAGTAGAGACTAAATGTAAAAGAATTCAGTACTTCATCTTTGTGATACTCCTTAGTCGCTTAAGATTCTCTTGTTATCATCACTCAGACCTTAACATTCTGGGTTTCTGTGAGTTCCCGGATGTGGGCTTAACCTAGAATAGGAGCAGCGCAGAGCGATACCAACTTTTAACACAACGAAAAAAGGCTAGATAGTTGGAGCGATGATTACCTTGGAATCTGAAGCGACTAAGGAGTGTGCATCTTGGTCACAACTTTTGATTTTGAGCTACATCGGAATGTAATTGTAATAGATCGTTACCTAACTGAACAAGAATTTTATTCTCCAGAGAGGTCTACCTCTGCACTGGGAAATGAGTCCGTGAGAATAGACTCTCCTATGTAGGGAGAAACTCGCCACCCCTGGCTATTATTACTACGCCTGTGACTTATAAATGTGACCTAAAAATAGTCTGCGGTTTTCGCTGGTGCTAACTAGGTCACTGAGGCTTGTTTTGGTCACTTCGTGGGCACCTGCTGACATGGCATTGGCCAGTGCTAGTTAGCCTCGACAGGTGCCCCCTCCACAATTGTTGAATAGGGACAAGTTAGCCTTTTATGTATGAATCCCAAATGTGTAAAAGATGAGAGGGATGTATATTTAGTTTGCTACCCATTACAACTTGACGCCCGTTACAACATGATACCCTTAACAACTCAGACGACACGGTGCGAGAGAACATGAACCGTGTGGCCTCTAGCGCCTCCCAAGATGATTCGCCGTAGCAAGCATTGAGGTGGCAGAGTGCAAGAATTTGTCATGGGTTGTTTTATTTCCCCCTACCACGGATAGCTTATTTTCAGTATTTTAGGCACCTGCAGGTTAATTTGGCTTAATTCTGTCGACAAAAGTACATGAAAATCTATAGAAAATGTACAAATATTTGCCATAATTCTATGTATAGTGAAGGGATTTTCAAACCAACTTAGAAAATGATGAACATTTAGATCTACAGATTACAAATGAAAAAATAGTTGCTATTGATGCCCACCTTTTAAATCACATATATATTATAATAATACAGTGGTCGAAATTAACTTTTCAGGCTGTCAGCCCGGACATACTAAAATGTATTACAAGTGAGAACAATCAGGGCTGATTTTAATGTAATTTTCTCAAAACTTGTCAGCCCTGATCCAAAACAATCAGCCTGGGGCTGACGAGCTGACGTTAATTTCGAACCCTGTATATAATGCCATGATTAGTGATTTTTTCTATACTTCAGCCCTTTGCTTTGTCGACATAATGATATTACCCACCATGCATCTTAATCTAGGCTAACCTGCAGGTAAAAGTAAAGAAATTGCCTATCCATGGTAGGGACAATGTTAATATTATACTGAAGGTCTATTTCTAGAAATATATCTACAAAAATTATTGTTGATAGATCTATATCATAAGTATAGGAGGGATTAATATTCAAAAAATAAGTTGCATAGTGACTTCTACTGAGTGCAGGTGACATCATCTAGGCTCTTTTAGATAAGGAGGGCCAGCTGATAAGGGTCCTGCTATGGTTGACTGCACACATTTACCCCTGTGACTGATAGCCTAGATGATGTTACGGCCCAGTGAGATAAGCTATGAGAGTGTATTCACACTCCTAACAATTTTAAGCTTATTTAACTGATTATAATACCCATGTATGCTAATTCAATTCTACTGCTGCTTAAAATATGTATCAAATAAGAGGTTTGTACCATATTTGGCAATTTGGTTTTCTCTTTGCACTTCACCTTAAAAATAAAATACCTTAAACTTATCAGATAGGGGGTCTTAATTTAGAGACATAAAACCCTTAGACAGGACTGAGAAGGAAGGCTAATAGACTCAGAGATCTAAAAATGGAATTTAAATGTACACTAGACAAAGTATTCGCCTCCTCCATAGCGGACATCGGGAGCAGGGAGGGGATGCGGCGCAGTGTACCTCACAACTGGCACAAGTTACAAGTGGCATGGGCGATAAATGGAGTTATTCCGAAATAAATCAACAACTCACCTCAACACACAACAAAGACGCCTTTTCTTAGACGTAAACGCAGTCTCCAAACGATGATAACTTGCACTAAATGACAATAAACGCAAAAGTAATTGTGTAGATACCACAAAATAGGTATAAAATAACGTTAAATCTGGCCTCGTGGTTTGCTATGTTATTACAGATAGTTCTCGACTTCTCCGCTAGAGGGACTCGGCCAAGATGGCGGCGTTGACTGACATGTTGGGGTTGGCCAAGTAAACTTTGGACGAATGCTTACCTGTTATTATATAATAACTGATAACACTTGTCAACTAGCAATCAGAAGTTAATAGGGACCAAATATGTTCCGGAATTCACGCGTTTTACATTCAAGGCTTTCAACATGGACAAGATTTGTTCGCAGGTGAGATGGCTTTAGGGGTTCCCCGGCCCAGAGACCGTGCGGAGGGGACAGAAGTTCTCGGGTCGCCCACTGAGAGGGTCCCGTCAGGGGTGCCCGGCGATATTTTGGTTGATTTCCCCGTACTCTTTGTTGTGTTCTCTGTCGATTAGTTACCATATAGGAGTGCACTATAAGTCTGTGAGAATCGTCAGTTTTGTTGTTTCTTTTTATTTGGCTTCATTATCATATTACTTTTGCTTGCAATTCCCCGCTCTCCTCCACCCTAGACCGAGAGCCCCTGTCTGAACGTACCCACTTACTCCACCCCACCCCACCCCAACCCAACCCCCACTCGGGGCCCCAGTAGTAGATCTATTGTTTTGCCCGCTGGGGAAGCTCAGGCTGCTTTTCTTCTTCAGATTGATGGCAAATAAAGCTATAAGCCTCAGGTACTAGTGTAGCGCTCCCCGGGCTACGGTACTGGGGAAAAAGACCCAGGCGATCACTAGGATTGGCGGTTGTTAAAGCTCACCCGAAAAGAAATGTTTCAAAAATGATATAGCCTTTTCTAATACTCCGTTTATATGTGTTTTGCTGTACCACATGGTGAGAATCATGCTGTGTGCTTAAACAAAAGTTTTCAGCTCTATTTTTATAAGTGCGAAGCCAGTCTCACACCTAGAGTATGAATCTGTTGGAGGCAAGCCTGGACAATACTAGTGACGTCACGTGAGGCATTGTTCTCCCACTATAACTTATGGGCAAAATTAAAATGCGTGTAACTGAAAAAATATCATTGAGAAGAAGATGTAAGTGCTTGAATCCAAGCATTCATACGTCCTCCATATGCATGTAATTTTACTTATTTTTTCACTTAATAGTTTCTTGGTTATGAATTTTCAAACATGACCCTTAGTCACGCACCAGGTAGGCCTAATGCCTCCTCTGATGTCACAGCCCATTGTTTACATCCACCTTCGCACATAGGGGCGCGACCAACCCGACCCACAGCTACATCATAAGTCAGCCTATTTTTAGATTATAAAACTTAATTAGATAAATTTCCTTAAATATATAACTAAATTCATACATGTGGATCCTCTGCTGATGCCTAAAATTGCCTTTTCGCGTCTTCTTTAACAAATGACCAGACAATGCAACTTTTAGGTTAAAGCAAACCACAACGCAAATCAGTTATATATTGTCAAATAAAATTTTCAGTGAACTTTGTTTGTTTACAAACCATGTATGATCATGCTTCATCTGATAACAGAATGGTATGCAAAATTCTATTCAAAAACAGATTTAGACTGTCATGAATACTCATTTTCTGACTTGTTTTGGTCTGTTGTGTGGTCCACACAAATACCTAGATTGTTTACCCAAAAACTGATGATGTCATCAAAATGTCATTTCCGGAATCCCCCCTGCATTTTCACTCTGCTAGCAGAGTCTCTAATGAGTATTATTTTTGGTGGAGAATGATGTGGGAATTGAGAGGAGGCAAACATGGTTGAGCCTGGCTTAGTACAGAAAGGAAAGGGGAGGAATTGACCTATTCACCCTGAAGATGATATCACTGATTATGGGGCAGTTGGGTCACGTGGGGGGATTCCCCAACAAGTTGATTGCAGATCAGAAAACAAAAACAAACAGATCCTCTTTCCAAGGAACATAATTATCAGACTTCTAGCCACCAATATTTGATTTTAACTGGCAATATGATTTATATGAGTGTAGTTGAAGATGTCAGGATCGATTTCGAAAATTTAAAAAATTTACTAAATTTTGATAATTTTGCATTGTGGTTTGCTTTAAATAAAGTTTATTTAGATAACTCTTTGTTACAATAATACTCCAAGTAAATAAACCAACCAATTACAAAATGGTTTACAAATATCTGACAATATTTCCAGAATAAGTTCTGAACCACAATATAAAAATACTAGGTTACAGAATAAAGTTTACAAATACCCTTTTCACAAAAAGGTAAACAAAGACTGTACTTAGAAAAATACACAAAATCTGTAATTTGGAAAACAGGCCCAAATAAGCAAAGTCTGAATTTAGAACAGGCCAAACTAAACAAGTCTGAAACTTTAGGGGAAAACTGTTAAGTCAAAATATACCTGTGGGGCAAAACCATTAACTAAAAGTTAATAAAACAACCTAGTCTAACAGACATAGGCAAAACAGCCACCACAAAGTATAACAAAAACCAGCCTAAAACTAGGCTATGCCAGTAACAGTCTCCTAGAGCCAAACAGGCCTTCTAAGTCTCACAAGTCAGGGTTACCTACCAAGGTCTGAACCCTACAGCAACAAAACACAGAGTGAGCAGAGCCCCAGGAGAGCCCCCCTTATCTAGCCTGGGCACTGAAAGCACAGACCTCAGAGAGAGCACCCTACTCCAGACTCTCCAGTGCCCCAAACCCACTCCCCTGGAGCTCCCCTGGAGTAAACAATGCTGTGCCCTGATTGGTCAGTCAAGGAGGGAGAGCAGGCCTCCCATTGGTCAGAAAGGGAGCACTGTGATTGGCTTGTTCAGACCATCCGTCCGGTCGCGGGGCTGGAGTAAGCCCTCGAGACGGGCAGCGCGGTCCGCTCCCGGCTGCCCAGCCTCCGCAGGCCGCCCCCCGCTGCTCGGCCCGTCCCGTCCTCGAGGAGCGCCACACTAGTGCTTGATCATGGATTTGGCTTAATCTAACTTCTAAGGAAAGAGCAAAGACTGATCTAGGCCTAGACAAAAAACTTATTTTTTTTGCAACTGATTCCTGAGACAACACTAACGATATTCGATATTTTCTATTAAATTCTAAGTTCTCTCATGATTAAAGACCGATATAATTATAACAATTATTTGTTCCTTTTGTGTAGTTTATCTAGGTGTAGTGTCGATAAAACTAGTCCAAATTAGCATGCAGGTGCTTAAAATACTCATACAAATCAGCTATCTGTGGTAGGGGGAATTATGGTATACTAGAGATATTACTATATCAAGAGTATTTCTAACAAAGTATTTTATGATTTACCCCTAGGTTCTGCACCCAGAAAGATGGTGTTCCTGACCTCCACAAGGCGGCGCTGGCAGGGGATGCACAGGCAGTGGAGCGCCTCCTGGTGGGAGGTGGGGCGGTGGACGTGAGGGACGCACGGGGTCGGACGGCCCTCATGGGGGCAGCAAGGGGCGGGCACAGCCACCTGGTGGACACACTGCTCAAACATGGGTACGGTCGAAGCATTGTCATACCTAAAACGGGTATGGCATTCTATTATTCAGAACAAATGTTATATTTTAAATCTACTTCATTATTTTATATATAATTTCCAAATATACACCACTTTACCATTATTATTATTATGTACTAATGGCTTAGTACTTTTAATATAATATCATATTGTATAGTCTAGTTAGGATCAGGCCTAGCAAGTCTACTTCTAGGAAGAGGTATTTTGCGCTCCTAGCGCCACCTGTTAACCAGTATAAAAGGTGTTGCAAAGTAGGGAGCGGAGTTAGTTTAGTCTGGAGTTAGTAACTATTAGGAAGTAAGCAGCGTTAGCTGAGCTGCTTGGAGCTATACCTACCAGCTCCTGCGGAGTATACTGGAGTTTACCAATACCAACTACCTCGGACAAAGGATTGTGATAGAGCTAAGCGCTAGGGTGGTCTAGGATGTGCTGGAACAACTTGTATTCTAAATGTGGTTGATCGCTGAGTAGGAGATGGGAAGGTGGACTGATGGAGACTTATTCACTGTGGCTTTGACTCGGGATGAGATGTTTACTTCAATAAAAACCCTTTCATATTAAGAGCTTCCTCATCGTCCATTTCTTTTGAACTATTGGGGAATGGATGAATTAACTTAGAGTGCAGTCTGATGGGCGCAATAACTTGGATGAACGACTCATGGATAACTTAAATATATACATCACGCAGTCTTAAATCGAACACTAACAATAGTTCAATTATACATTTTGGTTTCAAACAATAAGCCTTATATGCTCCATATATAATTGAATACTAAACTAAGCATAAAGCACTCCAGCTTTGTCTTAGGTTACAGGTAAAACAATAACCCTGTAGCCCCCATGTGGAGCCCCTTTGTTCTGCCAATAGGAGCAAAGGGGAGATATTAAAAAGGCTAAGCACACACCCAGTCTCTCTCTTGGAGGCTGGGCTTGGTGCAGTACACATCACGTACAACTAGAACCTGACTTTGGTCCTTTGTTCAACTTTCAATACAACACTAAGGTAACCTTTAGTACACAGGGACATTATTCAGAAACATCATTAATCATTCACAAGCTCTACCACTACAAACTAGCTCACCCCTAAATTATTAGTAACCAACTTTTAGTGTGGAAAGTCACTTTTGTGTGTATACAAAAGTGACTTTCCACAGCATTTAAGGGCTCTGAGAAGCTTTAGATCTTCATGTATTTAATTGAGTGCCGCTGGAAGTCTTGGAATTCCTTAAATTGGCTTTTTCAAATTTAAGGCTATAAGTCTTAAATTTGAGAGTTTTCTACTGAGAAGTCTTAAAATGGTCTAAATATCTATTCTTATCTGAAGACAGGAATTTTATTATCTTGAAATACAAAATGCTGCGTACAGCGGATTTCAAAATATATATCTGTGGATATTTTTCTTATTGAGTGGCTTAGACGTCTTAAACTTTCGAAATATTGTTCTTACATAGGTTTTAAAATAGTCTTAGATTGATTTCCCAAAAATGATAGGCACCCTGATTTGAAAAGGTAGTAGACCTTTTCCCCGAGTTTGGTGTGCAACATCAGTATGAGAAAAAATGGTACTATTTCAATAATTTAACTTCTGGATTTACGTCTCTTTTATATCCACAGTGCCAACGTGAATCGTGTGTGTAAAAACGGTCACACCGCAGCCGACATGGCCCTGTTCTGGCAGCGCCGAGAGTGTTACGACCTGCTCACCACCACCACCTCCACCACCTCCTCCAGCACCCACCACCTGCAGGAGGGCGCCACTGGTCACCGCCCCATGTTCTTCAGCAGCCCGTCCTCCATGGTGGATCGCGAAGCCAGCCTCCGTCAAAACGAACCCGCCCTGCAGGCCCTGTTCCAGGACCCCGCAGCCCGATTCCTGCTCCTTCACCAATTATCACCCATCACCAAAGCCCAGGGCAGCAGACTGGGAATATTATGGACACCCTTAGCCAAGCTCAAAGCCCAGCTCAGCCTGACACATTTTACTGAGGTGACGTCAAATGCTGTGTTTTTAGGTATGTATTCTCTCAAGGAAGGTGATCGGACTAGTCGCAGACTTGAGGGTGTGGATGCAGGAGCCCCGCTTTTCGCCCTTGACGTGTCGCGGATGACCTTGGGGGAGTTGGAGGGTCTGGGAGCGGGCGTGGACGTAGCCCCTGGAGTGATGGGGCTGCTGGGGATGAGGCAGGAGGAGGCGGGGTTGTGTGGTCAGGCGCGGTCAGTGCTCGACTGGCACCAGAAGAACGCATACTGCTCGGCGTGTGGTGGCCGAACCCGCTCGGCAGAGGGTGGCTACAAGAGGGTGTGTGGCAATACAACGTGTGACACACATACAGGTAGGACAAGAGTATTATTTTGTATATTATTAAAAGAAAGAAAGGAGACACACTTCAGACTGTGATTCTTTTCGTTTTTAAATTATCTGATGCATCGCATTATCTCCCGAGCAGAAAGGCAATCTTAATTTCCTCTTTGGATAGAGATAGTGTGAAATGATAAGCTTGTGGCAAACTATGGCTAAACATCATTCAAAAAACCAAAAAAAGAAATAAATAAAGACAATGAATACACCTAACTGCAGCACCATATTGGTATCTTGAAGTATTCCTAACATTTGAAATGCCTAAAAATATAAACAGCTGACTTTTCTGTTAATTGATACTTTTTTTTTCGAATTTCAATGTAAAAGAATTCTCAAAAAGTCTCACGTTTTCCAGCATACTAACCAGGTAAATTAAGTATTTTGCTGATAAATCTGGTGCCATATTGATATATCAGGTTTTTCCATGTTCCAGGTGTACACAACATCAGCCACCCACGTGTCGACCCCAGTGTCATCACCTTAGTCCTCGGCCCAGACCGGGAGTCGTGTGTTCTGGCCCGGGGCCGACACTTCCCGCCCGGCATGTACTCCTGTGTCGCCGGCTTCGTCGAACCGGGTAATGCCAGTGGGAGGTTTCATAAAGCCTCAGAGTGACTACTTTAATTTGACCAAGGCGTCCGATTGATTGTTGCTAACATGAATAGATTCTACCAGATTAATCACCTGATATTTGCACTGATTCATATCAAACACATGCATTTTAATGTTGCATAGATTGGTGATCCCAATTGGTGCAAAAATACTTTTGATATGAACCGGCCTATTTGTGTGCCAATTCAACCGTGTGGATATAGATCTAGGGCTTAATAATCGGTTTTTAGAAATAATTTGGTTTCACAATTTTATATTGTGTTTTGTTTCATCTTATTTACGATGGTTTGGTTCTCATTTTAACGGTTTGGGATGATTTACAAGGGTTTCAGGGTCATTTACAAAGGGCGTGGCTTATGATACTATATTCATGCTGATCTTTACAAACAATCCTTACCATAATTACTTTTCTATGATCTTTATAAACGATCTTCACCTTATCTGTTTTATGGTAATTATTATAAAATCTTTACAATATTACCTTTTTTATGATCGTTATAAACAATTTTTACTTTATTAGATTATGCTCATAATTTTAAGTGACCTTTTCCATGATATTGGTTTGATTATGATCATGACAGATGATCTTTACCGTATTGGTTTTATGATAATCTTTACGAACGATCTTTACCATATAAATTCATGATGATCTTTAGAAACGATCTTCGCCATACAGAGATGCCATTTTCCCTTCCTCTTCCGGATTTCCGGATTTTTGCCAGTTTAGAACATAAATTGAATACAAATTGATCGTTATCAAAGTCACCAATTTTACTTTTAAGAGTATTCCTATATCATTTCAAATCCATATAAACAATAAAAAGGATTTCTGATTACATTTACCAACCTTTTATTATCTAAACTGAAAATCAGGAAATGTCTTTCCCACTTTTCCGGATTTTTCATCACTCCTGAGTGGAATCTGTGAGTCCATTTCAGTTTATAGTAATCCTGTCATTTCTCCTCCAGGGGAGAGCGTGGAGCAGGCGTGTGCCCGGGAGGTGGAGGAGGAGGTCGGGGTGTCCCTGACCAAGGTCACGTACGTGGGCAGCCAGCCGTGGCCGTCGCCCAGTGCCCTCATGCTGGGGTGTATGGGGCACGCCGCGGGCATGCAACTCACAGTAAGTACCGCGTAGTCACCAGTTTTGCCCCTTTTATTGATTAATTTTTCATCTTTTCATTTGTTTTCATATATCTCTAAGTGGGGAGGGATGGTCTAGCGCTCTAATGCTGGGGTGTGTGGGGCATGCTGGGGGTACGCAACACACCAGTCACCAGAGAGGGTAAGAGAGACCGGGGTCACCCCCTGCTCTTCTTAAGCTGAATAAAAATCAGTGATCTTTTTTGTGCTAAAGTCCACTGAATCGACTGACATAAATTATAAGGCATTATTTATCTATTCAAAATATCAAGGATGTGAAGGTTTGGGTTTTGGGCAGATATCTGCTCTTGATCTTCATTTCAGTTTCTGATTTAAAAAATTGGCAGCAAAATTGGAACGTGGAATATAGGCCAAAACCTGTATTCCACACAATGAACGTGCATTATTAGGGATCTGCTGCTGGTCTACCTTCGCTGATGGTGATACATAATAATCGCCAGCACGGTTGATAAAATTTACCAACATGTTGGTATTCATTTCTTGGTGATTATCTATCGGCAGCTTATACTGCCTAGACAAATCAGTTTTGCACGTTTTAGGCGTTACTTCTAGTGCTAAATACAATCTAAGAGACTGACTTTAGCCATTGGTACAGTATTATTCATAAAAACTAACTATAACTTTACTTGAATTCCGTAATACTCTTTCCATTTATATCTGAAGACAGAAATGTTTGTAAACAAACCAATTTTTGTGGGTCACCGAAACTCACTGGGGGACAAGTTTTTATGTACTTTAATGTATTTTCAGTCTGTATGCACAGTTTATATTTTACCAAAGGCCTAGATTATGGCAATAGATCATGTTCCAATAGTTTACACTAAACTTGCTTTTGGCTCCCTTTAAGAGGATGTTTACAATATTTAAACAATTCCCAATACTTTCAGGGTCCAGTAAGTAGAAAAAAGAAGAGAAAATAGACCTACCTACCCTAATTTTTTCGACCCATGTTACCTACCTCTCAGGTGGACGAGGCCGAGCTGGAGGACGCGCGCTGGTTCGGCCGTCAGGAGGTGGTAGAGATGATTACACGTTGTCATGACGACCGCCTGTTCGTCCCCCCGGCGCAGGCCATAGCCCACCACCTTGTCAAGACGTGGCTCAAGGACTCCGCCTTTGTGTAAATTTATTTATTTTAATTATTTTTAAAAATTCTAGTCTTTTTCCTTTCATTTTTCTTTGTTTGGGCGAGGGGGGGGGGGGGGGGACTAGACTGGTTAACGAGTCCTATCAACATTGCGCACATCTTTTCATATGATATATAATTTATATAATTAATTAACTTTTTATATAACAGGGTTCTACTGCACATGTAATTGTGAACAAAAAACATCTCAGGGAATCCACAGGGCATTTAGTAATTTGACCAAAATACAGGGAAAATGCAGCGAATTTTTTAAAGAATTTCTGAACCTTAGGATTCAGCAGATTGCAGGAGATTTTCGAGAGATTTTCTGATAATAGTATTTACTTTTTTTCTTGTGACTTAACACATCTTTAATTACATTGTCATTAGCGGTGTAGATGGGGGGTCCCTATGTCACATGTCAAATTTAAGAAATGGCCATGTAGCCTGTCACTATATTTTTGGGTTTCCATGTCGATTTTAAGAACATTCCATGTCGCATGTCGAATTTAAGAAATACCCTATGTCATGTCGTTTTTTCTTCATGTCACTAAGCTTCATGTCGAATGTCGAATTTCAGAAATGGCCATGTCGCCCTGTCAATTTTAAGGGTTTTCACACATTGTTATTGTCATAGACTGAATATTACTTGAAATTTGCATAGAATGAGCCATATTGTAATGAATTAATGTGATCCTGTATATATTTTTTTCACAATTACATGTTTAAAAACTCTGAAAACCAAGGGAAACCTTGATGATTATTATTGATAAAAACCTTTAAAATTCTTTTTACAACTTTAACACCTTGAGATCAGAACAAATCTTTGAAACCACGACAGGGTAGTTAACCATGGAAGAGGGAAAACTCGGGGAAAACTCAGCGAATTTGATTGCGAAATTTGAATTCAGACCCTTGTTTTGGGGTTGGGCGGAGGTATTTAATAGGTGCTCAGGTCACTGCTTGCATTTGAAGTGTTGTCACTTCCTTTTATGATGGTGATGATTGTTGGAGTTTTAGGTGTATTCAGCAATTTTTCAGCTATATCAACACCAACTCACATTTGTGTTATTGTACCAAGTACTGTATGACTGAATCTATGGGGGTGGAAATGACGGTAAGGTGATGCGGTCTAGCAGGCAGCCCCAAGGATCGAATCCCCGCCGGCCATGTGCAATGCCAGGATGCTAACCACTCGACCACCCCACCCCCTCTTCCTTTTATTACTAGAAACAATTTCTATTATAAGTTTTGATAAAATACATCTATAGCACCACCCAGTTTCTACATCTGGACTACTTAGAATATGTAACAATAGTAGTAATTTATTCCTGCAAATACTGTTGAAACATATCGAACAATGCAATTATTCATATGACTTACATGGCTGCTAGTCAATCAATATTAGTCCTTCAGGGCCATCACAGCTAGACTTACTCATGTTCAGTTGACATATCAAACACCATGTAATATCATTTCCATTCACATGTATACACGTTTGTATAATGAGACCATGAATAAAGACTTACAAAACCATTAATGTCTGTAAAGTTCAGTCGGATGTATGCATGTTATATATATCAAATAGTATAGTTTTCCTTTTTTTGATAATGGAATAAGTTTTAGGGAAATAGGCACATTTAGTGAATGGACATGAACAATCAAATGTTTCACTTAATAGTGACCCGATCTGACATAATAAGTCCCATGTCCCAGAAATGCGAATTTGAGTTGGTTACATATATTGTTTGCCTCAAAAAGAGCTTCATTTTAACACCAAGATTGTGTTTTTATGAAGATTAGGGGTGAAGTTACCTTTTTCCCTATACGTGGTAGGCTGAAAACTTGATTCTGAGAAAAATGCGGTCAAAGTTTTTCTTAGCAGTTTTTGGTACACCTGGTCGGAATTCTTTGGATACCTATAGAATTTTTTTGTCCCAGCAACTTGAATCAGGCAACTTGAGACTCGGTATATATATTCTAGACTAGATTAACTACAAAATACTCTGAAATCCTGCTTTAAGAATGGAAACTTTAATCATGCCGGCCTTGCAAAGATAGGGTACAATTTCAGTAATTCTGCGTCTGAAAATGAAAAACTTAACCTAGAGGGCAAGCTCAAACAGTCATAATACCTGTTCTAGAAGGCTGATTTGAAGTCTGGACGACTTGTAAAGAGTCAATGGGAATATTCAAATGTATTTCAGCCTGTTTTACCATCAATATTAGTGTCAGAGTTCCATAAAAGTTGAAATAGAAGTTCCATTTCTGTGTGACGTCACACGTCCGTTGTTGTTGTCTCAAGCAGAATGCTGCACTGTGGTTAATTTTTAACTTTGCTTGTAATGTGTTATGCAATAAAGCCTGTTATTAATCAATTGTCAGGCCAAACCCACCTTCTTCGTGTTATTCCCTAGCTCAACAAAGTTCAAAGTGATCTGATTATGTAGACCGGTCAGGACCCGCTACATGAGATAGCCAATCACAATTTTGTTCTTGTTTTGTCCACTTCAGTTGTCACAATGCAGGTTGAGGAGCCGTTCACCCAGGGAGTAGTTGGCAAAGTAGTGGTGGAGGTAGGAGATGATGGCTATCAAACCCTTGCTGCTGCTGCGGGTCTCATTGATAAGGTAGTTTACTTGACGGGGGATGGCCTCAGCAAACATCAAAGATGCCTACGTTGCGTGGCACGAGGAAGTAGAGGGGTCCTGGCTGCATGGGGGGATGGGAGGTGGACCTGCTGTGCGTAGTCAAAAAATACATGCACCCGGACATCAGAGGAGCAGGGAGTGTGTGGCCCGAGTACCGGGTGGCCTGCCTCGGCATAGACCTGCTGGCAGCGGTAGTGAGTTCTTAGTAGTATTCCCGCTCCCTGGCCATCACATTCAGGTGCTTTATGGAAAAGCACAGGCAACCATACACCCAATGGTGGTCAACTACATCACCATCTCAGAGGAAGGTGAGTGAGTTCTCAGTAGTAAAGCATATGCTGGGATATCCCCTGTGCTCTGCCACAAGTTCTCGACCATACTGTCATTCCTGGACCTCCTGCACCCCCGACCTGGTGCCTCAGCTACAACATCTGCACATCATTTCTGACTTGCCTTCAAGCCAGTATAGGAACCGGCAGGTGTGCAACTTCCAGCGTGAAGCACCAGACATCCGAGTGACCTGGAACTGGCTAGAGGTGAGATGGTAGGTGGCTTGAAAACCTTAAAAACCTTGGCTGACCGCCTTGTGAAAACCAGTGGAGTTGTGCAAGATGCAAAAGATTTCATGGAGAAGGTTAACATTGAAACAAAAGAGGTGCACCTGCTATATGCAAACAAGGAGAATGTTGAAAATGTGGACCATACCATGAAATCTTGGAGAAAGAAACCGGTGCATGGACTGATGAAAGCACATCAAGACACCTACCACCATTGGGCTATCTCCCTACGTCCCACCTCCTGCTATGAAAAGTACTGCTTCTGGGAAAATGGACAGCTACTTCCAGTGGACAAGGACTGTAGCAGAGAAACAGTCACCGAAAGAAGACCAGTTGTGGAGGCTCTCTCCTATCGTGTCACCTGTCATGATGACACATCATCTTCTGAAGAAGAAGAATAATATTATGATTTCGATGATGACAGCTATTTTGGAGACTGGGTCCATTTCTCCTCTGAGGATGAGGATGGAGATGAGGAGATCTCTGAGGGAGAGGAACCAAAGTGTAAAAAAAAGAAAACTACACCTGAAGTCAATGCAGCAACCAAAAGGGGAAAAAAGAACACACCTGTAGAACAGCCAAGAAAGGCAAGCAAAAGGTTGGAGGAAAAGAGGGGAAAAAAGTCAACTTGGAAATCACAGACGGATGATAACCAAGTCTCCTATGAAGACCTGTGTAGGAGATACGTAAAGAAGAGGAGGAAGTAGAAGTAGACATTATCAGCACTAACTTTGACCAGAGGATTCTCAGCATTAATGTTTGAAACTTATACATGCGGACCATAGTGTTAAATGATGTAAGCATTTACTCATACTTGGCAGTCGTTTGTGAAAGTATTACATAGTAGATATTCTGAGCACTAACCTGAACCAGACAAATATAAGCATAATATGACCATGAGAAGAATTGTAATATTTCTCAGCATTATCTCCTACAAACGAGTGACGAATAAACTAAAGCTAGGAAAGATTATCAGCAGTAACTTCTACCGATGAATTCTCAGCATTAACTGTATGATCTGATTAATGGTACAGCTGTATACATATTTCTCAACATTTATTGGCATATTGAAGTTACATTGTACACTATAGTTTGCAGAAATTACAAGGAAATACTTCAACAGGAGATTTCTCATCATTAATATAATATGCTTAGGAGGAGAAAGGGAAGTTATTGTGAATTTATCAATTTTTAGACGTATGAGTAGTCCGACAAGAGATTACGAGCACAGAACTGGTGCACATATGTGCTTTTATTTCATATATGTGTATAAGCAGTAATTGGAAGATTATATTTTATCGAGACTTACACAGAACTGTGAGTGAACTGAAACATGTTCTCAGCATAAGCAACAGATTTAATGCTCGTCTCAGCAGTAACTACTTGATGCATCTGGGAGTCCTTGTAATTTTAACTTTTATTCACAGACAATTTATTCCAGCATATATGATACAATTGTGATGTAAAGTATCATATGGAACTGCATACAACATGTATTGGCAAAAAAGTATAGCAGAAATGTCATGGTACATGAAAGTTAGACATACCTGAGGCAAATGATGGGGAAAATAAATTATCATGAATAAGACGCTGTGGTAGAGAAATGTACTTTGCAAACATGTAATCTCATCATTTCCATAAAAATTATAGAGATCTACAGCCATTTCCTAATAATAGATGACAAAATACCAGGTGTACAGTGCTACATGCTGTAGTCAGGGGTTATGCGCTCTCAGCATTAACTGGTGTGTCTCAGCAATAATTAGGTTTTAGTGATTTATTTGAAATGGATACCGTGCATATTTATTGGACAATACTTCCATAATGTCATAAGCTTTTATTTAGTTGCTAGGAGACCTGTTATAATATATTATATCCTAAATAATATGACCATTGCAAGAAATACTGGTAGAATTAACGTGATTTCTATATAAAAAAAAACAACCTCTGAATAGTATATATAGAAAACATATGTACATAAATGTACTGTGATATACAGCAGAAATATGTATATTCTTCATTACAAGCAAGGGATTTGAGATTCAGCTAAAATAATTTAGTGAAAAAGCCTAAATACTGGACACATATTACTTCCTATCTAATGCATCTGCGTCTCATCACTATTGAAACCATTCTCAGCACTAACACAAGCATTCTCAGCATTAACCCACACATCTTACAATTCTCACATACAAAACTATGTACAGACCTATGACCAAACATGCTTTTCTAAGTTATAGTGCACCCTCGGATGGAAGAACATATGCATCCATAACTCTCAGATTCTTATAGTTACTAAATGGCAGTATCTGATATACAGTGTAATGTAAAAAAAGGTAAAAATCCTAAAACAACTGCTAATATGCACAAATTTGTACATTGTATAGGTTGTACACAGGTAGATATGTGGGTAAGGTTCATGATGTACATTGTAGCCCTACACAAGTAGATTACATATTTGAGATAATATTCTGATAAATGAAATAACATATATACAGACCATATATCCATATCTGGATATTAATGATGAGATGCGCATCACACCCCATGAGGTTACCCACTTTACCTGGTTACCATGGCAACAGATATCATATTCAACTGATTTCATCTAGATTGTAGTTTGCCCCAGCAACTGTGCTATATGCACACAATAGTATTTCATGGTATTCCTATTTTGGATTTTTGGCCCCATGACGGCCAAATGCACCAATTCGCTAGAACAGGGGTATTATAAGCACACATTGCTTGGCTTTCTAGCCCAGCCCATATTGCATGCAGTCACGCACAAATTATGTTAAATGAAAAGATCCTTGCTTTGGGGTTGTTCGAACACAAAAAATTACAATATGCAGTATAGCAGTTTTAGCACCTTCATGCTCTTAGCAAGCTAAGTTCTCTGATTACCAAAGTTTGAAACTCCAATTGTGCTGTGATCAACCTTGATGAAGTACATCATTCGAAAAAGTATGAATCTTCTTTGACATACAAAAGATCTAAACAGGGTACAATCCTTGTCTTGATTGCGAAAAATATTTTCGAAATAAAGAAGACTCATCATTTTGCCTCTTGAATTATAGATATTCACATAAAGGCAAGTTCATGTCTAGGGCAAAGGATCTTACCACTTCTTCATCATTTTTGATAATTATCCTGAAAAATAGTGTTTATCCAACATGATATTGATCAGATAGGTATGGGACAATATAATATACAACATTATAGATATCATAGCGACTTGAAGGCTGTTATTTGGTTGATATAGACTGTGCCATACCCACACATAAATATGTATATCTCTGGTAAATTGTGGACTTGTATACCAAATTTCTAAATATTGCAATATACTTCACAAGTTATTGACTACTTATTCAAACAATAAATACGATAACATGTTTACAGAAATGAAAGTAATGTACAACAAAAAATGAGCCCAAAGAATGAAGTAAACTGATGCATGCATTGTTAAAGGTGTATAGTTGAACAGGAAACCCAATGGTATAAGGACAATTGAATGAGCAGAAACAGACAGGTTCTTGAGTCACGATCATTCAATAAAGGGAAAAGTTATTTTTTTATTTTTGCATGTTTTTCATTGATGCATATCTAAAAGGCATTGACTATCTGAGTGTACTCAATGACTTCTCCAAGCAAACCAAAGACTCTCTTGGCAGTCTTGTACAGAAAGTTCCCCCATTTGCCACTAGGAGGTGCTGTTGGTAGTGTTAAAGTTCTTTGCAAAGGGGTGCTGCAGTTTTTCTGCATCTGAGAAGCTGTTTCACGGGCCCTGATTCTCAATTCCTTATCAGTGACATCAGCTAGAGACTCTTTCACGTCCATCTTTTTATCAAGACTGCTTGACAACATATCACACCTTTTCAAGTACCGCTTAGCAACGTGTGCATGGTTCAGTCTCCAGAGATAGACTGCGTTAAGAATGGCATCTTTAGCAGCAATGACAGGATCAACTTCCTTTGGTATACCAAGGAAGCTATCGAAACGTGTGTTCACATCTTCTGTGTGAAGAGCATCTAGTATGCTTCTCAGTTGGGATGGCATGTAGGCTCGACGAAGGGGTTTAGTTCTGTACATGAGGCACTTTCCTGGTACTACAAGGAACTCATCCAATGTCTGAAAGATGATATTCTCCCCTCCACTGGCTCCACCATTGCCATCGAGGCCCCAGGCAGTGGGATTCTGGGCATAATGAGACCAATACTTTTCCTGGATCTTGTGTTCTTGGGCATATAACATGAAGACCTTTCCAATATCAATGAATGAAGATTTGATGACCTTAAAATAATGGAAAAGTATAAGGATTAATTATACATGTGTTAACATTTGATTTCTATTGAATTTAGGAGAACGAGATGTTTTCTGTTTTGCAGCTAGAGAAAGTAATGCTCTGTCACCCTCTTTTGTCGATGATCCTTTCATGGAAAAATTGAAGATATCAGGGTTAAATGATCTATGTGATTAGTCCCTGTTAGGTTCAGTTCCTCTGATTATTGCTAGTATTATCCATGGTACATTTGCACCAATTTGAATGATATACATGTTCTATGAAAGTAATATAAGTAAACAGGAATCATAAGTAAGAGATTAAAATGAAAATGTCATTCCTACCTTTAGCAGTTCAACACGTTTTGCCAATACAGCAACAGCTTGATCACGTGACTGCTTTGCCTGAGCAGTAAGTTCCATATATTCTTTCATTGCTTTAAGGGCAGGCAAATATGCCACCTCAGTGTGGGTAAAAGGTAGATAGAAGTTCTCCTCCGTCTGTATGATTTCATTGTCAACGTTGAACCTGAACCTAGTGCGCACTGGAAGTTCACTATCATTCGCATCATAGATAGTGTTTGCAAATATCAAGCTGAACACATGCCCTATTGGAGTACAGCCATAGACAGCAGCAATCTGTGGTGGTGAATTGAATGGAAATGTTGAACAATTTTCATTTATTGATGGTCATTGCATATCTTACAAGAAAGAAACAACATTAACTTATATAACGATATCCCCACTTTAAATCAGTACTTGATTTCTTTTAAAAATAGATTTGCTGAGAAAAAATTATAATAATTATTGTAATGAAGTGACAGTATTAGGTCATGTTAAGAAAATCAAGGAACATATACTCTAAATTACAAAGCATCATGGTTAAATTCAGAATAAATTTAGAGTATCATGAATGTGTTGAATTACAAACTCCCTAAAAAAATTGATGTAAATGATACAAATTATGTATAATCTACATAAATTTGTATATCTTACCCTTTTAACTGGTTCATCTAAAAGGGGTGGAAATAGGAGTGTAGTTCGAGCCTGCTCCTCTGGTGTGACAGGCAACGCGCCCCAGCGATAGGCATTTTTCAGCACAGCCAAGCATCCCATGAATCCCAGCAACTTCCGGTCAGCTGTATGAGTATGCGTCTCTATGTCAGCCATGACCTTCTCCAGATTGATCTGTTAGATGTAACAATTCTTTTTACTTTTTTCTTAATGCAAAAAAAGAAGAAGAATATTCTTGTGTTCAGGTAAGATAGGTCAAAAGAATTAGGGTAGGTAGGTCGATTTTCTTTTTTATTTCTTCCTTTTTTTTGCTTACCAAATAGGCCCAGGCAGTGTTGGAAATTAAAAGAAATACTCAAAGCATCCTCTAAAACAATTCTTAGCATCTAAAATACGTGTCCTTAGCATCTTTATGTTGTTCTATGCTGTTTCATACTTTTCTAAACAATCTTTTTTGAACCAGAAATTCGTTAAAAAAGAGTTAGGGTAGGGCCAAAAACTTAGGGTAGCTCGGGTTACCTGAACACAACCATTCTTTTTTTTCTAGGCCTAATCATTTAAAACGGTGTTTGTCTTAGAACAACAAATTTTCATGACCCTTTCAATGATACATTTTTCCAATGAGTAATAGCCTATTGCAAAAAATAACAACTTCTTAAGACTAACAATAACAATAATGATAAATGTTGATTATCTGAAAGGATAATCTGTCAAAAATGTTCATATATTCAGGAGATGTCGTTTTTCTTAATCATTTGGGTTCACTGTATTATACAATTATAAAATAAGGTATATTCCCTAGTTTAAAGCAGACCACATGTACTTAAATTCCCTGGTGAAATACATTTTGATGTAATCTCTGAAAGCATTATTTTCTTCTGTAAAGTCTTAATTGAGTAGTAATAAATTATTATCAATATTTCTTGTTTCAAGAGACAGTTGGTTCCACATATTAGCTCCAGAATATTCAAAACTTCTTTTATACATTTCATTATTTGGATATTGCATTGAAGGATAAAGTTTCATCCCAGCAATTTCTAGTCTGTCAAGACCAACCCAATGTTTTTCAAAGTGAGTCTGTACACCAGCAACCATATTATGTAAGAATTCCACCCTGTATCCTTCAGGGGCACAGGTTTATGGCAGGTAGGACCATAATAAAGCAGCAACTGAACAGCCATCAAAGTGTTTACCCATGCTAAATATAGAGTGCCAATGAAGAAATATCAGATTTGAACCACCTGTTGAAAGCCATGGACTCTGTGTGGGTGTAGGAACCCTGGGTGGGTTTGATTGGATGTGACGGCATGCACCGCTACACCATAATACTAACAATAATGCAATGCAATATCCCATAATGCAATGTGGCAGATCTGGAAATTATATCATTATATTATTATCTTTTAGCATTGATTTCCAGATCCGCAGCAGTGCATTATTGGTATTGTTATGGGATAGTGGCGCACGCTGATGCAGCCGCCCCTTTCACGCAAGGATAAATCTTAGGACAGGTATCATTTCAATTATTATTAAGCATCCTTACCTATGTGGACAGTTTAACTTTGCATTACTTGTAACTTTGATTATAAATTGAATCTAGAACTTAAGCTTCATTTAAAGAATAAAACAAAAGTCCGTAGTATAACTATCAAGTGACATAGCATTTATCAAAACTTACATGATTCTCAAGTTCCTCTTCAATGAACCTCCTGAACCTGGGAGGATCCTTCCACCCCAGTAAATTGGCCGACATGGCATCACATAACTGGACGAAGGGTCTCCAAGACTCCGGCCAGTCTTCAAAGTCAGGCCTTGGGGGCCAGGTACCACCAAAAGCTGCCAATAGGTGATCAATGTTCTGTGCACTCTCTGACTGAAAATCTGAAAGGTTTAAAAGAAGATTCGTGAACACAAGTTTTCTCCCATTTTGAGGACCAGTTTTTTTCAGAAGAGTCAAGAGAGATTGCCTTTGTAAATTGTTTGGTTGAGGGGTGTAATAACTGAGAATACAGCACATCTGGTATAAAATCCTCTGGAACCCCCTCAGTATGAAACCCCGTCAAATCTTTTTCTCTGGGATATACTTAGAACACCTTCCAGTTTACCTGGAACCTTCTAAGGTATACTTGGAATAGGATCCCCTCAGATTTTGGATTTGGGTACAGCTCTGCCATGTAAAGAAAATTTCAGAGGTCACTATGAATAAGAAGGGTGTATCATGTGGGATGCTTTAATACAAAATCATTAATAAACATTCAACCATAGACATTTCGTGATCATTTTTAGATCCAAGCCCACTCCATAAAACTTTCACGATCGCCAAAACTTCATCATAACTTATAATCCTCATGCTGAAAAAGATCACAGAACGGTATCTAAAATGAAGATCAATTCAGTGATCAATTTTTGAAAGGGGCCGTCGAGAAATGACGTCATGCTTTTGTTCAACCTCCCCCCAACCCAACCCCTTTGTCATATTGAGCAATCGTTAGACCTTTTTCATTAGTGTGGCGCACTCCAGCCTATAGACCTGAACAAATGAGTTGGGATACAGATTCCTATGGGGAAGGGGGCCATCCCAATTTTCTGGCGAAATATTGCCATTTTTAATGTTTATATTAATCCCCTCATTTTGAGAACTCCTGGACCCGCCCCTGTCATAATATACAACATTTACAAAGGAATATACCCGCCCCGGGGTGTGCTGGTGGGGTAGCCTGAGCCGCAAGCCCCTCCCTCTTGTACCTGGAACGGCAATATCCAGGGACGAATACTTTGTCTTCTGGTGGGGGTGACTTGGTCTCAAACCTGTCTGTATGTGTGTTGTACTGACGCAGGTGGCCAGTCCATGTTTGGGCATTAAGGCGTGAGCTTTAGACGCACACCCGTAAGCCGTGTTTCACTTTGTTAATGGTGAAATGGGGGAGGAGTCATGGTGTGACGTACCACTCTAAAAGAGCGTGTTCGGCTCGTAGTCAGTCAGAGTTCGCTGTAACGCCGTGTGAGTAACATCCAGGGAAGGTTGGACCTTTAACCTGCAGTCTTGGTTCTGGAGAGAGGCGTGGAAATCATGTATGAGCGTGGGAGCGTTGACTGAATGTGTTTGAGGGGATTCTTGCCTCGGGACTGATCATGGTCAATCGAGTCCTTGTCACAAAACGACTATACACTGGATAATAAACAAACAATATCCTTTCACGCGAGTGTTCATGTCTTAAATGATGTGGGAACTATAATTATGTATTGGACAATGGCAGTCGATGAGGAGGAGACTGCGTACGGAGCTAGTTATTATCTATAAACTAATTATGACTTTTACGCACCCTATAAATAACGGATAATTAACCTCTATAGTTCAGTGTGTTGAAAAGTAAAGGAGATGGGTCCTTTTTTTGGCCTCAAGTGAGTGAAATGAGTGAGTCACTCAAAATTGGTATTGATTCTGCCTCCTCACTCAATATGAGTTAGGAATTCGAAAGGATTTATACCAATAGTAATGTAGAAAAGTGCTGAAACTGAACACTTTCTAGGTAAATTAAAGGAAATTTGTAAAAAGAAAATAGATATAGGCATTAATGTGGCATAATGAATATGAATTATATTTTCACTAAATCAATGAATTGGGTATGACATATGTTACATCCTCCCTTCATTATGGGTATGTTTTACAACTTGCAGTGTCCTTCAAAACACAAAATGGGTCTGTTTTCAGAACCCCAACACACACATCCGAGCATTGAGAAGGTAAGCCCCCCCCCCCCCCTGGGAATATACCTCACACGGGGCTCTATAGTGAACATCAGTAGTGAATCATTGTGGAAGGTGGAGGCGTACTGATAGAATGGGGTTGGGGGGTAGGGACTCCCTTTTATCCCAGATTTACATTACAAACATATAAATCTGGTGGGAAAAGGAGGGAGCTCCCCGCCGCACCCCCTAAATCCACCACTGTGCAAATCCTCAGTACATTCGGGGCTGGCGCTCCGTGGTTTGTGGACACATCTGAATTATTTGGTCAACACCAAGAGTTTCTTACCACAACCAATCAGCAGTAATTATTCCCAACACCTGCTTATGCTTACCCAGCTGCTCCAAACGGATGTAAACTATGTTGATCTATGGTGTCGGCATAATAAATTAACAGTAAATTACAGGGGCGGATCCAGGAATTTTGGAAAGAGGGGGGTGGGGCGCACATATTAAAAAGGGTCCTGGCCACCCCTCCAAGGTCTTGAGTTTTACATTTAAGAAAAAACGAAATTTGGTTAATAAAAAAAGGGGGGATGTGGGGTTGGTGAATTATGATAAAACTAAGCTATGCCTGTGCTTGCGATATAGTCACAGTCATTTTTTTTTCTTCAATGTTTATTCTGGCTAAAGTATTAGTACAAGTACTAGTTTTCATTACCCGCCAGGGTATAAAATTTACACTCATACATTTCTTCATGATAACAATTTTGGATTTAAGAAAACATACAGTTTGCTTTATATATTTAAAGTAACAACACATACAAAAACCTCGATGGAAATATTTCCTATTTCCATCAATAGTAGGTCTAGTATTTATGTAATATTATTGACTCACTATAAAGTGTCTATATTCACGATTAAATTCACAGTGTCATTACCAAAATTAGTACTATGAACCATTCCATGTTACAGTATACGGATTCATACAATTACCTGGGCGTGCTGATCGACTCAAATCTGACTTTCAAACGGCACATATCTAAGTAAGACTCACAGTAATGCGTCCTTTAGATTATCTTTACTACGTAAAATCAGACCTTACTTGACACAAATAGCAGCGCTTGATATATGTAAAACTATGGTACTGCCAATTGTTGATGATGGTAATCTAGTTATGACTCATATTGTACTGGAGGAGGAAAATGACTTGAAAATTGTACATAACAATGCTTTGAGATGTTGTTATAACATAAACAAACCTCTGCTTATTAGAACCGAGGAACTGCATGCCAGATCAGCTACTCAATTTACCCAGGTAAGAAGGAAATATCAATTACATAATTCACCCAACCACGGATAGCCAATTTCTTAAGTTTTACCTGCAGGTTAACATTGATCAGAGTGCATGCTGGGTAATATTTCAACAACTCAGAAGGCTTTAGTATAGGACTTTTCATTGATTATATCACTGTTTGTAGTTTGACATAATAAAAAAACAGAGATATTTATTTTCCAAATTTGTATCCATATACATTACATATTTTCCCAGTTGTTTAAAAATTCATTCATTTAAGTTGATTATATTACAAATATTCATTAGTTTTCTATAGTTTTTCCAGGGGTTTTGTCGACAAAATTGGTCAAAATTAGCCTGAAGGTGCCTAAAATAAGTAAATAAGCTATCCGTGGTAGGGTAAATTGCATACATCGACATGTCCTAAACCATTGTCTTACCCTGAAAAAGCCCTAGAACGTAACCAGAATGTCAGTACACAAGAACATTGAATTACCTATTGTCAGGTTGGATGATATTTACAAGTCTCCTTGGTACTATCCCAGCCAGCTTGCGACATAACAGGAACGTTCTGCGACCATACTTTTTTAAAGTCAGTTTGTTACTTACTAGGATGGCACATAACAATTACGTTATTGACGGTGAGGTTTCAACCTCACCAAATTAGAACATTATTATAACATTATTTTTTGCTATATAGTCGATTCCATATTTTTTTTGTTACTAAACTTCATCATAAAACCCCTCGACTTTTGTAACCACATCAATACTTTTGACTGAGTGAACGGGGAGAACAGACTATTGTATGTTTGACGAAGGCTCAGTACAATAAAATGTTTCAAAAAATAAAAAAAGGATATAAGTTATCAATAAATTCCCACGTCTAGGGGAACATAACATCTTTGAACGAATCTTACGTGATTAATATCGTGATATATTTCGATATTATTTCTTTAGCATGGCACTTTCTATTTCTGATCAAATGCCACGAGAAAAAACCACTCAGCCACGAGAGATGTAGCAACAAGTAAAGTACTTTGTAGAGTTGAGAACAGAAATGGCTTTTCACAGCGTCCTACTATACATATAATTATTACAAATGAAACATCAATTTCATTTAAGTTGTACAAATCTTTCTTCACATGACTTTTCATTGAAACCACAGAAAGTACGTTCTAAATAAAACCCTGAAGATATCATTCACTAACCAGGGCGGATCCAGAGATATTCAAAAGGGGAAAAGAGAACAAGTTAAAGAAAGAAAGCCATTCCCAATTTATCCACCACTGCAAACCTGAATCGTTTGGGAAAAGGTTTGCAAATATGAACACACAAATTAGTTTTCGTTTAATCCATTTCAATTGCAATTCTTACAGAGGAAAGACCTAATTCTTTGTGTCTTACTCGCTAGCAAAATCACAAATGCGTTTCTCACATCTTATGAATTATATGAAGATACGGCCTCAATGTCAAAATTTCTTATTTGGAAAATCCGGTCTAAGAGAATTTAGAGGGAAAGACACAGAATATCAGGCCCGTAACCAGGGGGGTGGGGGTGGCCACAAAGGAAACTTTTCCAAAGTTCCACCTTCCCTTTCAAAATTAAATGTAAAAACCCCTAAAATCATAAGGGAAATATTGGATAGTACCACTTTTTACTGCTCGCCACCCCGTTTTCCAGTTTAAATCTTTGAAGATATAGGCAGAAGTTCCACTTGTGGAACCTCCCCCCCCCCCCCCCACACACACACACAGCAGAAACTGGGTACGGGCCTGTACACTGAAAAGGATAAGAAAATCAGTAAAAAAAAAAATACAAAAAGAAAAAAAAGTAAAATATTTTTAGAGCCCCTAACCTGTGCTCTCCTCGGCCGGTTCCCCCTGAGGGTTCAGAGACTTGCTGGTGGACTTCATCCTGTACTGTAGGCCCGTCTTATCCCGTATTCTAACTAATCGGACCTCTCAGGTACTTCTCCAGGTGATCGGTGGGACGCTTAGGTGAGTGCTTCCCGGCCTGTGATCACCTGGGGACGTTGACCTCACCTTTATACCTGCCCAGGTGAGCGGTGACTTGACAGTTTGTGAGACTTGAGGTGATGTGGGGATTCCCGACCACTCCTACAGAGACGGGGGTTGGTTGGTACGTGGTCTCTGACGTATAATGATATATACTGACCAGGGTTAAGAGACTTTTTCAGGATAGACGAATCCCAAACACAATGGCATGCAGTCACGATTACAAACTCATCTCAACATTGCGACAAAGATATTAAAAGTCTTAAAAGCAAAAAGCAAAAATTGTTTTCCCTTATTAATGTAAAACTCCTGTGGCCAGAGGGCGCAACCCAAATTTTGACTATGGTACCCCCACCTTGCCACCATGTCACACATTTTTTGCAAGGGATTCCCGACCACTCCCCTCCTTCCTACAGGGGCGGGAGTTGGTTGGTACGTGGTCTCTGACGTATAATGATATACTGACCAGGCTTTAGAGACTTTTTAGGATAGACGAATCCCAAATACAATGGCATGCAGTCACGATTACAAACTCATCTCAACACTTTGATAAAGATCTTAAAAGTCTAAAAAGCAAAAAAAATCCCCTTTCAATGTAAAACTCCTGTGCCCGGACTAAGGTACCCCCACCTTGCTAAAATTCACCCTGGATTCGCATTCATGTTACAAATTCTTTGCAAGTATAGGCCTTTTTGCCTGAATGCAGCGCACGGCCCAGAGACCCCCTCCCCTGTCTGTAAAAATGCTGAAAATGCCTACTGACTACATGGAGCGACTTTGACTGCGAGGGAATTGCTAATTCTTAGGTTTCTGTTAATAATATTACAGCGACCTCTGCATAATCACATACCATTTGAAAGACAATTCGAAATACTTTCTAATGATATATGAAATGTATATGATATGCGCTTATTCCTTCTCACGATTTTGGAAATAACAAGTAAAATCGGACAGTGGAATGTGGCATTAACAGTGCTGGTCACAGAGCACGAAGTCATTCTTGGATTCGGTAATCCGGCCACTTGGTGAACATGGCGCTGCAGTAAGGTGTGAACGTTGGTGAATACAACAACCCCATGGGCCCAACGCTTAATACACTTTTTCAAGATTGTGAATGATCTAAGAATGCTTGTACCTTCTTGGAAACATATATTCTTAATTTCACATCCAAGAATACATGCAAGTATTCTATAAGAACATATATTTGTTTTAGAGTTTAATGACCTGCCTAAGCCTGTTTTTTTTCATTATAATTATATGTGTTTCCCGCGAAGCACCCTGTAGCCTTATCATTGGTATCTTAGGACTCGTTGTCACCAAATAAAATGGAAGAGATAAGGCCATGAGCCTAGCAACGAATTCGAAGGAGTCCCGAATCCGAGAATGCCTTGCAAGACCCAGAAGTATAGCAAGGTGCAGATGACGTCACAGTAACTCAAAATTGGCTGTGCGCCATATTGGTGATCAATTTCCATTCATAATTATCATTAACATTACTTTTTATATCAAGACAAGCAGCAACAATAGTGGTATGTTCTGTGACCATACTTTTTTCCCAATCTCTTACTTGTTCAATTTTCACAGAACGGTTATATTTGTTCGACCCCCCATGGTCCAAGACCCGGTAGACAGGGCCAACACCTTTATCAGTGAGTTCACACCTAGAACCACCACCACCAACCTCCCAAAACATACCCAGGCTGACTTGGCAATCAAACACACCACTTGCACTGCTCTCATTGAGGGGAGCGTCAGTCTCCCAGCAGCCACTGATGTCCCCTTCACTATGAGTGAACTGGATCAAATTGCCTCCCTCACACAGCCCAGATGTTTCCACCCAATATCCCTCCTCTCTTGCACCAGCAAGATAATGGAGAGACTTGTCCTCAAGCACCTTGTCTATGCTGTTCCCCCCTTACACCAACAGACCCTCGGCTTTAAGCAAGGGGTTGGTTGCGATGATGCAGTTGCCACGCTCATCAACGATCTTTACAATCACAAAACCAACAAATCTTCATAGATCTAGAAAAAGCTTATGAACTGGCTCCCCAAGTAGCTGATGACATAGTCATATACCAACCATACCCCACTGGTCAAAGCATATACACATCCCTCTCCATAGTCCTTAGGGAGCTGCAGAACGCCATCTCCTTCATCGGCCTCAAAGTCTCCAGTGAGAAAACCAAGGCGGTCTACTTCTATCCCAGACCTCCTGATTTTTCCTTTACCATCGCTGGCCAGGATATAGAATGGGTGGGACAATTCAAGTACATTGGCGTGTACCTGGACAGGTGTCCATCTTTTGTACGCCATGCACAACATGTCACTTGAAAGGCACGTAAATGCCTCAACGTCATGAAGGTCCTCTCTTGCCTCAGAGGTGTCAATGCCACCATTCTTTACGCCATGTACGTGGCCAGAGTTCGCCCCATATTAGAATATGGTGCCCACGTCCTCCCTCTTGCTTGCAAAACAGAGAGAAAAACAAGAAAACAAAAGAGAGAGCCCAAAACATGGCTATGAGAATCATAGTGGGGGTACAAAGGTCCACAGGCGTAGATGCCCTCCACAATGAATTACACATGACTCCCCTGGTAGATGTCCGCTTCAAAGCATGTCAAGCCATATTCGCTGCCAAGGTGGGCACCAACCCAGATGACCCCCTCCACCAACATGTACGCCAGGCTCTGGTACAAGGCCCTGAGTTCTTTCCTCTCACCACTTGGAGCCTCAAAGTTACCACCAACCTTTGTGATCTCCCCCCCCTGGTGCCACCTTTCCACCCATTCCCAGGGCACCAAGATTCCCTCCTTAGGAGACTATCCCCTTCCATACTGTGGTTCACTGTCCCCATGCCAGTAAAGCAGTGACAAGCAATGCAATCCTATATGAAGAAGCCCACCGTAACATTAACAGCATCGAAACCCCAACACATCAAATGTACTACACTGATGGATCCTTTGCAGATGGTAGAACAGGTGCCGCCTTCATCACCGAAGGAAATGCCAAGGGCATGTGTCTAAATGATGGGGCTTCCATCCTTTAGGCTGAACAGGTTGCTATAGACGCAGCTCTCAAACATGCTGCTCACCAGGGTGACGGTCCGAACGTTGTCCACACAGATTCACTAGCTGCCATCCAATCCATAGCACAAGCCACCATCAAAGACAACCATGACCTTATTCAAGGCATCATCCAGACCGCCACCAATCTCCCCCCCCCTCCCACCATCAACTGGGTCCCCAGCCATGTTGGTGTCCCAGGATAATAGGCTGCAGACAGAGCAGTGGTACGAGCCCACCTCAAACCTGACCCAGATAAACTCGTACCTCCTAGCAGAGAGAGCCTCCGTTCCATCATTCTCAGAAAGGCTCATGACATCCACCATATGTCTCAAGATGACCCACTCAACCCTACCTCTTTCCTCAAATGGAATAGAGCCATAGACCACTCTTTTGATGCCAGATGCGCTCTACTGACCCTACCCCGTAAACAACAGAAAGAGGTCTTTAAGCTCGGGCTTGCTAGTCTACACTACACTGCCATCTATGGTGGTTATGCATGTCCCAACTGCCTAGATAACCCCCGTAAGTCAGCTATACACTGGCTTGCTAAATGCCCTGCCACAGAGGTTCCCTGCTACAAACTCATAACCTCACACCTTCCCCCACACACCCATACACCCCCGCCCCCCTACAAACTAGTTTCGGCTATTATGAGGAACCAGGCCACAATAGGGTACCAAGGTATCTGGCCCTACTTGAAGCTGCCACCAAAGACCAGTTCTCCCTCCCCCCCCCCACTCTGCCCCTCTCCGCCGACTCCATCTAGTCTCGCCACACCCCCGAGCCTTGCACAGATCCTTAAAGGGAGGGGCCAGTGACCAAAATATAGCATACTGTCGTGATCCCTACCATCCAGGGAATAACCATATCAAATTTTATACTTTTATCTCTATTAGTTTTTATTTTATATACATTTTTGTGTAGCAAATTTAGTTTCTCTGCCTGCATCTGACAATGCCTTCACAGACCATTTATCTGTTTGTGACGTCAGAAGGAGAACAGCTGAAAAAATATTAAACTAAGAAAAAATGCAAAAAGAAATTTGTCAAATGTTCTTTATAAGTCTAAAAGATATTAAAATCACAAAATAAAATGATTCATAAAAGAAAATGTGAAAAAATATAATTTTTATGGAATTTAGAAATTTGAAATTTGAATATAACTGTCATTTTTGTGACGTCACAAACAGACATCCTGTGTCAGGTGAGCAGGGTTTTCAATATGTGATCTGATATATAGACAAGATTTCCCATGCAAAATATCAATCTATAGTTATAAAATTGATTTGTATTCATATTAAAGCATCATATCTACAGTATAAGATGAGAATTTTACAAAATTTCACTGGCCCCTCTCTTTAAATAACCTGGTGCCCATCAGGGTCTATCCTACGGGCATGGTAAAAAGAACCTCCCCGAGTCTAAAGGCTGGAGGGGAGCCCTTTTCTTCAACCACTTTCAGGAGCCAGGGTCACACAACCCAGAGCTCCGGTATTTCTATGGGAACATGAACCAAAACAAATAAAATAAATGAATCCCTCATCCTCACTCTCTGCGTAATGCCCGGGCTTTTATCCCACCCTCCTCATCCCCATTTTACCTGTTTCCACGCGCCTCTTACTTCCTGGCCCAAGAAACCGAACTAATGACCCTCTTACCACTGTAATGTTATTATCTCTGCTCAATTCTATTATTGTGATATCTTATAATCTCTCAGTGCTGCTGTTTTATATCCTAAACTATTATCAAGTATTGGCTTTCCTAGCCTGATCTTTTAATTCACTTTGCAATACTATCTGAATAAAAGATTTCCTTCTAATTGTTGTCCGATCTCTCTCAATTATATCTCAGATCGCAATGAAAAAGTGCCCGGGCCAAATGGGGCTTAATCTGGTAATGTTTGAGTTGGGGAAGATTAGGTCGTCAGTCCCTGCATGTGGGTTGTTTATACAACAATAAAATGTGTTGACAATCATGGCCCTCAATAGGCACTGGGGGCTGAGGTTATGTGTGTGGGCACTGTACCGGGACCTCAGGCGTGCAGTATTTCTTGTAGGGAGGTTTAGATATTGGTCTTGTATATGCAAACCTGTACACTAAAAATAATAATTAGAATGTTAGTCAAAAGTCCTAACATTTTGGAAAAAAGTTAATCATGTTGACTGTGACTTTTTGTTCAAACTTTCTAACCTTTTTCCGACTAAGGCATAGGCATTTTGACTACCCCTTGATTAGTCTGACTAATTTTTGTGAAAAAATAAACTGAATGGTTATATGAACTGAAAGCAAGTTAAAATATGTTTAAAGCAAATACATACATAGATCACTTTATCCTTAAATGTATAGATTCAATCCCTATATAGAAATCTTTAGAGATTTAAAGGTTTATGGTGAGCAAATAGCATTATTCAGTTGTAGGAGTACAATAAATCAGCATGTACCCATGGGTATGAAGGCTTCTGAAGAGAGAAGTCAGGCCCCTGCCCTCACAGCAGTTAATGCCCCAGTGAGGTGTCATACTAGCCAGAAATATCAAAATGGGTTGACTAGAGACATTGGCTACAAGAAAAGTGTATACCTGTGTGCAACTATCACTATATTCTTATTCTAATCTTCTAAAGACTTAAATACTTTTTAAACTGAATGTTGGGTACATTTTGATGTGTTTTATAACATATGGGACACTTCAGTCGCTTCCCCCCTTGGGCGACCAAGATTTTAGTAGCCGAGCGATTAGTGTTAACCCTTTCTGCCATAGGCGACTAGTGATTATTAGGGGCCTTGGTCACCATGGTGAGAAAGGGTAGGCACTAATCGCCCGGCAACTAAAATCTTAGTCACCCAAGTGGGGACGTAGCTTTAGGATATTAGAGTATAATAAGTTAATCAAAATTCTGGGATTTAACTCTCTTAAAACTGTTATTTTGATTCAGAGTGTCACCTAGTGGATGATGTGAGAGATAGCTCTTTGACTAATCCTGAAAGTAGAAACTTAGATAATTTGACTAGGGTGTTAGACATTGGGTCTCAGAAGGGAGGTTGTTAAGAAGCTATCCTACATACAGATGCTATCGAACAAAATCCAGTATTTTTCACTTAGCACCAGCATAAAAACTATTGTGGCCTTGTCTAATCTTCATTTCATGTGGCACAAGCCTGATTATACTAACTTTCAAAACTTCATTAATCTTTTGCCTGTGTGTGATACGTTGACTAGTGGATGGCAGCCAGAATAGCACTGGTAAACACAATAGTTATTGTTTCCAAACAATCTTACTATGACATCTTAAAGAGGAATTAACGTTCCGATCAGCTTACAAAACAAAGTGGTAAAATTGTAAGAAAATGAGGGAAAATAAATTGTTCTTGTCTATGATTGGTCTATTGTATTCTCTTTATTTCTTATTTTCTGTAACGAATGTGACATTGAATGTGAACAAGGTCAAAGGCATTATTCTGTATGAACATTTTAAAATAAACGTTGACATGTTTAGCTTAATTCTCATCTCCAGGCGTTCCTTATGATAATATCAACCCCTGGTAAGCATAGCTCTGGTGAACTGAGCGATCAATATTTCTCATTATTCTGGCCATTAAAACTATCAGATAAAATAAAGAGGACACTTCTGTGATGTTTTCGGTCATGTATATTCACTTTTGATGTGCCTTCTGACCTTAGCCTAATGGCTTCGGTAAGATTCTGATAAAAGTGAATATAAATGACCTCATACTCCCTAACACTAGTACGAGTCTATGTTTATTGTATAATCTAATTAGGCTATACAGGGGGGCATTCCATAAAAATTTCGCGATAATCCAGTATGAAGAGATACCACGATACTAACAATTGTTATCGCCACACGAAATTTCTGTTTTTCATTTTTTTTTGTTCAATTCGTTTTTAATCAAACTGAAATAAAACAGCCTCCTTAGTGGTCACATAAACATATTTTCATAAATTGATATTTGTGAATATATATTTTTTTTAAATCGCGATATATTGTAATCATCACCATGATACTGATTTGAGGCCTTGGCGATAATATTTTGAGTATCGCACATCTCTTATGGAAGTGCTTTAACTCGCGATAATTATCGCCAAATTTTTATGGAATGCATACCAGTAGTAAGAGTTCACTTTGATGCACTGTATATTAGATATTATGAGCTGTAAAGAAAACCAGACATAATACTTCTGTGTTCCTTGACCATAAATTTTCAAACTGCTAAAAGAGTATCCAATTACATTCAAGTATTCTAAAAGGATTTCAAACGAAAGAATAGAAAGATCCGGAGATATTTATGAATCATTCAAGAAAGAGAATCACATTTTGGAACCCTCACTTCTCCCTAAGAGATCTCATAACGTTCTTTATACTAGGAATATTCTTAAGGTATCTTTAGCATTATGATTCCTTGACGTACTCGTCATACCCTAAGGATTTCATAAGAAATTTAAAAAAATAATTATTGTAAAAAGTTTCCTTCAGAGAGGAAGTTTGCCGCGTCACAAGTATTGACATAGGTTGTGCAGCGGAGACGTGGAATGAAGAAGTGGTTGGGTCAGACCAAAAAACAGCCGACAGTCGGCGGTTTCCTCTTCCTATGCCGTGGTGATGTTTTTGTCGCAGGAAGCTGCGATAAATCTCATGGATAAGATCATAATAGCAGAGGCGACAAAATAATTGCATTCCAGTTAAACTGAAAAAAAAGAATTTACACTGAGAAAATAGGTCCCTTGTGATTAGACACGACTATTTTTATGAGTCCTTATTGCTCGAAATTGCACTGAATTGGTCCAATTTGTGGGATCTTTTCACTTAAGTCCTTTCGCTTACGTAATAAGTATGTGCGACAAACGTTGCAACATAATTATTACCAGCAAGCCCCATTCGCCGTGGCTGATGCTTTTGTCAGAGAGAGATACGATAAACATATGGAAAAGACGATATTCTAAGGGCCGATAAAATGATTGCATGCCTACGAAATTGAAGTAATAGCATTCACACTGACAAAAGGGGACCCTTGCAATTGCAAACAATACGTTTTTCAAGTACTTTCAGTGGCGGACCCAGGGGGGGGGGGGGGGGGGGGGGTAAAAGGGGCATTTGCCCCCCCCCCCCCCCTATACTGAGTAGATTCCCCCCCCCCCCCCCAGGATAATCTACATTTGTTGATTCATACAAATCTGAAGCCCGCCCTGGTCGATGTTTTCGTCGCAGACACCCACGAAAATTTTATCTTAAAGATTCGCAAACAACTTCAGGTACAACAAAATGATCCCAAGATGGAGAAACTGATCGTAGAGCATTCACACTGGAAAATTGCACCCCTTGCGATCATTTCCGCAAGCAATCTCAACTAGAATCGCACAGGATCTCTGCGAAAATATTTAACATGTTGAATAATTTCGCAGTGAACCACGTCGCAAAGGGCTACGATAATCCAACGTTTCCAACGTTCGCAGATCGCAGAGGTCTACGACAAACCACTTTCACTTTGCCCCCCCCCCCTAGACTGCCGCCCCCGCTTATGCCCTGCAATCGGCTGGAACTCACACGAACCAATGAAGCATGTTTGATCTGTTCGCTGGCAGATGTGTCGTTTGCATCTGAAGAGCCACACGACAACGCCATAACGGCCAGGGTTAATGGGCCTGCACCCTTGTAGGCCAGGACGAATTGGCATTTACTTCCAGACCCATACATGTGTAGTAATGGTACACAATATGTAGAACACATATAATATACTCTTTACCTGTCAAAGTAAGGAAGGCTGTAGGGGTAGGGTGGGGCAAGACGCCCATGTGGGGCAAAAGGCCCACCCCTTCTAGTTTGGCATAATATCCTATTAGAACAAATGTAAGTTATGAAATAAACTTAAATTGGTTATATTACTCGTCAAATATAAGATTTGAATAGAATTATTATGAAATAAAATAATTAGAGCAGTTTCTATTTTTCAGACCCTTAAGGCCATATTCCACTATGCGGTGGGGTGCCACTAGCGGTGGTCTTAATTAGCCACCGCAAGCAATTTCTGTTCCATAAACCAACATGGTCGTTTCTGCCACTGCAAGCATTCAAAAGAAAATTATATAAAATAATTATAGATTATAGATATATAATCATAAAAAAGTCATAAAAATCGAAAAAAAATCATAAAAAAAGTCAATTTTTTTTTAAAGGTCTATAAAAGATTATAAAATCATTTGCAGTGTTACTTGCGTTGACCAAACGCAAGTACCACCGCTAGTACCACCACAAGCAATTTCTATATTCCACCTTGCGGTGCCGTAATTTACTAGCGGTGATAAAAAAAAACGCAAGTAATTTGCCCACCGCAAGCAAAACGCCGCATAGTGGAATATGGCCTTAAAGGAAAGCTTGCACATAACTGAAGCATAGTTATTTTTCAATGAATTCAATTCAGCATGTTATTCTCAACTCGCACTATGAATATAAGAAGAATTGCAGGAAAATTCCCAGTTTACACACAGTTATGGGATTTTAATTCATATTTAAGGGAAATCCCCTAATCTATGACGTAGCAAGGGGAGTTCTTGGGGAATCCCATCTGCTCTTAAAAGGGAATCCCCATCCCTCTAGAATTTGTAGTAACGGTTATGCCCTCTTAACCAAATTATACATATTTAGCCCGATGCAACTCATAATAAATTAGAATACATATCCATCCGTGACCATTCATTAACCAGGGAATTCCAAAATAACTTTAGAAGGAATTCCCATAGGTGTGACGTAGCAAGGGGAGTACTGAGCAGCCTGGCAGTCAGGGAATTCCCAAAGTAAAATTCCTTTCCTCAATAATTCCCTAGGACCTTGACATTTTCATATTTTTACTTTAGGATTTTTTGTAGGTTGCCTAAGTCAAATCTAATACACAAAAAATAGCAGTTCGCAAATTTATGTGCAAGTTTTCCTTTAAGGTTCTTATTTTTGGGCTTTAGTTAATTATTTCTGTAATCTTAATAGTCACATTTCCATAGAAAAACTGTATGTATTAAGTAAGTTTGACCATAACTGGTGATCATGGGATATATATAAGCTAAGACAGATGTCATCTACAAATTTTATTACAGGTTGAACAACTTAGGTGTGGGGCAAAAGACCCACTTTCTTTAAATTTGCTTTTATCTTAACCCTATTCAAATAAAATAAATAATTTTTATGTTATTTGACAAAAAGTCAGTAGCTTCATGATTTTATTTCTTTTCGTTGTTGATCCTACCGTTTGTAACAGAAATATGGGAATGCTTTCTTAAGGTGGGCGTCTTGCCCCACCCTACAAAAAAAATCGAAGAAAGATATTTTGTGTATGTAGAAAACTTCCGAGACAAAACAGTTCTTGAAAAAACTTCAAAGATCCTGAATGTTACGCCTTCTTGCTCAAATGAACAGCGAGAAAAAGTTGATAATACCCAATTTTATAGAGAAAAATCTTTGAAACGTAGGAATCGTGTATATGAGTGCTTGCTTCGTTCACAAAACTATATAAGAGAAGGACAGTATCTGGTAGTTATGTTTTTCAAGTAAGATTTGGGAAGATTTCTGATCTGAAAATTGGAAACCTTAATTTTTCCTATCAATTTACACCAGAAAGAACACGCAAGATTATTACGATAAGAAAGTTGTTTCAGAAAAAAAACACGCGCACCGAATAAGTGTAACGCTCGCTTGTTTAAAAAAATATATATAGACAAATGAGTTTATTCAAAATACAAACTAATGCATGAGATTTATGTTTCCCCTTTTGTGACCAGTTCACCCATGCGTATCATATAAAAGTGGCAAGGGGTTGTCCATTAAGTCCGTACGCACAAAGGGGAGTCTGAAACTTTTAAAAAATAGGTTTTGTGTTAATAAGAATTATATAAGAAAGTATATCATCTAATGATCATTCTTTTCAGCTATGATTTGCACAGCTTTCTCTAGCACTTGATTTTAAATGTAAAAAGATGTTCTTGTGAAAAATCTCTGGCTCTGCCAATGATGTCCAGGTGGAGCTGGGGGTCTGCATTCCTTATAACTGTGCATACGAAATTAATGGAAGTCCCTAAAAGTTTCTTTCACCGACCTTGCCGACTCATCTCCCCATGGGCGTCACACCACGGGCCACGTTCTTTCCTTTTGTCAAGTACATTTGAAAATAAAAAACATTTGGGGAAGTTTCTTAGAATATCCTTGAATAAGAAAATCCCCAAGATTCTTCACGACGCTTTTAAGATAATCCTAAAAACATCATGATTATTTACTGCAAAACATCATGAGGATACTCATTTCAGATAAATAATTGTGGGGCAAAAGGCCCACCCTCAAAAAGCCCTAAAAATACTATATAATTATGCTAAGAGGGGCAAAAGGCCCATATGGGGCAAAAAGCCCACTGTGGGGCAAGAGGCCCATGGGCCTTTTGCCCCATATGGGCTTTTTGCTTTTCAAGTAAGATTTGGGAAGATTTCTGATCTGAAAATTGGAGACCTTAATTTTTCCTATCAATTTACACCAGAAAGAACACGCAAGATTATTACGATAAGAAAGTTGTTTCAGAAAAAAAACACGCGCACCGAAAAAGTGTAACGCTCGCTTGTTTAAAAAAATATATATAGACAAATGAGTTTATTCAAAATACAAACTAATGCATGAGATTTATGTTTCCCCTTTTGTGACCAGTTCACCCATGCGTATCATATAAAAGTGGCAAGGGGTTGTCCATTAAGTCCGTGCGCACAAAGGGGGAGTCTGAAACTTTTAAAAAATAGGTTTTGTGTTAATAAGAATTATATAAGAAAGTATATCATCTAATGATCATTCTTTTCAGCTATGATTTGCACAGCTTTCTCTAGCACTTGATTTTAAATGTAAAAAGATGTTCTTGTGAAAAATCTCTGGCTCCGCCAATGATGTCCAGGTGGAGCTGGGGGTCTGCATTCCTTATAACTGTGCATACGAAATTAATGGAAGTCCCTAAAAGTTTCTTTCACCGACCTTGCCGACTCATCCCCCCATGGGCGTCACACCACGGGCCACATTCTTTCCTTTTGTCAAGTACATTTGAAAATAAAAAACATTTAGGGAAGTTTCTTAGAATATCCTTGAATAAGAAAATCCCCAAGATTCTTCACGACGCTTTTAAGATAATCCTAAAAACATCATGATTATTTACTGCAAAACATCATGAGGATACTCATTTCAGATAAAAAAAGATCGGGAGCTTTTTACTCACAGTCATTACTAAGGTGTTGGTAACAATCGGAAGTAATCTTCACGATCTTTGGCTAACAATACTATATTTTGGATGTCAGAAATTAGGAATGGTTGGGTTTTGAGAAATGCCAAACATCGCTTTATACAAGAATGGCATTTTTTGGTACCGTATCATATGCGATAACAGTTTTTGGTATCGAATCATATCCTAAACATGATTATCGCGAAATTTCTATGGAATGGCCCCCAGGAACAGGGCTCCCCATATCTACCAACATATTGAAAAGCTGTGTCACGGATCGCCAGTGATTTTGGCTCTATTCGATCTGCTGGTCTGTAAGGCACCAGTGCCCAACGTCGCAGTTCTCAGGTATAGATGCCAAAGAGCCCAAACAGAAAGTGCTAAATTACCTATTAGTACTCTTTTTGTGGGCCAACCACCACATAGTTGAATACAGCCCAAAGGGCGCATTTTACACTAGCAGGTCATTGATGCGTATCTCTCATCTTAAATTTCAGGTAAGATGATTTTACCACCATTTCTTTTAACTACACATAACGCGCGCACACACACACACACACACACACACACACACACACACACACACACACACACACACACACACACACACACACACACACACACACTTAATGTGTAGTGGTGGTAAAATCATCTCACCTGAAATTTAAGGTGAGAGAATCTTCTCACTCTTTTCACTCACATAAGCAAGGTCGGATACAGGATTTCAAAAAAGGGAGGGGGATATAATTATTATATATCTATTAAACATATTCTGTATTCAATATTTGATGACATAGGACTGGCAGAGAATACAGACTCTTATTCACACTCAAACTGGACGGACTTGTCTGTAGGATATGTAAAATATATAACACACTGAATGACATAGCCAGGCCTTCCGATCCAGTAAGTGGAAAGACCACTAGTTACTTTTGTGGCATAGTAAAAACTAGCAAAAACATGATGAATGACCTTCCTCGATTGTCTCGTCTAACCAACATTTGTGGCATAGTAAAAACTAGTAAAAAATGTTGAATGACCTTCCTCAATTGTCCCTTCTAACCAACCGTTGTTGACTTCCTTCCCTGCCCTTTGCCTGACTCAAAGATTACCAGATTATACAAAGTTTCGTAGTGTAAGAGTCAGATTAGTGTGATGCGTGTTTAGAGTTCACACAGGGCTTAGAGTCGACGCCGTCACGTACGTGAGGAAGGTGGAGTGTACAGCAGGTAGATTCCTGGAATCGTGATATGCATTTGTGAAACTAAAGCCCTAATTACACTAGCGTTGGATTTCTGCTCACGTTGGGTAAAGCCCATATTCCACTATGCGGTGGGTGACCACTAGCAGTGCTCTTTTTTGGCCACCGCAAGCAATTAGTGTTTCAGAAACGAACATGTTCGTTTCTGCAACCGCAAGCATTCAATAGAAAACTCTATGAAATTATTGTATACTATAAATATAAAATCATAAAAAAGTGATAAAAATCATAATAATTTCATACAAAAATAAAAAAAAAAGTCAAAAAACTATTTTAAAATGAAATAATAGAATATCAAATCATTTGCGGTGGTACTTGCGGTGGCTCAATGCAAGAACCACCGCAAGCACCACCGCAAGCACCATCACAAGTAATGTCTATATTCCACCTTGCGGTGACCAGAATTACTTACTACCCAATGTTACTGTGACGTTCTCTGATAGGTCGGGGTTGCCGATTCCTATAGCAGAGGAACGTGGGAATTGTTTCGGGTCTCTGGCGGACGGAGAATCCAGGCAAAGAACCGAGATGTGATGTTTTTAGAGTCGGTGCTCGGTGTCAGACGGAGGACTGCGGGGGAGGGAAAATATGGTAGGGGTAAGGGGGAGCCGTGGTTCGTCTCGCTCTATCTCCAAGGCCGGTATTCACCTCGATAGGGCGGTCCACCCCGGATTCCGGTCCGCGGGGTCGTCGGGCCGACGGTCGCCTATTGTTTGGTAGCGTGGGGCCGAGCCAGTCGCGCCATCGTTCCCGCGGACTCCGGGTCCCCGTTCCGCGTTTCAGGCCTTCGTGCCGTTCCGTGCCTACGTTTCCGGGACCCCATCCGGGCCAGTTTCGGGCCTTCGTGCCCTACCCCGGTCCTTCGGTCCTCGTTCCCGTTCCTTGGGCCTTCGGGCCCCCGTCCTAAGTTTCGCGTAATTACCTCGAACTTCTGCTATTTTACTCGTATAGGCTCATCTCAGCGGTTGTTTAAGGGAAGAAGACACGTGTGGACACAAGGAGAACTGTGAAAGAACTCTGTTTATTCGGGCCTCACCGCCCCTTTATATACTCTAGAGGTTAGCCCTGATTGGCTGCTTTTGGTCACATGGTTTACAACTGACGTCACTTCCGGTTTACATTCTCGCTTCCGGTTTACATGTCACTTCCGGTTTACATCTTTCGGGTTTTGTTCCTTTACACTTTCGTTCCTACTTACATATTCGGGCCTCTTTTTCGGGCTTTTACACTTCCGTTCTTTTACACTTTCGTTCCTTTACACTTTCGTTCCTTTTATTAACATATATACTTTTTGTCATATTACCTTACTTTTCTTATTTTGGTCTCTTTATATATTTAGATGAATAGGCATTCATCACATTACCAAAGGCGAACCATTCGCGTTGGAGCTATATTACATGACACGTCGAACCCAACCCGAAGTATATATTATACTATGCGTTTTGGCATGCGTTGGGGTCACGTTGGTACGCATTGGGTCACGTTGGTATGCGTTGGTACACGTTAACACGCATTTTTTTATGTCATACTTTGCGTTGGGCAACAAGATTTGCGTTTGCTATTTGCGTCGGCAAAAACGCGACTGAAATAGCACCAACGCGAGCCAGCCGACGCCAAGTGTAATATGGCCTTAAGGTTTGCTGTGTGTATTAAATGAATACATGAAGGCAGGAGGTTGTAGTCAGTGTTAAAGGTACGTGGGGGTGTTCAGCTTAAATTCTAATTTCCAATGAAATTTGCTGCAAATTTGTAGGCAAGTTAGCTTCTATATAGAGAAGTATATAGAAAAAATATAAACAATTTCCAATATTAAAGATTATTGGTCTTTACCATTGATTTCAATGGGGAATACCAATTTTCTTTCTTTGTGTAAAAAAGCTACCAATGGATTGCTCATGAAACTTCTGGAATATTCAGCATTTACATGAGAAGAAATATTTAAACCAAAAAATTCAATATTCACCTTTTGTGACAAAAGTTATACTCAATAACATTGAAAAATTGAGTGATTTGGCTCACTTATTCTATGGTAATTTGATACCCTATTATTCTAATTTAATAGACCTTGACTGTACTTCTCTTAGTATCATTGGACCTCTAAGTAGTTTAGAAGTAGTTTAGAATAGCTTTATAATGATAATTGTGTGGTAGTTCTTAGTCTATGAGCCAGGTGACGCCCTGAACAGCCTCAAATACCTTTAATAAACAGAGAAAAAGATTCAACTGTTAACTAATGCTATCATTATTTTGCACCAGTCATCTATCAATATATTCAATGCATTATTAAAATAGCTATAACCTATTGCTATGTTTCAATCTATGGGTGTTCAAGACCTGAGGTATGTATCAAATTACAATTAATGTTCATGACATGAACATTTACCTTTTTACAATTTAAGGCAGTAGGTATAATTACATTTTACGGCAAGTAGAGTAACATTTTGCGTCCATTTCATTTACATATTATAACATTGCAATCAGCTTTTATTTAAGGGTATAACACATTTTAAGTTTTAAGTTTTTCAGTCCTTTCTTGGTCAGCAGACCTATAGTTACATTTTAAGGGAGATTTACATTTTTACACCATCCATAATAATCCAGCGCGGTGGCGCCCCTGAGCCCAATGCCTAAGGGGGATTGTCATTGCTGACCATTCACGGTTTTATACACCTTTTTCATGAGTCTGTGCAATGGACCCTCCCATAGACGCCTTGTACCCGACATCTCAGGCCTTGCTTCCAGACCCCAAATACCTTGGTTCAGAGCAATCTGCTACCGGGTGTCACATTAGGGAAAAAGTATATGCCTTGGGGCCCTTGATGGGGGGGGGGGTCCCCAATGTCACATGTCGAGTATAAGAAAAGGCCATGTTGTACTGACGTGGATGCCCAGTCCATATTTGATAGGCTTAGCAGCGTCATGTTTATATCAGCACATGCTTTAGCTGTTACTCTCTGTCAGTACTAGTAGGGGAGTTAAGAGTCGGAGTCTACGTGTGACGTATGATACTAAAGGGGCATCCGGCGCTCGCGCTCAGTCAGAGTTAGCTGAACACTGTTGTGAGTAACCATCCTGGAAAGGTTAGGTCTTAGAAGCTGAGACCTGGATTGGAATAGAAGCAGAAAGACTGTGTGGAAAGGCGGTAGCGTTGACTGAGTATGTTTGAGGGGATTCATCCTTGGAGCTGACAATTGACGATTGAGATCTTGTCATGGAACGATAATGCACAGGAGATAAATAAATAAAGAACATCCTTTCATGCGAGTGTTACGTCTTACATGATGTGGAACTATGATTATGTATTGGACGACACACAGTCAAATGTGTAGGAGACTGCGTAAAGAGCTAGCTATTATCCATAATTAACAAGACTAATTAAGTACACCCAATATAAACGGATAATTAACTCTCTACAGTTCAATGTCACCTGCCACTTATCTCCCCATTTCGCCTGTCGCCGCTAAGATGCTGCAATATCACACGTTGAATTTAACAAAGAAGCTATGTCATGCATTTATATTTTCCCTCATGTCACAAAGCCTAATGTCACATGTCAGTTTTAAGAATTTAAGGGTCTAAGGCACGAAGCTATAGCTTTTCTCAGAGGGGAGTTTGCTTTTTGACTTATTTTTTTGTACCAGGGGGTGGGATTCGATTTCTGAATAAAAGGACTAAAATACATATTCTTTTTAAAATTTAGTGTCATATCTTACATTACAAATCAGAGGAGGGTTCCTCCAAGGAGGGGTGGCGGGTGGGGTTACGAACCCCCCAATCCCCCCAGGCTATGAGCCTGGGTCTAGGGCCCCTACCTTCAGGCTTCTTTTCTCACTTTTCTAGAAAGTCCCTGTTCTACAGCGATGGCCACCAGGCGGCTCTGTGTGTTCCACACCAGGTGGCGCTTCCAGTGGTTGTCCGATTATTCTCCCCTTCTCCTGAAATAGGTCTATAATCTTCTGGATTTTCACTTTTCAAAACCATCTTTTTTTATGTAGAATTGCATACAAAAAATGTAAACTGGTTTAACAAAATTAGCAACGCATAGATCTAAAGCACACATACAGTTCGTTGCTGTAGATCTAGATTAAGTCCCAAAACAGAATTATCCCATTTAATGCAATATTCAGGTTGATTTATATTATTCCTGGAAGTGCATGCTTCATAGTATTTAGATAAAATGGTAACTATGGTCAGAGGTATGATTCTCCCGGAACTACATTCCATGGGTTTTCCTGCAGTGGTAAATTTGCATTGGGTCGATTTCACTTGGTGTATCCGGAGCCGATTTCACCGATTCCATTTATAACAGTAAATTGAAATGAAAGTGTTTTCAAATAAAATGTAGGACCTTAATAACGAATCTGAGACGCTCCTCCCTGCAAGTAACTATTCTGAAGGTAAGTCAGCAAGGTTTTTCATGTAGGTTGAGTATTAACCAAGGTATGGACGTTCAAAAAATAAAAGTAGAAAAATCTGTTAAAAATTACAAAATCTCAGAGGTCCTTTATAATTTAATTGGTACCGAGCTTTTGAATGATATATAATTTGTTTGGATCAGTCCGATATTATTACTTAAAGTAAGGCCTCCCATGTATTGGTGATTTTATAAATTGGCCATCGACCATAAGGGTCTATCCTTAAAAGATGAACTTAAAACTCTAAATAAATGGTGGCCAGCTTAGATGTCAAACAGAATGACTGATCGAGAAAATGACGCTTCTTCCTTGCCAGGTCGATAAAAAATTAAATGTCACCTTTATGCAGAGTCTGTATAATTCCATGCTTCAATATTTAGGAGAACGCTAACAAAGGTTGCCTCCTCAATTTTAGGAACAATATCTTTGATTATCTTAATGTGCGCTACTGAATAATTAAATGTTATGTTATAAGAATGTGGAAAGATGAGTTGGGAAGTAACAAGAAGAGGCAATTAATTAAGTTTGGACATCGTAAAAATCCATATTTATTAAAACCTTCTTAAGCCGGGTTTCCAAGGAACGACATTCTCCTCAAGACAGCCTAAGACTGGGAAAGATTTATAAATCTTTGATGGTCTTTCATAAAATTGTTCATGGCCCGTTGCACAATGGGTTTCGTAACAACGAAAATAAAAAAACAACCTTCTTAAGCCGGGTTTCCAAGGAACGACATTCTCCTCAAGACAGCCTAAGACTGGGAAAGATTTATAAATCTTTGATGGTCTTTCATAAAATTGTTCATGGCCCGTTGCACAGTGGGTTTCGTAACAACGAAAATAAAAAAACAACGAAACATTTCGTTGTTACTTTTATCGTAACAATAACGGTTTTGCAACAATTGTTTTCGATATTTAGAATGGCCTCAAAGAGCTGTAATCTTTACTGATTTTTCCATAATTTATTCGTAGTTTAAAACAATTTACAGAACTTAATTTCATTCACTAGAACCCGAGATATTGCATTTTCGTTACAACGAAAATTTTCGTTGTTAAGCAAAAGTTCGTTGTGCTTTCGTTGTTTGATCCTCACAACGAAAATGCATTGTGCAACGGGCCACAGTGGAAACACAAAATCGTTGTTTAAGACATTTGCAAAAGACTGCAAATGACATTTGCTCAAGACAAAAGTAAAAGATTTATCAAAGACACAATATCAAATGTGTTCAAGTTTTCTCAAGACCAAAAGTTAACAATTTCCTCCAAGACCAATTAAAGGCAATTAAAGCTATTGATCCTTATATTTTCTACCTCATGTCATTTTCAAATAGTCATTTGCAATGTCCCAAAATCGTCCAGAAATGACTACTTTAGTCGTTCAGTGGAAACAACAAATCGGTCATTCATAAAAGATTAAGACATATGACCATTTGGTAACAGTCATTTGCAATCATAAATTTTTCTAAACCAAAATCGTTCAATAGAAAGCCACTTTTAGAGTAGTAGTAGTAGTAACTTTTATTGACAGAATCAGGATGTCAGAACTGACTTATGTGTCCAACTGTAAAGTTTATATTATGAGGTTACTATAAGACCACAAAATGTGCAACTACTTCCAGTGGTTATTGAGCTTCATTGATATAGAACATCAACGTTGTTAAAGTACATCTAACTCAGTGTTCAGTTGATGAAGTGTATATCATAGACAGTTGTAAACGATTGACATGTAACTGTTCTATGGCCCGTTGCACAATGATTGTCGTAACAAAGAAATAAAAAAAACATTTCCTTGTTATTTTTTTCCCTTTTTATAACAATTTACAGATTTTGATTTCATTCATTAGAACCAGAGATACTGCATTTTCGTTACAACGAAACATTTCGTTACTAAGCAAAGGTTTGTTGTGCTTTCGTTGTTTGATCCTCACAACGAAAATCCATTGTGCAATGGGCCACTGTGGCCCGTTGCACAATGGGTTTCGTAACAATGAAAATAAAAAAACAACGAAACATTTCGTTGTTACTTTTATCGTAACAACAATGGTTTTGCACAATTCTTTTTCTATATTTAGAATGTCCCCAAAGAGCTGTAACTTTTACTAAATTTTTTATAATTTTTTTCTTAGTTCATAACACTTTACAGAATTTAATTTCATTCATTAGAACCCGAGATATTGTAATTTCGTTACAACGAAACTTTTCGTTACTAAGCAAAAGTTCGTTGTGCTTTCGTTGTGCTTTCATTGTTACGAAATTCTATTGTGCAACGGGCCACTGGGGTCTTACTTCCTTCGTCAGAATAAAGAGTGATTCTTTAAGTACATTGCGTTTTCACAGTATGATTCACAGCATTAGATTTAACTGTGCGAGTTTTCATACATTGAAGTTTGATGATTTAACAGTGTTTTCTTTGGTCTATACATTTTGATCTTTAAAGTAAAAAATCCACTCCTGAATAAATAGGATTAATTAAAGTCGGTAGCTGGTTAATATATTCCGTAAAGTAAATGGAAACTGATAACTAGAACAGGTTTAGATTGATCTTGAATATAAATAAGAGATTCTTTTGAACGTACAGCTTAACAACAACTCTGAGTAAACACAATGAATTGCAGTCATGGCTAAAAAAATTCTAAGTTATACAATAACAAATAGTGAAAATTCTGTATCTGAAAGGGTGAGTCCATCTGACTAATTGTACATGGCTTGCTTGTTGACCAAGTCTTGAAATAATACCCATTGTGGGGGCGCATCCTGGGACAATCTCATCCACCGGCTTTGAGATAGTGAGAATATAGTGCTGATTTGCTGTATTTGAGGGACCTGCAGGCTAATTTGGACTGATTTTGTTGACAAATCCCTTGACAAAATATAGAAAATAAACAAATAATTCATACATTTCTATCTACAATGAATGAATTTTGTAACACCTTAGCAAATAAAATGTATGTGTCTACTAATCTAAAAAAAAGATGGCTAGTTTTCCCAATGTTAGTTTACAAATAATGATACAGTTCTATATTCTACATACTACATATAATTCTACAAATTTATATACTAACGTCTTGAGGTTTGTCGACATATAACCCAGCACGCACCCTGTTTTAGGCTAACCTGCAGCGAAAACTCAAGAAATCGGCTATCTATGGTACGGAGAATTTCGGAGACTTCACTGGTCAGTGTAGCAGTGAAAATGGTGTATTCTCAAGGGATGGGAGGTTCATGGTTGGGTCACAGTACCCAGCCTCTACATTGGCTTCTGTACGCAAAGTTTCAGGGTATACGGGTTAAATGATACAAGTCTCCCCACCCCCAGGCAAGCAGCGACCTAACAGGCACGTTCTGTGACCATACTTTTTTGGTTAGTCTGTTATGTGTTAAGTTTTCAAATAGCAATTACGTTATTTTGAGGAAGGTTGAGACTCACTAAAATAGAATGTAACATACTATTTTAGTGATGCTGAGACCATACAGATATTATAATAATGTTATTTCTATGTGAAAGAATGTAACAAGAATGTCACAATAACATCACAGTGCAACATCACAATGTTAGGTTCTAAAGACGTTTTTTGGGGCCATCAAAAGAACATAACAAGAACCAAACCAGAACTAAACATAACGTTACTGCAACGTTATAACAACATCACAATCTTGCTTGAGCTGGGACTGATATACATGTAGTTAGATATGGCCAATTTCTATATCAGTGTTTACAGAACAGTTGAATTACTTGACACAACAGACACATTTTTAACATCAGGTCTAGCCACTAGAAGCAATAACTTGCTTGTATCTTTTCAGTACACACTTTAAGCGTAATAAGCATCAGTTTCTGGTCCTGTCATACATGGTCAGGTACAAATTACATCATATAATGATGAAAAACTTTCTTAGGTCTTTGCTCAAATAGACTAAAAAAGAACAGGGTATACAAAATAGAGCACTCCGGATAAAGATGTCATGATACGTATTAGGGAAGAGATAAAAGTACTGCTTAACAACATACCAGAAATACAATATATACTTTGGCAAAAAGGCCACTGATTCAGCTCTTAAGGATTATATAACAAACGAGATTCCATTAATTTGTCTAAACCAATAAGGAACACTCAATTGAAAAAAAATTGTGTTCAAATTAAAAACGCCAGTTTGGATATTCGTGATGTCTCTTCTACATTGGAGTAAAATAGTGGCATAACATACTGGTGTATGTATAGTTACTTTATTCAAAACTAGAATTTGAGTGGGTAAATAATTTCTTTTCTATCATAATATAAACTTGCTGTTGTGGTACGGTCAAAACTGACCACAGCTATGCACTCTGTACCCTGTCACAACAGCGAGACTTTAAAACCAAGCCTGATTTGGGTTTTGCCGGGCTGAAAATTTCAGGGGTTTTAGATCTCAATGTCTATTCTAAAAATTGTAATTGGTTCAGTAGAATAGCCACAATTCAACAACAGGACCCATGTAACAGTGACATCCATGTTGTTAGTGTGACATTCCTAGGTAGTTCGGGGTTTCTACGACGAAGGGATGTGGGAGTTATTTTGGTTTCAAGCCGGATGTAGAGTTCGAGCAAGAAACCAAGGTGTAAGATCAAAAGTCGTGCCTCAAACACGAGGTGGAATGAGCGGGTTGGTTGGGGAATTGGTGTTCTTCAAGGGGGGAGGTGTGTGCCGGTCTGTTGTGCCTGAGGTGTTCCGGACATTGGGCACGGGTGGACCGGGGGTTCAAATGTGGGTGCCAAATAAATGATGGGGGTGGGTCGATGGTAACAGGATTGGTTTATTGTTTGTGCGGGGGCCTGATGTCCACTCCGATGTTCTGCGGGTAGTCGGGCTCACGCTTGCTTAGAGGGTGATAAAACACGGTAGACGCGGAGAACAAAAGAACGAGGCCGTGGTTATATCGCGTAATGGAACCAGTGGAGCGGAACGCTATAATCTCACGGTCCCTCTCGCTACAGTCCTTCCATGACCTATTACCTCTAGCACACTATAGTTTGAGCCACTAGCAGACTTGGATATAATTATAGTCTATTTAAAACCATGGGTTATAGACTCACAGCACACACCTCACTTCCACTGGACCTGTGGTCATGAATTCTTTACACTTTTGTATATAACTTGTTAGATATTGATCAATACTACATAGTAAGCGACAGAAATGTACCTAGGAACATTGTGGATACAATCCATACCTCAAATATCTCATTTCTAGAAGGTTTCTATTTTTTGAAAAATAAAAGTGAATCCGTCCTATTACTTTTATTTTTCATTAAATCATAAAAAATCTAAATACTTTTAGAAATCAAATATTTGATACATGATTAGCTTCACAAGGTTCTTAGCTTTCTATACATGCATAATGTTTGGTAATTCAATGTATATTAAACTAGTTATGATCAAAAATTCAATATAATCCCCGTGATTTATGTCAGATAATACCCTCGTGAGTTGGGTTACTTGAAATACCCTTTTATTTCGCGTAACCCACCTCACTCATGCATTATCTACCACGTAGTGTAGGGCCGAGCAAATTGCGTCTTCGTGTCTGCGGTCACAGGACAGCTGCGAACTATCTTGGGTTTCCACACTTGTCCGGTCTTCCGGTCCCGGGTCAGATTTCAAACCATTTCAGGCTGTCGTGCCATCTTTCGGTCTCTTGGTCTCTCGGTCATTCGGTCCCCGTACTTTCGTTCTATCTCTACTCTAATTATATCCAACTTGTCATTAATTACTTGAGTTCATTAGGGTAATTAGCTACCATCTTATCATATTGTCATCTTAGACCCCTTTGAGGGCTATGCTATTGAAAGAAGACACATGTGAACACAATGACTACCAAGATGGGACTGTTTATTCTGGGCCCTACCGCCCCCTTTTATACCTTATTACTCGGTTCTGATTGGCCACTTCAGATCACGTGACTATTATGACGTCATATCCGGTTTACAATCTATTCGATTACATTGTTTTATTGTCTTATATTGATACCTGTTTTACAAAAGATGAATGGACATTCATCACATAAGGACAGTTATCCCTGATGTTTTTTGAACAGTGATGGGTTTCAATGTGGGTGCCAACCCTCGCAACAGCGAGACCCATTACATGACAGAGCACTGCTAATTCAAAATTGATAATTCAACCTGTTCCTTTTTTAGTTATTTGACTTTTAACATGTCTTTCAAACATGATATAATAACCACATAAATTCAATTATGTCTTAATGTACTTGTTAAAGAACTGTTGACTAACCAAATACTGATCACAGCTATGGCAATATCATATGTTTCTTTGTCATTATATTGTTCAATATAATATTTCTTAATATTCATACCCATATAACTGACGTATACAGAAAATGTGATTATCTATTAAACATAAATTACAAAAAATAAATTACAAAAGTTGGAAATTTTAGCTATAATCAAACTAATCTTTATCACACGTTTGACAAACTACTGTAATTTGAACCTTCACTTGAAAAAGTATGAATCTTCTTTGACACACGAAAGATCTCCACAGGGGGTGAACCCTGCTTTGATACCGAAAACCAATTTCAAATGAAAGAAAACCCATCATTTTGGTTCTTCAACTACAGGGTTGGTGAGAAAAAAAATCAACGTAATTTGGTGGCAGCGTTTAGAGGGTCACAATAGAAAAATCCCGCCCATAAAACATCCATGATACTTTGTGGACATGAAAGTTATGTGAGCCTTCATTATAAAATCATTCACAATATATTATTATATATGTGTATTCACAAATGATACTTTTTAATGTGTATTTTAAGGACATTGGAACAGTTTGGGAGTGGAAAAATAATAAATAGTGGAAATAATACTAAAATCCCACGATGGAAAGTTATGCTGTTGTGGGTATTTCAACTTTTCGTGAGTATAGAGCTTTCATGGATGTTTTTTGGTCAGCGCCCCAATATATCAAAAATATGGATAGCACATGTTGGTATATCAGAGAATCTTACCACATATTCTTTCTGAATTAATTCTATTAATTCTCACAATAATAATTTTATTGGTATGACATATCCAGATCTGTAATTATCTGAAATGCCAAAGTTTCGCTAGGGGATCGCAGGCTGGTTAAAATTCCCCAGGCCCTGCACCCCTACCCTGGTCACTGCGGACACCTATTGCCCAAGACTTGAAAACACTTTAAATATTAGATATGGGCATATCGTTTCAAAACTAAATCTAAAGGTTTCAAATATGAACATGCGTGTTGAGTATGCAATTGGACAGGAATCCCATTGATTTTTGAAAATTTTAAAGATTCAATGAGCAGATATTGGTTTTTCTCTTCAGTCGTAATCATTTAATTATAGTCAAATCTTAAAGATTTACACCATCAAAAAGCATTGACTATCTGAGTGTACTCAATGACCTCTCCAAGCAAACCAAAGACTCTCTTGGCAGTCTTGTACAGAAAGTTCCCCCATTTGCCACTAGGAGGTGCTGATGGAAGTGTTAAAGTTTTGTGTGAGGGGGAAATGCTGTTCTTGCGCATCTGAGAAGCTGTTTCACGGGCCCTGATTCTCAGTTCCCTGTCTGTGATGTCAGCAAGAGACTCTTTTACCACCATTGTTTTATCAAGATTGCTTGCCAACATATCACACTCTTTTAAGTACCGCTTAGCAACATGAGCATGGTTCAGTCTCCAGAGGTAGACGGCATTGAGAATAGCATCTTTAGCAGCCATAACAGGATCAGCTTCCTTTGGGATACCAAGGAAGCTATCAAAACGTGAGTTTACATCCTCTGTATGCAGGGCGTTTAGTATGTCCGTCATTTGGGCTGGCATGTGTGCTCGGCGAAGAGGCTTGGATCTGTACATTAGACATTTTCCAGGAACCACAAGAAACTCGTCCAGTGTCTGAAAGACGATATTCTCACCTCCACTGGCTCCTCCATTGCCATCAAGTCCCCAGGATGCGGCATTCTGGACATAACGAGACCAGTGCTTCTCTTGAATCTTGTGTCCCTGAGTATATAGGATGAAGACTTTGCCCATAGACAAGAATGTTGATTTTATGACCTAGAAGCCAAAGAAATAAAACACAAACATCTGAGTGAGGGTCCCAACACTAAATAATCATTATCATAATCATGATGTAGTCTATGAAAAGCATGGAAAAACATTCAAACTTTCAAACAAAGAAGCTACACTTTGAACACATAGTCCGGCGGCACTTCATCGATCATCATTCACTGAAAATCAATGTCTAAGTAATCTTGTGTAAAATGTTGGCAAGCAATCTTGATAATGTAAACAATTAATCATATTAAATCTTAATCATCCTTTAAACAAACTAGCATTTCCTAAAATGTTCCTAGGTATCTAATATATGTATTGGTTATTTCAAGTTTACTATTGTATATTAATACTAATAACTACAATATTAAATTTTGATCATTTAGAGAATTAAATTGCTTTAAAAATTTTGCTGGACAAATAAATGGATTTTTTTTCTAAGTTTATTAGCAGTTTATGCTCTGCTCTGAGAGATAAGATATAGTTCAATAATGCTACAACTCTTTTGTGCATCCCGTTTCTTGGAAGAGAGCACAAGACGTAATATAGGTTGATTGAGGGTCTAGAGTGTCCTGTGACCTACTTGTCCTTGCATGTTATAAATTTTCAATTTGAGGACCCTGATAACAATACACCCAATGTTTAAAACTTTGGGTAAGAATATTCATTCTTTTCATTGTCATACACCAATTATCATTATAATATCTAAATATTTGATCTTGTCATTGTCATACACCAATTATCTTTATAAAGTCTAAAAATATTCTCATATGACTTAAAAGATGTGTTTGGAAATAGAAAATCAGACGGTCAGCATAAATGATGATATATTGTGAGAAAAGTCTGTCTTACCTTTAGCAATTCAACACGCTTTGCTAAGACCGCAACAGCTTGATCAGGTGACTGCTGTGCCTGTGCAGTGAGCTCCATAAAGTCCCTCATGGCTCTGAGTGCTGGGAGGAACGCCATCTCACTATGTGAGAAAGCCAAGAAGAAGTTCTCCTCCGTCTGTATGATCTCCTCGTCAACGTTGAACCTGAACCTGGTATGTGCTGGAACTTCAGGGTTATTCTTGTCGTACATGGTGTTGGCAAAATGAAGGCTGAATATGTGACCAATTGGAATACAGCCATAGACCATAGCAACCTGCAGGGTAAAGAGAATATGTGATCATAGAATTTTCATTTTACTATATTCTACCTACACCTTTTTACTAGATTCTACCTACACAGAAGTTTGTATTTGAGATATTAAGTAGCAAGGACTATAGCATGTTTGTATAATATGATTTTGTATATATTGAAATCAATTGCATGGAAAAAGTATTTTTCATCTAAATTTGATATCTAATAGTATGTTACATTGGTGGCATATTTGGGGAACTGCACTGTGACTGGTTTGAGGGGAACTGCACTGCGGCTGGTTTGACATCATTGTTAAGATTTAGTCGATCTTATGTGGCAAAAAGCAAAAAGTTAATCTATAATTGATGGCTCTGTGATATCCATAGCATACTTTTTATTGGGGGGGGGGGGGGGGGTTATATTAATTTCTTCACGTAGCATAAATGATCTTCCAGAACTTAGATGAAGAAACAATGCCATATCTATATAGATATGAAATAATATGATTAATTTATAAGATGCGCAATTCTTACCCTTTTGATTGGCTGGTCTAGGAGAGTTGGAAAGGTCAAGGTGGTCCGCTGTTTTTCTTCTGGTGTTGCAGGTAAGGAGCCCCAGCGATAGGCATTCTTCAGCACGGCTAAGCATCCAAAGAATCCTAGCAGCTTCAAGTCATCTGTCCTGGCATGTGCCTCAATCTCAGCCATCACAGTCTCCAGCTTGATCTAGAAACACAGAAAATAAGAACATCTAGAGGTTTGTTTGCTTGTAGGACAATCCCATTAATTTTCAGATACTGATTAACAGATTTTACAACACCCCAGTCTCTGTTAACTATTTTGCAACAGTTTGAATCCATTTAGCATCCGTGAAATATACTGGAAAGTTATTCAACTCCCTCCGGACACACAGCAGCTGGTGGTCCTCTAGAGACCTTTGACAGCAATGTCGTTGCCATAGGGTAGAAACTCAGAGAGGTGTTACAACCACACCTACCCGTGCATCGAAAACTGTCTACCTGCAGGCAAGTCATAAGAGCTTGCCACTTCACCTCCCCACGCCCCCTACATAGAAAATGAAGAACTTGACAATTATATACACCTTTTTCAGGATGTGGCGCAGCCCTCGTGTAATGAATTTGAAATAATCACTTCGGAACTTTACTTTGCTATATGAAGCGAAATGAACCAGTCACCAAAAGTCCCAAAAGGTCTGTGATGAGTAGCAATTCCAATGACACATTTCCATCTTTATGTAAGAAAAGATAATAATAAAACGATTTCCACCAAAGAGTTGATTTGTATTCCAAAGCAATTCATTGCTTATTACTTTTTTTATTTCCGATTTCAGACATTTTGAATGATTTGTTTAAAAGTAAACGTTATGATGATATAATGGATAAAATATGTCATTTTGTCTGGTTAATGGCAGTCAGTAGTCAGGATTTTGAAAAGTGGGGATTTGTAAAGGTGCGTATTTACGGTGAGTACTAAAACACAAACATTTGTGTGCGCAAGTGTGGTAAATTCCTAAATACATGTTGTTTCAGACCAAACAAAGAGGATGAAAAGATAATACTTCCACGTAATCCCACCTAGGTCCTCTGAACATGTCTATTAAGTCATACATATATATGGGATATTTTCTGAACAAAGTACAATTACCTGACTCAAACCCGTGCTCATTCATTCTTAGCCCTCAAAATAGTGGCTCAATTTTCATCTGAATGTAATTCAGGGGAGGTATACGTTCTATAAACCACTCTCACTCGGATTTCCTTTGTTCTAGCAGTGCATTCTCAGGTGATAATGCACTGCTACTGTGATAATGCACTGGTGGCCTCTTGTCTGAAATAATGCACGTTTGCTGATTTGTTGTTGAAATATACTGCCAAGAACACCCAATTTTGAATTTATGAAAAGTTTGACCATTATGTGCACAGCCCAGGATCGAACCATAGACCTTTGGATTCATAGTGCCACAGCCCAACCACTACCCTACCAGGGCAGCTGTTAAAAGTCTGGTCAGTCTTCCCTTTTATCCACTGTTGGTTCATTTAGTCTGTTCTGACCCAGATTTACCCATTCATTGAGTTTGGGTGACTAGTGGGTGACTAGTGGAGTGGGATGTAACTACAGTCTAAAAGGCATCAAGGAAAATATAATGAGAAACTTACAGATTTGTCCAGTTCTTCTTCGATGTACCTCCTGAACCTGGATGGGTCCTCCCAACCCAGTAAATTGGCCGACATGGCGTCACATAACTGGGCGAAGGGTCTCCACGATTCTGGCCAGTCTTCAAAGTCGGGCCTCGGGGGCCAAGTTCCACCGAAGGCTGCCAGCAGACGATCAATGCTTTGTGCACTCTTTGAGAGAACATCTGGAAGTAGTAAATGAAATAAGCGTTATTTTGAAAAAGAAAAATCCTTTTCTGTTTGTATTTACATTCCCAGGGAAATCCTGGTAGAAGCTGTAAGTCATTTTGGACATCTGAGTGAATGTTTTTCTTTGTATCAACATTTTTAACGAATCTGGAATCATATTGAATTTGTGCGTTGAGTAGTTTCTTAACATAATTATTTGAAACCTCTGTTACACCATTGAAAATAAAGCCTGAACTTGGGTTGTTTCTTTGTTATATAATTATTCGAAAAGTATTCTAATTCTCTCTCAAACAGTAATATGCATAGCTTCCTCTAATATTGCAAATGAGAATACATGCTTTAAACGTCACCAACCTCCATGATTGCCGATTTCACCTAGTCTGGACTCAAGTATACAGTCCATGCTGCTTCTCTGCACCCTCTCCGTTGGCTACAAGAAATTGACAGACCTCTCTGGGGTTAGGGGCGCAACTGTGGCTCTCCCTGCATTAGCCAAGTTTATATAAACGAGTATGCTTGCACTTATGACGTCACAGGATGTGCGTTTCTGTCACGATGTCGCCTGATGAATTGTTTTCTATGGGGAAGATAAAACACGGGGAACTACCGTCACCAAGCCCTTCCAACCCGCTGGGACTGGGCAAAAAACACCAGCAAGTACGAATTTTTGGCCTATAACTTCCCTTGTCACTTTTTTCTCAATGTCACTGTTTTCAGATCTCCTTAAATGAAAGTTCTACAAATTTCTTATATTCTGCAGAAATTTGTGTATTTCAAGGATTTTGATTTCGTAATGATCATCAAGGGTTTCCGTTTTTATATAGTATTGTGATGACTTGAAGACCACTCCATGACTGTAGGCATGAAGCCTGTAAGTTGGTCATAATCATTGGTAAAAGATGTTAAATAAATCCCTCCCGTCAAATTGTTAAAAGATATAAATAATTATACTGTAGAAATGAATTGTATATATCGGCATGCAAAATTACATGTATGTATGAAATTAAGTAATGAATGCACAAATAATTAAGGAAGCAGTAACTGGAAGTGACCCTTGTAAGCGTCAGCGATATCACGTGATTGTAACAGACCAAAAGGAAGCCATCTGAGGCCATCTAAAGCGTAGAGTAGCGCAAAATAAACAGTCCCTTTTAGGTACTCACTGTGAGTGTGATCACACCTCTTTTTTAATGGACACGAGCTACTCCAGACTTAGATGATTCGGGCGTATAGGGCACGAGGCACGAGGCACGAGGAGCCGAATCATGACCAAGTTAGAGTTAAATGGGATGCTGGACTTAGAAGAAAATTAATAGGCAAAGTAAGGCACAAAAATGGGAACACAGGAGTACGAGGTCTTAAGCACAATTGGGACGGGCACGGGGGATGATGCAATGGGCAGCTGGCTGACACGCTACCACCCCTTTATTTTGGGTGATGGGCCGTTGACCATCCCCCGGCACGAGGCCCAGAACAGCCAATATTACATAGGTACAAAGCCTGAAATACCAGCAGGCCAGTGGGATCCAGCTACCACTTTCTGGAATGTATAGAGTCCCCTCTCTTCTTTATGACTTGGAGCCATCAAGCCCTCGCCAATTGCGTCCAACCTCCAACCACCCTTGACACGTGGTCTCTCTCTTGTCCCCCTCATGCTAGGACTGCGGTCCTACAACCAGGCTCAGGTCTCAAGTAAGTGTCTGTTCCGGCTGTCCTATCCATTCTCTTGTACCACAGAGAATGGTCAGACCAGGGCTAAAGCTGAACTCAACAGGGATAAAGAATCAAACCCCATTTCCCATCACAGTCTTATCACATAAGGTATTAAATGTGAAAGGAATGCACATTTAAGACAATGAAAAACTAAAAGGGACTGAACATTTACAATGCATTTGATCAATCACATTGCTACTTCAAGTACTTTAAAAATGCTAACTAATATTATTCAGAAAAGGCGATTTGGACGTTGACAATCGTGTTTTGAGCATCACTATGTTATTGGAATATATATGTTTGATCTAAATCGTCACAAAAATGGGACGACCATGTGATTGGCTGACTACCAAAGTGCTACCCGGATTCAGCCAAGAGGATTTCCGGAATTCCAACATGTGTAAAGACGTGGTCACACGATCACATTTTTATGATCACCATAATTATGGTGATCATGACCATGTGGTTATGAATTTTATCTATGACTATTAGTTTCTAAAAGAAACCAATCAGAGGAGAGGGATAATTTCGTTGTCCATTTTTTTCAAGTTTTTCCGCACACCGGCAATTGATTTTTTGATGTGTTTTTAGGCACCTGTCATTATTGTCATTTATTAATTGACGATCTATTTTCTGCTTGGTTTCTAGTATCTTAATATTATCTTTATAGTATGTAGTATCTGTTTCGCTATAGGCAATAGATTTTTAGAGTCTTTTTCTTTTATCTGTTGTCGGTTTTGCCTAACGTTGAATTCTTCTTTAACTTTAAAGAACCCCCCCCCCCCCGCTCCCCCCAGGTATGGGGTAATGCGCATGTCACACATGAAATTCCTCAGGCCCCTTTTATTTGCCATTCCTGTTATTTGCTGTTCCCTTTTACCCCGCGTAGAACTGAGAAGTTGGCCCACGCTGTCCCGTACACGTGGAGAGGGTATGATCACACGTGGGGGCCGCATGCTGCACTTGTAGGACATCCTTAAGGATTGACACCGGTGGTTGGGCAGTGATTCACATTTCTGCCTGTATCTCTGCGTCTATGCTAGCTATAATAATAGAATTAACACCATTTAAAAGGTCTAATTTTTCTCTATCATCTAATATAAGATATTAGAATATCAGATAAGAATTCGAAAGGATATGAATTAAAAACCTATTTTTCAACTTTTATTTTTTGAACAAGAATTACTCACTTGCTAAAAGCTGCAATTTTTTCCCTATATGTTACTGATCTCTAGATGCAGAGAATGGTGTCTCATATTTTTTATTTGAGTTTGAGTTTTTATTTTATGCCAAAAAACGGGCAACTTAAATATATTTTATTTCTATTTTTTCTATTTTTTTTTTAAATGATTGAAGAAAGATATCAAAATTTTGAGACACGCTTCTCTTCATTAGAATGTTTAGAACAAGTATACAAAATTTCAGAAGTTTATGCCTAATGGTTACCGAGAAATCATTGTTCAAAAAATAAAAGTGAAATAATTAGTTGTTGTCTTTACACAAGCATAACTTAAAAAGCTTTTAATACTTTTAGATATATTCTATTACATTAGATAAAGTATAAACTAGGCATTTAAACTATACAAAACACACCAATGTGGATGTAGAGATACCTTTTGAAAAATGCAATAGTCCTGAGGACCAGGAATCACAGCCCAACCACCGGTGTCAATCCTTAAGCATGGTCCCCACAGGGTGATTTGTGTGCAAAAATTCGGCGGCGACCAACGTGATATTCCGCGGTTTAGTCGTCCGATGACTTACCATACACTGGCGCCGTGATGTCTGGTGACTAAACCACTAGTCACCGTGGTTTCTGGGCAAAATATTTGACATGTTTAATATTTTTCTCTAATCACAGTCGATTAGTGCAGTTAATAGTCGGGCTGGGCGATTAAAGTGACCCTTATTCGCTGGAAGATTTGAAGCAAGAGTGTCCCAACGTGGCGATCCTAAACTAGTCATCCGACGACGTACTATCTACTTAATCGGCGGGCGACCAACGCTAATCGCCGTGGTTTAGTCGCCCCATGGGGACCCGCCTTTAATGTAATTAGTTCATGTCTTTTTTGGTCAAGCCCCATTCGCCGGGACTGGCTATACGTGCGACAGTCGCGTACGCGGAGGTCGCGTATATATAATTTCTTACACACGCGGACACAAAGTCAGCGCATATTGTATCTGCTTACATACGCGGACAGAGTGTATTGTGGCGTGTATGCTATATCAAACAAATTATTTGTACAGAAATTAAATAAAACATAGAAATAAGAAAAGAAAAAGGGGGTTCGGGGGCTTAGCCCCCGATTTACAAATGATATTATGATGAAAAAAGGAAATAAGTCCGCGCATATTAGTGTCTCCCCACACAGAAAGGATGCTCCGAGGGGGATATATCTTAAGCTCTAAGGCTAATATTAAGGGAGATATGGGTAGATTTATGAAAAATAGGGATGAAAATGTCTTAAACCAACTTTTTGTGTAGAATTCAGTTATCCCACTCTAAACATTCCATATTGTTTGGAAAACATTCTATTTGGAATGTTAATGGAATGTTTTTTCGCCATATATTACCTAACATTAGATGTTTGGTTACCATGGAAACGACAACATTTTGAGGATTTTGTCAAAAATTGTAACCCATTTGGAAAAACATGACTTCATTATATCATCAGTCCAAACTAAAATAGATTATCTTTTCTAGATCAAAAGTTATCTGGATAATAGCTTTTTAAGGTTTTTTGTTTATTTATGAGTAAATTTTAATTTATTTCTAAATATTTAGATAAATATTCAATATTCGAGCCTTTTGCCGTTTTCAGGGAAACTGACAGTCCTGTGTTCGACAGGCTATTTCCTTGAAAATTATCCAAATTTGATGTGTTTGGTACTATTTGAAAGCTTAAAACATCCCGCCTGGAGCATCCTTTCTGTGTGGGGAGACACAATTTATTACTGTACTGTACTTGCTGTACTTGCATACGCGGCCACGACGTCCGCGTATTTAAGCAGATCTGTCTACGCGGACTTCACGCCCGCGTATACAAGCAATTCTATTGGGGCGGGCATCTACTCCTATGTCCGCGTGTATAACTCCAGCCCCATTCGCCCTGGTCGTCGTAGGTCTCTGCGATCTGCAAATATTGGAAACATTGGATTAACTTAGTCCACAACCTGATTCGTTGCAAAATTATTCAACATGTTGAATATTTTCGTAGAGAACCTGTGCCATTATGGATCATGATGAGATTGCTTGCAAAAATGGTTGCAAGGGAGTTTCTTTCCCAGTGTGAATGCTATGGGTTCAATTTCGCTGGTTCATAATCATTTTGTCGTACCTGAGATTATTTGCAAATACATGAGATAAAACGTTTCCAGGTATCTATGAGAGAAACTTCAACCAGGTCAAATGGGGCTTCACCACACCAGCAACTAGGCAAAAGGCTGGTTTTGCTTTGCCGACAAACGCTACTGTCGGCCATGCCAACATGTGCATGTACATGCATAAGGTTAAAAATGTATCACCTGCCCCCCTGAATTATACCTTAAGGCCGTTTCAATATGCCATCATGTTGGTTTGCTGTCGATGACAGACCACCAATACCATGAGACTAGAGTACCTTCATCTTTCTGTTGTTAAAAGTTTAATTGTCAGCTGACAAGTTGATAAATTTCAGCCATTGACATATCTGATTAAAATGGTGTTTTCATGTCGGTGCAAACACTGCAGTCATTTTTGTTTTGTCGGCCACAATGTATGTCGTTGACAGGCTAAAAGTTGTCAGTGTGTGGAGACCAGTGGCTATGTCTTCAACTAATTAGGCTAATCTGGGGGCCTATTTAGGGACATTTTACGAAAAATTCGTATTTCAAAATCGTCAAATACAGAGCCAATTCTTCCTCCAGGGAAAAGTTACGAGGAAAAAAATGTCTTTTTTCTGATTCGTAAATTTTACTAAGCCCTCAAAATGCTTCGTAAATGCTAAAATATACGAATATGAAATTCAGGTTCGTACATTGTATATAGTCAAAATTACACAAAATTTTAGAAAGATATAGTTGTTCTTATTTCATAAATATCCAACAAAGATTACTAAGTTATAATTGATTATTTTTTTACCTTTTCAAAGCCACAAATCATGATTCGTATATTTACAAAACATTTAAAAAGCTTTTTTTTCCTGCCACTTTACGAATTTGGCCTCTCCCTGGTGGAAAAAAACATGAAATATTTACTTCGTATATGTGAAATACCAAGTTTTTCGTAAATTGTCCCTAAATTGCCGCCCTGATGAGACCCTAATCAAAATGTACATGATTGGCATAATCAGTTACGAAGATATGGTCCCAGTTGTTATGATGAGCTTCAGCTATTCAGCGGTTGACTTAAATTGTGGCCAACAAAACAGTTTTTCAGTGCTGTTTGCACCAAGATACGTAGACATATTTGATCTAATATGTTGGCTGCCAACATAAACCAACTTGTCGGGTGACAATTCAACTTCCAAAAACAAAGCGATAGGGGCTCTCTCTTGTCTTTGATGGTTTGTCAGCTATATTATATATCCCAGAATGATGTCAATATTTTTGAATGGCCGCTGACATAATTTGGAGGGGCTTCTGCCGCGATTCTACAACCATCAGCTGATGGCATGCACAGGTTTGGCTGGCGGCTGATGATGGTTCTTATAGGCAAAGTGGACACGTGTAATATCAACATGCTTCTAAAAACTTGCTGATGTGCTCCAGAACGGGGAAGGGTGACAGGGGTGGAAGCCGGGGGGGGGGGGGGGGGTCCTTGGAGTCCTGACCCCACCCCCTTTCCCTTTCGATGGGGACTTTAACTTGCTAAAGAGAAAAAAGACGTTGTGCGTTCGTGCGTGAATGCTCGACGTTTTAGTAATTAACTTATATCCTGACCCCCCCCCCCCCCATCTTCCCGGTTTCCGAAATCCTGTGTCCACCCCTAGGTGTTTCAATGTAATCCTGGGATTCGCTCCTTATAGATCCTGAGGTAATTTGGTTCTAGGGTGGTCATCCTAGCTAGCGTTATTAATTCTTGAGGTGGGAATAGAGGGAGTACAAATTAATCTAAAGTAAAAGGATTTCTTATTGTTGTAAAGGTTTCTTGTCTTATTACAAGTGATATTGGAACTAGAATATTTTCGAATTATCTTACGAAAGTAACGACATGCTGATTATCTTGTGGTGACATAGGAACACTATAATTATGGAGTTATATTAACCGTTATGTTAAGATTATAATTAATGAGGTTGATACCAAACCTACACAACATGTTCAATTTTGTCAGAATGTAATTCACGATTCAATTTACTAGTTAGGGACGCCACTGCACAATTCAAAGCCATACAGAATTGCATTTCACAGAGAAACATGTCCTAATTACGTCAGTATTGACAAATGCTATTTAGATCTGAACTGTCAGGAATCTTCGATCAGACATCCCACGACTATGTAAAAACTACTTCCCAGTTCTCCTTTTACTTTCGAAGAAACCAGGTTGGGCCCAGGTGCATAATTGCTAGGCTATGCAGTTTCGAGTTGTAAATCCTCTGATATAGTTCCTAAATTAAAATTGCTGATTTGATATAACTGTATTATGTGCTTTTTCCCTTTCAAAGTTACAATGATACTCAATAACGAGTATTTTGACATCATAAAGGCATTATTTTTGTTTTGCTTTTGATTTTCCTTATACAAGGTCGTATCCTGCATATTATAAATGATCGGTTCTAGTGCTCCCCAATTTTGTTTATTCATGGTGGCAGTCTGAGAGGATTTGCAGCAAGTTCGTTGCTCACGGTGCAGAGTTTTTTATTTTGGTTTAAATCTGTCGCATGCCTTGAGGCATCATTCTCGGGGAATTTTAGTTGCGCCAAGAGCTTCCCTTTAGGTAAAAATAGCTTCGTCTCAGACATATTTTTGGTTTGGAAATAAAAAGAGATAGCAGACTTCTTTTTATCTTTAGGTGGCATATTGTACTTTCCTATTAAGTTGCAGGCGAGTGATATTGCCCAACCCATGCAGAAGTGATGTAATTGTTACGTTCCTCGACGTTCTAATAAAGTTCGGTTACTCTATGAGGGCGTTCTACAACGTCACGTCATTATTTAGATAGTGTAGAAATAAAGCTCCTTATGTGCGGTACATCTGATAAAGAATATTATCAATATCCCATGTATTGTGCCTACAATGAATAAAAGTGCTGCAAATCTTGAAATAGTTGTGTAAGACCCAGAACCATGCTTTCACTAAATAAGTATTTTGTTTGCAGGATAATTACTTTCATATCTAATAAACATTTCAGTAAAAAAGGGCAAGAATATAGCCATATTTATAGAAAAAGGGGTTTGTTATGTATGTTACAGTGCTTGTAACGCACAGGACCAAAGTTTTGGGGATTACATTGCATTGGTTACGGGAAATGATTTTCATGAATTTATTTCACCTTTTTCCAAGGCCTTTGAAACTTTTTAAATATTGCTGGTCGATTGATTTTGAAATAGTAGTTCTTCTAGCAATATTGGATAAAAATAGCTGGGTTTTGTATAATTATTATAAGTTTGGTTCTATATTTTACACAGGAAATATAAGGCATTTTTGTTCAAATCCAAATATCATAAACAAAATAAATACAAAGTTGCCCTCTTTTATCTATTGATAACAGGCATACGTCTCTTTGAATTTATATAAAAGAAAATAAAATTTGGTAAATGTTTATTTTTGAGCTACTTTCCCTGAAAAATTGAGGAAATTTCTTAAGAGTGACCCAGATATAGATGATTTTAATTGGCCATATTTCCTTTTTAAAATGATTACGTTAACCCTTTAGACCCCACTGATTACAAGGACGAGTTGCTGGATTTCCCCAAGATTTCCCGGGATTTCCCCCAGAATTCCCTTAATTTCCTTTATTTCAGAAAGTTCAAATGTTTACCCACCCTGAAATATTAAGATTATTGAAATATGGTTTCAAGCATGGGAAAGGGAATTAAATCAGCTTTTAAACGATATATTTGCCATTTTTATAACTTGATTACTCTTAACAATGTTGTCTTTGGACAAATATGGAAAAATAATGGAAAAATTTCCGTTTTTCCGGGCGGCTACGGCCGGATCGGGGAGTACACCCTCGAGCGGCTGTGGCCGGATTGGGGTCTAAAGGGTTAAACTACCATGTTTACTCAAACTCGGGTAGGGTATTTCGAATGGCCAAAGGTCAAGTTCAAAATAACTTTGTTTGTGAAATTTCTCTACCGATATAAAGCTCGAGACACCATTTTTTCTTAACATAGCTGTCTTTGTACGAGCTCACATTTGTGGTGTCAGCAAAGTGTAAACTTCATTTGAGGGGATTTTCAGAGCGTCATAGCAGGAAGTTTACTATTCTGCGCCATTTTCCGGAAAGGAATGCCCAGAAGTAAAAAGAAAACTATGTCTGTCCATTTATAGCAAAGTAGCCTCATTTGCATGTTAAAGGTGGAGCATACTGTGAGGGGGTAAAGGGAATTCCCCTTGGTTTCTATCTATACTGTCTACCCATTTGTGACAATAAAATCAACAAAAAGTGTACAAAAAAATTACAGAATATTTCAAAGGGGTTCAGTGAAGGGCAACTTAATGCACGCAATAAGCCCATCCCAGTTTCCACAACATTAGAGTTTATCATGAAATATTTGTCTAAATTGCTTCTGTGCTTATTCTATGAAGGCAGTTGCATTAAACAATTTACTCAAAGCAATTTGGTTGACTTAGTTGTACTAAAATTTGTTATATGCAGCTTTATATATTGGCTTTCCCCCCATAGGAACCAATGTCAAACCTCTAATGTTAAACCCTGTCTTACCCTGAAATACAGTATTTTCATTGGCTGGCATTCCTACAAATCTGTCAATTGGTAAAATTTAAGAGGTCAGAATGTTCACTAATGAGCACTTATAGATATAGAAAAATATAATTCACGCTTATTTCAGTAAACCCAACTGTAGGAGAATAGGATGGCTTATAATGTTAATTTTGTCCAACCCTTGTCCAACCCTGGGATAAATCCAATGTGGGATGGCCTTATTACATTCAAGCTGGTATAATATACCCCATACACTCAACTCGATCATCAATTCTGTCTGCCAAAAGCTAGGCCAAAAATACAGGCACACAGGCAGGTTACTACTATAAAGGAAGAATATTGCAAATGCAATGCTGATTAAATAGACCAATTGCATTTATCTCAGCCTCTGAGCAGGCAATCATCACAAAATGGCATTAAAAGTCCTATTCCAGTTGTATAAAGCTCACATTACAATATTATATAAAATATGTAATCAAAGGGCCTAATAATTATATAAACTCATGTTAGTGCTCAAAACTAATTCAATCAGGCCCATACCCAGGGGTGGGGAGGTGGGGGTGGTGAGCCACTAACCCCCCTTCCCCAGCTCCAAGAGCATCATTTAAAACTTTTTTTTTTTGAAACACGATTTATTTATCCTGGGGGTAGGTTGGATTTCTCTACTCTTCCCCCACCCTCCAGCCACAACTTATTCTACTACATAGCGTTGTATTATTTGCACATTATTACTGATAAAGTGATAATTAATAATCTATTTCACTTGTACAATATAAAGCCAGGTATACAGTCAATTGCCATAGCAGTGATGTGTGGATGAGATGAGATGTAATGGGGTGACAAGGATTTCAATATATGGCAGTAGTTTATGTACAGAGTCAAATAAACAGACCCGCAGTAAGTCTTTCTATTTCACTATGTACATACTCATTGTTTAGTAGTTCGACAGGCGATTTCTTTCTATAATCTTTTCTTGTAATTGGTATATCAATCATGATTGCTTGATTTTGTAGAGTTAACATTGACATTTCTGAGATCAACACCTCCTTCAGCTATTAGTCTAAACATTATGTTTATCAAGAAATATCTTCTTCTGTATTAAATAGGCAGTAAGCCTGCCTTGGTATACAGTTCTAGTCGATGTACATCCATGGGTGATTGGACCCTATATGTGACATGTAGGGCAACATTTAATAATACATCCAATTTCGAGAGTTCAGATGCAGGCAAATTTGTCAGATAGGTCTTGCCCATGTCAATATATTGTAGTAGCATTGTCTTTACAAGGGTGAGTGCAGTATATTCAGTTTTTGACGATCTTATACTTTTTAGCATCAAGAGCTTATGTGAAGTGAGTTTATTATGTTTCTTTGAGTTGGTAATTAAAATTTAAGTTCTGATCTAAATATATTCCTATATATTTTTAGATTTTTACCCTTTCAATTGTTTCTTGGCCAAGTGATAAATTCACATTGTCAGGTGAGTTGTTTGGATCAAAAGCTATATATTTAGTCTTGCTGACATTAATTGTCAACTTGTTTTTCCTGCACCATAGGTCAAGAAGAGTGACATCCTGTTGTAAAGACAGTGCTGCACTATTCACATTAACATCCGATACATACAGTTTGGTTCCGTAGGCAACGTTCAACAACTGATGCTATTTACACATTAACTAAGGACGTTGTAGATGGTATTAATAACCATAAAGTAACTGGTGCATTGTACCTTGACTTGGCCAAAGCATTCGATTGTGTGAACAATAAATTGCTTTTGTCCAAATTGTCAATGATGGGCCTTGACAGGAAAATCATCAAATGGCACACCAGTTACCTCGGGAATCGTAGGATCAGAACGAAATTTAATGGGCATTTGTCTTCCTTTAAGGATATTAGAATATGCTTACCGCAAGGGTCCACTTGTAGACCCTTGCTTTTCATATTACACATAAATGACATTATGACATGTATAGAATAAACCGATGTAAATCTTTTACTGTACGCCGATGATGCAGTTTTATATATTACTAGCTACAATGTACTTTTCATTGAAAGTCCATTACAGGAGGTTTGTACTAAGTTAGGTCGCTAGAGTAAATCAAATGGTCTCATAATAAATTAACGTAAATCCAAGATCTGTTTGTATGGTACCAGAACTATGTTACGCAAATGTGACAGTTTGGATGTTAAGATTAATGATGTAAGTATGTCAGTTTGTGGATCGTATAGTTATCAGGGAGTTATTCTTGATGAAAGTATGAGCCTATCAAAACATTTCTTTACCAGGTGTCGTAAATTTGCACATAGAATTTTTAGATTAACAAAATTAAAAAGGTAAGTTCCTAGTAGAACCCGTATACTGATTTATAAACAGACAATACTGCCAACCATTGAGTATGCAGATTTTATGTTGTATTTATGTAAAGAGAATCAGCTTGATAAATTCCAAAAAATGCAAAATAAGGCCCTTCGTATTTGTTTTGATGTCTGTAACCCCTTGGCATGTTCAGTTAAAATGCTACATACAATGTCCAGATTAGATAGACTGAGAAATAGGCGGAGCTTACATGCTGTGTCTATACTTTTTAAGAATAGACATAATCAGAAATGGGTAAAGGGTAAACTCCGTGATACTAGGCGAACTGATTGTTTTAGTGTAGTACATCTTGAAATGTATAGGAAATGCCCTTATTATAAGGCCGTTGGACTATGGGATAAGTTACCTGCGGAAATACAGAACGCCAGTGACGTAAAGACATTTTAACATGAGTATAAAATCTTCATGTTGCAAGTTGCCGGAAACGAATGACTTTTTATTCTACATGTGCTTAAGTTAGCCAGGAGAGTATTGACAATTATAACAGTTATCATGTGAGTGATTCTGATTGTTAATTTTATATGATGTGATATTGTACTTCACCCCTTTTTTTGGATTGTACTAGATGGAGACTCATCATACACATAGAGTGCGAGATGACAATGACATTTCCTACTACCTAACATGACCCATAACCAGTACTTAACTTAGTCTGGATGGCATGTTATCACTATACAAAATTTACTGGTGCCCTATCCATATCTATCGTATATTCCTAATTGTATTGTATATGTATTTATATATTATTGTTATCTACCTACAAGGAAGAACATTCATGAAATGATTGTGGTTAAATAAACAAAAAAACAAAACAAAACCAGAACTGTATCATCAGCATACTGGATAACATTGCTACATTGTGGTATTTTACACATATCGTTAACATATAGGTTAAAAAGCAAAAGGTCCTATTATGGATCCTTGTGGAACACCATGGGTAATAGGCAGCATCCTAGACTCATGTCCGTATGATACCGTCTTTTGTTTCCTATTGGAAAGATAACTCTTTAATAAGTCTATTACTTTCTGTGACAGTTTATAATTAATTAATGAGTTGAGTAATATTTGGTGGTCTAAAGTGTCAAAAGCTTTTTTGACATCAATAAAAATTCCTACTGTTTTCTTCTGTTTATTAAAGTTAGTTACTATATGGTCAATTAATTTAAATATAGTAGTATGTGTTCCATGTTGGGTCCTGAAACGATTTTGATTGCTCATCAGCAATCCTTCATCCTCAATAAATTTATACAATTGAGTGTGAATCAACTTTTCTAAAATCTTCCCCGGGAGGGGCAAGAGGTTATCGGTAAGAGATTCTCCACATTTTTAGGGTTTATTACCTTGGGTATTGGTACCACAGTTCCTATTTTCCAGGCATCTGGAAAAGTGTCTGTTGATATAGCCAGATTCATAACATGCAAAAGTTGTTTATGTAAACAAATAAATGAATCTTTCAAAAGCCCGGAGCTGATTGATAGACCTGATGATTTATAGATATCTAAAGATTCTAGTATTTTCATTATATCTTGTTCAGTTAATGGTATTAGGCTAAACTTGTCCCCAAATAAATTATTATTTTCTGTATAAGGTAGTTTGTCCAGTTCATATTGTGTAGGTGGAGTGATAGTGTCAGACAATTTTTTACCAATATTTACAAAATAATTGTAATATGGTCAGCAGTATCCTCATCTTGTATGTCATTACCAGTCGAGTTAATAAGATTAAAATTATTATCACTAGGCTGTCCAGGAATAATACATTTCAATTCCTTCCAAAATTTCTTAGGGTCATTCTTAAATCACTCAAGTCTATCCATAACAAATTGATTCTTAGCTTTTTTGAATTCACGCTTACAAATATTTCTAAGCGACTTGCTAAGTTCTATATCAGTTTGTTTTTTAGATGATTTAGCCAGTTTTAGGGAAATATCCCTATGAGTGGCTAATTCAATTAGTTCGTTAGTTAGCCATGGGGGTTTTTGCAATCTGACTGTTAATGTTTCTATTGCAGAGGTACACATTGTGTACCCAGGCAAGGCGTGACGAAACAGTCACATTATGCAACCATATTTTTTTGGTTTGTCTGTTACTTACTAAAATGTTACGTAACTGTTACATTATTTTTCTGTGAGGTTGTGACCTAACCAAAACAGAATGTTATCAGAACATTCTGGTGAGGTTAGGTCAAGATCAAATTAAAATAGAATGTCATTGTGACATTCTGATTAGGTGAGGTCCAGACCTGACTTAAACAGAACATTGTTGTCACCTTCTGACTAGGGGAGGCCCCAACCTTACCTAAACAGAACGTCTTTATGAAGTTCTGATTATGTCAGGTCTTAACCTTGCCTAAACAGAAGGTTACTGTAACCATCTTATTAGGTTAGATGTCAGCCTAACCTAAACAGAATGTTATTGTGACATCAACATTCAGTGAGGTCTCAACCACACCTAAGCAGAACGTTATTGTGACATTCTTATTAAGTCTCAGTCTTATAAATAACGTGACAATAACGTTTTCAGAATGTGAGAATGTCATGTCGCAAAAGTTGGTTGCAGCGACGTAATTGGGAATCATCAAAAGAACGTCGCTGCAACCTAACAGTGTAACGTAACAAGAATCAATCCAGAACGTTGCAAGAACGTTATTAGACAACATATCCTTGGCTGGGTATATATTATCAGAAAGTATCTGATATTTTATATGGTCTTTTTTATAAATCAGCAACCCTCCTCCTCTTTTGACTATTCCCAGTGGCAGTAAAACATTTCTATCTTGCCGCACCATACTATATCCTGCAATAAGTACAAAGTTATCTGTAACATGATCTCTTAGCCATGTTTCAGTTAAGCAGATTACGTCAAGTGATAGTTGATCTACAACATCTTCTACCATATGCTTTTTATTAAAAAAACTTTGTATGTTCCAGTACAGTATTTTCAAACCTTTACTTCTAACAAAAAAATTATTATTCATAGAATATTAATTCTTCAACAGACGAGTACCACGATCACAGTGTCATAATGTAATGAAATACATTATCTATATTGAATACCTTGATGAACATGGATGAAATAAGGGGAGGATGAATAAAGTTGTGTGTAGGTTTGTACATGAATCGATACTCTTAATTAGTTCTACCCAGGTATAAATAGTCAAAGATATGAGGTTCAATCCAACAGTCAGGTTTCACATCGTGTTTCAGGGGCAGGATCCAGAGATTTTCAAAAAAAAAAGGGGGGGGGGGGGGGGGGGCGCCCTATTGTGAAACTCTGCACCGGACTCTCTGGATCCAGGAGTTTAACATTATAGCACCCCTTTTGAAAATTCCTGGATCCGCCCCTGAGCTACGATGTTAGTTGTACTTCCGGCTCCACTGAACTCAAATCGACTGTTGGACATTGGAGCCGGGGCTTTATTTTTCTCTGTCACCCTGCTTTGTCGCTTCACTTCATGTGTCTTCAATGATTACTTCCCAGCCACGGCGTGACGTAACGGTCACATTATGCGACCATACTTTTTTGGTTTGTCTGTTACTTACTAAAATGTCACGTAACTGTTACATTATTTTTCTGTGAGGTTGTGACCTAATCAAAACAGAATGTTATTATAATGTTCTGGTGAGGTTAGGTCAAGATCAAATTAAAATAGAATGTCATTGTGACATTCTGATTAGGTGAGGTCTAGACCTGACTTAAACAGAACATTGTTGTCACCTACTGACTAGGGGAGGCCCCAACCTTACCTAAACAGAACGTTATTGTGAAGTTCTGATTTTGTCAGGTCTTAACCTTACCTAAACAGAAGGTTACTGTAACCATCTTATTAGTGTGACGTTCTCTGGTAAGTCGGGGTTGCCGATTCTTACAACAGAGGAACGTGGGGGTTGTTCGGGTCTCGGGGCGGACGGGGAATCCGGGCCAAGAACCGAGATGTGTTTCTAGAGTCGTGCCTCGCGCACGAGGGGGGGGGGCTGAGCGAATCGGTCGGGAATCGGCGCTCGATGTCAAGCGGAGGACTGCGGGGAAGGGAAATTATGGTAGGGGTACGGGTCGGCCGGGGTTCGTCTCGCTCTATCTCCCAGACCAGCATTCACCCCCACCGGGCGGTCCACCCCACGGTTCCGGTCCGCGGGGGCGACGGGCCGACAGTCGCCTATTGTTTGGTAGCGTGGGGCCGAGCCTGCCGCGCCCTCGTCCCCGCGGACTTCGTTCCTTCGTCCCGCCCATCATGCCTTCGTGCCATGCTACGCCTCGGTCTCCGGGACTGTTTCGGGCCTTCGTGCCTTACTTCGGTCCTTCGTTCCTCGTTCTTCGGGCCGTCGGGCCCCTACCCTAAGTTCCTACTATTTATCTCGAACTTCGACTGTTTTATCCTAACTTCTGGTTAATTACTCGAATCGGCTCATCTTTAGCGGTTGTTTCAGGAAAGAAGACACGTCTGGACACAAGGAGAACTGTCAAAGAACTCTGTTTATTCGGGCCTCACCGCCCCTTTATATACCCAAGAGGTCAGCTCTGATTGGCTGCTTTCAGTCACGTGATCTACAACTGACGTCACTTCCGGTTTATATTTTCCGTTTCCGGTTTACATTTCACTTCTGGTTTACATATTTCCGGGTCTCGTTCCTTTACATTTTCGTTCCTTTATACTTTCGTTCCTTACATATTCGTGCCTCTTTTTCGGGCTTTTTATACTTTCGTTCGTTCTTACATATTTCGTTCTTTTACATATATATTTCGTTCTTTTACACTTACGTTCTTTACATATATACCTTTTATAATATTACCTTATTTTCTCTTATTTTGACCTCTACATACTTTGGATGAATAGCCGTTCATCACACCCTCCCGCACCTTCTTGAAAGGTGGGAAAACACGTCTTACAAAAATTTTCAAAGCAGTTCATACAGCAACGACAACAGAACATACTCTAGAACCAGAAACATTTCAATCCTACGCTCCTTATCGGTAGAGGAGGAGGTGTCACCCTCTGTCCTCTCCAGTCTACCTCGGAGGGCCCCCGGGGCCTATCCGGCTAATTATTATTTCTCTTCTTTTCTTCTTTCTTCGTTCTTCGTTTTTCTCTCTTCTTGGTGAAAGTTCATATAATTTGTTTCATTTCTCCTAGTCTCTTTTTATCTTCGTCATAGTTCTTATCCTGGGTCTATTAGGACCCGTTCTGTACTTCTTTTTCTTTTTCGTCTTAGGATGAGTGAGCCGGTCGTGGCTCTCCCACCCGGGACTGGGGATCGGTCGTGACCCCGTCGCCCCCGCTCCTCTCCTCTGGGCTCTATTTACTTAGCCCCTCGGCGCGTTTTCCTCGCCTTTACCCTCGTTAGGACAGAGGGACCGGTCGTGGTCCTCCTGCCCGGGGCCATGGGTCGGTCGTGACCCGCAGTGCCCCCGTTCCCTTCGTTTTTCGTCGTCCAGACGCTCTCCCCTAGTTCGGGCGGAGAATCGGTCGTGATTCTCCCACCCAGAGACCAGGGTCGGTCGTGACCCTTAGTCCTCTCGACCCTTTTGTCCGTTTTTCCGTCGTCCAGACGTTCTCCGTTGTTTTTGGGCAGAGAATCGGTCGCGACTCTCCCTCCCCTCTCCCACTCCCACCCGGTCGGTCGTGACCCCTCGTTCTTCCGTTTTATTACTCTTCTCTGCGTTCTTCTTGGGTGATGATGATTTGAAGATGAGATTTTGTAGAAAGACTGAAGTTTGTCAGAAGGAATACTTGTAGAAAGAATGTTCTTTTTAGACTTCGTGCCCTCGGTCGCCTCGGCATTCAGAGCCCCCCAGTGACTTTTCACGTTTGGCAAGGACAACATGTTCGAGCCAGAGGCCGAGGTACCCACCGTTCCAAAGAAGAAAATGGCAATGGATGTGGAGAGGAACTTAGTTTATCCGTTAAAGTTTCAAGTGGAAGCTTCAGCAGATGACGTCGCGGGTTTCGTGCTATTGGTCACAGTGAAACTTTGAATGGAGTTGGAGTGAAGGTAAGTTTGTGAAGACTGGAATTATTAATTGTTGATGAGGTGTCCGTTTTCCGTACAGGAACTGAAGTTTGACTTTTATGGCACATGTCCTCGTGGTTAACCCAGCACCAAGACGTTCAGTCTTCGACCACGTCGACACACTCAAAGATTTCAGAAGGAGATGTCGGAGAGAGAGAGAGTCCAACATAACTAGATAAGGTATTTCCGTCACCGTTCCGGGCCCAAGTGGCATGACAACAACCGGAACGGAGACCCGACTAAGAAGATAATTTTCTTTTGATGAGGTTTCTTTTGATGACAGGAGCCGGCGCCTCTCATCCCTCCCCCCCCCCCCCCCCGTAAGCAACGGCAGGAAGACAATCCTTTTTGGGGCGAGAGGGAGGCTCCTTCGTTCTACTGATGAAATGATTTCCTTAAGAAGAGGATTCCTGCTCCGGGCACTCGGGCCCTCGTTCGTCTCCTAGGCTCTCGGGCCTCGCTCTGCTTACTAAGTTCCTCTCTTCGTCCTCCCGAAGGACCATGCTTTTAGATGATTTTTGTGAGACTGTAATACCAACAAATAGTTCGTAAGTTTAAGATCTGGTCTGGTTTGATTCTGGAGTAAGGCCACAGTCTTCATCGGTGCCATGTCACTTTGCATGAAGCCACTATGCCTATGACGAACGCCGAGACAACAGCTTCGAGCCGTTCCGGGCTGCTCCTAGGTACGGCGGTTCGAAGTAGGTAAGTTGAAGATATTGGTGAGAAGGAGAGGAAGAAGTTGTAGAAAGTGAAGATGGACGACATCAACTGGGATCTGCACCCGACGTCAACTTTTGAGATCCGGAACGGGCCCATCTCAGTCGGCCTTAAAATACCGTATATAGAGAAGAACTCATCCGATGTCGAACTCCAAGTCAGAGATGAAGGATCACTTCTCGTCGTTCTTTGCAGACCTCTTGAGGCGTCTATCGAGGCATCCGAGGCCGACGTTCCAAGCACCACCTCCCTATGTGTTTCAAAGACTATTTTGTTCCGTTCGTCGGGAAGGAGATATCAGGAAGTACGACATGGAAGCAGTCACCGTCGTTACTGTAGGTAAGATATTAACATATGATTTAGTAAGTCTATTAATTTTGTCCTATTATATATCGTTTCGGTGGGGCACGTGCGAGGGCCTTTCAGCTACTGTCCCTGCTCGCACCCCGGTCCTCCGGGAGACATCTACAATTCACCGTAGTCCTTTCACGACTCGCTGCATCAATCCTGGCACGACAAAACCAGCATTCAGGTGGAGAAATTTCACTTTACCGCTCTCCGTATGCGGTAAGAGGCTGAAGACAAGGAAACTCAGAAGATGATGGTACAATAAATCCAGGCCCATCCGGTCCAACATTCTGAGTGATCCATCCAAGATCAAGATGGTCAAGCCACGGAAAGTTCATTTTTTAGGTGCCGCTAGAGGACAGAGGTCGTTCTTCACTCGCCTCCAGATCCCTCAAGGCAGCACGGGAGAAGGGTTTCAGTCTTGGCCCGCGCCAGCCTTTCCTCCAGCGGCGAGTCGCCGGTCCACCGGTACCTTATTTACCCCGGCACGACCGCCGACTCACAACACTGTTCGCTCATTCTGATTTCCTTTCCTCGATTCTGCCTCCTTGTTTTGCTCTCGCTTCGACGTTCCGTCACTATCCTTTTTGTTCTCTCGTTCCCTGGGCCGCCCGGTCCGCTATCTATCCAATTTCCGCGACCGGACGGTCCTGCTCAACTTGCTCGGTCCCAACCAACGCAGCGGGCTCCTGGGAAGAAGTGGAACAGCTACACACTTGTTTTTCCTCCTAGCGCCTCCTCCCGTTCCGTATTCGCCCCGCAGGCTTGGTAAGTTCGTTCCAGTCATGGACCTTCCAGCTCGCTGATTACGCTCAACACCTCCTAACACATGCGGTTTCGTTCATTTCCGCAAGAAGAAGATTCCCATAAAGAGACTACCTAATTTATTTTTAGTAGGAATCCAGGTGCAACTGGCGTGGCCCCCAAGGCAGGTGCGAGGGATGACGGCTAAGACGAGAGCGATGGCTTCAGCGTCTATGGCGTTCCTGATGGCACTGGAAACGGGCCGCGAGCCGGAGACGTTCAACGAGGCAATGGCGCAGTTCCCGACGGCGGCGCTGGGGCCGTTTACCAGGGAGTTCCCGGGGGTCGACAGGCTAATTAACGAACACAACCGGACCGTCCAATTGGCTCAGACTCTAGTGTTGTATAAAAACGAAGACCAATTGGACGACTTGTTAAAAGCGACGACGGAGGTAGAAAAGCAGAGCAAACTGGTGACGGCGGTCCCGGGGTCTCCTCCGATCCCTGCGACCCAAAGAACGAGCTTCCCAGACTGGCCCGGGTCAAATTGTCCACAGCCGCTCGTGTCTCCGGCGTATCCGGTGCCACCAAAATGTCCCTCATCCGCTTCAGTCCCGGGGGCGGCACCACTGGCTGCTTACATACCATCTTCTCTAGGGGTGAATCCGCCCTCGTCGGGGTGGGGGTAGAGAACAACGGCTGCGTTGAAGCCATCGACGCCGTTTCCTCGGTCCTGGCCGCGTGCCGAACATACTTTACTTTTTCCACCCGGCCCGATGGTTTGAGTCCTTGCCTTTCTGCCATTTCGTAGAGGAACCTCCCCAGGTACAGCGCCTCTCTCTCCACCAGCCGGCCTCCCTTCTCGTCCCGAATGCTGTCCTCCAGCTCCCGGTCGGATCTTGCCTCGTGGTAACCCCTGAACGCTCCCTCCCGGTTCATTGTTCCTTTTAAATATCCGGGGTACCTCGGGTGTCGTGATTCGTAAATAACCGATTTCTTGTGGACTGTCATCATAGTAAATTGTGCGTCGCTACAAGGTGGTTCTAGTCCCGTGGTCCGTTTCACTCCTGTCGAGGTCTCGGGCTGCGATGGTCCTAGCTCTCCCGCGCTACTGGACTCGGCGATAATCAGGGACCGATCGCTTCGGACTGACATGCTCCGGCCCGATTCCGACTGGTCCGAACTCGTTCCCTCCTCCAATTCTCTCGGGACTTTCTTGACCTTTTTCCACTTTTTCTTCCGGGATGGCTCCTCCGCCGCAGATCCTTGCGCCGGGGGTCTCTTGAAGGCTGGCGGCTCCTCTTCCTCTCCCTTAACTTTTGGACGTTGGTCGTCGGACGAGCTCACTAATTCCACCACCTCAGCCCCCGGTGGTATCCCTGAGCAACCTGGCTTCGGGGCGGGTGTGGATCTTCCTCCTCTTCCTTTGCCCGGGAGTCCTCTGCCGGGGAGTCCTCGCCCTCTCGGTTCTCGTGGTTCTCCCTGGGCATTTAATTTCCTTACTTGGCTTTGTACTATTCCAGCCACTTGGTCGTCCGGGCCGCCGTTTCATCCCCAGGAGCGAAACTGGTGTACGGCGGCCGTCCTTTTGGATCCAAGGCGAACGCCGCAGCATACTCCAGCCTCAGAAGGGGGTCCTGTTTCGGCATCCCCCTCAACAGGTTTCCTTCGTGTGATTCCCACATGTGCTTTCTCCAGTCCTGGTGCGTCGAATAGGCTCGATTCGAACACACCGGGCACATGTAATACTGCTTCCGTACTCCATCGTGCTGGCCTCGAATATGCTTGGCCAGGTGCTTAAATTCCTTTCCGCGACAATGTCCTTCCCAGCACTGTCCGCTCATCGCGTCCGTTTTCCGGGCTTTCGGGCCTCGTTCCAAACTTGAAGCTCGTCCCGTCAGCCTTCTCCGTTTTTGCCTCGTGGTGATGCTGCTCGTCTCACTTCTCTGCCTTTCTTTTTTTCTTCTCCTAGCTTGGTCTGCTCGTCTGCGATTTGATGAATTCTGATCGGCTGACCAGAATGACCTGCTCCGGCGAGCGCTCTGCCTTTTATAGCCGCCGCAGGCGGAAGTGGGCGTGGCCTACACTAGCGACCCCTAGCGTCAGGCTCACCATCCACTTCAACGGTGGTGCCCCCTATTATTTCCGGTCCCCGGGGCCCGCCGCTGGTCACCGCCTCACCTGTCGTTTACCTCGCGGCCTCTTGCTCGTCTACGCGTTTTTCTCCTAGGCCTTTTATTGCCCCGCCGGACGTCCTCGGTCCTTTCATCCTCCGTCGCCTCCTTTTGCCTTTTCATCTTGGCCCTCGCAGTGCTTCCGCACACTTCCCGGAGAACACAGGGGCTCGACGTTATCATCCTCTTGCCGCCGCCCCGTTCTCTTTTGTCATCTTTACTCCTTTTACAACCTACTTTAAAGCCCGTCCTCGTTTCAGGCCTCGCCTTTTACAACCGTCCGTTCGTTCCTCCGGCGTTCCCGAGAGTGCCGCATCTACTCTCCTCCGGTCTCCTGGCACTGTAAAGCGGTGTTACCAAGTCAGCACTACTTCAAAAGTCTTCACCAGCTTGCCGCCAGGTCTGTCTTCCGTTGTAATCCAACCATCTTTTCCATGCTGTGGTTCCTCCGAACTGACCGGAAAGCGGCTCCGTGGGACTACTTTAGGCATTCGGGCCGTCGTGGCTCCCGAACGCCGTTTTTCGTTCCAACCCCGCATTTCCCACCTATATTACATCCGCAAGAGAACCAATCTTCAGCTAGGTAGCAAATCTCTACAGCCTAACGACCTGCACTCCTACCGTAGTGGTCAACGCACCGCCCCGACTCAATGGCCCCAGGTTGATCAGTCCTTTTTGGCCAAAGCCTTTCTGTGTAGCGCCGATTTGGTCGTTCCCTTGGTCCTCTTCCACCTGCGGAATCGAGACACGAGAACGACTTCATCACAAAAAGGGGTGCCCCGTTTCCGTACGTGCCCTAGCGCGCCCCACCCCAAGCATTTACTGTGCAGCCTCGTATCCTTGCTGGTCAGCTACCATCCAGGCTGGCGCAGCGTGTCCTCGGTAGGGTTCCAGGCGGTCCACATGGACCACCCCCCCCGGTTTCCCTCGTTTCTTCCGTACTACCACCCGTCCTCGGTCAAGCACCTTGACGATCAGTGCAGGGCCTATCCATGGAAATCGCAACTTCGTTCCCTTGTCCCTATCCACCACCGTATCGTGCACCCAGACCAGTTCTCCGGCGTGGTATTCCCGCCGAGTCACCTTTCCATCGTACTCGTGTTTCTGATGAATGGCGGCTCGTTTCAGCCCTGCCCGGGCCTCCCGATAGGCCGCGACTAGCCCTCTCTCCAGGCTTTCCACGTAGTCGCCTACCCGTCGGGGTTCCTCCTCCTGTCCTAGAGGTCATAAATCGCTTGTCGTGGCATCATGGTCTGTCGGCCCAGCATCATCATGTTCGGTGTCACTCCCGTGCTGGCTTGCGGCGTTGCTCTATAACTCATCATCACGAGTGGGACCATCTCATCCCATTCCCGGCCTGTTGCTCGGCAGCTAGCTTTCAGACAGCACCCCAAAGTGCGGAAACTTCGTTCTATGTATCCGTCACTCCTGGGGTAGTACGGCGTCGTTCTCGTTTTGTGTATTCCGAATAATGCACAGACCTGAGCCACCTCCTCGGATTCGAAATTCGTGCCCTGATCCAAGTGTAGTTCTCGAAACGTGCCGTACCGTGCCACTACTTCTTCAACCAGTTTGTTCGCCACTGTCGTTGCCTTTTGATCCGGGATCGGGAAACACTCCAGCCACTTGGTGAAATAGCACCCCACCATCAGGCAGTACTTGTTCCCTCGTTTGGTGACTGGGTACGGGCCCGAAACATCCATGGCCAGCCGTTCCATCGGCTCCCCTACTATGTATTGATGCAGCGGCTCCCGTCTCCCCCGTCCTCTTTTCAGCAACGCGCAGTCACATTCTCGACATTCCTTCCGCACGTCTTCTCGGAGTCCCGGCCAGTAAAACCCTTGCTCCAACAGGGCCGTCGTTCTGGCGACTCCCAAATGCGCTCCTGCTGCGCCTCCATGGTATTCTCTCACCAACTTGGCCCGTTCCTCTCGGGGAACGACCAGTTGGTTCCTCCAACCATGTCCTTCTAGTTCCCAGTACTTCCGATGCAGCACGCTATCCTTGAGGCTTAATCGTTCCCATTGCCTCCATAGGATCTTTGTTTCCCGGGATTCCGGAGATATGACCTCCCAACCTGGCCGGTTCGCATCTTCTTCCATCCGTGCGACAATCGGTCCTATATCTCGATCCCTCCTCTGCGCTGCTCTCATCTCCTGCGGGGACCATCCGGGCTCATACCCCCGGGCCCGCGTCACCACTCTCACTTTCTCGGTATTCTCGTGCTCTTCCCCACACTGTTTGCACGGATACCGGGACAACGCGTCAGCGTTCCCATGCTTCCTACCCGGTCGGTGTTGGAACGACACGTCGTGCGAGTCGATAATCTCAATCCACCGGGCAGCCTGCCCCATGGGTTCCTTACTTCTCTGCAGCCAACTAACCGCGCTATTATCCGTCCGGACTATTACGCGTTGACCATAGATGTAGCACCGAAAATGTTTCAAAGCTCGCACCACCGCCAACAGTTCTTTCCGCGTGGTGCAATACTTTCGTTCGTTTGACTCCAGGGTTTTGCTCGTATAAGCTATTACCCGTTCCTCCCCTCTCTGCTCCTGCGATAGCACGGCTCCCGTCCCCACGTCACTGGCGTCCGTGTCAAGCCACCATTGTCCGTCTTCCTCCGGGAATCCCAACACCGGGGCCTCTGTTAACGCCCTCTTCATTGCATCAAACGCCTCTTGCCGCCTCGCGCTCCACACGAACGGCTCCTCCTTCGTCGCCAATTCATACAAGGGGGCAGCCAACTCCGTGAAGCCGTTAATATGTCTTCTATAATACGAACACAATCCCACGAAGGCTCGTACCTCATGGACATCCCGAGGGACCGGCCACTCAGTTACTTGCCGACACTTTTCGGGGTCGGGTTCGATCCCATTGAATGAGACAACGTGTCCCAAGAACGGAATCTTCTTCTGGAACAACCTGCATTTTCGCGCCTTCAACTTCAGTCCTGCAGCGTTCAATCGGTCCAGAACCCGTACCAATCTTTCCAGAGTCACTTCAAACGTTGGCCCGAAGACCAATATGTCATCCAGGTATACCAGACACTCCTCCCACACGATTCCTCTGAGGATTCTTTCCATCAGTCTCTCGAAGGTGGCCGGGGCGTTCACTAGCCCGAATGGCATCACTTTGAACTCATACAATCCTCCTTGAGTCACGAAGGCCGTCTTCTCTCGGTCCTCCGGTGCCATCTCCACCTGCCAATATCCGCTTGCGAGATCCAGACTGCAGAAGAATAGGCTCCCGCCCAAGGTGTTGAGGCTGTCCTCTATCCGTGGGAGCGGATAGGCGTCCACTTTTGTAGCCTGGTTCAGTTTTCGGTAGTCGATACAGAACCTCGTTCCTCCGTCCTTCTTTTTCACTAGGACGGTCGGGCTGCTCCACGCGCTTCCACTCTCCTGAATGATTCCTAGATTTAACATATCCTCCACCAGTGCTCGTTCCTCTTCTCTCCTGGTGGCTGGATACCGTCTGACCCTTTGCTTGATCGGCATCTGATCCCTCGTTTTAATTCGATGTTGTACTAAATCTGTCCGTCCTAACTCATGTTTCGAGGTCGCAAACATTTGTTCCCGGGCCATGATGGCTTTCTCCAACTCTCCGCCTTCCTCCGTGGTTAGGCCTTTCTTAGCCTCCTCTATCATTTCGACGAGCGCTCCAGGGGGTTCTTTTACATCACTTCCTATACCTCGTACTTCCTGTACGAAGGTGGCTTCTCCGAGTACCCCGCCGGTTTCCAATTTCGCGCTCTCGGTCCCTCGGTTGGCCACCCAAACTTTATTTTCTTCTCCCAACGTCACCGTTCCTGGGATCACTTCCAGTCCCATGGGTAATCCAGCGCCGGTGATGACAGCCAGCTGTCCACTCTGTCCTATGTCCACTCTTGTCACTACTGCTACTCGGGTCACCTGGAGCGGGGGTATTTCCATCGTTCCCTCGATTCTCACGACCTGTCCTCCGACGGTGACTGCCCGAACCCCGTCCGTTCTTTGTTCTACTCCCGGGATTCGTTCCCCCTCTCCCTCTCCTTCGGCGGGCAGGAAGACAGCACTCGCGTGGGGCTTAACTGTTAGCCGGTATTTCACCGCGAAGTCGTTTCCCAGGATCCCTTCATCTCTACCGATGTCTGCCACCATGAATGTCCACTGCAACACGCGCGTTCCCAACCTTACTGGCAAGTTCGTGCATCCGTAGCACCGCAACGGGCTACCATCCACCGAGCAGAGACGTCCTTCATATCCATCCAGTTCTTCCCATTTTCGTCCCCACTCTCTCCAGAGACGTTCCGACAGCAGACTGATCATAGATCCGGTATCAACCAAAAAACGGACGACACTCTCTCCCACCGTTCCGGCCACATAAAGTCCACATTCTCCAATGCCTACTACTTCTCTCGCCGTGCCCGAAGGGGGCCCCGCGCTTACTGCGACGGCGACTGTCCGTTTCCCTGACGCTGAGAACACTCTCTCGCGAAATGGCCCTTCTGGTGACATTGATGACATTCCAAATCTTCTTTTCGCTTCTTGAACGCCTCTCTCCGGGCCGTTGCTTGTCTCCTAGCTTCCCGTTCCTCTGCCAATTCCTTCATCATCTCCTCCAGCCTACCGTTTAAGGCCATGATCTGTGTATTGGCATCCTCCTCGGGCTTCACTGCCCGCAGGAGGCGGCGTGAGTATCGTTCCTGTATTTCTACCACCTCCACCGCCTCCTCTAATGTCTTGCATCCTTTCTCTGCACACTTCAGCTGAAGGTCTTCCCCAACTGCAGCCTGGAACGCATGTAATGCTGCTTTTTCCTGGCTGGCGTAGTCGTTGGAGAAGTAGGCTCTCGATGCCAACCGTCGGGCATTATCAGCCAACTCCTTTGCTGTCTGGTTCTTTACACGTTTCAATCCTGCCAACTCTTGCAGAGCATTGCACGTATCCTTTTCCTGACCGAACCTCCGACGCAACGCATCTACCCTCGCCGAGTAACGGAGTCGTTCCCTGTCCGGGAGTCCGACAAAGTACATTCGTGCCGTTCCCGTCAGCGAGAGAAAGAGCATCGCCGCTTTCTCCTCGGTCGTCCAATGTCCCAAGACTAAACTTCTTCAAACTCGCTCCTACCTGGCCGGTCTGTTGTTGTTGAGCCCGCACATTCTGCTCATCCGTCGGGGTTGACGTTCCCATGAAATTAAACTGCCTACCCATGATGGTCGTGTCCTCCCCTTTGGTCTCGGGTTTCGCACCTCCTTTCTCCTCCCCACCTTCCTTGAAGGCGATGTCAGAATCCATCTGCTCGAAGACTGCCGCTGTCGCCATGAGTATCCAATACCGACGAAACACCCAGGATCCACAAGTCCGTATGTGCTTATTCCAGCACCACCGCTGCCACCAGTGTGACGTTCTCTGGTAAGTCGGGGTTGCCGATTCTTACAACAGAGGAACGTGGGGGTTGTTCGGGTCTCGGGGCGGACGGGGAATCCGGGCCAAGAACCGAGATGTGTTTCTAGAGTCGTGCCTCGCGCACGAGGGGGGGGGGGGGCTGAGCGAATCGGTCGGGAATCGGCGCTCGATGTCAAACGGAGGACTGCGGGGAAGGGAAATTATGGTAGGGGTACGGGTCGGCCGGGGTTCGTCTCGCTCTATCTCCCAGACCAGCATTCACCCCCACCGGGCGGTCCACCCCACGGTTCCGGTCCGCGGGGGCGACGGGCCGACAGTCGCCTATTGTTTGGTAGCGTGGGGCCGAGCCTGCCGCGCCCTCGTCCCCGCGGACTTCGTTCCTTCGTCCCGCCCATCATGCCTTCGTGCCATGCTACGCCTCGGTCTCCGGGACTGTTTCGGGCCTTCGTGCCTTACTTCGGTCCTTCGTTCCTCGTTCTTCGGGCCGTCGGGCCCCTACCCTAAGTTCCTACTATTTATCTCGAACTTCGACTGTTTTATCCTAACTTCTGGTTAATTACTCGAATCGGCTCATCTTTAGCGGTTGTTTCAGGAAAGAAGACACGTCTGGACACAAGGAGAACTGTCAAAGAACTCTGTTTATTCGGGCCTCACCGCCCCTTTATATACCCAAGAGGTCAGCTCTGATTGGCTGCTTTCAGTCACGTGATCTACAACTGACGTCACTTCCGGTTTATATTTTCCGTTTCCGGTTTACATTTCACTTCCGGTTTACATATTTCCGGGTCTCGTTCCTTTACATTTTCGTTCCTTTATACTTTCGTTCCTTACATATTCGTGCCTCTTTTTCGGGCTTTTTATACTTTCGTTCGTTCTTACATATTTCGTTCTTTTACATATATATTTCGTTCTTTTACACTTACGTTCTTTACATATATACCTTTTATAATATTACCTTATTTTCTCTTATTTTGACCTCTACATACTTTGGATGAATAGCCGTTCATCACATTAGGTTAAGTGTCACCCTAACCTAAACAGAATGTTATTATGACATCCTCATTCAGTGAGGTCTCAACCACACCTAAACAGAATGTTATTGTGACATTCTTATTAAGTCTCAGTCTTGTAAATAACGTGACAATAACGTTGTCAGAACGTCACAATGTCACGTCGCAACAGTTGGTTGCAGCGATGTAATTGGGAATCATCAAAAGAGAGCCGCTGTAACCAAACAGTGTGAAGTAACAAAACCAATCCAGAACGTTATTAGAACGTCATATCCTTGGCTGGGTTCGGACCACGAGATTCACAAATTTGGCAAAGTCTATAGCAAATGCATTTCTCGACGCAAAATAAAACGTGTGTGTACACATATATATGCAAGCATTTATGTATCATTCCTGTTGGTTGTCACGTTTGGCAATAGATTCTCGTTGGCATTCACGTCATTTTACAAAATTTAATATGCTAATAAAAGTACTAAATATGATTCATATTTGGCAAAATGTACCAACGCGAATTTTGATAGACGCAAAATGTAATAAAACATTCACAAGTTGTCTTGGTAAGGAAAATGTGAGCAATTTGCATTGGGCTTATAGATCTAGACATTGTGCAGATGACGTCATATCTCTTAAAATAAGCAGGCCGCCATATTGGTGATCACTCTAGAATCACAATAACTTTATTATTCTAAAATATTTAGAAGATTTATCTTTTTACAATACACTTAATAATAACTCACTGAATAATAATGGACACTTTTAATCATTTATATTTGACAAGGGGGTGGGTCTGAGATTGTTGAAAATGTGTGTATGTACTAAATGGAAGGCCCCTATAGTGTAATACAACCTTTAGGGGGTTGATATAACATAAAAGGGCCACTGACGCTGAGCTGCGTTTGAGGGGGGTGACCTTGTGGTACAGACTAGGGACCAGTGGGAGTGGGTCGTGACCTTCCCCGATGTGGGCCAGACCTTGTCCCTGGCCCCTAGGGGGAGTGGTGGTGGGGGGCACTCCACTTTGGTTTGGTTACCCAGTGTAAAGTCGAACCTGGAAGCTGTGACAAACAATTCGTCAGCCGATGAAGCTTGAGTTAGACAACGAGCTGCTATAATCGTTGTCAAATAGCATGTAAATATAAGACATGTCTTACATTTCTACTTTTATGTGGCTTCAGGAAGGTTACATAGTCGTCCACCAACAGGGCACCAGTATGCATTTAGTTGGCTCACCTGCATCATCTATGACTGAATGCAAAAAAATCACCCCTTGGAATCCAACCTTTATTTAAGGTAACACACAACGTTCTAAAAACGTTTTATCTGGTTCTAAACTCGTCATAACGTCATATACCAGTTAGGAACGTTTTTTTCACGTCATATATGTGACGTTTTTTACTCATCTGGGAAATGATGTGTGCAGAACGTTTTAAGATTACATTTTTAAAACAAGTTTCTTATAATGTTTCTAAAACGTCATATATAGGTTTTTTATATGACGTTTTATCTACAACCAGTTAAAAACGTTTTGAGGACATCCTTCTTAGTACGTCATATAAACAGTAACCTTTTCTATATGAGGTTTTTTCTCAAACGTTTTTAGAAGATCCTAATAATGACGTCTTTTTTTCAACCTGTATAAAATGTTTTTAGAACAATCATCTCAGCAAAGACGTCTTATTGACAATGATTTTGGTAGATTGCAATAGAGGGCAGCACATTAAACTGCCAGAGGCCTCCACTGTACTAAATTGACTGATGTTGCAACAAAGTTTTTCATTTTAGTCATTATTATTTGAAATATATGATTTTATGTGATCTAATTTATTCTTAGGATATGAGAACAAGTTAGAAAATCTAATTCAAGTAAAATGTAATAAGATGATGTATTCATAATAGTGTTAAAAATGATGCTAACAGATGTAAACACCTTTCCTGTATAGAATAAGGATACATGGCTTTCAGACAGAATCAATATCTAGTCAAAAGCTCAAAAGCTATACACATTACTTCTACTGAATAGAATAAGTGTGGCTTGGCCATAAAGTATCATGTCTTGAGCTGTTATGCATTTCAATATTCCTTATGGGATGAAATGATCATTATGCCTTACTAAAACAAAACTGGTTATATGCTGAGAATAAAACTTTCATTTTAGTTGAGTAAAAAATGTTTCCCATAGGTTACAAAAAACAAGTTTTACAAATTGGTTATATACTGAGAAAAAAACTTTCATTTCAGATGAGTTAAAAATGTTTCATATGGGCTTAGAAAAAAAACGTTTTAATAACTGGTTATATGCTGAGAATAAAACTTTCATTTTAGATGAGTTAAAAACGTTTTCTTAAAAGACGTTTGGGTGACATTTTTTAATGACGTTTTTAAAACCTCCAAAAAACTGGTTATATGTTGAGAAAAAAACTTTCATTTTGGAAGTTTTCAGGACATGAAAGCAGACGTCTTTTGGATGTTATAAAAACGTTCTTGTGTTACCTGGGATAAGCCCCATACCCACTAGGCGATTTTACCCTCGCCGGGCAATGGGCGACTGGGAGAATTGGCATCGTCGTTACCTGGCTACTGTGATATGAAGCAAGTTTGATGTTATACAGACAATTTTAGGCAATTTTACCAGCGATCCTGCTCCGTTTCACCTGTCGCCCAGAAGGACACCATACCCACGGGAAATTGCCTGGTGATCGTGATTGGTAATTTGATGTCCGCCTCATCGCCAGGAGACGGTAAAATCACCTAGTGGGTATTGGGCTTAAAGCTTGGATTCCAAGGGGTAATTCATTTGCAACTTGTCGTCGATGACATAGATGAGGCAACTAAATTGTTTTGCATATTGACGCCCGGTTGGTGGACGACTGTATTACTTAATTGAAGACAAAATGATATAGAGTAGAAATATCAGACATGTCTTATATTTTCATGCTATTTGACAACGATTATAGCAGCTCGTTGTTTGACTCAAGCTTCATCGGCTGACGAATTGTTTGTCTTTGTCTTATTACAGCTACCCTGTAAAAAAAGTTACTGCTTTTTTTAAAAAGTAGTTTAGCAAATATTTTGTAATTTTGGATAGGAAATTACTGTAAATTTAATATAAATTTAAGACTTTTATTGTAAATTTGCAGCGAGTCTGTAAAATTACAGCAAACTTTGCTGGCACAGGGACGGATCCAGAGATTAAAAAAACAAGATAAAGGGGGGGGGGGGGGGGGGGGGGCTTATAATAAAAGTTGAGGCGCCCTAAACCTGGGCTAGAATTTTATTTAAAAAAACAAACTAAATCTCAAAAATTAGGGGGGGGGGGACTCACTTCAGGCACACCCCTCTAAATTCGTCCCTGTGGCAAAAACATACAACACTTTTTACAGTGTAATCTGCTACGAATATTAGGCTTTAGACTGAGCCAAAAGCAATACAAGGTTATAATTTCGCAAATTGTATTGAAATTCATTCCATGACCACGACAAAAAAGTAAAAAATAGACCATGGAAAATGGCTAAAACTTTATTAAATTCACGTCAGCTTAAGCTTGTCCCAGTTCAATTTTGGTGACCCACCGAAACCATGCAGATACGTCATGGGTGTTCTGGAATTCAAGTTAAGTCAAAGTTATTTTTCATGGTTCATATTACACCCATAACTAAAGAAAGTCTCAAAGAGTGTTCTTTTGTAGCTATTAATTTTGAGTTTGCCAATTTTCGGAAGCTTTTTAAGCTGCAGTCAAAACAATGACTTCTCATCTTGACATCTCAGAAAACATGAGGAATCACACTGAGTTGTCAAATCACAAACTCGGGTGACTGTAGTCTCTCACTGTGGGCACCTACATTCAAGGGGAGTACCCCCGGGCCTCTAACATAACTACCGTAGAGGGAAATCGTCAGTTAACGACCTGACGGCCTGGTGTTCTGTATAGGGACGGACCCTGCGCAAAGGCAGCAGATGGTTGGATAGTTTGCTTTCACGACAAATAGGGGAATGCTTCAATCTCCATTATGTCATTATTGAGACCTGGTTTCACAATCAACCACCCACAGGTGTAGATACTTCCTGGTTTGGTGAACTCAGGTGAGTATCGGAAGCCATGGTAAATCATTAGAAGTTATATCTAAACTTGGGTCTGTTATAAACCTTTATCCACTTTTGAGTGAGAGACTGATATGATGATTCTCTATTAAATGATCACACTTGCTGGGCTGCGGCATAATGTTACCAGAGCCATTCAGCCAATTTTGTATTAATGAATGTTATAAAGAAGAACAAACATTTGTAATATGTATGTTTAAGGAATTCATTCTGCTAAAATCAGTATGATTACAATTAAAGTTATTATTATCATCATTTCAATTAGTTCTACATGATATATATATATATATATATATATATATATAAAGCTATACTTCTATAACAAATAAACCGGACAAGAAACAAATGTGGTAAGTGTAATAGATAGCTGACTTAGTGTATTGCTTAACATGCTTCTCTCTGAAACAATGGGGTGTCTTCGAATGGACGTCCAACTAATCCTCACTTGTTTACTTAAGGATGTTCCGTTAAATCATCGTACGGCTTACGACAGTCTTAGGACAATGATTTCCCTACGATAAAATGGGTTTACACAGGCCGATAAGGCCGTCGGGACTGTCGTAAGGCCGTCGGGATTAACGGAAGGTCGTCGGGATTATCCTAAGCCTGACGTCAAGGACCTATCGTAAGGATTTTGACGGCCTGTGTAAACCCCCCTTAAGGAAACTACATATCAAAACTCATAAATTCGAAATTGACTGCACTGGCACAATGGTTTGGATCTAGCCATTTCTGAAATTACCTGATCCTCATAACCTGCCAAGGTTTACCACATAACCTGCGGAGGTTTACCACATAACCTGCGGAGGTTTACCACATAACCTGCGGAGGTTTACCACATAACCTGCGGAGGTTTACCACATAACCTGCGGAGGTTTACCACATAACCTGCGGAGGTTTACCACATAACCTGTGGAGGTTTACCACATAACCTGCGTAGGTCATGACAGCAAATAGTGATCAAAGGATAACCTAAGCTTTTCAGGGGTTTTGAAGTGTTATAGGAAAAAGTGTTATCAATTATTGGCATATATTATGAGAGATAAATGTGCTTTCCTTTTAGTTTCAGATAATTATTCTAAAGCATTTTCTACAATTTAAATTGGCAAATTATCCTTGGAATCATGCAAAACTTGGCTGATTATGCACATTATATGTGAAAAGTATCATAATATTTGAAAACTGAAATTTTCAATTTCAAAGCCTGATTGATGGAACTATGGACTAATATTGATAAGCTTTTTTTTTTTTATAGAATAAAGGCAAATATAGCATCTCACCTTTTTATGTAACTAAATATTAACCTTTTGATATCAATAAGCATGAAAAAAGGCAAGTTGACCCCTGAAAACAACCCAAATACATCAATTATGATGTGTTCAGTAAGATACAAACAGACAGTTGGACATTACCATGATGTATAAGTACACATTACTGTCACAACTGTTATGATTGCAATATTTTTTATACTATCCCATTAGAAAACCTTTATTATACAGTAGATAATTGTAGATAATTGTATATAGGCAAGAAATAAGCAAACATTCTGTAATAGAATTCAAATTGCTGCTCAGCGCCTAGATGGCTTATTGGAAAAATCTGTGCAAAATTGTGATATTTCATAATTTCATCTCAGCCTTCCAACTGTGTTCATTTGCTGAATAATGCTTGCATATAAGTGAATAACACATCATTAGATTCCAAATTTAATTCTCTAAAGTCCCTATTGAAAGAATTGACATAAGATGTAAATTGAAAATTCTACTTAGCATTAAGTTGATGGAAGTCAGGAAAAATGCAAAATTTTGGCAAATTTTGGAGGATGTTCCAAACATTCCAAATAGGTTGGAATGTTCAGTTGGAACACATTTCATCCAGATTCATGTTAAGCATATTCCTAGCTTTAGAATGATACCAAGATGATTAAAATTGATTGAAAATTGTAAGAATTATGAGGATTTCTTTGAAAAATGTTAGGGCAACTTAATGTTTTTGATTGCAATTTGCTGCAATGATCTATAGTTACGTTCAGAAACCCACTCTGCTCACAATAGAAGTGTGGACCGGGTGCAGTTTAAAGAGATGTAAGCCCCCAGTGCTCTATTCGCGGCAATGGTGCGTCAAATGGACCTCTGTCCCTTGTTATATGACTGCCAAATGGGGGGATTAGTGGTCGGGGGACCGTCACTCCTCGGTCCAGACCACTGTCTAAAATTAAATGGACATACAAACGAGTGGCACGCGAAACAATATCTCACATAGTGTCATATGTGATCATTTAGACATGAAATCCTGGGATAAATCTGAGAAAAACATGCTTGTCAATCCATGTCATTCCTAAAAAAAAAAAAAAAAAAAAAAAAAATGGCCGCCGAGTAACCAAACTGTGCGTCGCCCCAGAGTCGGACTTTTGTGGAAGCTCCCTGGGTTTAACTTTGAGACTCGAATGCAAAAGCTGCAATATCACGCATGAATGTACGTGGACTTAATAGGAGCTAACAAAGAACGAAGCAGAGACCTGAAAGGAAGAGGAAGTAGGAAAGTAGTGTCACTAAACGTGGACGCGCCAAAACCAAGTCATCATGGCGGACCTCTCGGCTACCCTGGATCTAACTGCTCAGGACCCGGTAAAAACTGTGCAGGCTGGCAACAAGGAGGCCATACCTGCTAATGCACACGAACTCACTGACGGGTTTGAGAAAGTAGAAAGAGGAATGCAAACTGGAGGAAAAGAGCAAGAAAATAGGGTCAGTAAGGTGGGTCTCAGCCTCGAGGAGCAAGTTGTAGACCTGGCCCTCCAGCAGATCGGATTTGAAAAATCTATAGAATTCACACAGGGGGAGGTAGACGATCTTAAACGACAGAACGAAGGTTTGCGGGCATATGTGGAAGAGTTGGAGGTTGAGGTTAGTAGAAATATGTATGCGGCGGAAAAGGTGATCTCTCAGCAGTCGAAACTAGAGGGAATGGTGAAGCGCAAAAACATCGTTGTGGACGGGATAAGGGAGACGCGCAACGAGGACATACACGAAATTATCAAGAATTTATTCACTGAAATGAGGGTTAATCAGGTGGTAGACTATGACCAAGCATACAGAATCGGCCCCTACAAGGAGAGAGTAACCCGCCCTATTCTCATTAGTTTCGTAAGACTGGACGATAGGGATTACATCTTCAGCAATCGATCAAATTTACGTAACTCCCCCGTCTTCAGCCAGGTCTGGATCTCTGATGACGTCACTCCCCAGGCACGCCGCACTAGAACGATCCTCCGACAAGTTGCACGGGAAGCAAGAGAAAAAGGTGTGAAATGCACAAGCAACCAATTTGCAGTTACCATTGAAAATGCAAGATTCACTGAGGAAAACTTAGATACTCTCCCGAAGGAGTACAGTCTGGAAGCCCTAAAAACCAAAGTCTACGGGGAAGTCATCGCCTACCACTCAGAACACTCCCCTTTCTCTAACTTATATCCATGCCCAATTAGGGTTGGAAAAAATGAGTTCCACAGCGTGGAGCAAGTCTTCCAATACAAGCGTGCTAAACATCACGGAAAGGAGAGCCTTATGCGTAAAATCTTCCTGAGTCGGGACCCTTACGAAATAAGGCAGTTAGGACGAGAGTCGGGATCGAGTAAGGAGTGGGACGAAAGGGCTGAAGAAGTAATGTACGCGGCTATGATCAAGAAGTTCGAACAAAACCCCATCCTCCTAACCAAGCTCCTAGCAACAGGTGAAAAAACGTTGGCAGAAGCTACGCCAGACCGGCATTGGGGCACAGGAGCAGCCTTGAATTCGGGGAACATGAAAAGAAACACTTGGGTAGGGAAAAACAAGCAAGGGATACTCCTGATGAAAGTGAGAAGCGTGTTCCGCCAATTGGAGAAGAGCAAGGAGACCCGAGAGAAAACGGGAAAACCGGCCTCACAAGCCAAGGCAACCAACGGCGCCACCGAGACTGCAGCAACGGTCACCAAGGACACGGCCCCTGGGACCCTAAATCAGGTCACCGGGGCAGCACTGAACGAACCAGCGCAGCCCGTAAGAAATCAGCGCCCTTGAAGCAACCCGTGCGGCACCAGCGCAATCGGAACGTAAATTGAACTCCTCTATTATCGCTCATGATCATAACATGGCTGAAACGATGACAGGGTTGACGGAGTCAATCGGGAAAACGATTTACATAGTCTCAGACTCTCGCGGTTGGGAACTTGATGGACTAATAACGTCACCGGCTGGATATAATGTGAAGGTTCTTCCCCAGGGAGGGGCCACTCTGCAAGATCTCCTACGAGCCTCCGAGGAGGTTGTCGATAATCAAGACTGTGCAGGTGTTTATCTGTTTGGCGGGATTTGTTCAATTACGGCTAAAACTTTGGGACATGTACACCTACCCTTCGATTCAGTCGAGGATCTATATGGATCGGTAAAAGAACTTATTAGGTCTGTGCTGACTACGCTGGGAAAGACTAGCACGCCTGTTATCATGTGCACCATCGCCGGCGTTGATCTTCACCGAGCAAATGACCCAAAAGGGAAGACAGTAAAACATAGGAAAAGACATCCGAAACAGGACATTATGAACGGAGCAATAGTTAGGATTAATGATTATATCAAAATTATAAATAGTGAGAGAGGCTACACGACACCGGTTACAGCTTCCGCCATTCACCGTCACCACGGCTCCACCTTGGGTTGGCAACATAGCTACAAAAGATTAAAGGATGGGGTCCACCCAACGTTGAAGACTCTCAAGTATTGGGTCAAATGTTTTGAGGATAATTTTGTGCAACTACTAGATTAGAGTCGTGATGTACTATAACATGTGACCCTGTAAACCTGATGTCCACGTCAGTATGGGCCACCCCCACTCCTACCTCACCTCATGGATCACTAGTATACCTGTCCATTTTAAGCCTCCATTTTAAGCCTATTGTATAATTAGATAGGATAAAATTGACTGTCCGCCTAAGGCCTTAACCATGAATACCTTCACACTTCATAACCATTGATGTATATAGTTAGCATGACCAAGATTGTACTGTGACGTGGAGGCTTGTACGGTGACCGCTGGAATGTATGTGATTCATAGCGTAGGGACTAGGACTTGTAACATGACACATTAAGGCTTGTACAATGACCCGCTCATAACGTAGGGACCAAGACTTGTAGCGTGACACAGTAAGGCTTGTACGATGACCCACTAACATGTATTGTGACCCGTAGTGTATAAGGACCAGGACTTGTACTGGACACCTTAAGGCTTGTACGATGACCTGTAGCATAACACATTGAGGCTTGTAGGGTGACACATAGTCTTACAGCTTGTATTATAACACACTGCGATACATCCGTACGTTGATATTTGCAATGTCTATAACCGACCTCCTTGCTATTACTATCAAAGACTGTTATGTTGTTGGTACTACTATTGTTTACATTATTATATTGTTATATTACATTTTATATTCTGATATTTTGATATTAATAATCTTCTTGTTACAACACTGTCATAATATTGAATCAGAATTGGATTAAGTATTTTTCACAACAAACTGTGGAAATAAATTAGTATGTGCAATTATGATCTGTGGACGTACGTAATGATAGTATTGGCTATCATGAATTGCGGAAGTAATTTAAATTTAAATTTAAATTTTAAACATTGAATTTAAACATTAAAAATTAAATATTAGATGCTAGGTATTTATCGTTACAAGCTAGGGGATTAATTTGCACCTGCTATTACAGACTGAGAGACTAGCCATTATTACTATTATTAATGTTATTGGGTCCATATTGTATCGTATCGTATTGAAAACCAAATCTGTATCATAACCAACTACAGTTAAGTTTTATGACAGGACCTGTACTGTAATCGAAGCCAGTTACAGTTAAATATTGAACCCAACGCTCTAGGCCGCTGGAATTATTGTGTTAAACGCCAGTAAATATCAACCACATTAATATGTATTCTGTCCTTGTCCCAGTACGAAGTTTAACATTGCATTATTATGCATCATGAATTATGGAGGCAAATATTATTGAATTGTATTATTATGCATCATGAATTATGGAGGCAAATATTATTGAGCGTTACTAGTACACTATAGAGGTAAATATGGTTGAACGCCACTGTATTTTATTTTACTGTTACTGTACAATATCCTAACACTGACACTGAAACTGAACCTGGCCCCTTAGAGCAGAGTTTGTATTGTGACTTTCAATTTAGTATTACTGTTACTGTACACTGACCCTCGCAGAACCTGCCCCCTTAAATCTAAGTTAAGAGCAGAACTTGTATTGTGACAATCAATTTAGGAATCACTACACGTCAGACCAATATGTTACAGTAGATATGTGAACAAGTATAGGGACAGGGATCACTGAATGTATTATGACTTTGGGAAATGCCATACAATCAGACGCTTGGGTCAGTGGGCAAGGAGGGTCTAAGAATGTATCTTCATGTCTCAATTTGATAATGTATTACTACGACATATCATAAGTTTGTAAGTTTGTACAGTAACTAGTACGGACTCTGATGGGAAGAGGAGAGGAAGACCTAAGGTTACAAATTAACTAATGTTAGATGATTGTTGTGGTCCATCACCACGTTGGTCTTGCCGCTGTTGTGTTGGCGTTGATGTTCATGTATATTGTTAAACATTTAAGTATTCAATTTCTGTAATACACTCTTTCGACCTGAATACTATAGTTGGAACTAGGGTAAAATATTTACTACTTAATGTATATATATGTTAATCAACCTTTTAACTTGAAGCCGTCGGTTCCTTAATTCGCCTACCTTAAACTCAACTCAACCAATGTCCCTTGAATTCGACCAATACTGCCTCAACTAACCTTAAGTGGCACTACACACGTCAATCTCACCTGTGAGCCTAATGTTCACGTTAGCATGGTTACGCTTCCCCTACCACACTTACACTTACCCATGCCTCCGAACCCACGGTTCACGTTAGCATGACAAACCTTATAATTGTACCACCTACCTCTCAGCCTGATGTTCACGTCAGCATGGTTTCCCACCCATCAGCCTAATGTTCACGTTAGCAGGGTAATAATAATAATAATAATAATAATAACAACAACCCCCCACCTCTCAGCCTGATGTTCACGTCAGCATGGTCTCCCGCCTATCAGCCTAATGTTCACGTTAGCAGGGTGATCTATTTTAAGGGACTAAAACTGCACTCCCTCGCCACTGTCCGACTCTGGGGCATCCGCACATGCACATACACATACACTTACACACACTACACCCACATTCACACACACTTCAATACGAATGCATACCCCGACAATCACCCCTCATCATGTTAAGGTATATACACTCAACCATCTGAATGTTGGAATCAAGGTAATTCTTACACGGAAACAGGCCGGTAGAAATCATGACCGCTCAAAACATTGTTCCACTGAGCGAAGCACTTATAGATATGATCTACCTGATGTTAGTCGTGCTAGGGGGCCAAGACCTCGAGAGAGAACAGGGACCAAATGTAGCTCTTTAATGAGAGCAGTCCACGCAATCTATAAAGTAGAATGGAAATGCACTCAATGCTTTAAAAATGCAACAAGATAACCAGCAAAATAACCAACACGCCGTCAATAACTTTTACGAACTCAGTAAGGAGAAGGGACTTAAACTTGTGCATATCAACATGAGGAGCCTGCTACCTAAAATTGATCAGCTCAGATTAATATTATGTGACTCGGGCATAGATATAGTTACCATTTCTGAAACATGGCTCACAAACAAAATAGACCAGAGGTTAGTGAGTATTGAGGGATATCACCTATATAGGCAGGATAGAGAACAGGGAAGGACAGGAAAACAGAGAGGGGGAGGGCTGCTCATCTACGTTAATGATCATTTACAAGCCAGTGTGACAGAGAACAGAGCAATCAGTAAATCGAACAATAACCTTGAATTACAGTGTATAACAGTAGTGAGGAAAAGTGCCAAAAATATATTTCTCTGTAACGTATATCGACCCCCCTCTGGGAAAGCAGAGGTTGCCGTATCCCACATTGAAAATGCCCTCGGACATTCCACGCCTAATATGGATATCGTAGTGATGGGAGACCTCAATATTGACTACAGTAACAGAAAGTCACGGGACTATAGAAGGCTAGTTTTTCTAGGGAAAGCTAATAACCTTACCCAAATAATTAATGCAAAAACGAGAATTACTAAAAAGACATCTACCACACTCGACCTAATTTTCACCAATATGAGTTATATGCACAGGTCAGGAACACTTGACTCCTTCATTAGCGATCACCAGCCAGTATATGTAATAAAAAAGAAACCAAGGCAAATTAAGAACCGAATATCTTTCACAGGCAGATCCTACAGAAATTACAACCCAGAAGAATTCAAAGAAAATCTGATAGACCAAAACTGGGATAACTTCCATGAAAGTACTGATGTCAATATATTATGGGAAGAACTCAATGATAAGATCCTGAAGGAGACTGAGAGGCAGTGCCCGTTAAAGCAGATGACCTTTCGAAATGAGAAACCGCAGTGGATATGTAATGAGCTCATAGAGCAATTTAGGAACAGGGATTACTTTTATAAAAAAGCAAAGAGGACTAAATCAGATGATGACTGGAATATTGCTAGATATCTTAGAAATCAAGTGAATAAAAACATAAGGGCAGCGAAAGCTGAGTTTATTAGAAGTAAATTAGTAGAAAATGACGGAAATAGCTCCAAGTTTTGGAGGACAATTAAAACTGTATTTCCGTCAAAAAAGGACTTGACTAAGTCGGTAATCTCCTTGAAAGATGGCAGTGATAGAATTGAAGGGGGAGATGTAGCCGAATACATAAACCACTTCTTCACGAACATAGGGCTGGCTAACAATAATGCACGACAAGACACACATAATAATAATACTCATAATAATGACCAAACAGAGGGCGATATTGCGAACGAATCAGAATCTAAAAAGGAGAAAAGCATAGAGGGTGTCCTTGCCATAGAGGCAATGGAAGATGATCGGTTTGATATCGATGTCGTCTTTGAAAGAGATGTTTATGACATCGTAAAAGAAATCAATGTTGCTAAATCCTCAGGACTAGAAAACCTTAACTCACGGTTAGTCAAGGATGCAATGCTAGCACTTATTCCAGAGTTCAAGCATATTTTCAATACCTCTATAATCAATGGGGAATTTCCTGAAAAGTGGAAACGGGCGTCAGTTACGCCAATACCCAAATCAGGTGATCCTTCTTCCGTAACAAATTACAGACCTATATCACTACTCCCTATCCCAGGTAAAATCTTGGAAAAGATAGTACAGAAACAACTAGTTAGTTATATTGAACAAGAGAACATACTCAGTGACGCACAACACGGCTTTAGGCAGAACCACTCTACTTTACATGCTGCCAGTCAGCTTGTAGACCACATCAACATTGCATTGAACAATAACAAGGTTGTCGTGGCAGTGTATGTTGACTTTAAAAAGGCGTTCGATTGTGTACAACACCCCACCTTGCTTGAAAAACTATTGTCCCATGATCTACACCCGAATGCTATGGAATGGATAACCAATTATCTTACTGATAGACAACAAAGAACACTAGCTAACAATAGCTATTCTAGGTTTTCCCAGGTCACACAGGGTGTCCCACAGGGCTCTATACTAGGACCGCTGTTCTATCTTATTTATGCAAACGATTTAACCGAGATCTTTAAGAAGACCAACTCTATTTACTATGCAGACGACACAGTGGTCTTTTGTAGTGGCAAATCTCTTCAACATTGTATCGCAAACGTTCAAGCAGACCTGGATAGACTAAGGGACTGGTGTGAGGAAAACCAGATCTTCGTAAATACAAAGAAAACTAAATATATGATCTTCGGCAGTAGGAATAGGATTAGGAAATTAGCGGAACAGGGAACTCTACAAATCTTGATGGGGAATGAAAGACTAGAGAGGGTGTCAACCTTCAACTACTTGGGTATTAGACTGGATGAGCAATTACATTTTAATGGGCATGCAAAACTAACTATACAAAGAGTGTCCGCAAAAGTGACGCAGCTAAAGAAGATGAGACAGTTCCTCACCACGAAAGCAGCACTGTTAATCTATAAAAATATGATACTGCCTATTATGGAGTATGGGGATATTTTCCTCACTTCTGCTACTAAGGAAAATAAAAGAAAGCTACAAATACTGCAAAATAAAGCACTGAGATATATCTTCAAAAGTAGACCTCGGGAGGGACCCTCTGTAGCAGAGCTACATCATACAGCTAAGATACATAAACTAAAGGTCAGGAGGAAAATACACTTAACCCAACACTACTTTAGAATTTCGCACTCGCCAAATTTCAAAAGTTGGAAGTGCAGCTCGGGTATGAAAACAAGAAGCAGCAAAAAGAAACTCCTGCAAGTTAAAAGGCCCAACAATGAAAGATTTAAAAGAAGTATAACATACCAGGGACCTAAGCACTGGAACTTACTTCCAACTAAAATCCAAAAAATAGATGATCTACACACCTTTAAATCACAAGTTAGGAAATTCTTTGAATCACCGGAACACACCTCAGACTGATAACTTTTCATCGAACCACACCCATACACCACTCATCTACTAACTCCCAAATAACTCTCTCATGTTTAATCAATTAATCAATAATTCTTATCTCATCCTTATATTGTTCTTTCATATTTCATGTTTGGGTTCAGCCCTTGGTTTCCCTGACATTTTCACCAATGCTATGCTTTGTTACTCCAATCAAGCCAATAACTTTACCTGGAGATACACTTCGTTATTGTAAATACTGTTGAGCGTCATTAGTGCGCTATAGAGGTAAATATGGTTGAGCCTCACTCATATTTTGCTGTTACTGTACAATGATCCCGTGACGCTTAAGCTGAACCTAGCCCTCTTAGAGCAGAGTTTGTATTGTGACTTTCAATTAAGTATTACTGTTACTGTACATTTTAGAAATGCCTGACAACTTATGATGAATGAAATGTACCCTTTAGAACTTGTAAATAGGGTGTAATCCAATCCATGGCATGCATGTACGTTAGCCAAGTGTAGGAGAATAGGACAGGGAACTCTAAGTTGAGGTGTTTCAATTAAATCTATTCCACTAATAATGACTTTGCCCGCTACCACAACTGCCAAGTAGCTAGTAAGTCAACATTAAAACAACATGTTGTAATGTAAATAATCTTCCGATAACCTTTTTTACGTAAACGCATGCACTTCTATGATATAAATAGGTCATAGCATAAACAACGATTTGTACGTTGACACTTGAATAAGTCATGGTACAAGTAAAGGCAAGTACCCAGACAGTGATATACGGAATACGTCATAGTACAAGTGACGCTATGTCAGAGCATAGACAATGACTTGTATGCTGACACCTGAATAAAGTTACGGTACAAGTAAAGGCAAGTATAATGACAGTGATATATAGAATACGTCATAGTACTAGTAACACCATGTTTGCTGATATAGGAAAATACTGTTGATATAGGTGCAATTAAGTAAGTCATGGTACAAGCAATGATATACAGAGTCTATATCAATAGGGTAATTTTTGTGGAAGAAGTCATGGTACGAGCAAAGCTACAGTTATGTATTATGTATACTGATTTCATTTCTGAATATCCTGTTGTTGCATGTGCAATCTAACTGTTATACTGTTTCAAATCCCAGTTAGCATGTACGAAGGCACCATATTGGAAATAGTTATCAGCCACGAACACATATGATACTACTATTATATTGCATTAATCTTATTTTCTTCCAGTTCACTGATATGTAAAAAGCCAGCAATGTGTAAAGCTGGCAGATCCTGGAAGACCGGCCCATTGTGGCCGAAGGACTGTATGACGATTCTAAGTTCAATAAAAAAAACAAAAAAAACAAAAAAAACTCCAGCATAGAAGAGTTCCACTAACAAGGTCTCACCATACGCTATATAATATCATGACACATAGCAGGTTGTATGCTTAAAAAGGGCGTGTTCTTTTAGTGTGAATCACATAGAATGTCTACGGTCAAGATATTCTGCTTTTCTTAGTATATATAACAACTGAGTTTGCAAAGAAGATTTGTTTGTAAGGTAGGTTTTTTAATTTAAAGTTTTGATTAGCGTTGTCATTATTTCAACAGCCTGAACATTTGTTACATGTATTCCACAATTCTCCATGTTGTTTCAGTAATAAAACCTATGACGCTAATACAGCAATACATGAACATAACTACAGAGATGCCCCTTTTTCCTATAGCTACACTGTAAAAAGTAAATGCTGTAAATTTACAGTAAACTTTGCTGGCAGCAAAGTTTCCAGTAAACTTTGCTGTAAAATTACAGCATATGATGTACTGTAAATTGTACAGTACATGGTACTGTAGATGTCTTACAGTAAATAGTGCTGTAAATAAACAACAAACTAAGTACTGTAAATTTACAGTAAACTTTGCTGGCAGCAAAGTTTCCAGCAAAGTTTACTGTAAATTCACAGTGGACTGTTATTTTACAGCACTTTAAATTAAAAGCCTTTTAACATCAATTTAACATAAAATATTCCCCATAAATCAAAGAAAAATGTTAATTCCCAACCACAAACCAATGTATAGAGGTTGTGGGATGTAATAATGCTAGATTAATTAGCACATACATGCATTGGGTGATGTTGCAGCAGGTTTGAGAGATCATTACTTACCTATAAATTATACTTTACACCAAAAAGGTGTCTATGCATACAATTAATAATTATCTCGTAATAATTACAATTATTAATATGTATTTCAATAACTTACAATATCAGTTCATTTTATAAATATGGTATTCACTCTTTGACATCATTAAATGTAATTAATTCATCTGAAAATATGGTGTAAAGTTAATATGCCAAAAACGTTTTTTTATTTTTACTTTCGTACTCCTGGTGGCCACTGTATTTTACAGTTAGATATACTGTAAAAATACATTCTCATCATGTAATTTCAAATTTACAGTACAAATCTCATAATTCTACAGCAAGTTTAACTGTTTATTTTCCAACAGCAAACATTACTGTAAATTAACTGTAGAATTTGCTGTAGAATAACATTAACTTTTTACAGTGTACGTTTGTAGGGTTTCCTACATTTTGGTGATTTGGATTGCACAACAGATTTTTCCTACATTGCTCTGATATCTGTCTTGGCCATATTTATGTAAGTTTCAAGCTGGTTAATTACACATTCACTGTCAGGTCTATATTCCTTGATGTCATTTCCCTCCTGGCTGCCTCCAGACAAAAAAAGTAGGAAAAGAGCATACCTTTAAACTTTTTACCTTTAGATATGCCCATCCCACCTTCCGGTGGGATGGGCATGTTGAGGCAGGAATATAGGGAAGTAGTACATACATTTTGCAATATTAATATTAATATAATTATATGTTCCTGGTTATGACCCGGTACCAGAAATATCATATCTCACCAGATAGAAAAAACTTTAAATGGTTAATTATGTGAGTCAAATATGTATTCATGCTTTAAAGAGGACATGCCGATTCGAATACTTTCCCTGAAAACAAAAGTTTCTTACATTTATCCTCTAGGATTATCCTCGTTACTGTCAACTCACCACCATGGACTTTGTGACGTCACCCATCCTTCCGTCGCTGACGTCACTGCCCACACAGCGCTCATCACGTGACCCTGGTGATGTCAGAGGGAGGAGCCTCGCTGTGAGTCAGTGTTTGCTGACGGCCGCCGTCACTCTGTTATCTGTCCTCCTATTGGCTGTGGTGCTGTCACGTGTACGCCTACGTCAGAACCTCTTCACCCAGTGTGTGGCCAGTCTGGCCGCTGGTGGCGCCATCTTCAGTCTGTTGGCCAGACCAGGAGCCATCCATGAAGGGACGCCTACTAATATCCTGACTAATGGGTGAGCTTTGGTTTCATTTTCCTTGTGTGAAAATAGTGTTTATAACTGAAGCTTTAGATGAATTCAAGAAGAAGCATTTAAGTTAATTAAAATTACATCTTTATTTGCGCTTTATGTTGCTCAAGGTGCATCTGGGAAGTTGGGGTAGACAGTAAAAACGGAATCAAGCTATATATCTCTACAAATGAAATTGCATTGAAAAGAGAATGAAACGATAATATGTATATCATAATTATTGGCGATAATATTTGAATTTTGTTGGATAAATAAATAGATGAAACCAAAAAGGGGGCAGTCAAAGGGCCCTGGTATCCCTTTTTGGCTTGGTTTGTCTATTCTAAAATCAATATCCTGCATAAATGACTTCAATTTGCTGCTGATTTTCAAAATTTGCTGTGGGAAGTGCGATTTGGATATTATAGACATGTTATATATCAATAGAATGTGGTTACTTACAATTCTCTTTTGAATAGTATATATACGATTATAGTTTCTCGACATATATATTCTCAGATGAAATCAAATACAAAAACGTTAGCTTCAAAATATGGAATATACAGGCTTGAGAATCTGATTTGTGTTTGCCTCTTGCAAATTTATAACTCCTTGGTGACTGACATTTTGGTCAAATACCTTTGTGAGGGGTGTAGCTAGGTGGGAATGGAGTGGGGTGGGGGTCTGGATGTGTGTATGTTTGTAGGGCATATTCCATTACACAACATGGGCTATGATATCAGTGCGATATGACGATATTACAGACAAATTCACAAACAGGAGTAATAAAACTGTTAAAAATTGGAAATTCGGAGCATGTTACATATAGGCCTATGTTTAACATCAAAATGTATTTGTAATATGTGCAATGTCCTTGCGACATTGTTATATTACAACACAAGTCGTGTAGTAGAATCAGGCGTGGATTTTAGGGGGGGAGGCATACAGGACGCCCCCTTTTTTCCCTCAAATATTACATTTTCTAAAATAAAATTCCTGGAAAATAATTTGCAATAGCACGCCCAACCCCCCCTTTTGAAAATTCCTGGATACACCCCTGGGAATACCCCCTTTTAATAGTAGTTACACTCTGTGTGGACCCCTCTTTCCAAAATCCCGATTTTGATTCTGAAGATTAGAATGCGATGTACTTTTGTCTGTCGCAGGTACTGTGGGTTCTACCTGACCCTGCTGGACGTGGAGAGTGTGGTGGTCGCCTACACCCTGATCACCATGACAGTGGAGAGGATCCTGGCCGTCCGGGAGCCCCACGCCTACGCCAAGAGGTTCCCCGCCCCCACCCGAGCCCTCCTCGTCGGCCTGCCCTGGGCCGCCGGGCTCGTCTACGGCCTGGTCAGGACCTTCGCCCTCACTGACGGTATTATCGCCCACTATGGCGCCTTTCCCGATGACCCTTACTACAACAGACACTCCGAGCTGGCCGCCGGACAGTGCATGTTGATTTTCTACAAGAAGAACGACCACGCCCGACGCATTCTGGGTAGTTTGGTCGACAGGGACCTGCCGCTAATAACCCTCTTTGTCGCCAGCCTCGTTTTGGGGATTCTCTACTGCCGCCACCAGAGGGCGTCTGGCGGTGACCTTGACCTTGACCTAGATCGTCCCGTGGTGCACCGCGGCAGTGTGGTGTACGTCCTGGTGGTGAACGGCGTGCTGGTGGTCGTCATGGTAACAGATGCCCTTCTGGAGGGGCTCCTCACCCCCTGGGCCGACTCACACTGGAAGACCTGCGTCACTGAACTCCTGGCCGCCATCTTGGCCCTGGCCGTTCTGCCTGACGTCAGACGCGCCCTGGACGCCATCTTCTGTTGCCATGGTAACGCGGAGGACCAGGAGGCCCTGATCAGTGTGACGGCGGGGGGAGGGGAGACGGAGGATGGCTTTATGGAAGTTAAAAGTGATCATGTCCACTATTGAGAAGTTCTACCTATGCCATACTTATCTGATATACAATAGCGGTAGACACATGACATGTGGTTCTTCGAGGGTTTACTGTAGAGATTTAGACGGGAAATAGCCTAGGTAAAACAAAGAAAACAAATTGTTACCTCATAATCAGTTAATACTTTCCCAATAGTATTTCTGCAGTTTATGCAGAATCAACTTGGAACTGTTATATTCCGACTGTGTTACAGGTACATGCACCGCATGATTGGATATTTCCAGTGAACAATGCAATCACCAATACCAATAGTTGTCGAAAAGATGTACCAAGTGATGTGCCAATAGGATTTGTTTGGAACTCTTTGTCTTGAACTTATTATGATTTTATAGCTAAGCGCACCCCTGATCACGATAGTATAAAAAGCCCAGAATAAGGAAGTTTTCTAATGTGTTCAGTCGCTTACTCTAGAAAATGGTTCATTGTTATTCTTTTACACATGCATGACAATTATTTTGTTTAGTATTACTGCTTATCATGATTTATGAAATTTCAGAATAAAGGAATCAGTATTGTAGATCTACAAAAGCCTAGAAGTCGGTCGAAGGTCAAATCAAAGTCGTAATTTATACCAGATTATTCTCATAAAGATGGGAAGATACACAATGTTGATGGACAAGGGTGCTAAGTTATAGATTAAACCAAATGTTTATAAACCCAGTGTGATCATCATGTTTTAAGGCCTAGGTTCTAATCACTAGTCTTCTTCAGGATGGGTGATACACCAGAATCAAAGAGGTTATATTATCTGCAGGATAGAAATTGCAAAATGTTGAACGTTAACATACAGTAATGGGCAAGATACAAGCGTGGATCCTCCGTCGTCCAATTGGTCTAGTTATTTTGCTGTTTGTCATGATGAGTTAACTATTTCCCTACGCCAACAACATTTCATTTCAGGTTTTAAAACATGCCAGTCTACTATAGTAAATGGTCTCAAAAGACGCCATATCTGTGACAATGAACCTATCTAGACCTACAATTAAAGCTTTGAATGACATAATTGCAAATTGCATATCATGGATCATTCAGGGTCTCAAAACAGTAATGGTTATTTTCTCCAGAATAATTAGCTTTGAATCCACAATTATAACATAATATGGAAACGATGCTTTAGTGTATCTGGTGTGTTTTATTTGTTGACGCCTCAATGCATCTGGTGGGTGGAAAGGGCTAATACACAGTTAAGGTGCCCCTTTAATCCAAATAAAACCAGCAAAATTGGGATGAATTTTCTAGATTAATCTGTAACTGGGAAGTACTTTAATAATTTACCTAATTTCAATGCATTTCCGTGGCTATTTGGGTACTTCATCCCAAAAGTTATACCCTTTGAGTTCATACCAGCCCCTCCAGGTGGGGACACAGTTGAACCTCCCATAATCTTTTGATCCTTTGAGAAACAAAGCTGAGTACCTTAAAAACAAAAACCAAAACCAAAAAAAAAGTATACCTTAAAGCCAGCTTCAAGATGTTATCATAGTCATATTAATGTGCTCAACCTTGCCTGTGTACGTTTACAAGGAGCAGGCCCGCTTCAAAATAGATCAATCTTTATTTGGCCACCGATGTGATGAAACTAACACCCTCACTCTAGAGAGCGCCACTGCTGCAAATTTGTTCGACCAGGAACATGTGGAGGGAGTGGCCAACAGCTGCAGAGAATAACGTACAAACTTTACAGCCTATCCTAGCGAGAATACGCGGGACAAAAAGCATGAGAAACGATACCAAATTGTTTTCACAGTTCTCCCGCTGTCTGTGCTACCAATTTGCCTGTTTTTGTTGTTGAATCAAGGTATGAAAAGTACATTCCTTATCAGTGCAAAACTGGGTGTGTCTGGCTGATGACAGCAGCTGTAGAAGTAGGAAAGCGTAGCGTAGCTAAAAATTTAATTTTATATGTTTATAAACTTATATTTTCAAAACATTATCTAAACTGATTTGAACGTTATTCAAGAAAACGAAAAGCACATCAACATTCTGATCGCATATAATATGAAGAAGGACACCCATAGTTTATGGTCTCAGAGGCGGATACAATATCTATGAAAGGAGGATACAATATTTCTGGAATGTGGTCGGGTTGGTCATGATCCTTCTTCGATCCCCCCCTTTCTTGATCTCCCCCTGATTGTCTTAAAGTCCTGCATCAAACACCAGCAGGCTGACATACAAATTGTTTCAATGGAAAATACAATGCAGTTTTTGGAAAAGCCAAACGGTGGTCCCGCCTGTCCCTGACCATGGTCCAGTCTGAGCTTGACTGCGTTTTATTCTGACCTTGACTGAGGTCTAGTCTGACCTTAACCAAGGTCCAGTCTGACCTTGACTGAGGTCCATTCTGACCTTCACCCAGGTCCAGTCCGACCTTGACTGAGGTCCATTGTGACCTTGACCAAAGTCCATTCTGACCTTGACTGCATTCCATTCTGACCTTGGCCGAGGTCCATCCTGACCTTGACCGATGTCTAGTCTGACCTTAACCAAGGTCCAGTCTGACCTTGACTGAGGTCCATTGTGACCTTCACCCAGGTCCAATCCGACCTTGACTGAGGTCCATTGTGACCTTGACCGAAGTCCATTCTGACCTTGACTACATTCCATTCTGACCTTGGCCGAGGTCCATCCTGACCTTGACTGAGGTCCATTGTGACCTTGACCGAAGTCCATTCTGACCTTGACTGCATTCCATTCTGACCTTGGCCGCGGTCCATCCTGACCTTGACTGAGGTCCCGTCTGACCTTGACCAAGGTCCAGTCTGACCTTCACCCAGGTCCATTCCGACCTTCACCCAGGTCCAGTCCGACCTTGTGGGTGAGCTGATTGCACCTGTCATCCCTGTCGGTGGTAGAGGTCATCAGGGATCAGCAGTCACGTGGTCTCCCTTCTCCAGGCCGACCCACCCTGACACCTGGCGGCTCCCCGTGGTACTATCTGATCCAATATTCATCACTTTATTCGCGATCATCCCCGAGCCCATTGTACCTCTATTATCGCCCGCTCTGAATATTCATACTTATCGTGCGAGCTCCTGATTCAGTCTGACGTCTTATTTATAACGTCTCTCAGGCCTGCAGACCACTCTATGCATATGCAAATGAGTTGGAGCATTATTGCCAACTCAGTGGAAAGGTGGAATAGAGGACAGATTTCTGTTGCTAACAGTAACACAGTTATTTATGGGATGTATACTGAGGAATCTTGATTAAATCTCAAATTTCCATTTAGGGCCATTTATTTCGTACAGACACCATTTCAAGAATTCCATGTCCCCCATCCCCTCGGGCTAATTAAGATACACATTTGATTTGTACAACAACGTGCAGAAACGTTCAAAAAGTCCCTATCCCTTTGATATATATATATATCATGTACTTAATGGAAGGTCCCTTATGGTTAATAACCCCGCAATATGCCCTGATTAACAAATTTGGTTCAGAAAAATACAGAACAGCTCTATTGTAAAACCTATTTCGGTACAATTGCACTGTTTCATTAAACGTTCAACACGCAACCATGTCACTTTACATTAGTCTACAGTAAACCTGCGTGGACTGGCAAGGCGGAACGAATAAATATTCCAACAAAAAGGAAGCTTTTTTTTTACTTGACACCCCAACTTCCTGACACCGGGGAACAATAGACAGACGGATAAAGCACCAGCCCACAGACACACAGACAGACAAGTGAGGGCCCTTATATTACACTGCACGATTTTGATCAGGAAAGGTATGGTTGTTTGAAATTGGCGATTCGGAGTATCTCTGTTATGTGTGATTTCTCTGAGACATCGTCATTATAACAAGGAGCACCGCGGGGGCGTCCGATGGGTCGTGCAGCATCCCAAAGACGACCCCAAGGGTACTTCTTTATTTCATCACCCAAACAATCCTCAAAATATTTGAGAAAACACTGAGAATATGGAGCGGTGCGTACGGCCCACAATACGCACCGCTGGTTGGCCGATAATGTTTTTTTATACTTTTTTTATTTCTGAGTCAATCTTCAGGGGTAACCCCCCTGGTCTTGCAGATCAAATTATAACAATATTCACAAAATGTGTTACATATAACAATGACAAAAAACAAAATATTTTACATATAATTAAATCATTCCCTCATCGAAAAACTTGAACATTCTATTGATGTGCAATTTAAATTTAAATTTGTTGTTACAATTTTGGGTTTCAACAGGTAGATTATTCCACAACATTGTACCTTTATAAAATGGACTAGTTTCATATTTTCCACCATTATATTTTTTTGTTTTAAAAGTACGCTTAACAGCCCCCCTTGTATGTCTTATATTACATTTAGTTACATTTGGACAGCTACTATGGACAAACATCAAATTTAATGTTACTCACGTCATGTAGTGTGATAACCCCTTCAGGTGAGTGGGGATTAAAGCCAAGAGGCGCAGCAGGCACCCAAAGAAACACCTGACAGAACTTGACACAGACAATGGGGAGGGGTGGAGATGACACACCTTTACCCACCTTTGGCCTACAGGTGAGTGGTGTGTCAGCGTCTCTCACCTGAGTGCAGGGGGGATCAAAGGGTTAACACCTGCAGGGGGGCGACTTAACTCTTTGATGACAGACACACCAGGCAGCCTTCTGGTTCAGCATTGGACTAGCGACCAAGACGAAATAACTCAAGGGCATACTCCCAATCTTTTGAATATTACAGACTTACATATTATATATTTTATGAAAAATAGCGAAAACTGAAAGTGCGTACACTCAATTTGAGTAAAATGTAAAGTAATAATGACCCAAAACTCGGTAGCGGGTGTGCTCAGTTTAGGGGCTAGTACTATTCCCCTGTGAATCAGTGTTATGGATGACAGGTCCCTGACATTACCATATCAGAGGTTGAGACAACAGTGTTAAGCCTCGGCCACACTGACCAACTCAACTCAACTCGACTGTAGGACAAAGAGGCGCCATAGCCTTAAAGGGAGCCAAAAGCAATGTAGGGTCAAAATTTTGAAAATTCTGTTAACGATTGAAATATATTCTATGGCCATAGCTTAGGCCTGTGGTAAAATATAGACTGTGAATACAGACTTTAACTACATTAAAATAGATGAAAATGCATCCCAGGTCAATTTTGGTGACCCACCAAAATTGGTTTGTTTATAAACATTGCTGTTTTCAAGCACACATGGCATGAGTATTATGGAATTTAGGTGAACTTAAAGCTAGTTATCATGATTTATACTGTACCAATGGCTAAAGTTAGACTCTTAGAATTTATTTTCATAGTTATTTGAGATTGAAAATTTTTGTCATCTTTTGACAGAATATTGCCTTTGGCTCCCTTTAAGACTGTCTGGTCGTAGCTGAAAACTCTACTATGCCGTAGGGTACGACCCGATGGTCGTAGCACCAAGGCCACATTAGATATATGCGTATCTACTCCACACACCCCTAAGACCCGACGATCCAGTCGTTCATCTTTGACATCTCAAGATCTAAGACCCGACTGGATAGTCTTAGTAAATTGCTAAGACGCTAGTCTTAGCCTATGCCACACTTTACGACTGATCCCAACTCAACTCAACTCGACGGTTGAGTTGAGTTGAGTTGTGCAGTGTGGCCGGGGCTTTACTTGGCAGGAGTGGATTTGGGGGGGGGGGGGTGTGCAGGAGGCCATGTCCCCCTCTTTGGGAGGGAATTTCTTTGGGAGGGGATTTACGCTTGAAAAGAAGAAAAAAAAACGTGAGCATGTGAATGTATAGCGATTCAGTACTCAGCCTATACTCCCCTCACCCCCTTTACAAAATCCTGTATCCGCCCCTGCACTTGGGAGCCAATAAGTTTACCCTTTTTAATACTCTTACACGAATAAGTATCTTGAAGTATTTTTCTCTAGTTATTTTGGATATTAAAACTATAACCTAACACGGGTTTTATCCCTTCAAAGCAAAGCAACTCTGTGTCGTAACTGAGGATGGTTTGTTGGTTGGTTGGAAGGTTTGAGCATAGACATATATTTTATGTTTCTCTATCGTTTGAGCTACCAGCGTAGTACCTCTGGGGCACATGATGTTTCACCGACCTACCACAGCGAGTGTTTTATATTTTTTTTTATATAGGTTGGATAGAGGATTTCAGAAAAAAAAGGCGAGGTGGGGGGGGGGGGGGGGGGTGTCTGCATATAGACAAAGTGCTAAACAGTTGTGCAATTTGCTTTACTTTTTTTCTCTTCATCAAGTTTAAGTCTCTACCAAAAGGGGGCGGTGGGTCGGTACCCATTGCACTAGTCCCCCCCTTGGGTATGTCCCTGCAATGTCCCAAAGGCAGGGCACTACAAACAACAGCTATTGGGACTAGGCCTTTGATGACCCTGTCGTTGACCACAGGGAAGATGGGGACACTTCCCTTTTAAGTTAAAGTCCCCCCTAGCGGGGAGAGGGGCAGGTGTGCATAGAGGTCAGGGCACGGCCCCCTACCGGCGTTCTCCAGAACTACACAGACTCCTCTGACCCCGGCTCAGGTACAAATACAAGTAGAACCTCGGGTGGTGTTTGAGGGTTGCCGTACAACCCTTTGGGTATGTCACAAACCAAGGTCTGTATACATGATCCCCAAATGAAATAAAATTTGTGCACACAAAAAAGTATTCTATTGTGGTTGTGTAGAGAATGAGACGGTCAATATATATCTATATATATATATATATATATATATATATATATATATATATATATCAATATCAAGCTGTCACTCCATACTGACCACACCAATAGCATTTTAATGTTATTGAATGGAGTATTACTTATGTGTAATACTCTGGATTTGGGAGATGCATGCGGAGACTATCCGGGGTAATGAACATGTTTGAAACCTAACAGCTCCATAACAATGTGAGATGCTACAGCGTTTGAATTGTGACCCAAAAGAATCACCTTTACTGCTGCAACTATTTCAGAAATTATGTTTTCCTACTTCAACCTTGATTACAATATAGGATGAGATATAGGCACCCCCTTCTCGACAGAAGCAGACTAAAGATAAGTTCATGATAAAGCTGTTTTCTCAAAGGAAAACTTGCACATTAATTAACGAAGTGCTATTCTTTGTGCAATTAACTTCAGGTAAGTATTTTTAAAATATTTGAAAAGCAAAAACGGGAAAATGTTGAGATTTTAGATAATTGCTGAGCTGCTCAGTACTCCCCTTACTACGTCACAGCTATGGGAATTCCTTCTAAAGATACTCTGGGATTCCCTGACTAATGAATGATTCTAGATGGATATAATATTTTAATCTAGGCTGAGTTGCATTGGGCCAAATATCTATGATTTGTGTTAGAGAGCATAGCCCTTATAACAAATTCTACAGGGATGGGGATTCCCTTCTAAGGGCAGGTGGGATTCCCCAATAACTCCCCTTGCTGTGTCATAAATAAGGGGATTTCCCTTTAAAAAAGTACAAGTTTTTTAATGTCCCATGATTGTGTGTAAACTACTCATTTTCCTCCAATTTTGCTTATATTGATAGTGCAAGTTGTGAATAGCACGCTGAATTGAATCAATTGAAAAATACTCATCCTGCAATTATGTGCAAGGTTTCCTTTGATTGCCTTGTCATTATTCTTAGTACAACTTTTCCACTCCCTATGAGTTTTCCGTCACAGGCATCTTTATTGTAATATGCAATAGCAATACAGAAAACAGAAAACAATACTATTCGGTACACAGCAGTGAGACCAACCCAGTATCCATTTTATCCTAAAACACAGTAGAACTGAAAGATATTACTCAGGAAAAAGGTTAACGCAAAGCAAAATCCTTCTGTAATCAAACGATCTTTTTCCAATCTTCAGAGGTGTTTTCGTGTGTCCCCACAGTACAAAAAGCACGGCCACCGGCAGTAGAGTATTAATGTGGTCTCCATACAAAACAAAGGACCACTCAACATCTGGGTTTAACCTTGGGTTGACCTTGTTAACACCAGTTCCCACCTGGAGAGAGGCCGTCTTTCCTCCAGGTGTTTTGTGTTGGTGGTTGGTGCTTCTCTCTGGGAATGTCTATAATTAAGGACCACTACATTCTATTCTTACCACACATTTATTTTCACCTGCCCATAAAGCCCCATACCAACTAGGCGATTTTGACAAGAGTAGGCTGATTCATTAGTGCTAAAATCTACTCTACTAGAAGAGTTGACCGATTTTTGCACTGACTCATATCAAACATGTAGATTTCACCATTACATACTGATAGGTGATCTGAATCGGTGAGGATTTTACCAGAATTTCTGCCAGTTGCCTGTCGCCCATCACTGGTAAAATCGCCTAGTGGGTATGGGGCTTAATCCTTAAGCGCCATACCCACTAGGACATTTTTACCTTAAATCAGATGATGTTAGGACTGATTCATAACAAACATACACGTTCAATATTCCATACTAACAGGCGATCATAAGAATCGGCTGATCATAGTCAGTTGTTGGTCGCCGGTCGCTGGTCGCCGGTAAAATCGCTTACTGGGTCTGGGGCTTTAGTGCCAAGTTTCCCTTCTCTTCTAAAAAATGTGTTTTATAGTTTTCAGACACTTATCATTGATTTGTATGTATTTCAAGGTACCTTACCAATGTATTTCTCAGTCTCGTCCAATGACAGGAACACTAACCCTAGTCAATTTTTGACGGAAAACCACATTCAAAAGTCATATGTTTGAGTAAATCTGTTAGATATTAATGCGGATTACTCAACAAACGTTGTTGACTAGTAGTGGCTTTATGTTCCCTTAGCAAATTATCACATTAAGCTGAATGCATCCAAGGAGTTACAACTGTTAGAAAAAAACGTTGTATTATGAGTTCCTTATCGTACATTCAACGAGATAGGTTGTTTTCATAAGCACACCGACCCCACCGCTCATGTAGCAATACATCAAATAAACCCAGCAGGGGTGGATCCAGAGCCAGTCATCTGGGGGGGGGGGGGGCAACCTTCCTATAAAAAAAGTGAAAATGAACAATGTCAGATTTGTCAGAATCAACAGACGTACATTATTTGAAAAAAGATCCATTAAAAGTAAGGGGGGAGGGCAATTGCCCCATTTGCCCCCCCCCCCCGGATCCGCCACTGCCAAGGGGCACATAATCTTTGGGAAGTGAACGTATTTTGGTTGCCATGTACTGAGACCTATTGGGGTGAAGAGTATGCCCGGTGCACCTGTCACTGACCAGGTAAGGTTTAAGTTTCTCTTACCTCACGCCCTTTTATTTTTGTCACATAATGCCTTCATTTTAAATCAATGTAAAAGTTATAAGTGGTATAAATGATATTATAACCCTACTTCTTCTATAATTATGTCCTTTCACATGTTGCTGCCTACATACTGAACTTTCTTCAGGTCTCACTAAGAACCAGCGAAATGGGCCATAACCAACCTGTCCATCTGGTTGCTGTTTTGTTAAACTGCTTTCAAAAGGACCTGCGGGAACCAGAAAATTGGATCATGACCCCATTTCTTAGTCCCAGCCTCATCCTCCATGTGACTTCACAGTGAAACGGTTAAGACCCTCACCTCCAAACCCAAGGTTGTGGATTCGAATCCTGGGAAAGCTACTTGTATTACCATAGTTGGATCATGATAAAACAAACAAATCATCATCTTCATTCATCGCTGATACGATCGTCAAAACATCAAATCCTGACAACAACTTAGTCATACTAACTTTCTTAATGAGCTAGCACTTCAGCATTAAGGTCTAGACCTTGTTCTCTTTTTATAACACTACTAAAAACATGTTTTCAGCCTTGAAGATGAATTAGAAAACAATGTCTGACCATGAAAAACGAAGGCGTAAACTAACTAGACCATGGTATGACATTGGAGCACTGAACCAGATTAAAGATAGGCAACAGGATGCAAGACGTTATTCGTGCTGCCGTCTCCCCTTTCCAAGATAAATTAGGTACAGTTTATATTCATAAGTCAAGTAAAAGGTGATAGTTTTTGTCTTTTTGCATATTTTGCAAGTTTTCTTTTATATGGGGAAAATGTCTCAGAATTTTAATTTTTGTTCTAGGTTTTAGTATATTTCATAAAACGGGAAACTTTCTGTCGTCATCTCTTGAAACCTGAATTTTTAGATTTCAGAAAACGATAAAAACAAACTAGGACCTAAACAAACTAAATCTTTTTATTAAGGACATAATAGTCAAAAATCACGTTTTTTAATCCCCTGAATCAATGGTCTGGTGTCCTTCCTCAATATTTGTTTGATTCATATCAAGATAGGAGGTTTTAAAGCCAGTGTATCGTCCGTAAGATGGACGTAATTTCCTAGGTTGTAACTCCCGTATGACCCCGCCAATAAGCCCATCCCACATTGGGTATGCCCTGGGGTTGGACAAGGGTTGGACAAAATTACAGCATAAGCCATCCTTGTCCCCTAGAGTTGGGGTTACTGGAATAACTAAGAATTATGTTTTTCCATATCCCCAAGTACTGACAAATGTTTCTTAAATTTAACAAATTGACAACTTCGTAGGTTTGCCTGCCAATCAAAATGCTGCATTTTAGGGAAAATAGGGTTGGACATTACAGGTTGGGCTGACAGGCTTTAACATTGGTTCCTATGGGGAAAATGCCAATATATAAAGCTGTATTGTAGAAATTTTAGGAGCAATTTCTCAACAAATCCACCAAGGTTCATTTTGTTTTACACTTCTATCTTTGTGGATTAAATCAGGAAGAAATAGCTATGTCATTTCCTGGTAAAATGTGATGTTCATGTATACTGGGATGGGCTTATTTCGTGACGCGACTAATGATGTCGCCGGATTATGTTCTAACGTCGCAAAAAACTAAGCCTAGTCACGTCACAGCAGGTGACGTGACTAGGCTTAGGGGTGAGGCTCCTAACGTTAGCAACACATGGACGAGTCCCTAGCTTTAAACCTTTAAAAGATATAAAATGTGTGTAAGAGAGATTTGGAATCATGGAGTAAAGACTTGGTTACAGCAAAACATCCCTTATCACCTGGGGGGCGACCAAGAAAAACCTACGAAAAATCGCGTCCACGAAAAGTTGCAAAACCCACGATAGCTCAATTTTCTATCGTGGGATTTTAGGGAAAAAAATGTGGATTTTTTTTTCATTATTTTTCTCAAAATTATACACTCCCAAATTGCCCCAATGTATTTCAAAGATACATTAAACAGTATTTTAGGTTGATTTACATCTATTATAAATGGTTTTAGTATGACTTTCACTGTACTTTAAGGTACTCTAAGAAATTTCGTAGCTTTGTCTTGGTCGCCCCCCTGCTGTCTATCCTTATTGATAAGAAGAAGCCGGCGGCAGTGACGACAACCCCGTCTCTGCCGTCGGCTGACATTTACCATGTCGGTTTGTGTTTTAATGACCGGAAGTAGTTCTCGGGGCGCCACCTCGCGGCCCTAACGTTCATCAGTACCTTTTTATCCTGTATGAAGCCACAAAGAGACTCTCTAAAAAGGACGGGGAGGAATTGCTCAGAGGTGAACGCAGGCCAAGTAGAATTAGACCAGGAGGAAAAAGTGGTGTAAAAGAGGGGAATTAGATCTGTATTGGTCTATAGATAACAACCTAAACACAGATAATTCGGCTAGTTATAACAAGCGGGAAGTGAAACCGCCTGCTGAGAATTGATTGTTCATATTGCAGCGGTTAGATAAAATGCTGTTTTCGCTATTGTGTTACAAACAACAAATCTGTATGGACGCAGCTAATCATGCATTGCTTTATTGCCTCTCATTGTAATAACAACTATTTAGGCTTCATGTTTTTCAGTTCCTACAGGTTAATATATTTACCATTGTATTCAGAAATGGTGCCCGACTCTACCCCTTTTGAGGTTTTCCGTCTGAACCGAATATTTTTCCCGTTGTTTTTATTTTCTAAATAACCGCCTTTTAATCAACAAAAAGGACATTTTCGTTATCTGTTTCCCCCTTCACCAGTTGTCTTATTCATTCTTTTTCTTTGGGTTGTAATGGACAAAATCTGTTCTTTTAGTGAAGAACAACTAGATGTACCATTGATTAAGCGTACTTTCAGGGTTTTCATGCTGATTTAGGATATATAGATCTTGTGCAGACGTGGTCATGTGACCTCCTTTTGGTGATCACAACGTGGTTATCATACCCACTTGTTATCACATAAGTTCAACATTTAGTAATCATGAGCAATAGTGATTGTTTATCATGATTCAGGAATGTTATCTAAAGTAAATGTATAAATATTTTTGTTCTAGGTTTTCCACTTGTGAATAATTAAGTCTCTGAATTGATCACCAATATGGCGTGAGATGTGAAGTCATGTGCCCAACGTCCATACGTATTTTCTAAATGAAAAAAACTTCAGTGGGAATAAACCTTTTTTATTTCAATGTGTTAATTGCTAAATAGATTCACGGTTGTACATGGAAAGAAAGTTGATTTATTTTTCTCTATTAAATGCAGTCAATCCATTGCAACGTTTCTCTATTAAATGCAGTCAATCCATTGCAAACGTCAATCCAATGCAGTCAATCCCTTGCTAATTCAGTAAAGGCAGTAACGCGCCAAATCCATTCAGTCTACATAATTATAAACACGCTATCTATGCTAAAGTAACATGGTAGAGAGTGATTGCAACACATACTGATCTAACAGCCAGGATCCCTATCCCTGAGTTTGATAAGATGACCTTGAAAAAGCCGCAAATACCTTACAGACGGATTTAATTCAAGTAGGCCTATTGTTGCGTTTTGTAAGAGTATTCTAGGCCTATACATAATATGGCCAGATGAATCATATCAAACAAGCCCTGTGCGAAAGATGTACAATGTATGCAACGTGCTTCAAATTAATTTCTATAATTTCAGCTATACAGTTAAGGAAGACATCAAATTCTATCATTCCTATCTTTCAAAAGGATTAGGTGATAGTAGAAGAAAGGGAGATTAGTCACTAAGTGTTCTATTTCAAGAGCGGTAGAACATTATTAGAAATAATACTCTAACTGCATCAACACCTCTAAAGAAGCTAAAGACACCAATGTTCGTTACTAAAAGAGGAACATCCCTCATCCCTGTCTCCAAGGTCAAGTGGGCGATATTGAGTGCAAACAGAGATGTCACGTGACCCAAGGATGCATGCGCGGCGCCATTGGTAATGATTAGCTCCCCCTGTTGCCATGGAGAGGCACAATGGCGGCGACGAACAAGGCGACACCTGGCGTGAGTTGCGCCTTTTGAAAGTCGACTATTCTTTTGAGGCGGGGGACTCATCAGAGTCGGCTTTCGCTGGTTTCAGAGGGCTGTCTCCGGTGGGCCCATTGTGTCAGTGTTTAAGGGAGGCGCTGGTTACTGGCGTGTTTTTGGTTCTGTTGAACTGACTGATTTGAAGGTCACCCGGTTCAGGGAGGGGTGATCGGATTGGGAGTCTCTCCTCAGTGCCCAAACCTACATTTTGTAATCCATTCTCCCTATCAGGGCTAGCTGATTTATAATTCTGTTATCATTTTCTGTTGGGGGCCGTCCATAAATAATGTCACACTTTTTCAGGGTATTTCTAGGACCCACCAGACCCCTGTGACACTATATTCTTGAATCTAAACATGAAAATAAGGCCTGTTTTCAGGCAGTGTCACACTGTTCAACCCACCCACCCACCTCCGTGTGTGTAACATCATTTATGGACGGTGAGTTACGTAGCCATTTTGTAACCATGGTTCTCTGGATCTGTTGACTTGATGCATGTTAACTAAAGCCAAATGCAGGAATTAATAAAAATTAGAGTGCATGAGCCTTCTGGCTTGTCTAAATATTTCTCACCCTGTCTCTTGATTTAGGCTAGTCTACAGGTTAAAAAGTTATATGAAATAAGGTATCAGTGTTACAGGGAATTACATTCATCAACTATCTTCAACAAAAAGGCAGAATTAAGTCCTAACCTTACATTTCCTACTGGTTAAAAAAAATCATTGCAGAATTGAGGTCTTTTTTCAAAGTGACTATGCATCTGGCTGTCTACTAGATAACCAGGCCTATATATAGTAACCTTCTCCAGCTCCATAGAGAGGTTCGGTCCCTTGAAAAGTCTATGTACATCAATCATATAAAGGAGAAAAAGAGAGGTGCCACATTTCCATTTTGTGAAATGGCTATAAATACGACACTGTATATGCATTGATATCGCTATGCATATATGATGTCATCTGTATAAGACATCTTATGTGTACATTAGGATAGATTTTATGTAATAAATCACTCCAAGAATATCATAATGACAGTGTTATATAGAAGATAGACCACTTCATTGTATTACTCATTCAAGGTAAGTCGCACCGACATTGTTCAGATGATGTCACAGTGGTCATACAGGGGCTGGCAGCCATATTGGTCATCATTTGACCATTTGATTTTTAAAAGAAGATAAATCATATTTTTTATAATTAAATGATATAATTATTTTTCAGGCGTCTGTCAGTAGCTGTATTCAAATTTGGATATAGATTCCTGTATGATTGCTTGTTTTCTGAAGACCACATGATTGTGACCCTATCTGCACACCCAGCCAGCTTGTGATGTAACAGAAACATTCTGCAACCATACTTTTTAGTCAGTTTGTTATTTACTGAGATGGCACATGCCTTTTACCTTATTGATGGTGAGGTTGAAAACTCACGAAATGAGAATGTTATTATAACATTATTTTTGGGTGAGGTTAGGAAGAAACCAAAACAGAAACAGCAGTATGTTGCAGCGACATTATTGGGAGTCATCAAAAGAATGCAACAAGAACCAAATACAGAACTAACCAGAACATTGCTGCAACGTTATAATTGCATCCTTGGCTGGGCAAGGTCTGTACTTGACATGCTTCAAACACCCATTTCTGTATACTACTTACACCATTACATATCGTAGCGCACATAATTCAGTGAATTCTCACCATATTTTTCTGCAGAAAAAAGGAGCATAATGAGATGAAGTCACACGATAAGGCTACTCCGGTTATTTCAATGGCCGATAACATCTTGTGTGAATCCTCAAATCAGTGCCTGGAAGGACGCACGGTCTTCGGATGTGGTATAGGGCGGAAAAAAGAAAATGTTTGTGTGGAGGTTTGTGGATCATTTAGGGAGTAGATATAATGATGCAAAATGTTTTTGAGGAATTCATATTCCATCTCCTCTCTTTTTTTGTCGTTTAAGTAAAGCCCGTGAATTAAGCACGTATTATAAAAGAATATCATTTCCCCGAAGGCACACATTAAATATTCATTATTTTAATGGCTCATTTTAATCTATTAAAAGACTAAAACCTTTGAACAACGTGTTTCCCAACTCTGTTCACATTTATCCCAATTACAAGGTCATTAGTCGTCATTACCTCTACCCCCCTGGTGGGGATGTTCTGTACTAATGTGCATGCAGCTTCCCGTGGACGTATTCGCTGGTATTATCCTTCAACAACGCTGCTATAGTGGTGCCCCTTCTCTCTCAGCTAGGGGGCTCGGCTGAGAGACTGCAGGTACAGCCTATCTTTTCGAGGGATCTGATTGGTCGAGAACACCTTTCGACCTTTTTAAAACCTATAATATTATATCTGAAGTCTTGCAGGGATATAAGTACATCTAATTTGATCAATCCAAGTACTTTAAAATCGTTGCAATGATTATTTAAATTTTATGACACCTTTATTTTCTGAGATCTACGCATTTTCAGACATAATTGGAACCAATCTTGATACAATATGTGATCTTTGGTCATGAATCAAGATATCGGGCTTTTTGATCGTTTTTCAATATAAAGATCCGCCATATGGTGTTTCGTAGTTCGGAGGGTGTGTGTGCTAAAACTAGGCCTACTGACTAAACCCCGCTAACTGTGACATGCATGTTCTCCAAGTGGATTTTGTAACTGACATTTTGAATTCGGAAAAATCAAATTTGTGCTGCTTTTGTATGGTGTTTAATCCCCCCGGCACGGCGCCCATGTTAGTCTTTGTCGTGACGGCCTCACTCGACAATCATGAATCATGACAACCTAACGCATGCGCACTAACACGCCAGCGCCTGCCAATTAGCAGCATAAATTATTCACCGACTTAATGTCAATTTGACTTAATATTTTAATTTTTCCGCTAGGTTTGACATCGAAAAGCTGAATGCTGGTCTCATAAAACACGGAGTGGTGTGTGTAGGTGGGTGAATGGGAGTAGGGCGGTGGTGGGGGTGGGGTTGTGAATTATGTTTGGCTGAATTTACCAGTACACGCTTCACAGGGAAAAAGTGTGAGCCGGGCAGATGTGCCCAGCAAGCTACCACTTTTTTTAGTTTTAGAGCTTGTACTCGGTGTTTTAACAGTTTAATTGATATTGTCAGCAACGTTTATGTGCACGGGTGACTCGAATTCCCTTCCCATGTTGGCCTTCAGTTGATGATTTTCTGCTTCATAGACAATAGAAAAATTATCTAAAGATGAGCAGCGATGACCTGAGAAATACCACAAAAAAATATACCTAGGAACAAGTCACTTTAGAAAGGCTTTTTTTGTGAGGCAGGTTTCCACCAGCCAATTTCCTACCGATTTGTTGGTTATCTATTACTTTTAAATGGTAATATGGGAGAGGATATTGATACGGTCTTACATGCCATTAAGGCAGATATTCACTCTGATGCTAGTCGCTATTCCAATTGCGGGTTACCACCATTTAAAGTAAACAATAAGAAAAAAATGTTGTCCTTGGTGGAAAAGTGGTGACATGGGTAAGCTTGAAGGAAAAAATCGTTTAAAGTCAACACCAACCTTTCAGTGCCATACATGCTAGCAAAGGTAAGAACGCTGTAAACCAAAATCTCGTCAATGAGGTGAATTGTTATTGACGCCAATTTTGTCGACAGAAACACTGGAAAATGTATAGAAAATAATTTGTAGACACCTTGGAAAATATTAAATGTATATGTGTAGAAATTAAAAACAATAATAATAACTAAATTTTCACCATGTTCAAGAACAATTGATGCTAAGACAAATGCAAATTTCTATGCTAAAGCCTTTTGATTTGTGGACATATTTCACAGCCTACATCCAGTTCTAGGCTAACCTGCTGGTAAAACAAAAGACGTTGGCTATCCGTGGTTGCGAGAATTGAGTCAAGTCTTCCGATATAGTTGTGCCAATAGTCTAGCCTGTTGATGTGACGCGGCACCACTCTGACAGCACCTTAAGTTTGACAGATTTAGGTTCTAAAAATGCATTACATGATTAAATATTACTCAAAGTTAGGAAATATCTTGATAAAATAAAAAAAATGATACGCGCAAATATATTTCTCTTTAGTTTATAATTGTTGATGCAGTTGGCACCCAAAACAGTAGCTGTACCAAGCCTAACCTCTCCCTTCTAAAATCCCTTCTCGTTAATCAGAAGGCAGTTATACAATTTGATTCCAGAAGCAATATCATTAATCACCGTTTAAAGAAAACCACAACCTTTCAAGGCGGTATGCTACCAACAGTAAGATAGCTTTAAATCCAAATCTCATCAATAACTTTTTTTTCATTTCTTTATTTTCCTGGCCTCTCTCGACATAGTCGGTTTTCTGAGAGGTCCAGCGTAAATGAAAATGAATTTAGAAGTATACCTTTCAGACAATGCAAACCATTTTTAAATATTCCAATTAGAGGCTGAGATATTGAAGGTTGAAATCCCCTAAGTGGTACACAGGCACACCCCTGTTTTACCATTTTGTGCTCCATTTCCATATTTTACCTCCATGTTAAAACCATGTTTAGTTTAAAATACAATTTTCTTAGTTATCACAATTATTCAAAATACAATAACAGTTTTTACTACTGCAAAGTGAAAGACTTTTGTCATTTAATTTTAGAAAAATATTTTATGCAATCTGAATGTTCCTTTTTCTGTTGCCATGGTAACATGGTAACATTCCTCATTGTAACACCCTTTTCAAAAAGGATGTTCCTCAAAAAATTACCCATAATGTAACTTTTATGAATAAATAGAATGATTTTTTTGCTCATCATCTTAATCTCTGGAAAATTCTGCCTTGGTCACAATTCTTAGGAAAATATGCATTATTGGCTTGTTTTCATCAATAACTCACTCGATAATGGACTTAGAGCAAAATGACTAATATCCCTCTACGTTACTATGTCCCGTGACTGGTCACATATATCCTTTTTGTATTGTTCAAATGTTGGTTTAAGAGTATGAAAAATACATGCATTCTTTCTTCTAGTTCCGAATGAATTGGATGCAACATTCTTCAGATTCCCATTTCTATATACTACTTACACAGTTCAGAATTATTGCGTCAATTCTTGCGATATTGTGCCTAGTCTATTGCGCATATAAGTCTGATAGATTTTGGAGATAAAAATGCATTACAAGATTACTCAAAGTAAAGAAATACGATTCAACGTCTTCTCATGATCCTCTTAAGAAATATAGAATGGCACCATAAAATATTTCATATCTTTTTATGCAGGTGGCGCCAGATACAGCACATACCTTAGACAGTCATACAATTTGATATCGTTTGCTATTTCAATATCGTTTAACATCGTTTAATGTAAAGACCAATCTTTCAAGGCCGTAAGCTACCATGGGTAAGATAGCTGTAAATCCAAATCTCATCAATAACTAAGGAACGTATAATTTTTTTTTGTATTCGACGTGCTTCTGATTCCCATTTCTATATACTACTTACACCATTTAAGATTATTGCGTATATTATTAAGTCAGTTCTTATAATAAGTCCGTGTTCGTGTTTGGTGATTTTGCCCAACGCGAATGTTTCGCGTTCAGGTCATATCACACTACGCATTGAACCCAACGTGAAATATATTATACTACGCGTTTTCGCACACGTTTGGGGGTTTATATATTACACTTTGCGTTGTGCAATAGGATTCGTGCAAAAACGCGTATGAAACAGCCCAAACGCGAACTAGCCAACGTGTAGTGTAATATGGTCTTTAGTTTGACAGATTTAGGCTTTGCAATGCATTACATGATTAAAAAAATAAGGGAAATATGATTTACACAAATCTTCTCTTAACACCATATGCATGCTCCTTTTAATAAGATAAAAGATGATTCCAAGAGATGCCTTTGTCTTCCATTTATGATTTTCGATACAGGTCGCCCCCAAACAATAGCATCTACCTTTAATCAGAAGACAGTTATACAATTCGATATTAGTTGCAATATGGTTTAGCACCGTTTAAAGTAAACACCAATCTTTCAAGGTTCCATGCTATCAGCGGTGAGATAGCTATAAATCCACATTTCATCAATAAGGCAGTGTGAAGTGACGGGGGCGGCAGCTGTGGTGACCAGGGGGCCATCAGGCTAAAAGGGCGGGCCGGCAGGGGGGTAGGGCGGGCCGGGGGGTGGGGGATCAAATAAAGAATGACATATGGGGTTATCTAGTCGCCACCTCTATTGGCCCCGGGGGTGTATGGAGACTCTTAGAGGGACGGAGAGGCCTCAAATTGATACGATCCATCTTGGGGTCCTCTCTGAAATACCCCTGACCAACCCGGCTGGTTTTGATGGGTATGAGGTCCTCTTTATAAAGGAGGCAGGGGCGGATTCAGGATTTTAGAAAAGAGAGGTTAGGCTTGGTACTTGACAACATTTTCAACTCTTTGTAGCATTTGAGTCCTATCTAGAGGTGTATGGGGGGAGGGGCAGGACCCCCTAGACCCCCCCCCCCCCTGGATTCACCCTTGGAATGTTCTCTTTATGAAGGAAGTCCGGAGTATGGGTCTCCTGGTACACCTTCACTCAAATATATATATATATATAAATATATATATATATATATATATATATATATGAGACAGCTGCAGCCTGTAGAGGGGCAGATCCAGGGGGCCCGGAGGGGGCGGAGGGAGGGGGTGTAGGGCGTCTCCCCACCTCCTGGAGCGGATTTAAACTTGATAAAGGAAAAATAAAATTATGCAAACGTATCTCTATACGGACCGCGCCCCCTTTCTGAACTCAATTATCCTTTTACAGATATTCATCATTCAAGGCAGTGTGTGTAGGTGTGAATTAATATATGTGATTGTGTGAGTATGTGTTTTTGTGTTTTTTTGGTGTGTGTATGGAGGGGTTCTAGTCCCCCCCCCCTTTTTTTTTGCTGGTATTTTTGACCACACAAAGAGGGTCACTTGTCTGCATATGGACCCTTTTCCTACATTCTTGATCCTCTTCTGGTACAGGGTCATCATATTTTTTGCAAGAAATTTAAGCTATCTTTAGTATAAATTGAACGCTTATTGTCAGAGTGGACGGTCACTAATTGATGCACAACAATACGGTGGTAAACTCATTAGGAAAGGCAAATGTTTCAATGTCCCGAATCAACATTTCAGACGTGGGGGCATTCCAATGTAATCTTAAGATAATCATCATATCTTAAAATCTGTCACAAAATGATTCTAAGATATTTTGGTTTCAATGTCATCCTTCCTTTGCACTAGGATAAGAAATTGATTTAATAAGATAAGAAGTCCTCTGAATCTAGTTTAATATTTGCTCCTAAGTTTTCCCTCCTATCTCGTCTTAAGATACCATAACACTAATATGGTCACCTTGGAACCAACATATCTTAGGACCTGAGAGTGAATTCTAGGATCACAATAAAACGCCCCCCCCCCCCCATATCAAGATAAAATTTAAGAACATAAATGTTGAAGAATAAGCCCACTTCCAACTGATATAAACCTCTCCCAATTCCAGAACAATTAAACTACTTAGCTTTCCATGCTAAATCCAGAGCACTTAGGACACAGGCCACTCGTTTATAGGAGAGAAAGCAGAGTGGCCTTGGAGGTGCGAAGTGGGCTGGGTTGAAGTGTCACTCTGTTACTTTCTTATTCTGGGTTTCTTTTTGTCATTGATTGTTAATTTTCAGTTCCATACTCCGGAAAACGCGTGCCTTTTGTTTATTCGTTTCTCGTACAGGGCTCTCTGAGCGAAGAGCTATTTTTGTGTTGTTCTTAATTTCCTCGATTTTTCTCCTTTCCTGCGATGATTTGTCTGTTATGAAGAGGGTTTTGGGGAAATCATTAAAAGAAAGTAGTCGCGATTGGAAATGGAAAACAATCCAATTCATCAAAACATGTGTTGCTTTTTTATTTCCGCGCAGAGAGGCTGTGTTTTCATCCAATTTATTGCGGACAGTATTCTGAAATAATTCCATCAAGCAAGGCAAATAATCTCGGTACAAAATGCAAATTGAACTCTATTGGAAAACAGAGGATTTAACACATTAAGCAAAGAAATTATTAATCCTAAAATAGGGTGATTGGTTTTATTTGACGGATTTTCACAATACTTTTTAAAAAACAAATAACAGGAACGAAAGGACCATCATCATGATATATTTAGATATAAATCAACAGCGAAACTACACTGTAAAAAGTAAATGCTGTAAATTTCCAGTAAACTTTGCTGTACAATTACAGCACACGATGTACTGTATTTTGTACACTACAGAGTAATGTAGATGTCTTATGGTAAACCGTGCTGTAAATAAACAGCAAACAAAATACTGTAAATTTACACTTTGCTGGCAGCAAAGTTTCCAGCAAAGTTTACTGTAAATTTACAGTGCACTGTGATTTTACAGCACTTTAAAATAAAAGCCTTTTAACATCGATTTAACATCAAATATTACCCATAAATCAAACAAAAATGTTAATTCCCAACCATAAACCAATGTATAGAGGTTGTGGGATGTAATTATGCCAGATTTACTGGTACATACTGCATTGGGTGATGTTGCAGCAGGATTGAGAGATCATTACTTGCCTATAGATTAAACTTTACACCAAAAAGTTGTCTATGCATACAGTTTATGATTATCTCGTAATAGTTACAATTACTAATATGTATTTCAATAACTTAAGATATCAGTTCATTTTATGAGTATGGTGTTCACTCTTTGACATCATTAAATGTAATCAATTCATCTGGAAATATGGTTTAAAGATAATATGCCAAAAATGTTTTTTCACTCTTTACTTTTGCACTCCTGGTGGTCACTGTATTTTACAGTGAGATGTACTGTAAAAATAAATTCTCATCATGCAATAGGGAGTGTTCGCCAATAGCGGCTGGAAGTGGCTCAAGCCAGCCATCAGACTGCCTGTAGTGCTTATTACAGATACAAGCAGTGGTCACTGGTGCCACGCCTCACTACACATATCTGCAGGTCACAGTGACCGCTGGTCAAGGTGTGTCACCTGTATACACCTGGCTTGTACCTGTCAGGCCCTTTTGCACCGCTATTTGGCCGTACATGCCCTATTGCAAATTTACAGTACAAATCTCATAATCCTACAGCAAGTTTAACTGTTTATTTTCCAACAGCAAACATTGCTGTAAATCAACTGTACAATTTGCTGTAAAATAACATTAATTTTTAACAGTGTATGTAAAGACATGACGGTCATCCATTCATTGAAGACATTCTATAATGAACACAAATGCACACACGTGAGCAACGATACAAATCATCACACGCACATGTGCATGTGCACACACACACACACGTACACACACACACACACACACACACACACACACACACGCACGCACGCACGCACGCACAGACACAGACACACACGCACACACACACACACACACACGCAAACCAGATTTCGTCGAGTTGGGCATTTTCAACACTTTTATTTCTAAACCGGATTCAAGTACACGATCTTCAGCTAACTGTTGCACCGTTACATCCGCACACATGTTGCACCGTTTTCAGCCTCGTTCACCATTTTCAGCCAACCCACCCCTTCCAGCCGCTCGTCTGTCCCGCGTTTAGCATCAAATTGAGCCTCGTTTTCGTCCCCAGCGCCAGAATGGCTGAAAACGTCCCCTACCGGCCAAGGCCAGAAGCTGATAATGTGATCACCGTCCCTTGGCCATCCCTGCTGGGGGTAGGCAGGGGAAGGGGGAGAGGGGAGGGGTACGGCGTGTGGTATTAACCATATAGAGGGCAGCCAGAATCGGAGGTTGTTTTTTTCTCCACATTTTTACAATACCAGACATTTTGTACGAAAGTTCAGCCAAATATAAAAGGTTTTTAAGTATTGTAGCACCATGAAATAGTTATACATGTACTTTCATTTGTCACTATTGGATATTAGGAACTACATTGTGTACTTGAATAATCCTCCTTTCTTCAATCTTGCATAGCACATTCGGCAATGTAACACATACAAAAAAACCCATTTCTATGGAACTTCAGTTAGATACTGAAAGCATCATTTTGTAATAACTGAAATAATATGAAGGGAGGATTTAATATCTTGCATACTTGTTGCAGTACCCAGCTTGTTTTGCCATTTGCATAGCCACTTAAGGCCCGGCCACACTGACCAACTGAACCCAACTCGATGGTCGAGTTGAGTTGAGTTGGGGTCAGTCTTATACTAGTGTGGCCAGCCCCTACGACTGGTTTTCCACGACAGTTGAGTTGAGTCCTAGATCTTGAGAAGTAGAAGATGTACGACTCGATGGTCGAGTCTTAGGGGGGTGTGCAGTAGCATTGCCATACATATAGATTGATATGGGCCACGACAGTCAAGTCTTAATCCATGGCCAGGCTGGGAATATGAGCTACAACCAGACAGTCGTAGGTGCTGGCGCCGTTAGGAGCTACGACGGTGGAGTTGAGGTCAGTTGGTGAGTGTAGCCGGGGCTTTAGACTTCATTTGGGTCCGTCTTCTTTGCCATTAAACCCTGGCTTCCAGCAAAACCACAATTCACTGTACTTATATGCTATCATTAGTTATCAGTCGTAGACCTCATACTTTTAGGAGGTGGATGATATCCTAATACATCTCCCTGAACCCACCAGGTACCCACTGTTTACCACTTTGACAATTCTCTTAAACAAAAAGCTGTGTCTGCAGTTCTATTAGGACTAATTCTGTCAACAAAAACACAGGATAAAATACAGAAAATAGTTAAATATTTGCTCTGCATCAATCTGTAATCAACTCATTGTCAAACCAACTGGGTATAGATATACAAAATGAGAAAATACTCAACGCTACCACTCCACCACTTTAAACCACAAATAATGCTAAAATAATGGAAATTTATAAAGTTTAGCTTGTAATTTTAAACATCTTGCTCGCTATGCATCTTGATCTAGGTTGCTCTGCAAGTAAAAAAACAAGAACTACGCTTTCTGTGGTGGGGAGAAATATAGGAATTCTGGCCATTGACAGTTGCCCCCCCCCCCCCCCACCTTCACTAGGCCTAGAAAAGGAGGTGGGGCAGGAGGTCGGCGGGGGCGGTCAAGACGCCCACCAGGGGGCACTGTCGGCACTTCCGGTAGCGTCCGTTTATCACGTGACCCTGTAATTTAGAATATTAGACCAGTCGGTGACCTTTGACCTTTGGGTGATTTGTAGCAGAGGGAATCTGGGGAACGTTGTTAAATGTGGTGTGAAGTGATCGGTAGTTGTCGAAGGAATGGCAAGAACGTTGTTGAATGAAGTTTAAGGTGATTGGAACCCATATTTTCGTAACTAAGTAGGCTAATCATGAAAATTTTGATTAGGGTCTCACGAACAGCAATTTTGTTTTTTACCAAAATTAATGGTGTTATTGCCAAATAGTCTCATGATTGGGTTTGGAATTTATTCATGATCATGTTTAGTGAATCCCCAGAACGTTGTGAGATGAATCCTGAGGTGACCAGAAGTTCTGGGAATCCCTATAGCATTTTGTCAACATGTCTTAACATTCGACCCTTAACACATAATCATACTGCCAAACATAGATTACTCTTACTAATACTATGCTTCTGAAATGTCAAATTCAAAATTGGAATTATTATCTTTAAGGTCAAGAGGGAAGGCGTTTAATCTTTTAATCATGTCAAAAATTCCGTTTCTTCTTTTATTGAAAATGATGCTTTAGGAATAATAAAGATTGATATCTATTCCAATTCTCTTGTCTATGCGATCAGTTTGATTTTCCAAGTTATAAATGTTACCACATAGCCTTAAAATCAATTTTGCTTAACATCATACATTATTAAATTTTGCCGACAACGTACATTTTGTAAAACACTGTGTCAGCAATACAGCAGTTTACAAGTTGAAGGCACCGCTTAGAGCTGAAACTGATAGTACGAATCAAGACAAAGACCATTGAAATTAGATTCAAAGACCATCGTTTCAAATGAATGCAATGAATCGAATACGGTTTCTGAAACCGGTGAAATATTCAACGGCTGTTAAGCGTCTCTATTCATAACGGCAAATAAGCACCCTAGGTGGGTGGTAAAAAGTGGTGACGGATTAAGGATTCGCTAGCTGGATCGCAGAGTGCCGGGGGAGGAGGGGCTATTGTGTTTGTTGGTCCCTGGATACATGCCGCTACTCATGTAGCGCCCCATCACATGCACCGGCCCTGGTCCCATATCTTCATAACTAATTTGGCTGATCAGGGAAATTTGTTATCAGGGTTCCATGATCAGTGATTTTGCCTTTTACCAAAATGTATTGTGTTTTTGCAAAATAGTGTCAAAGAGGAATTGTTATTTTTAAAATATATACATGATCGACAGAATTTCTGATCATGGTTCTCTGATCAAATTTTCCCTGATCAGCCAAAGATATGGGCCCTGGTCCCACTACAAGGGTAGATCTGGGGGGGGGGGGGCGTCCAGGGGTTCCTGACCCCCCCCCCCCCCCCTTTATTTTTGGTGGACCACTTAGCTACCAAAAAGAGAGGAAAATGCTGCATGCATGTGTGCAAATACATATGGTTTCACTACTTAGCCTTTATGCTATCCTCCCCCCCCCCTCCCCCCGTTTTGGAAAATCCTGTATTCGCCCCTGCACTGTCTCACATGTCCTGGTTAACACAGTGCAATAAGTACCTTTACAATCGTTATTATCGTGCTATCAAATCAGTATACGGGCAGAATTTTTGGAAGTCTGATGAAAACCTTCCATAAGGTTACTGTTAGACACATTGTCGGGACTGTTATAAGAATGTCGGCACACTTAACAGTGCGTACAGGACTGTCGTAAGGCCTACAATATCAACTGTCTTAAGCATTATATCTAAACGCACTATATATAAATGCACATTTACCAACTGAACCCAAGTAAACTGTTGTTAGCTTCTTACGTCGCTTCTGAATGGTCTCGATATAACTGAAGAATTGTTGAGCAGACCTTAAACCCCAACAATCATCATCATCTCACGTCGCCAGGTCTCTAAAGCAAAATGCTTGTAAATAACCATCATCATAGGCCTTATATTAGACAGTCCTGACAGTTCACCTATAAGGGTTCCAACAGCCTTATGTGACAGTCCTGGCATTTCTAACTGTATATGTTCTTATGAAGAGTTAACACTAATTTTCCTGAAATTCTTTCTCATCTTCTTCTGAGACTATCGTAATCATTCTCTTAAGGGTATAGGTATCGGACTGTGCAAACCAGGCTTAAGACTGAGGCCAACTCAACTCAACTGTCAGGCAGTGGATCCAGGGCTGAAAAGCATTAAATATTGACATGTCATGGCTAGAATGACACCCTACTGTGCGTGGTGCATCTGCTCTAATAGCACTCTCAACTATGGAGCTAATAAAACTGACTTTCAATACATGCTCGCCATGGTTATTTTATTCTGTCATTTTTTGTCCATTTTGAAATCCGAATCCGATCTCCACGGCTTGCCATGAATAAATCGTGTATGGCATTCAGATGTGATAATAGCATTTCAGTGAATCAGTTGAATTCAATTTATTCGATAGTTCCTAACATGCTCAAGCGTGGAACCGATACATTTCCTTTATTCATAACAATCTTCAAAAAACATTTAGTTTGAAAAGGTTTACTGTGCAACTTCCGAGATGAATGAGCACAAAGTTTGAACAAGTTATTTATGAAAAGACATAGCGATGTAGAAAGGACGTACTTGTACGTTTGTATGTATATTGCAGATGCAAAAGTTGCATCGCATTTCCTGTCCTATTCTCATTATTTTTCAAATTAGACGTAATCCTCGAAGCCATAACTGTAGATAAATCCAAAAATGGTCAACTGCCTGGAAAATATCTGACAATGGGTCGCGAGCGATCTCAAATGCATCCCAAATTTCAGTCGCATATATTATATATATGCATTGCTCAATGGGTTCCCCTTTCACTTTACGTGTACCATGCATACTGTCCTATCTTAACACCGTTTTAATCACTTTTAATCCTACATCCGTATCAGATGCTTCATACGAAAAAGGCTTTACTTTTCAAAAGGACCTGTAACGTTTTGAGTTCCAGCTTGTCATCCTATTATTATTAGGGTGACTGTCTTTCATTTAATCAATAAACCCATGATAAAACATTGCTATTTGATGCATCTTCTCCTTATATTGACCAAACAAAACTATCTATTCAATTTATTCAAATTCTACATTCCAAAGTTCCACTGAACGTATTCAAAGTCTGTCGGTGCAACCTTGGGCAGGGTGGTTAAATATGAATTATAAGCGGATTAGTTGGAGGCCACACAATGTTTAATCTTCTCCGTCTGAATACAGATAGCTGAGGGAATTAACCAGATTTGAAAGAGAAGACAAAGCCTCTCTGCTATGGCAACAAAATGCACTTCGGGAGTAATTAGACAGAGAATTATGTCATAATTATCCAGCGAACACCTGTCTTATCGTGAGAAATTAGACATAACTGCATTGTGGCAAACTCTAAATGTCTAGATTCTCTATTCTGCAGATTATTCAGTTCTTCTAGTATGATAATCTGAGCTTCCATCAATATAGTCAAAAACTCAGACAATGTGATAATTGAAACGAAATTTGGTTCCGATTATCCAGACCAAGTTATTGAACTTTAATGAAAACCACTTTCACACAAATGTGTTCTCTCAAGTATATATATATATATATATATATATAATATATATATATATATATATATATATAGGTATTTGAGGCATGACGTGATAGTAAAGGGCTCATACACAAATACAATGAACCTTCATATAGACACCTTACTCGCAACTATTTAGGCCTCGGCCTAGAAGAACCCATATATATCCTAATCCCTTGGTTCAGGTCTATTGATTGCTATAGTTTTCAACTGCTTTCTGTGCTACATTTCTACATCAAATCACTGTATAGATCGACATGGAAATGGAATGTACTATATCAATAACAAGGCGTTTCCTACATTTGGGAACTTTAAATAACTTTATTCTAGAATAGCCAATAGAGCGATTGGGAAACAGAACTCATTCAAATAGGGAGCCTACCGTAGGCACCGTACTTACAGACCCTGCCCTATTCACCCCCCAATACAAATATTATCCCATTAAGTCAAACTCAGGCCAGGTGGGATTATATGGTTTATGTAGAGTTAGGCCAGGAATACCTCCCATTACGGGTATTTAGGCTTAACGAGCCTAAGGTTAGTGCTTATGAAGTCTTACGGCTGTATTCCACTACCTGATTTTACTCACGATTACAGAAATCACCAATGGCAATAAGGATAAAAAGTGTACATGTTGCGTATCATAAGAAAGGTTTTCAAATTTCATTTCAAATGATATGCAACATGCAATGGTTCCTTTCATACTTCTCAGGATATTTTAGAAATTGGAAAATTTTAGATAGTCAAAATCGCCTAGGGGAATATAGGCTTAAAGCTACTCCCTGGTATTACGCTTCGTGTGGTTGTATGGGATGTATGGTTCACCATGAACTGTTAGTTCTGAGGCTAAACCTGACAAAAGGGATGTACACTGAAAACACAAAGTCGTCAGAGAGCCACTGCAAGGTTGTCAAAGGGTTGTCACAGGTCACTTTTGGCCTCTCATATGTGACTTTTGGGTCATCACATGGGCTCATTTCAGGCCACCAATGCTGTGTGACTACCTTGTGACAATCCTTTGACAACTTTGGGGTGGTCAGAGGGTTGTCATTGTGAATTTTGAGGCTGGATGACAACCCAAAGGTAGTCATTTTCTCCTGACTACTTTAGGCCAAAAAGGTCGTCAGAGAAGCAAAAATGAAGAATGGGTTGTCATAGGGTTGTCACAGAAGAAAATGAGAAGTCAAAAGTCCTGCCTGACTACCCTAGGGTTGTAGGTGAATGGTGCCTAAAGTGACAGCCCAGGGTTGTCATGGCCTCTGTCTATATCAACCCAGTGTTGTAAGTGAATGGTGTCAAAACCATGCAACTCATAGGCCTCCTATGTGTAATTGCCACACCTAATAACTAGTAATAACATAATAGGATGCCATTATAATGACTATGATATCTACAACATGAAAATATTCATAAATAAGATTTTTTGTCTAACAGGCACAGACACAGCCTGTGACAACCCTGGGTTGTCGTTTTGGGCACCACTTTTGACAACTCTGTGTTTTCAGTGTAGGAAGAAAACAGAGGAATTATCGACTTACCCTCCTGATACTCGATCAGGCTACATCAACATTTCCAGGTACACTTCCCTCCGTCTAGACCCACCCCAAGTCTCAGATGTGCGTCCAGTATTCACTGAGATATTTCACATGTTCAGAAGAGTGGGTGAAATATTTAATGTTTATGTTTTTTGGCCAAATTTTCAATATAATTATATTTGCCCTAATTATATAGTTTCCGGTTGTAGTGAACACCTGCCTAGCTCCCTGGCCTAACCTTGTAACGTTAGTTGATTTTTTTTAGTTTTGGTGTGAATGTATGGGTCCACACGGGTTCAAATTGAACTCATCTCAAATCTAATTAGCCCGCTGCCTTCAAATCGTGGTCTCTGAACTCAATGAATGGAGACATTTAAAAATACTAATCCATTGTCATCACCACCATGATAATAGTACCCGAAATCTCTGTTAATTAGTTCCAAGTCTAATCGACAACAATGTTGTTTTGCTACAGAGTAGAAAACTTTTCAATCCATTGAATTTGTAGATTTGTAAAGTTGTTCTTTATTGCGTATTACTAAGGCTCTGAAATATTGACTACATTGTATCGGATGACGTAATCTCAAGCATTTTACTTCTCTTGAATTATGAATGTGTTTATTCCTATTCTACATGGGGATTCTATACAGCTGGTGGGCGAAAGGCAATCAAGTCATTAATAGTGTCAGCTATTTATGTATCTTATAAATGTGTCATTGAAACCTCGGGGTAACGGAACCAATTTGTCTCCAGGAGTATGAAACTGCAAGACCTTTTTCAGCCATTGAATGATTCATTGTTCCACGCTTGGGATGTCAATCTTTTAAAGTACAAAGTCAGGTCTTTCCTTAATGTTGCTCTTTCAAAACAAGTAAAAAGATGCCAGAATAATGCGAAAGTGGTGACTTTTTTTTGGCTAAATCTGCATTATTCAGATTCGTGATGGATTTTGGGGCAGGTACCGGTATGTTTGGTTTGGTACCACTCTGCAGCGCTCGCACCTCCGCGCCAGAAAAATAGTACATGAGATAACTTTCGGTATAAGGTGTCAATGCGGCAGAGTGGTTTGGTACTTCACAAAGTAGTACAATATCAGAGATAATTTAGTCAGATAAATTTAATAATATTTTAAGGAGAAAAATAAGTGTATGATGTATATATGTTGTCGGGGGAATTGGCGACATATTTTAGTAGGAATCGGGGAAGGAAGGTGGTGTTGGTGGTGGGAATGGGAAGTGGGGTGGGGGTGGGGGGATGTAGTGTGGAGATCGACAGGCGAAGCGGGTTAATATTAGATGATCCGTATGCCCTGTACCCACTCACACCTCGCCTGCGGGCAGTAAACACCATCCCCGTCCCGCCCCATCGCGCCTGCGCGCCACAAACGCATCGACCGGCCTTTTCTAAAGAACTTCTGCGCGTGCGCGAAGCCTGACTGCGCACGCACAAAAGCGCAGCACTTCCGTCGCCTCCTTGGCCTCGGGCGCTGCGACCCGGCGAGCGTCGGCGCCCATGATGCCCCGAGGCTATAGGCACCAGCGAATTTCGAGCCAGGCAATTGGAGGCCTGTTGTGCCTTGGGATTTAATATTTCATTCGCCCAGCCGAGCAATGGATTTAGCCTATTAAGGTGGTTCTCAAACCAGCCTAGTAGTCAGAATCTGATAGGCTTCGTCTATAATCACTCTCCAAGCCTTGGGGTTTTTGACGTTTGATATAGAGCTTCCTAACACCTCTGTCAGGAGCCGTGAGTTAGTATGTGCTTGGAGACTTTTTAAAAGGGTGGTCAATTAGCTACTCTGCCGGGAGAGTGTGACTATAAATGATCCCTTCTCGACGCCTGTCGCCAAAGGCAAAGGAAAGTGAGGTAATTGATCAACAAGGTTTGAAATTCTACCCACAACATATTGACAAATGTAGTTTTAGTCCTAAGTGAAATGTGTTGTTTTCTATAACGTGCAAATGCAATGTGGTTACATTTGTCATAACACTTTTTTTTATCGGCTGTACCTATAGTTGTAAAATCTGAGGGAGTTCCAGAAATGTCTGACGGGTTCCAGGCGAATCTGATGTAAACGAAAGTAATTCAAAAAGGATTCCAATAAAACCTCAACAGGTTCAAGATGAAAATATTAATCAAAACGTTCGCATGTTTATGTTCCTAAACTATTCAAAATCTGGCGGGTTCTGAGACCACATGCATCGGTTTTCACGACATAAATTTTGTTCTTTCAGTTCGTCATCGACGCCTGTTATTATGGTTGAATGCAAAACTGAAATAGTCTAGATTATCCCCTGAATCCTACATTGAAGTGCTCAATTAAATAAAGTCCATCTAAACCCTTCAATTATAGTTCGAACCATCACGATACCTTCAAGATAATAACAACATTCAAGGGGAAACCATTCCTCTGGGTAACCCCCAGTTCCCTGGGTAATATTGTTCCCCAGAAATTATACCTCACTCAAGCCTCACTCCTCACCTCCCCACCCTCCCCAACCCAAACCAAATCACAATAATTCCCCACACTTGTACACTGTTAAAGCCACAGCTCCACTGAACCCATAGACGCCACCGCCGTCTGGTGGATGATCGGGGAACTACGGCGCCTGTTCCCGGTGTGTGGCGCTGTAACAGCAGTGGAGGCCTACTGGTCGGGTGGGGACCAGTGGCTGTGGGTTGTGGCGGGAGGAGGCTCAGTGGCAGCCTGACGGCCGTACTGGGAGGACGTGTAGAGGGAGTAGAAGTAGTAGTACTGGGGACCCACTGATCACAGGGAGCCACTCCCGAGCTGCTCACCGACTGAACCAAGGCGACCAGAAGGAGCAACTCATTACGTCCACGTCAAGGCTGTATTACGCTATTGACAGCGGGATTTGAATCGGCAGTGGCAATAGGAGTTAACCATAGGCACGTCATATGCCGTTAGGAAGGAGTTTTGATTCTCTTTCACATGGCATGTAGGACGAATGGTCTTTTGCCATACTATTGGATAAAGATTACACATTACCAAATACTGGCAGTCAGAATCGCCTAGTGGAATAACGGCTTTAGGAGTACCATTACTTCTGAAAAGGACTTTACCTACACATCTCATCCTATAACAGCCACAAACATCAGGACAGTGTTACTTTAATTTTCCCACACTTGGACCTTAAGCGTTGATCCTTTGGAGGACGCCTCTGGACTTGCTCCCCGGTCAAGGATACTTTGAGAAACTTTGCGGGACTATTCATCAGCTGCCACCACAGGATACCACATTAAGTTCTTCAGGGAAACCAATGCATTGGGAAAGGCCTACAGGATTACTTCGTGTGCATTCTACTTGAGCTGAAACGTGCGCTAAAGCTTAGATACTTTACAGGACCCTTTCCCGGACGGGACACGAGACCATAGCACAAGTTCCCATACATACTTTTAAGAATTTACAGCCAACTCAGTTAACTTGACTAGTGGGTCACTGATACCCCGACGGAGCTTATAATACATGAATTAGCCAGCTCTACAGCTGTCGTATCCTGACTGGACGTGCTGACTGGAAGAGCAATATCTGGACTACGTATACATAATCTGACAATATAGTGCCTGGGAATAAGTTCATATATTATTACCATATTCTCCGGATCTCTCATCCGCAGCTGCTTACAGGGCTGTTTTGGGACATCTTAACCTATACACCTTTATCACGAGTCTGCGCGTAGGCCCCTGGGTTCAGTGGGTTCTGAGGTGAAGGCCCCATTCCTCCAGCACCCATCAGGTGAGGGACAAGCCGCAGGTGGTTCTGGAGACTTTTTGTGTTGGGATCAATCAGGGAATCCCCCTGCCACCTACCCCCAGTGGATCCCCCCACCCCCAGACCACGAGGTTTGATTCCCTATAGCGGCACCAAAGGGCCCATGTTAACTTTCACAGCCGCAGACACAATAAAGGGGAGAATAACCAGCATCGATTATCCGGGACACTTTGAACTCGGCCTGGATCTCTTCCGCTCCGCGAAGCGCTCACATATTTCCCGATTACACCGCCGATAAGCCTCGCTTTCGATCCGCCGACAGATTGTGGTTTTCATCAAGCAAAAGAGGGGAAAATCGGCGCGGCGACTTGGAGCCGACTCAATATATGATCAATGGTGCCACAAGTTTCTGCTGCCAGACTGTGAGTGCTTGCATAGCGGCCCTGAAGGATCGCTACCCCCCCCCCCTCTCACCCACCTACCTGCCTACCACTCCCGTCATAGGGTAGAGAATCACAAGGAGAGACCGCCTCAGGGACCGACTCCAAGCCAGCCTTACTTCTGGAGTCTTGGTGCTATTAGGGTGCACACAGAAGGGATCAAACCACGAAACAGGGTCAACCAGTGAGCTGAATAAAAACACAACATTGACAAAGACATCTGAGGGTACAAGGTCACGTAAAATATAGACATCAATAAAAGACACAGAGGGGAACCCGCCGGTATATAAACGAGTGTGGGTCGTGTGTCTAAAAAAAGAACGAGTCGTCACAGAAAAGAACACCGACCATTTACCACAAGGTACAGCCTTGACAAAAAGCGTGCATACATACTGAACAGTGTCTTCCCCTAGGCCTTCTTGTGTTTTAACATAGCGACCGAGCATTGCCATAGGACTCCAGCGTTACCATAAGGCTCCAGTGTTATAATATAGGACTGCAGCGTTACTATTGGACCCAACTGTTGCTATAGGACTCCAGATTTACTATAGGACGCCAGTGCTGCTATATGACTAAAGTGTTGATTTACGACCTCAGTGGTACTATAGGATCCCAGTATTACTGTAGGATTCAAGCATTACCATAGGACTTCAGTCACAGTGCTTCTATAAGACTTCAGTGTTTTACTATAGAACCCCTGTCTCACATTGGATTACATCGTCGGTTCTTATACCCCCACCCATTCACCTCCGCCCGGATCAGAGTGGTAAACTGCTCAGTCACCGCCGTCTCATCTCTGACTGACCCCATTTGACCCAGGTTGACCTTTGACCTTTAGTTCGTCCTACTCGCCGCCAGGTGTCAGTATGGGTCCTCTGCACGTGACCGTCAGCCTCGTTCTGAGTCTCCTCCTGGGGGCGCTTGCGGTGTCCTCCAGGGCCACAGGTGAGTTACTTACCTTTAGGGGGTTATGTGGGGGGGGGGGGGGGGTAAAGCCCTGTTTCCACCAGCCGATTTTACTACCGATTTCAAAAATTGGCAGTGGGAATATTAGTTAATCACGAACACGTTATATTCAATTAGAAAGCTTTTAAATTCTCTTTCAATTGGTATGTAAGATACATAATATTTTGTTAAAATACTAATTAAAAGTAATAAATTAACAAATAATCAGCAGTTAAATTGATTGGTTTAAGCAGGGCATAAACCCCTAATTACACTTTGCATTGGATCTCTGTTCACATTGGGTAGTGTTCCCCAACACAAACGATTCGTGTTGGGGACCATATTACAGTACACGTTGGACCCAACACAGAGTTTGTCATACTAGGCATTTTGGGGTTGCATTGGGGGTCACGTAAGGTTGTGTTGGCAGGCGTTGGCATGCGGTCGCTCATGTTGGCTTGCATTCTTTTTCAAACATGTTGTTAGAATAGTGCAAATCAGACGCATTGCAACGTCACCCAACACAACCTATACTCGACGCACAGTGTAATATGGCCTTTAGACTTGTGTGTGCGTGTGTGTGAATGTATGTGTATATGTCGATGTGTGCGTGGATGTGCGTGTGTTTGTATGGATGTATAAATGTGTGGATATATATATATATATATATATATATATATAGATGGATGGATGTTTAGATTGTTTGATGTATGATTCTATGGATGTGTGTGAGTATGTGTGTAAGTATGAATGAATGTATGGATGAATGAATGTCTTTGTGAAAGTCTGAATAAAATCTCTCTATTGATGTGCATGTAGCCCTTTGTTCACACATTTGGAAGTCATGTATCAATTGGTATATCTATTGGTATGTATTTTCACATACATACGTGTATGTGTGTATGTAAAATATGTATATTATGTGCATGTATGCATACTCTTTTTGATCATATTTTTCAATTTGACGTCTTCAGATGATGTCTGCTCTCCCAGACGTTACAATATTTTCTATCCAGGATAACATTCATATTACAGTATTTATCACTAAAACTTGTATCATACTTATCCCCCTACATTTGCCAACTACAATGGAACACGAGCTTAGTCATTGCAGTGGCTAATCAAATCAATTCAGGACAGATAGCATGAATGCTAATGGTATACAAACGTCATTCTTTGAAGATATTTTTGACTTCAGTTGGCGTAAGTGCCACTTTTACATAAGTGGCTTTAGGTTGTACGAATAAACATATGAAATCTGACCTCGCGTTGGACCTGTCTAGGGGGTAACCTTGGTAAAGTGGCTTTAATGCCACATTAGACTACTGCAGCCATCCTTAATGTACCTTAGTCTAACGTCAGTGCAGTAAAATGACCAGCCCTTCACCATTAAAGATGTTATTGATTGACAACCTGCTATGTGTCTATTTCTAGTATCATACATTGTGGAATAAATTGGCACATATATTTATATTCTTCTAAATATTGATATAAGACATATATATGTATCTTTCCAAGGATAACTAACTTTGATCTGAGTTATTATAAATGCAATTGGGTCGTCATTGATAAGCCCATCCCACATTTGGGTATATCTCAGGGCTGGACAAGGGTTGGACAAAATTATTCTATAATCCATCCTTCTCTCCTAGAGTTTGGGTTCTGAAATAAGCGAAAATCACATTTGTCTATATCCCTAAGTACTGCTAAAACACAAGTATTTCTTGAATTTTATTAAGATTTGCAGGTTTATCAGCCATTCAAAATGCTGTATTTAAGAGCAAATAGGGTTGGACATTATAGGCTTGGCAGACAGGGTTTAACATTGGCTCCTATGGGAAAAGGCCAATAAATAAAGCAACATTTTACAAATTTTAGGATCAGTCTAGTGCTGTTGACCAAATTGCTTTGGTTAATTTTGAATTATGCATCTGTCTTCAGGAAATATTTCATTGTACAATTATTGGACGATTTCATTGTACAATTATTGGACGATCCCAATAATTATGGACAAAAGCAGAATAATCAAAACTACCCTAAGGGTCATATTTGTTTATATTGGTATTCCTTGAATCCCTGTACTGTTTGTCCGTGTGCATAACTTGGAGGCGAGTTGTTCAATAATCCAATCGGATTCTCTTACATCACCATATAAAGATATCAGGGTAGGGGCTGTCAGAATGCTTGGAATGTCAGTAGTAGTTGAGTATACTGACCCATCCAAGCATGTGACGTTATTATAACGTTGCAGGAACATTCTCTTTGGTTTTGTATTGGATCTTGTTACATTATTCTGATGGCTCTCAATAATGTTGCTGCAGCATACAGCTGTGACATTGCACTGCAACATTATTATGATGTTCTGGTTATGTTCTTCAACCTTAGCAAAATGTTCTTATAACATTCAGTTTTAGTTTCATCCTAACCTCACCAAAATAATGTTAAAATAATGTTCTGATTTGGTGAGGTTTCAACCTCACCAGCAATAACTTAATTGTTACATGCCATCTAAGTAAGCAACAGACTGACTAAAAAAGTATGGTTGCAGAACATTTCTGTTACCTTGAAACTTGGCTGGGTATTTACAGGTCTCTATGTGGGTGCATTTCTCTTTGTACCTTTGTGAACATTATCGTTTCCATCATAACGTGCCTATATTTCTTTCCGTTGCCAAAGTAGATAACATCCCTCTCTTACAGAACACAATGATAATCTGCATTTGAATGACTGAACAAATCATAAACTATGCAAACGATATAAAACCTTGAGTGACTGAGCAAATCATAAAGTATGGAAACAGTATCACAATTTCATATCTTATATACGGCATCAAAGGCATCCCAAATGGATATAGTTTTCCACCCCTCTTCTATAGTACACACACACCAAATGAGGCATTGTTCATATGAGTGACCTGACAAATTGGGCGTGTATTACTAAGCCCCCGGCCCGCCTCTAATGTAGTTAGTCTAATTTCCCAAGGTGTGTCGGATATTTCCTCCGCGGCTTATGTCATCCAATGAGGGACCTGCATAACTAAGTACAGCCTGAGGGTACCCGGAGGGAGGGGAGGGGGTTTCTGGGGCCTGTTTTTAACACAGATGACCCTCTACAACGATAGTACAAAGAGGGGTTTCTGAGGGCTGTTTTTAACACAGGTGACCCTCAACAACATCAACGATATTACAAAGCAAAGATTGATGACTGTATGTATTATTTTTCGATGTGAACGTGGGTGATGGTGGCACCCCCTATGAGAGTCCGTGCTACCAGATACAACAAATACAGCAGTGCATCTTTTTTGGTCTTTTTGGAAATGTAAACGTAAACAAGAGGCTGATGACCTCACGAAAACGACAAAAGAGACTCACAGACTCTCATAGGGGGCGCCAGTATCGTCGACGTCACGAAAATGCCATAGGAAAGTGTTCAACTTACACATCTTAGTGAAGCTATAATATTTTTGGTAACATGCGTGGGACAGGTATTCACTTTACCTGGTGTTTCCATGGCAAAGACGCACCGTGGGCGGTTACTCACTTTCGCCGACGATGCGCATCAGAGGGGTTCAATATGGGTTTTGATCCCTGCACGATAACCTCACAATGAACATTTCAGGCTATAAAGAGTAATAAACCCTTGGCCAATCAGGCTATGAATGGAATCAAACCCTTATCGCACTGTTATATGCTGTATCTTAGGTCAGCCTGTAAAGGGTATGAATTTGCTGTCAGTTTTTTTTTTCAAAGTCATTTTTCAAAGTGTACATCTATATTTTTGTAAGTACTTTTATTTCTGAACTGGATACAATGCAGCAATATTTATGCTAGTTTTCATTGTTATTCCAGGCAATCAGTATCTGTGATACAGATCTGTCACATGAGCAGATGTATGGTATATTGCAGTAGTTACGATATGATACCAATGTGTGATGGTTGATTATGTATGCACCCTGATTAGATATGAATAAAATCACCGCCCTGGCAGTAGTAGCAATAAAAGTGGAGTTTGCTTAATTCGGTTAACATTTTCTTTCCGTGTGGCCTATAACGATAAAGATGTTTTGGTATTTACGAACGTTCATTTCATGGGAAGATCACTTGATGCACTGAAGGAGAATGACTTAATAGAACGGGATATACTCTCCATGGAAAAAGAAAACAGGTATTGAGATATTGATTTCCTTAGCTTATGGAGCCCCGGGAAGAAACGTGAACGGGGATCATTGAAAAACAGGTTGCATGATCAGAGGAAAACTTAGGGTGTGGTCAGATTAGTATGATCTTTGTTTGTCTCTGTCTTCAGGGCCTGGTTTTTGTGATGTAACAGGAGACATGCCGATATCCTTGGTACATAACGATTCTACCCACCACGGATAGCTGATTTACAGTATTTCAAGCACCTGCAGGCTTATTTCAACTGATTCTGTCGACAAAACTAATGGAAAAACTATAGAAAATCAAAAAATATCCATCAATAATGTGTCAACATTCAAATTACTTAGAAATATTAAGTGTCTATGGATACAAGTTTTTAAATATATGTTTGCAAACGTGTTTAATTACAAGTAATGATACGATTTATGAAAATCTCTATGCTAAAGCCTTTTGTCTTGTCGACATATTACCCAGCATGCAACCTGATCTAGGCTAACCTGCACGTACAGCGCAAGAAATTTGCTATTCGTGGATGGGAGAATTGGACTAATAGTATGAGAACACGATTCTTGGAAATAACTCTCGCACTGTTTGTGTTAACGACCAATAAAACAAATCGTGAATATCCCTGGAACCAAGCTATCAACCACATTATAATTATATATATAACACATCAGACTAATGAAAACCGTGATGTTTGTGTTCACGACCAATTTAACAAATCGTGAATCCCAGGGACCAAGCTACCAGCCACATCATAAATACACCAAACTAATGAAAACCGTGATTTTTCTCCTTATAGACCTAGTAATATAATGTCGCATATGAAAATGGGCGGGCCCCCACATCGGTGATCAACTTTTAAATTCGAAAGCATTACCGCAAGTATTTATGCAATGTTAGTTTTAAGACTGGCTCATACACAAATAGTATCAGAAAATATAAATTTAGAATTGTGTGAATGGTCATGTGGCCAATATCACTACACATTAGCTAAATGTGATCACGGTACCATCTGTACAAAACGTCTAGATCTTTGTAAATCATGTTAGTATATATAGTTCACTGCGCACTGGAGTGGTATACAGGCCAGTACCCAGGAGGGGGGGGGGGTGGCGGGCCACCCCCCCCCCCCCCCCACAGAGGAAATTTTTTCCAAAGGTTCCACCTTTTCTTCCAAAATTAAATGTGAAATTCCCTAAAATCAGTATATTGATATGGGAAAGTTCTACTTGTGGAACCTCGCCACCCCCTTTTCAAGTTCAAATTATTAAAAATAATTATAGACAAAAGTTCCATTTGTGGCACCTCGCCACCCCTCATAGCAGACCCTGGGAACGGGCCTGTAGTATAATGTGTCCTCGGTGAATATTGCAAGGACCCTTTTCGAATATCCTTCTTACCTGTTTTTTTTACTACATTCTAGAGGTCTCACCAGGTGTTGAGGTATCAGGTAAAAGTGTTTATTCCTCTGATCTGCTGACAATAGGAGGTGACTGATCAAAGGTTTTGGGTCAGTGTTTTGTCAAACTTTAATCTGACATCTCTACCTCATGCTCACACCTGTCTTAAATAACACCATCCAAGCGTTAGTTCATGACTGTGGTGGCTTTGTTGTAGGTGATTATAAAGCGCTGGATGAGTTTTTTCATTGCAAAACGATTCCTTTGTGTGCTTTTGTTTGTGATATAACAAGCTCTCTAAAAGGTGGAGCCTCACACAACTAGCTGATAGGAAACATCAAAGTGTTTACCAATTTAAAAGAGACTCATTAGAAATAATTCAATCTAATCCTGCTGCAGGTATGATCATGAAATACGATTTAAATCGATTTTGGTTTTACAAAATGCACACTGAGTAAGGACAGACATGTGCGTCTATGATTGGAGGAACAAAAACTCCATTTTAATTAGTTTTAAGACTTCCTGAATAGACAGTCTTCGTGTGTTTCACATGATCGATTAGGGGACGACGGTGAACGTTTTTCTAATACTCATCTCTCCGAAGTAACAGACCTTAGTAATGGGAATAAACACCAGCTGCAAGACGATCGCCCCTCAACCTTTATGTACCATAGGCCTATAGTTTTACTAAATTTTTGACATTTTACTACTTGGGTCCCTAAGATTAACTTTTGTATTATTTTCCTCTTAGAAATGGTAGAGCATTCTCGATAAGGGGCTGTCCAGTAGTCAAACACCCAATTTCTATACTCTAACCACCCCTCCCCACGCACACACCTTTGCATATAGTATGCATCCGAGATGTACTAAACTCCCTGACCCCCTCTCCCCCAACTCCCACATCCCTTCCCCTTAATCGATGGAAGGTCCCTCAGGACCTCTCAAGGTTTTCTGGAATACAAAAATATCTCTCAAATTGCCCAACTCATTGTTGAATTTGGAATTGAGCCACACACTGCGATTTAGCTGAATTACCTTTTCCTTGAGTTGCAATGGTATTTCTTTTTCTCATTTTGAGTCTTTAAGTATTTTTCTGGCACTCGGTATAGGCTGGTTCATTGAATCTTCCCTGGTTGGCGTGTAGCAGAATGAGTCACTTAGAGGTGGATCTATTGATGGATACAACGTCCATGTAGCACCTGAACCCAACTAGCAACAGCTTGCCTTAAGGCTATATTCCACTATATGGTATTTGCTTGCAGTGCCATGAAATGCAACCTGCCCCAAACTTGCTTGCGGTAGGGAGGTGCAAGGCGGAATATAGGTACTTGCTTGTGGTATTTGCAAGTACCGCAAATGATTTCATATGTCCAGCAATGATTTTTTATAGGTTTTCTATAGATTGCTTGCGGTCGGGGATACCAACACGTTAGTATCAAATGGCAAATTACTTGCAGTGGCCAAAAATATGCGACTGCAAAAGCTTCCTACCACTAAGTAAAATATAGCCTTAAAGGCTTTATTCTACTTTAAAATTTTACTTAAAATGTCATTCTGAAATAGTGACTGAGAATAACATCTAATCATAAAGATGTAACATATCTTTAAAAGAGCTCTTTAATTCTCTTTCAAATAGTGTACAATTTTGGTATTGGTTCTTGTAACATTCATAATGAAAATTTATAAATGACAAACTTTTCGGTAATTAAAATTGCCTAGTGTAATACCGACTTAACTATACTCATGTTCCTTGACACATCCCCTTATGCGAACTCTACCATAATTATGTAACAAACTTACCAAGTTCAGTTAAAAAATAATTATACTGACAAGAAGCACAATACATAATATTCTATGAATGAGAGTATATATGAGAGGGGATGGACACACTAGCAGATTTGGACCAATGTCTGCATTTCTTTCATGCAATGTACTGAATTTGTAATGCAAAATTGATAAATTCATATACATAGGCCTATTTTGATAGTAAAATCAGAAATTAAACGGTCTTGCCTCTGGCCTTAGGTTCAGCGGCTCTTTATTTCCAATGTGAATTTGCTCTAAAACTACCCCAGCTACAGTTGAACCTCTCTGCCAACGATCGATCTATTCTTGTGGTTTACGACACTCTTTACGACAATCGCTCAACTCTGATGTGAGCTTCCTTATCTACTGGGCATGCGCAATAACTGATTTTGTTTCGATTGCGTGTGCGCGAGTGCAAGGACAGATTGGTTCAGGGAGCGATAGGTGGGTAGGAGATGGTCGATAGGGGTGTGTGTGTGGAAGGAGGGAGTGGTTGGGGGGGGGGGGGGGGGTGCGTTGTAGGTGTGCAGGTAGGAGATGGGTGGGGCGGGTATAGGAGATGGGTGAGGTTTCCATTTCGCCGACATACACTTGGTAGAAATATCGGAATACTGCGGAAGCATACCACTGGTGACAAGAAAGTACACTTATATTTTTAGTCGCTGAATGTTTAAAGACTAGTTTCCACTTGGCAAACGAACCACGTTGTCTGCTGCGGACATGTGCATGTCGACGGCCTACGATGGCCGACTTTGTCAGAAGCCCTCGTATCTGATTATGTCAGCGACTTATCTAAAGTATTGTCGTGACGTTAGGATGATGCAGTCGACATACAATAAATAACAAAAAAGTACCCCTATACTTTGTTGTTGAAGGTGTAACCGCCGACTTACGTGATCAGAATAGCAAGCTACGTCGAGAAGTTGTTTTGTGGGGTCGCTTTTTTAAATCAATTGCCACTGAGCTCCGACTCGTCACCATATGAAACCCCGTTTTTCTATTCAGGGTGTAACAAAGCGCCATCCGATTATTTTTGTTTTGAATTTTTCAGATAATTATTTAGAAATATCCCTGCTTGCAATTGAGTAATAGTTTAGGATGAATACATAGAAAAATCCTTATTTATCAAACCGTTCCTGGAATCGGTTAAAAAAAGGACAACTATCGCGTTCTGGATGATTGCCTTTAGCTGTTAAAGCCTGGTTTCCACTAGCCGATTTTGACCGCTGATTATTTCGTAATGTATTACTTTCAACGCGAAATATGACTAAGAAAACCCTTTCTAATAGTATACAACATGTTCATGTTTAACCAATATTCCCACTGCCAATTTTTGAAATCGGTCGTAAAATCGGCCAGTGGAAACAAGGCTTTAGTATCGGATACGTAGCGGCGGGACTCCGTACACCTCGTGCGGACGTTCGGGGCGGAATGTTTGGGCGCGGAATTAATTGTTGTGAACGTGTGTCGTGCGGAGGGCGGGGTTGAGGCGGGGACGACAAACGACACGCCGACAGCACAGAGCGCCGGGCAGGACGGCACGCGAGGTCGGGGAGGGAGTTGTATGAAACAAGGCGATTTTTGACTACCACTTACCTTATATTTTCGTGTTTTTTTTAGAAACAATTATTTTAGAACCCATGCATGTGACATACCGTTTGAAAGGGAATTCAAAATCCTTTCGTTTGATGCTAAACATGTAATAACCATAAAACCCTGTTTCTACCATGTCATATACCATTAGAAGGTATTTTCAATTCTTTCAAATGGTATGTAATATATATATATATATCATAACATATATATATCATTATATATATATATATATTATAACATATATATATATATATGTTATAATACTAGTTAACAGTAATACAAATTACCAAATAATCGGTGGTTCAATCGGTTGGTGGAAACAGGGCATTATTGACCGTTAAGGACATTCAGGGCATGATCAGGGGATCACTAAGTCCTTTATTTCTTAAGTTTCTTATTAGAAATATGAAAATAATGTTATATATCATTTGGAAGTGAATTAAAGCCCCTTTCCTCTTTATATAACATGTCCGTAATGTACCCTATTTCCTTCGGACGATTATCGAAATCGGAGAAAATCAGATGGTAGTATAGGGCTGTATGATGAACACGCCATTTGGGGTCGCGAGGGGGTAGGTACCTTGTGATAAATTTCTTGTCATCTATCTAGACGGAGTCTGAGTACCTTTGGTGCATGTCGTATAAGTGCTTCTCAATTAGTAAAAACGATCTAAAATCACATAACATAATGATACAAAGGTAAGGGAGGCAGGGGTTAGACGGTGACGAAGTAATATTTTAATAAGATTTACATCTACCAATCAGTTTCAAAATCCATGATCCGACCTTCAAAGCGTACCCCTGGACCAGTCTTAAACGACGGTACAGATTTATATTGGTCTCAGAGTGGTCGGAAATTGGAACATGAATCTATAAGTGGTGGTTTAGTGCAAACCTCATTTGGGTGCAAATGAATTTGATGGCTTTCCTAAAGTGTGTCTCCGGGGCCTACCTCATTCTGCACTATCTTTATGGTTTAAATCATATCCATTATGGTTTAATGTCATATACCCTGTAGCAGATCAAAGACGGATAAAACCTGGTGCACTTTTGATGAGCTGAGTCAGAATGTCGTAAAGACATTATCTTCATTACACTACTGCCGCAGTTCATGAACATCATGAATAATAGGCGACCACCAATAAACATATCATTTTAACTCTCCGATACTTAGACATCTTGTTTTTTTCTTACGTCAGTGTACCAGCAGGCTATTCAAGGTGTATTGTGAGTAATATCTTCACGGCTCAATTTCCTATAACAAGCGTTTTGCATTAAAGATTTGATTATATTCATGACATAAAACTCTACATTTTACATAGACTAGGTGCGTCGCGTATTTTCAATTTCACTTTGGATGAATGTTCATTAATATATCAATAAATTGTTATATCAGTTTTCAATAAATGCATACCTATCATATAATATAATTAGTTTCTCAATGTGTTTGTCTACGGTCTACAAAATAATGTGCCCATACACTGGGATACCCGAGCATAATGGAATTATACAAGAAGAATCAAACACCCCATCTTATATTCTCGCCTATGAATTGATATCCATCATTATGTTATCTTCAAAGAGATTAATGTCATTGAAGATAACTGAATCATCTCATTTCAAATATCTGGAAATGTCTCTCGAAAGTTAATTAATATGATTTTGTTTTCTAAAACAGACCATCGATAAATTTCGTCTTTCGATGGAAGTGATACGTCTGATGAAGTTCTGTTGTACTGCCCAAAATTTTTGAAAACGAAACCATAATTATGAAAGCAGCGCCTTTTTGCTGAAACCGTTTCTTCCTGCACTAAAAAGAAATTCCTAAAACCAGATACACCAGAGGCGGATGCAGTTTTTGAAAAGGTGGAGGCATGCCAATAGATAGGGGGTAGGGGACGCGCCACCCTTCCCCATATTTTTCATTATAAAAATCTAAATTTGTCACAAAAAAAAGAAAAAAAGAAAAATAATTCTATATAAAGTGTGTGTGTGTGGGGGGGGGGGGGGGGGGGGCACTGCACACACATATGAGGCTCCGCTATCGGAATACATCCTTGTTCCATACATCCTATATTTCTACATTTGAGAGCTCATAATGTTTTCTGAACTGTCTAATTTAGAAATATTAGCTTGGTGGTTTCAAGAAACGCCCCGAGCAGAAAAGTCATGACTTGTGTAACAACGAGGTCATCGCTAAGTAAAACCAAGCCCACGCGGTATATAAGTAATCCTGGGGAAACATGCGTCACAGGGGTAGCAATATCAAGTTCAAATGATATATGCACGTATTGATAAAGGACAGATGTAAAGAACAAAAGGATCGATACTTGGGCGTCCCACCTGATACCTCTCATACAATAAACAGAGGAGGGTGTGGTCCCCCTACCACACCCCTGGAACCCCTACCACACCCCTATCACCTCCCCTCGTCCCCCTCCCCGATCCCATCGCCGTAACCACCACCACCTAACCCCTATTACCTGAACTTATCACCTTACATACCTTCCCATGTCACCTGTTACGTGGTGGGGTACTATAGAGCCTTTGACACTCACCGTCACGGTCCCTTAGACTACAGTAAAGAATAAAGCTTAATATTTATGAATATTGTAAGACTGGACAATGCGACTAGTTTGCACAGGCAGAGCAAGAAACCCCGAGTTTACAGTATAAGGTTCTATAGACAAACACCGGTCACGGCTTTCTGATAGCTTAAATGCCAATTGCTTGAATAGAAGCGATGTCATTGCATATAAAGCTTATCCCGCTTTTATTAGTTTACTTTTCTGAGCATTTGATTGTAATGTATATAATGTGTTACAGTTCGGGACACACGTTACATATGGCCACTCTTCATTCATGCACATCTCAGGAGACTGTTGGCATACAGTACAAAGTAGGTAGATATTTGCACATGTTTAATCACATGCCTACCAAACTAACACACCACGGCAATACTCTATGAGATACCCCTCGTCCAATCACCTCTCACCACCCCGTTACCCCACCCCCATCGACCTCCCTGGTCACGTGACCCGCTCCGGGCCGGGGTGGCGACACCTGACGGCGTCCAGGTACATCAGGGTCACGTGGGGGTAGGGGGAGTCACGTGGGGGCTGGGGGAGTCACGTGATCACCCTAAGGGGTTTTCCCTGTCCTGGTAATGGCTGAAGGTGATACCCTGGGTGGGACTGGATCCCCCGGTGACGTCACGGGTCGGGGGGTGGTGAAGGGGTAGGGGGATGGCTAGGTAAGCAGGGGTGACTTAAGCCCCATAAGCACTATAGGCAATTTTGACCAGAGTCGGCCGATTCACTGTTGCTAAAATCGGCAAACTCTACTAGAAGAGTCGGCGGATTTTAGCGCTGACTCATATCAAACATAATATATTTCAATATGACATACTGACTGGTAATCTGAATCACTGCTAGAATCAGCTGATTTTATGAGAATAATTGGCCGATTCTAGTTGGCCGATCCAATCAAATTCACCTAGTGGGTATGGGGTTTTAGATCCCGGAGTCTTTATGAGTAGGGGGTGAAAATGCAATGATCTATTTTTTTTTATCTATGTCATGCAGGTCATTTATCATGCCTAGTATCGCACATTATTTAAACGTTCCTGAATCTATAAATCTAGATCTATTTTCTCTGTGTTCTATTGTCGTCATGACAGTTTTTTAAATCATGAAAATACGAGGGCAGGATAAGGGGGGAGGAGTCTGGCAGACCTGTCCTAGGTGTGCAGGGGGTGGGGGAGGATGGGGGACCTGCCCTGAAAACTTATGATACAAATTATTTATCCTGAATTGGTGAGATTGAGGCGATGAGATCAGTCCATTGAGGTGGTGCCATCGGTCCATGGAGGTGGTGCCATTGATCCATTGAAGTGGTGCCATCGATCCATCGAGGTGGTGCCATTGGTCCAGGAAAAGCGGTGCGATCAGTCCGGTACCATTGGTCCATGGTACCATCAGTCCAATTACCACCCAAAGATCCAACGTTCCAGTTATACATCTTCATTATTTCATGATGAACGACTCAACGGGTCTGTTGTAGCAAAGGCTATGACTGCAGTCATCTCAACTGAACTCGATATAGTTAACTCCAATACCCACTAAGCAAATTTTACACAGTTGAGCAATGGATCGGCACTAAAATCAGCCAATTCTTGTGATTGCCTGTCAGTATAGTATATTGAAATGGGCATGTTTGATCTGAATCGGTGCCAAACCAGCCAACTCTAGGGGTAGAATTGGCCGATTCTAGCACCAATCTGTTACCCAATTGTGTAAAAGTTTCTTAGTGGGCATTGGGCTTGAGGCTGATTCAGGGAGGCCACTCTCTTGGTTCCACCTATGATTCAGACAAAAAAATGAGAGCAAGGATGGATCGGGGGGGGGGGGGGGGCTTGGGGTCCTAACCACTTCCCCCCTTTTGCTTGACCCCTATACTATAAAAAGAGGGGAAAATGTCGCATACGTATGTGTAACTGCACGCCGTTTTAGTACTTAATCTTTATGCTGACCCCCCGCCTTTCGAAACTCCTGTATCCGCCCCTCTGAGAATATCATGGCAGGATTCCGATTATGTCGGCTAAAATGTAATACCCGAATATTATGTTATATAGGAATACCTTAAGCACAAATAAGAAAGTTATGGTGCATTCCTGTATCGCGACTCTGGCTGAAAGTGACAAATAACATGTACCAAGTGAAGTCTACTCCATAATTCAGACAAGCTGATACTTTTTCACTCTAATTTCAGTTCCAGAAGACTTCTGATCAGGTATCCTACTCTGAAGGCCCAGGAGCCCAACACGCCATTCTGCACTTTCCTCTCTTCTTTTAAGAAACTTAGAAAATGGAGTTTTGTCAAGAGGGCGGTAACATGATCCGTCTATGGCATGTCACGCCAACTACCAGAGTCCTAAGGCTAAATTTCAAAAATCTTACTATACCCCATTGCTCCTTATTTCTCCCATGTACCAATCTAACGGAATACCAGGCATTGAATTTGTATTTCCGTGTACTGAATGTCAAGGGCAGACATGTCACATACTTCCATAAGAAAGGAATGAAAAACTTAAAATGTGTTATGCCCTATAATAAAAGCTGATTGCAATGTCATAATATGTTTCTGTGAATATATAATCTATATCCAAGAAACATTATTTTCCTTGTGACATTTCGTCTTTGTGGTAGATTTAAGCACTCATAGTGTTAAAATCAAAACCCTTTAATTCTTTAGATAATAAAGTCACATGAACAAAATTGGTCCTTTCTCAACCAGCAGACGTAGTATGACGTATTTTTCTCTTTGTCTAGTTTAAAGTTCAACCAATCAGGAAACCCTGGACCTCCCCTCTGGATCTACCCCATAATATAGTACAGTTCTGGGCTGTGCCATACGAGCCATGTATACAGGGGTGGGGCTCTAGATGGGCGGGTCCTGTCGCATTAAAAAAGGGTCCTGTCGCATGTATTTGTCGCTTATTTATTTCAATGGCGCATGTCGAATTTAAGAAATAGGCTAACTCTGTCACATGTCACTAGTGGAAAAAGCTGCCTCTCATGTCGAATTTAAGAAACAGCCATGTCGCCATGTCGAATATAAGAAACAGCCATGTCGCCATGTCAAATTTAGTGGTGCAGACCCATAGGGGTGAAGTAATCCTCATACCTCTCCCCCACAGAGCAGAACGTGTTTACAGACAAATCCTTTCTGCAGGGGTAGAGCCTACCCCCCTGCCCTCACCCTGTACTACCCAGGCGCTTTCCGCTCCAGGCCCTGACTCAGGAGGCGGGGTAGTGTGTCCTGCCCCCTCCGGCCTCCTCCCGGCCCACCCAAGCGGCCATTACATAATACCAAGATGGCGGCGCCCAGTGACGGCCGACATTAATGTGCCAGCCTCGTTCTCGGCTCGGTGTCAGCCCGCCTCTCCACTTCCGCCCCACTGCGCCCTTGTCTTCACTCGCGCGGAAGATATTCCGCGCCGAGACTTAAGGGTAATGTAGTCCCGGCTCTTCCGCTGCGAAGGCACTGTCACCATCGAAACCATGCCTCCACATATTTTCCTTCTTTACCAAAAAACCGCCTCACAATTTATCTGAAAAGATTATTTCCACAAGTTGACTTCTCACATTAAAATCAATTCTTTGTCCAGTTTTTAATTCTTATTTAATTCTAACGTCTTTTCATGATAAGTTGAATGATACTGTGTATTGTTTGCTTGGGGGATTTTCTCTTAGGATTATGAGAAGTGTTAAGGGGCCCAAAGCAGAGCCTCCTCTGCCTAAAAGACTTGGAGGAGTGTGAAGAGGGCTCTCAGAACACAAAGGGTGGAGTAGGGGGGAGAGGGGCAGTGGAGTGTGGATGATACTGGTGGGTCGGGAGGGTGTGAGGGTGAGGGGGTGAAGAGAGGGGATGGGGTGAGAGGGGTGGAGGGATGAGAGAGGGGTGTTGAAAGAGGGTGTTAGAGGGCAATTGGGGTGTGAGAGTTAGGATGTGTGTGGAGGCAAATCAGAGAAAACACAGAGACAGACATCGGAGGTGTTGATGAAGAGGAACGTGATTTGTAAATGACTACAGAGGTAATGGTGTTAGATTTGGCAGTGTATCCTGGAGCACACAGCCAGAGTGAGAGACACACATACAGACAAAGTTATAGACACAGACAAATATAGAAAACAGACAAACCCATACAAACATAATAGAAACCCATACAAACATGATAATAACATTACTAATACACAAACATGCAGACCCCACTTGGTAGACACACAAAGAAACACTCCCACAAACTTATATATACACAGACACAGTAACAGACAAACACATACACATACACACATACAAAAACATACACAAAGAAACACACGCCGACACACATACAAACAACACACATCGTGATCACACCGACACTAATAGAGGCACATGTACACAGACAAACTCCTATACACACAGAGGCACGCACCAAAACACTGATACAAACAAACAAAGTAACACACATAAACACAAACACAGACATAAAAATACAAACATACAGACACACAGACAAACAGACGCACCAACACAAACACACACACAAAGGATATGGGTCACACATTCATGTGTGTCAAAGTGTGCCTTGTACTGAGATGTTTGACAGCCATGGTACAACCAAGAAGGGATCGTTTTCAGACCTGAGCCCCTGGGTCGATACAGGAGTATGGTTTGTGCCTCAGGGGGTGACTGCGGAGTTTGATAATGGGGTTGGGCGTACTTGGTGTCATCACCAGGCCCTGCTTATCTCCCCACCCTTACCCCCTCCCCTACCCCCTCCTCTCTACTCCTGACACAACCCCCTATTCCTACTTTCCTACCCCTGACACAAACCCCTATCCCTGCCTCCTACCCCTAACCCAGCCAGCTTGCGACGTAACAGAAACATTCTGCAACCATACATTTTTACTCAGTCGCTTAAAACCTCATCAATTAGAACGTTATTATAACATTATTTTTTGGTGAGGTTAGGATGAAATCAAAACAGAACATTATAAGAACATACTGTTTAGGTTGAAGAACATAACCAGAATGTTATAGTAACGTCGCAATGCAACATCACAGCAGTAGCAAGAACCAACACAGAACGTTGCTGCAACATTATTATAACGTCACACTTTCGGCTGGGAACCCAGGCTCCTGCCCACTGCACCCCCCTCCAGCTTTCCACTTTCTACCCATGACCTCCCCATTGTACACATTGAATACACCGACACTCCAACAGGGAATACAGAATTCCTGAAAGGGAAGGGGGAAGGTCAGCATAAGGGCTGAGATGCGCAGCGGCCCGAAAGTTAAAATGAAGAAGCCCTTTTTCAAATAAATCACATGTTCTGAAAAGTCCTTATCATAGAGGAAAAGATTTATGGAATTGTCTAACTGTTCATTGTCCAAAATCTGAGAATACAGATGGTAGTTTTTAAAAAGAAGATTTTACCATGCCTTAGAATGTAAAACATTCTAACATTTTGTTATCACGTCATATATACATAATATCTATATCTTTATACCTTTTGGAAGATCATTGTCTTGTAATGAAACAGTTTGGAAATCAATGAAAGGAAAAAAAATAGGTCAAGTACTGACACTTCGGGTATTTGCGTGGAGGCTTGCAACGTATTTTGTTTCTTTGCCAAGTGAAAGTCCCCTCCAAAAGATGGTGGGGGGAGGGGGAGGGGCCCTATGGACCCCCCTTCCCCCCGATAGACATGCACACACTAGACCCGCCCCTATCCCTACACCTTCAACAACACTTTCCCCAAACTTCCCCCCCCCCTACTTCCCTTTCTCCTTGGCTGCCCTCCAGGCCCACCCTGGGCCTCCCCTACTCCACCTCCCGGCCCCCAGTACGGTCTGTGAGTAGCATACATAGAGTAGTGTTAGGGTCGGGCTAATGGGCCACAGCCCTCAACCTCCCGCTGCCTCCACGGCCCTCACAGAAATACACCAGCACAAAGTAGGTGTATTCTTCCGGCCCGACGCATACCGATTTGCAGTCGACTGGAGGCTGGGGTTTGGATTGTGTGGGTCACTTGGAGTTTTAAGGCATGTTCCCACTAGTTGACATTTACACTTTCAGCCAAATTTCAAAAGTTTTAAGATGCCCAGCCAGAGCCATGGACACTTGTGGGTGTACAGACCCACTATGTAAGGTATAACATGGTCAGACCTGAGGCCTCCCCTACTCCTACTCCCCGCCCCCAGTACGGTCTGTGAGTAGCATACGTAGAGTAGTGTTAGGGTCAGGCTAATGGGCCGCAGACCTCGACCTCCGACTGCCTCCACGGCCCTCACAGAAATACACCCACACAAAGTAGGTGTATTCTTCCGGCCCAACGCATACAGATCCACAGTCGACAATGGTTTAGGGTATGGCTAGTGTGGGTCACTTGGAGTTTTAAGGCCTGTACCCACTAGTTGATGTTTATACTTTCAACCAACAAATCCCACCCAAAGTAGGTGTAGCCTTCCAGCCGGACAAATACCGATCTGTGGTCGACAGTGGGTCGGGGGCTGGGTTTTGTGGGTCACTTCGAGTCTCAAAGCCTATACCCACTAGTTGACAGTAAATTTTACACTTTCAGCCAACAAATGAACACTAAAATTGTCTGAATCTTATCATAACCTGTCAATATCCTGTATGTTTTAAGCTGTCCAGCCAGAGCCATAGACACTTGTGGGTGTACGGACCCACTATGTAAGGTCAAACTTGGTAGAAATGCCCAAAGGCCTCCCCTACTCCAACTGCCGGCCCCCAGTACGGTTTGTGAGTAGCATACGTAGAGTAGTGTTAGGGTCGGGTTAATGGGCTGCAGCCCGGACCTCCAACTGCCTCCATGGCCTCACAGAAATACACCCGCACAAAGTAGGTGTATTCTTCCGGCCCGACGCATACCGATCCATGATATGGTTTGTGTAGGGTCACTCAAGCCAACTAGGCAACTTTTTTTCAATGAATCGGTAGTAAGTTTGGCCAATTTGTATGGTCTGGTGCTATACTGGTGCTATGCCTTAATTGATGTGTTTTAAAATAATGCCAATTTTTTGTTGTATCTCTTTTGTTGTTTTAGCATATTCAGTGGATTTTTAACACAGATTGCTAAGTTGACCCAATAAAAATCACCTAGTGGGCATAGTACTTCATACCCACTTTAGCGACGTGCTGACCATCAATCATATTTTTGAGAGATTGCCCTTCAGTATGCTGTATTCAAATGTATATTTGATCTGAAACGGTGCAAAATTGACCTATTATGGGAGCAGAATCGGCCAATTATAGCATTGATTACTAGTATGTATAGGGTTTTATTGTAGGAAAGTAGCTGCACTATGCCATTTGTAAGGTAGATTCGTACATGTCAAGGTGAAATACAAGTTCCAAAACATTCTGCCTTTAACGCTCTGTACATTACCTACAGTGGTGCTAATGCGAGAGATTTTTATTGGAAAACAGGGCAAACCGGTAATGCATAATGCTTCACTGTTTTTGGCAAGTAGGAAAGAGTGGATCAAATCCCACAGAAATACACACAACGATCAATGTGTGTTTCTGTGACCTGATTCTTATAAGTGACCTAACAAGACCCGTCTCCCGTCCCCGATCATGTCTGCACCTGATTGGCCAGGCACCTTTTGATCAGCGGCCCAGTGCCCTCTATTGGCTCGGCCAAGTAGTTACTTACTGTAGTCTAAATGGACCACAAGATACCAGCGGACTGCCTGGTTAGCCCTCAAGGCGTGCCGGGCACCAGCTCAGATGGCGGCGTAGGAATTTAGTTTGTACCCGGGGTAAAAAAAGGGCGGACTGAGGGGTTACAGGGCCATAGGATGGAGAGGTGCTACTTTTTGTGGGGTTTAATATTACTTTTTTATCATCGAAGGAATGTATAGAAAAAAGGCAGTCTTTCGAGGGAGTCACAGGCCATTTGATGAAGCGGAATGCTGTTTTTGGGGTTAGGTAGTACTTTTTTAACCATAGAAAATAAGCTAGAACTGTATAGAAAAAAACTGTCTTTATGGGAAACGACTACGTTTTTACCAGGACCACTCATGCAAGATGGACGCCTACACACGTTTTCCACAACTCTAGGTAACCATCGGCCCTCACCCAGAAGGGTTTACAGTGGGTTCGTAGAGAGAAAGGGCTGTTTGGAAGTAGGGAGAAGATGTCAGTGGGTCAAATGGATGTGTTTTATATGGTGAACATTCATTAAAAAAAAAGGCTGTGAGTCTTAATTACTTAAAAGAAGTATTGAGAGTTAAAGAAAAAACGAAAAACTGTAATGTGCTATAATCCGAGCCAAATAAACTTTAAACAACCTTTTGGCATCCCCAGTTTCTGTACAGCTGGTATACACAGATACACATTTCCCCAGTGTCACATACGCATAGATACGCCTCATTTTATGTACAGCTGAACTACAGATTCCCATGTTCCCAGGTCTGTCCACATACCACTACTAGCCCTGTGAGAACGCCACCAGACCCCCCTCATCAGCCTGGTAGCTGACTTGGTGGAGGTGATAGGCTTTGCATGACGGCCGTTCTCACGACCTTTGGGTCAGCTTCTATTGTGTACTGATGTAGGAAGCTGCAGGTTTGTGTAGGAACTTGTATCGTTAGGATCCCCGGAGGTCTTTACTGTTAAAATAGACAGTTTACTTGCATGTTTGCAGCTGGCAAAAATTGCAGTAAACTTACTGCACATGTGAGTTTGCGATAACAATATTAGATGCATATTCATATTACAATTATATATATTCTAATAAGGGTTTGAGGCTGGCACCCCTCTAGTTTTTGCCAAATTTAGATTTTTTTAATGTAAAAACCTAGCCCTCGGACGGGACGCCTCAAATCCTACTGTAGGGCACCCCCCCCCCTCCCCTCCCCCCTTTTTTTTTTTTCTAAATCTCTGGATTCGTACCTAAGATATCTTAGAAGGTGCCCTTAAATGCTATTGCATCTCAGTGTACAAGATGGATACATGTGCCATTTACACTAACTATACCTGCATTATGTCCTCCATATTACGGATACCGCTCCACTGGCAAAAGGCCAGGACACTGACCAGTAACCCGATAGGTGATGTTGGCATGTCTCTTACAAATACTGACCACATATACTGCGAATGGAGATGATTTCATAAAATGTCCATGAAATGACAAAGGGACAGGAGAGAAGTGGCTATTTTTCATAGAAAAGAAACTATGACAAATATTTCAGTGAAATTTGAATAACGTGAATAACGCTAAAATGCCAGTATTGGAAAAATGAATTGTTTACAGTAATTTATTTTCTTCTATATTTAGTACTTAGCAGGGAAGACTGGATTGGAGTTTTGAAGGTATTTATGTCCAATCGCTATTTCAAGTTTTTTCTTTTTTACCGCATTGCATCAAACGGAACCAATAACCTGATGAATAGACTATTTATACAATCTCCAATACAACAAAAACAATTCAATATGGGATTTATTGGATCCGTTTGAAGGTTGACGCTTTAAAATTGGCAATACCGTTATGAAACTGATCATGACATTGTCTCCGTGAAATTAATGTAACCTTTAAAACTGTCACTGTTTGCAAACCTCAGCGATAATGATACAGAAAAGTAAATTTCACAGGCACATTTTGACCTTGAAATTGTTTCTGGGGTCTTTAGAGAATATTTGCTAGGCAGAAAAGGCAGACCAAGGATATGTAGTTATAGTTTGTGAAGTTTAGTCTAGAGCTACGTCAGTACCTAAAGCTAAGTATGGTCGGCTCCCATAAGAAATAATTATTCACTATGATAATTTGTTGGCGATTTGAATATTAACACCAACCAATATTTTTTAGAAAATATTTTTTCAAGGCTAGAAACACTTTCCACGCTTCATTCTACATCACTTTAATGTACAGCAGGTGCTAACGTTACACAGTGCAAAAATGATTCTGTCAGCAATATCATCCAAATACAACGAGATATCATCTAAATATGTAAAACAAAATAACGTATTACACATAAAATACGTTTTCCTAATTCACATTCCGAACCTGTGAATCAACAATAGTGAAGTTGCAATAGTGAAGGAGTACAGGAGGCCCTATAGCCAGGAACATGTATATTGATATCCGCTGTCTGTACGACTAGCTCAACGCTGGTTATTATGCCGCAGTAATGTAATATCCATGGGCCCAGGGGCACTGGGTGGTCCAGGGAGGCCCTGACTTTGTACGGCATTTCTTTGTCTTCTCATTGTTTCTATGTATACGGCTCCTTTTGTATAAAGGGAATTTATTGCCTTATCACATCGCCACCTGCCGCTAAATGTGCCAGGGGTGTCCTCGGATTTCTTTGTAAGGAAAACTGAGACTGACCCGATGAACACTTGTTATGGGATAAAGGATAAAGGATTATGGAAAATGACATATAAAACCACTGTAGCGAGGGTACGGTTGCCAATATTGTATCATTTTCTATTAATAATGTCTATTAATAAATTGGCCATTCCTGTAGTATTAGCTATCCTATATTGTATGGTGAGAGGGGACTCATTGAGCGATTAAACTAAATTTTGATCGTTCTGACCAGTTCCACTGGTCGCTTATTTCTGGTCAAGAACGACCAGGAATTGTGTTCCCATTGAGCGATCCGACCAGAATTGTCCCAAAATGAGCGATTTCTTAAACAATATCTGGCAGTGTTAGATATTGGTCGCTGGCGCAATGTACCACAATGTACATGGGATTTAGGTCTATATAATTATTCATACTAAAATAAAATAATTGTTATTTCACATTATTATGGTTAATTCTGATATCTACTCTTGTTGATATTACGGAAGTATTGAAATTGCCATCTAGTGTTTTAATTTCGAATAAATTCAATGGCGTAATATAACAAATCAATCAACAGGAGTTTCAGAAAAGAAGTAGTACAGCCCATCGCTCGTATTGTCGACTTGACTGAGTCTGATAAAACGTCCGCAGCAATCTAGTATGTTGCGTGCACTGAGAGTTCTCTTACAATACAAAAAGATGGAAGCGGCCCTCTGATAGGCCGTTAAGTGTCACGTGGGCCATTCCGACCAATCACGTCCCCCTACACGAATCTCAGGGGCCCTTTTAAGTGCGATAGAAAATGTCTAACATGGCTTAAAGGGCGCAAGCAGATTAAACCGGGTGTGATCCCACTGTTGGGGGTTCCCTTTAACACGCACGGGGTCCCAATTAATCATGTACCACCAGGAGGCACTGCTGGAGGTTTTCGGGGAGGGGGACAGGGGGAAGGGGGCGCACGCCATCTCTCGGCGATTTCAGACACTGAGACGGGGCCCCTCGCGTGCGTGCCGTTAAATCAGGCGGGCTGAAGGAAAGGTTATTGTTGGTAAACGGCCCCACTGCCGCCCCTCCTTCTCCCCGGCCCCGTAACCCTTCCCACTCCTCTCACCCCTTCTCCAACGACTCCCATCGCTGTATTCCACTACCCGATTTTACTTACTTTTTCAGAAATCACCAAGGCAACAACGATTAAATCTAGGCACGTTATATATTATCAAGGTGTTAAATGCTGGAACAAATTTCCAGTACTGGCTCTCTCTGAAGTATTATTGTCTAAAACTAAAAGACTGTCTAAACCTGAAACGTTGTTTCCTTTTTTGTAACGAGTATGCAAAGTGGGATTTTGAACAGTGTATAATATCCTAAGATTGACCAGGCGCGGATTTAGGGGGGGGGGGGGCGCTCGTGCCAGGCGTGCGCCCTCTATTTTTTTAAACCAAATATTAAATGTTTTAATGTAAAATTCCTGCTATAGCACGCCCCCCCTTTCAAAATCCTGAATCCGCCCCTGAAATTTGTTATATATAAGCATTATCATGTTTTTTGTTCATGTGGTAAAACTTAGCTGAAAATGTTCTCTTTGTACTTTCTTTTTGTATTCAGGGGAGGGATTCTTATTAGTTTAATAATGTTATTATGTCTATATCACAATTAACCTGTATTGATATATAAATGAAAACAGACTATAAACCTAGTTGTATTCTTCTCAGGATGATAAACTTGATTAATAAATATCAATCGAAAGGATTTCATATTCTTTCTAATGAAATGTATCATGCAAGGAATAATTTCTTATTTCTAATAACAATTTAGAAATTTCAAAATTCCAGATGGAGAAAATCGCCTTGTGTAATGTGGGTTTTACCCTGACCTCTTCTGCACTCGCCGAGGCGACCCCTAGCGGCTTGCCAGCGTACCATGTCGTGTTGTGCCGGCGGCGATTCCCCCCTACCCCTACAGGTGCTCCTGGCAGCCCCCAAAAAACGTCATAAATATTTCTAGCACTGTCGCAACGAATCACATAAAAAGAAAACATATGGGATTATTCCCAGCCAAAATAATTTTCATCAGCCAAGGAAAATGTTGTGATAAGATCTTTTCTTGGAACGCAAACATGGGAAGTCTCAATGTGGCATTTCCATGTACTACTTACAGTCTATTTGTAGAAAGAGGGAATGGATCTGGGAGACTGACTCCAAGCTGATAACCTATAAACTCGCTTTCTGAATAAAGCTAATCATGGTAATTACAAGTCACATAATTATAACTAGGCCTATACATATATGATGTCGTTGACTTACAAAATAACAGATAATTTAGTAGGCTACAGATTGGTGATTCTTAACAGATCTGTTTAAAAAAAGTTCTAGGCAATCTGTCAATTTTTCCAAATCCAAAACATCAAAAGGCGTTAGACTGGAAGAATGCATCCCACATCTGTTCTATCTCAGATATGATCTGAGTAGTTTTGCGGACTAGATACTGGACCACAACGCTGGCCTGCCCAGTCCTATGGTGAGCTGGGCGATAAAAATGGATGTAACGTACTTAATGAGCGCGTGAAGACTATAAAGGGCGGCTGGGATTGGCGAGTACTTGAAGCGTTGCCCCCCTCCACTGACACCGCCATTAACACTGCATGAACTCTGATTGTAACCCGAGGCGTACGCATGCGCGGGGAACAGCCCTAGTTCCCGCGGTGCACGAGACAAGGCGAGATTGTGCGAGATGGCGGGTCAATTGGAGCTGGTCTCCGGGCGGTGTGGGTATCAAAGCCACGCCAGGCGCCAGGCACCAGCGGCGCCACCCCCACGCCATCTGGTGGGGGGAGCAGGAAGGACAATTTAGACTCTTTTAATGAGAACTGTCTGATAGTTAGATGGGAACTGTCTCTGATTTGGATACAGCACCGCGCGCCTGCCTCTCCATAGAAACGTCTGTTGGACGCTTGTTTCCGTCAGGTCATTACAATAATAAAAGTAGCCTTCCAGCACCAGCAAAAGACCAGTTAGAAGCCTGTCACCCCCACAGCCCGCTCTCACATAGTGACGCCACATTGACCGCCATGGCGGCTTGAGCAGGGCTTTGGTTTTGATTTTGATTTTGTCAAACTCCCCACCCCCTCTCCAGCCCCCGCCTCCCCGCCCGCCGTCTCCGCTGCTCGATTCCGCCGGCTGCGCGCGCAGACTAGATGACTTCCGCCGGGGACGCCGATAAGTTGACGGACAGGCGAATCGATGTAAAGGGGACGCTGCGGCGGTAGATAACATCCGGTGGGCGATAAAACAAGTCGTCGGCGATACTGACGGGCCGCTATCAGTCCCCCACCCAGCGTCCCTTTATCTGATCACGTGACGACGCCCCCTGCCGGCCGCCCGGCTCAACTGCCACTTCACCCCTGATGGGGAAGCACCTGATTCATCAGAGTGTTGGGGGAGGTGGGGGGAGGTGGGGGGAGGAGGGGGTTAGATGTGAGAGCAGGGGGTAGGCTGTCTCCTCTGCTGATTGTGGGGAGATTTAGACCCAGAGTAGGGGCCGGGGGAGGCTGGGGCTGGGTGGTTGTTAGGTTGTTAGGTTATACCTGGGGGATAAAGGAGGTTGTAGAACTGTGTCAGAAGAGCGGGGTTACTAGGTAGGACGATTCGTCAAGTTAGCACATATTTATTCCAATGCCATAAACCTAAGATCGGGACCAATGATGTATTACATTATCCACACTATAGGACCGGCCTTACATCAATATGGGTCTACAGACTCCGTTTTGCAGGTACAGGGACGGATCCAGGAGCAGATCCAAACCCAGGCAAGCAGAGACATAACAAGCGTGTTAAGCAACCATACTTTTTCAGTTAGTGTGCAGTCTGTCCAATTTTCAGGTAACAGTTACATTATTTTAGGTAAAGTTGAGACTCACTAAAAAAGAATGTAATAGTAACATTATGTTTTAGTGAAGTTGAGACCTTACTGATAAAGAATGTTATAATAATGTTATTACAATGTGGAAGAATGTTACAATAACGTTACAATAACATTGCAGTGTGACATCGCAACATTAGTCTCTAAAGACATATTTGGGTGCCATCAAAACAACGTAATAAGAACCAAGACAGAACTAAACAGAACGTTTCTGCAACGTTATGATAATGTCATATTCTTGCATGGGGTGGTTCCTGCCCCCAACCCCCCAACCTTTTTGGTGGAGACTTGTTGCACGCATGTGTGCAAATGTGCGACGTTTTAGTTGTTAGAGTTTAACTCCACTTTTCTGAAACTTTGTATCTGCCCCAGAGGTATCGCTACTCTGTGAGATAATAAAATATCCGCAATCTCTGATTGCAACCTTGTAATTTAACCGACGGCAGTTAGATGATTAAAGTCTCTGCCAGAGAAGTTAAAATCAAGATTACAAACACAGGGGCTGCTGCTATCTTTCCGTCACTCGGAATGAGAAGGAGGGAGATGGGGAGCGCGTCTGGGCCTGATTATATCCAGTCTGAGAAAAACATGTCAATATTCAGTCTTGGCAAGATTGTTTGGCTCTGACAAACCCAATCTTGAATTCCTAATATTCTGTGGAACTTGGAAGTCGAAGATAGTGCAAATAGATTGTGATCTTGCTAGAAAAGTTATAATATTCTCTAAGGTAACAAATTATCTATAATTCTTTCTTCTGTTAGATATGAAAACAGACAAAGTGTGCAACTGAATTATGTACCTTTCTCTGTTTGATTTAACCGAATAAAATTGTAATTGCATTTTATTCGGTAAAATTGTATTTTGATTTCAATTTCAATTGATGTGTTCCGTTACATTTAATGTTCTGGAGTCAAATCAAACCCAACAAAACGAGGAGCTGGATTTCATTACAACACCAAATACAGAAACACGTCGCATTCGTGTGCATTTTACCCCTGTTCCAGGGGCGGAAACAGGAATTCAGAAATGTCCCCAACCAAAAGGAGGGGGTCAGGACCCCCCTGAATCCCCTATCACCTGAATCCGCCCCGTCGTTCACACCAAAAGTAAAGGGGGTATTCCACTATACGAAATGGGCTGCGATATCAGTGTTATAGAAAAACGTGCATACAAGAGTGTTATATTGGTTAAAAAATGGCAATTTGGAGCATGTTACATATGTGTAACATAGAATTCTATCTGTAATATGTGCAATTTCCTTGCGACATCGTCATATCGCAGCCCATGTCGTATAGTGAAATACTGAGAAGTGAAAACACCTCTAGCGTTCACCCCCGTGCTCTCCCCTGTATTCTTCTCACGGACCGACAGTCATATTTTACAGGAGGTCAGCGGACGGACTGTGACAATGTGTTTAGATTTATGTCGATAATAGGCGCGGGTCAGGCAGTGCCCTGCTGGGGGGGGGGGGGGGGGGTCAGGATGATTTGGGGGAGGGGGGGGGGGGGTAGTCCACCTGGACAGGTAGAGCCCGATTCCCACAGAGCAATTTTGAATATTTTCCCTTTGAAACACCAAGGGTAGATACAGAATTTCCAAAGTTGAGGTTCAGCATGTAGGTTGAGTACTAAGATGGCAGGCATTTAAACGCACATGTGTGACTTTTGCCCCTCATTTTGTAGTTTAGGTGTCTACCAAAAGGGTGGGTGGGGGTGGGGTGGACCATCCCTCTCACATATTCTTCTCACGAACTGAATAATATTTAACAGGAGGTCAGTGGACAAATTGTAACAATGTGTTTAGATTTATGTCCGTTCATAATGAGAGCGAGTCGGTGCCTGCTGGGTTGGGGTTGGGGGGTTGGGGGGTTGGGGTCAGGGTGATTTGGTCAGGGGGGGGGGGGAGGGTTCCTGATGGCCCACCTGGACAGGAAGAGCCCAGTTCCCACAGAGCAATTTTGAATAGGCATACATTTTCCCTTTGAAAAATCAAGGGTAGATGCAGAATTTCCGAATAGGAGCTTCAGCATATAGGCTAAATACTAAAATGGCAGGCATTTAAACGCACATGTGTGACTTCTACCCCTAAAGTAATAGTTTAGGTGCACATGTGTGACTTCTACCCCTAAATTTATAGTTAAGGTGTGCACCAAAAGGGGGACTGGGTGTGGGGTGGGGTGGTCAGGACCCTTTCGACCATCCCTCCCCTGTATTCTTCTCACGAACCGAATAATATTTTTACAGGGGGGTAGTGGACGAAATGTGACAATGTGTTTAGATTTATGTTCGTTCATAATGGGCGTGGCTCAGCCAGCGCCCTTCTGGGGGGGGGGGGGGGGTACCTGGGTGCCCATCTAGACAAGTGAGGACCGTTTCCCATAGAACGATATTCAATAAATTGTTGCTTCAAAACATAAGGAGTAGATACAGTATTTCTGGAAGGGGATTGAGGCAGCATTATTTTAATACACACGCGCAGCTTTTATCCTCATTTTGTAATACAGGAGTCCACCAAATGAAAGATAATTTGTTCCCAACGAAAACTGAAATAAAGGTCTACAGATGACTCTTGGGGGTCCTGGTCCTATTTCTAGACGGACAGAGATACAACGTAAGGGAAATAAGTGATTTTAAATGACTTTGGAAAAAAATAATTGACTTTAGATGATTTGTCATTGGTAAATTCGTGCATTTATACAGTCGTTTACCATCGTTTACTGTGCCGACCTGTTAACTTAGTACGGTCTGACACAAATTTACATATTACCTCTGTACAGCCACAACGAGCCTTTGACACTAATCGGTCAGTTAAAATATACCACATTATAGCCGAATTATTTCTGTTGTTTAAATATATTTTTATCCTGATCTACTTCAACTCTCGGGAAGTAACAACTGGCTGTGCATGAGTCTTTTCCGCCATAGAACATCAGCTTCAAAGGGTGCTTGGATATGAGGTGGAATTGTTACCTAAAATGGCGGCTGTTGTAAAGACTCACATTGAAAAACAGTAGGTCTGGCCTGACAGACTGGGGTCAGTAGGGTGGGCAGGGCCACGCCTCCCAGGTGGGGATGACTAAGGTCCAGGTGTGAGCTTCACACACGGCTCACCTCAATGTCAGGTGTGTCTCAGGTGGGTCAAAACCTCCCTCTGTAACCTGACACTTCTCCCTTCACCCCTGCACAACCTCCCCCCCCGACCGATCTCTCCTCCCTCCCCCAGCACAATACCTCCTCCCCGATCCCTTAAAGGCCCTATTACCCTACATGGCCTGAGCTAAGATATTGGGGCAAGCTGAGTATTTCACAAAAGAATCCCAAGCAGGAGCAAAAGTATGATAATGTATGAAATTGTCAGTTTGGAGTATGTTACACATGAAAACACTGAGAATTGTGTCTCTAATATGTGTGACTTCTCTGCGCATGGGCGGATCCAGTGGAGGTCCAGGGGTCTTGACCCCCCTTTTAATGGGGACTTAAACTTGCCAAATAGAAAAAAAACCGTCCCACCATGCACGTGAATGCACACCGTTTTCCTACTTAGCCTATATGTGCCCCCACCCCCACCCCCACCCCCAACCTTTTCTAAATTCTGTGTCCGCCATTGCAGCGACTTTGTCATATCACAGCTCAAGTGTTGTAGTGTAATACCACCTTTATCCTCCACCTCTCCCAAACACCGACAGCTGCCATAATGTGTACCGCAGCTGTTCCACAGCGTGTCTATTCACACCAAAAAATGTCACCGTAAATATGTAAAAATCCAATTTATTCCGTCGGTAATTGATTCAGTGAAGGTCTGTGGTGTCAGTGGGTGGACACATTGATTGGTGTGGGAATTGGTCTCTGCTTTATGTCGCTGTAAACTGAGAGTCGGTTTATAGAACAAACTGACTTGTGAATAGAAATTTGCATCTAAATTAGGAGGTGCTTATTGGTAGTTGATAGCATCGCAATCAGTATCCTTCATCGCTATTCATCATATTCAAATAAGAGTTGACCGACTTGTTTAAAACGCAGTTTATTTTAGCTGATGTGTAAATGTGGTTGTCAGCACAGATATTGAATGTAGTTTCTTTATACAACATGTTTATTCTGACTTCAAAGAGTATTCAAATTGTTGGAAATATAAAAAATGGAAGAGGATTCGACACACAGTTAACAAATTGAACACAATACAGTTAGACAAGTTTCAAGCCCTTTGTACAAGAGGCAGGATGTGTTCTGCTTTTAATTACCAGGAATTAGGGAGGGGAGGAGCAGGGGAGAGTGGGAGTGGGTGGAGGCTCGGGGTAGTAGGGATGGGGCTGGAGGTTCCTTTAGCGGCTAGGCTATGGACAGGGAGTGGGAGGAGGGGTAGGAGGAGGGGCAGGGGTGGGAGGTTGGGGGTTTTAGGGGTGGGTGGAGGCTTTGGGATTGTAGGGGTGGGGCTGGGGGGGGGGTTGGCTTTGGGTTCCTGGAGTGGCTAGGCTACGGACAGACAGTGGGAGGAGGAGGAGGAGGGAGGAGGGAGAGGAGGGGGAGGAGGAGGGGGAGGAGGAGGGGAGAGGGCGGGAGGAAGGGCAGTAGCTGTAGTTTGTCACCTTAATTAAGGTGTCAACTGCAGCCTCTTACAAATCCCCCCTCATTACGAGAAGTGGCCCTCGCCGACCGAGCTACTCAGTGACTGGTAAAAACAGAGCCCTGGTAAGCTCCCTCACTGTGGGCCCAGCTCCCTATAAATCAAACTACCACACATCGGGAGAAATAGTACCCCAAGCTCCAAATAAATAAAGGGACAGTTACATCAAAGTCTGTTATACTGCCATACTTGTAAACGGTTAGTAAGAATTCAGCTCGATAAACCTATGTAGATCTAGATGGGACAGCAGACCCCAAGCTTCATGTAAAAGGCGGGTTACAACACCCCCATGGGGGTACCTAGGTGGGGCTTCTGCTCCTGGGAAGAATATATTCCACCAGTGGCCCATGATGATCATAAAAGGCGATGATTTCGGGGGGGGGGGGAGGCAGCACTGACCAAGTACCACCTCAAAACACCTTTTACACCCAGCACACTTCAATAAACTCCCGGTTAAGGGCCAGTAAGATTATGGTCGGGTAAACTCCGATATACCCCAATTCTCCTTATAAGTGGCGCATCTCGGGCCAAGTTTACAATGGATGATTTTAGGACGTTATGACCCGGTATTGCTTAGACAAAATGCACTGTTTTTGAAAAAAATATATGAAAAAGTGATACTACAAGAGAATAATTCTTAAACGAGATCTTCATTATTTCGTTTTTATGTACCGTAGCATTTGGACATTTGTGAGATGAATGCTATCCCATTTATAATTTCAACGAGTGTGAACTGGACTTCACATCCACTCCGACCCTAAAGACTGAGGCCACTTTCAGGGGTAGTAGGGGTACTGTTTCCTAGTCTTCTCCACTCTCTTTATTTTCAAAAGGGATTATTGCAACCCCATCCCGCCAGAACCGAACGGCGCAAGCGCGATAATACCTTACTAGATCCAAGCCGTTTGGAGCTGAACCCAGAAGAAACACCAGGTAGTGCAGTTTTCTAATTTACTCGTTAAACGGGTGGAGCATTTTTAACACAGAAGGGCTTTGGGTTAGTTTTTTCGACAAAAGCTCGTCCTGCAAACAGAGATAAAGTCTGGTCGGAAATAATAACAGCGGGGAGGACGCTGCCTCATTTTGCCCATTAATTTTAGAGGTACAGATAATAATAATTGAACTTCTTTTTTTGCTGGTTTTCATTTCAGAATGTTATTCCCAAATCAAAGCCCAGGCCAGAGAGTCTAATATTTCTAAGTTGGTGCAGATCAAAAAAGGAGTTTTGCTAGGACAGGCACTACCCGGAGAGGGGAGTTTTAATGGTTTTAGTCCTGCAGGAACCGGCCCACATGGAGAATAAATAATGCAAGCCATTACGTCTTCACAACTGATAAATATTTACGAGTTCCTCTGATGTTTCACTTCATCAAGAATCAAAACCCGTCCCAAACTACAAAAACAGCCGTGGCACGAATTACAACGCACTTTCGTGTCGTGTCTAAAATCGCGGAAATGATGGCTCGCTCTAAAACGCTACCAGTATTGACTAAAAGCACAAAAACAAACATAACTCGCTGCGAAAATAACCCGCCGTGCGAAATTGGTGGTTCAATATATCGATTTTGTAGGCAATTATTGTGAGTCTTAAGTTAATCCTTATTAAGGCCCCTAGTGGTAATGAGGGGATTAGTCGTCAAGGTCACGGAGAGGGGGCGATAATGGGGGTAGGTTGGTCAATGACACGGGCCGCTGGGCGATATTAGGTGATAATCGCCCGCTTAAGGCCGACCGGGACGCTTAGGCCACCCCGGGGGTTGATTAGATCAGGGGGAGCCTTGAGTGCCTCCTTTAACACCTATACTGCAGCCTATAGCAGGGCCATATAGCAGAGGGTAGGATAATATAGAACCTTAGATAGGCCTATAGCAGAGTATAATGAACCTCAAAGGGGCGTATCCAGCCCTAAAATCAAAGGGGGTTCCAGGTAAATCTAAGGGGGTTCCGACTTACATTTATGGCAAGAGTTCTTATATTTCATTTATCCTACTATTCACTATTTTGTGAAACCTAAGGGTGTACCAGACGCTCAGGAACTCCCCTGGCTACGCCATTACCTTAACTTTTAAGTCAAAAACCACTCAATCAGAGCTTGATTTTTTGTTATTAGGCCTATCTTTCGGGGAGCGGGAAGAATGACACACTATTAGATTAGGCTAACAGGAAAGGCTAACTGTGCATTTTGTTGGTGTAAGCGAGTTATTTCAATTTCACCACGTAGGCCTATATCGAAACACTATAGAGACTCAGAGCCATATTTCAATTTCTTCTCAATATGATTATGATGTTAATCCAGGGGCGGATCCAGAGATTTCCAAAGAGGGGGGGGGGGGGGTCACCCTGTTGTAAAATTTTCCACCGGGAATTTTACATTAATAAAATATCACTATAAACATATCATATACAAAAATTACAATTTTCACAATTTCGACCCAGATTTTTAAGCGGACTTTTCTTATTCAAAATCCGCTGGGAAGGTTTTCCCCCTCAAAAATCAAACCGTCAATGTTTGAGTGATGGTCCCTTCCCCCCGTCACTTTAAGAGGGATGGTGGCTCCATCTGGGTGACCGTCAGTCGGACGACTAACGAGGCCCCCGCACCTGCATCACGAAGTGGCCCTTCATCAAGCTGAGTGATTAATACAGATTCCGGGCCGCACCGGGTTACTTCCTCTACCTTAATTACGCTGAGCGATAATAGATGACATTCCCATTGTCAGTTACAATTGGTCCTGCCAGCCTCGAGATGTTCCAGGAAATATTGGATTTGAGTTTAATTTAAGATTCTTAATGGTTGCATTAGAAATAACAGTTTTTGATTCGAAAGTTATTACCAGGAATATTGGTGCTTCATATTAGGAAAGGGTATCAAGCATTTTTATGAAAATATTAAAAGAAATATAAAAAGTCATGGTTATTAAACCAAACTTAAAGAAAAGAGGCAAAGTCCTTTGTAAATAAAAGACCTTTCCTCAGGCTTGACCACTGTACACGGCAATAAAAGGGTCAGAGTTAAGGCTTGAGGGAGAGAGTCTTCAGGAAAGTATTTACCTTTACCTGCATATTTTATAGTAAATGGTATTATCAGAAAAATACAAACAAACGTCGCTAGAGACAGGTTGAAAGTAGAAACACTTTGAATGAACTGCAGCTACCAATATAACTCAGGGGGCTGCTGATGGATTTTGACGATTTTAGCTGCTGACAGGCTGGCGGCTGCTGACGAATTTTGATGTCAAAGTTAAAACCCGCTTTTAACGCCACCTCGGCAGGTCCAGTATTCTGACAATATTCAGACATAAACCGGGGGCGGATCCAGAGGGATGGATCCCCCCACCCTTTTGGTGGATCCAAATACTACAAAAAGGGAAAAAAATGCAAGCCATGCACCTGCGCACAAACATGCACCGTCTTAGTAAGCCTACTTAGCCTTTATGCTGATCCACACCCTTTCGGAAATGTATCCCCCCTGTAAACAATGAAAAATTTCTCGTACACCATTCACAAATAATAACGCTTATAGATATAACAGTGTGCTACTGGAAGAACATGCACTTACATGAAGTTGCCATTAAAAAAAAGAAGTCATCACTTTAAAGTGGTTGAAAGTAAACAACTACCACAGCAGCATCTCTACTCTCTATAGGCGGGCCACAGTCACAGTGCGGTCCATTGACTCTGGTACTATGACTGGGTGAAGATACTTTAAGGTGGTAGAGATCCGGCCCCACTCCGCCCCATCCATTACCCCGGGAGGCGGGGAGGGGAAGTGTTCTCACCCTGGAGGGGGAAGTGAGCGGCCTAACGAGCCCTGATGGCACCCGGCCGGGAGCAAGACGTATGGCTTCCCCAGTGATAAATCACGGCTCCAGGGGGCGCCCCTCCACGTCACCCACACTCACACATACTACTACCAACAATATTATAGTAACACGAAGATATGTAACTTCGACTTTTGAGTGGGACATCATCCACACTCACACATACTACTTCTAAAGGCCATATTACACTAGTGTGATATAGGCTCAATTCATCCCCAACACGTGCCAGACGCGTTCGGCAACGCAACCCAACGCGACCAGAAACCCGACGAGTTGTATAATTAGGGCTTAACAATATTATAACTACGCTAAGATATGTAACTCTGACGGCTGCATATGGATTTCCATGATGTTGTCCTCTCTCTCCACGCCCCCTGCAGTAAAGTATCTTCTTCAGTGCTAAATCACGGCTCCATGGGGCTCCCCTTTGCTTCACTGATGCTCATAAATACTATTAACAACGATATTATAGCGAAACTAAGGTAGATAACTCTGCGTACACATTTCATGTGATGTCGCCAATTGTAGCATCCTCTATGCGAGCCAATACAAACCTTTATGACTTGATTTCATTTTCCTGTTTTGTGATGTTATAGCGGGGTTGCTACCGTTACTTAAAAAGGGTTAACGAGAAACTTGTGTAACGGTTTGCACAGACTCTCATAGGGGGCGCCACTGTCAGGACGTCGACGGCAAAACGTCACGGATAGGGAATCTTATCTCGGACTTTCGTTGCTACTACTGCTCTGTTCTCCCCCATCCCCTTTGCCCTCCTGGCACCTTACACCTTACAGGGCCTGCTTCTATGGCCTTTGTAAAGTTCTTATAGTCTCCTGAAGCTTTCAGTGACTCTTTGGTGTGCCCTCCACCTGCCCTTTGCCTACTTTGTACTCTCTTTATACGTACTAATAATCTAATCTTGCCCCATGCTCCCTACCCTTTCATTTTTTCTCTCTTCTCTGTGTGTCATATGAGTGGGCACCTCAAAGAACAACCCAATATCATATCGCTAAAAATATGAAAAGATGCCATCCCATTACGTGCGCTATAGGTGCTGACTACACGTAGATTCGTATAACTGATCTTCAGGAGTACACTAGTCTTAATATTAGAGATGTTCAATAAAATGGAAATCTCATCAAACAGTCTATTATTAAGTACTTCGCTACTCATCATAAATACCAAGGCTGCAGATGCACTAGCTGATTTTGCTCCCAAACATCTGCAGTAGAAATACTGGTTAATCATAGACATGTTATATATCATAAGATAGGGTTTTTATTTTATTTCATTTAAAATGATATGTAAAATGCATGGCCTTTCACTACATTACCAGTAAAAACTTATGAGACACCAAATTATCAGCCCCCTTGTTGGGGTACCAGGTTGGGGCTTCTGCTCCTGGGAAGAATAATTGGCCCCCATCAGCCCCTGCTAATTGTAAAAGGTGATGATAAGGGGGACCCTGCACTAACCAAGTAGTTTATTTGGTTTAATTCCCAGTTGGTGTCTGGGTTCACTAAGGGATGAAGTACAGCAAAAATGATCTCCAGGTTTTGATCCCTTGCTGCTTGCCCACCCTGTCATCTTCATCTTATAGATACAATTGCCAAAGACTGACCTAGCCAAAACACGTGACAGAATTCAGAAAAGTCAAAATTCATCTTAACTTGTTTTCACCATGAAAATGACCCTGGCTGTTGGTATGGCAAAAACACATGCATCACTCACTCACTCCAAATTAGTGGCAGTCAGAATCACCTAGCAGAATACAGTCTAAACCTCTAGACCTTCAGATCAAACAATCCATTATACACATTGAGGTGTGCAGCCTACAGCTCCTGCCAATAATGTTTGTACCTTCAGGGCCCCCATACTCCCCACCTTTATGTATATATCTGCAGAGTAGGGGTGGGGGTTATATAAGGAGCGGACAGCCTGATTGCCCCCTAGGAGGCGCCCCGTGTCAATAAACACACGTCGGTACAGATTAACACAGATGACTGCCCACAGGATGTGGGGATCTGGCCGCTGACAGTAGATCTGTCAACTGGGGGGTGGGGTAGGGAGGGAGGGTGGAGGGGTGGGAGGAGAGGAAGGGGATTGGGGAGGGGCGGGGCGGGGAGGGGGGAAAGGGTTGGTGGGGGGGAGAAGGGGTGGGAGAGGGGGGAAGGAGAGGGGAGAAGGATTTGGGAGGGGAGGGGGTGGGGAGAGGGTCAGAAGAGAACGGGGAATGGGTAGGGAAGGGGGGGGGGAGAGGAGGAGGAGGGAGGGGGTGAGTAAAGGAGGAAAAGTGGAAGGGGAGGGAACAGTAGAGGGAAGGAGAAGGGTAGAGGGGAAGGGAAAGGTGCTGATGATTTTGTATTTGCTTGATTTTGAAATTGACAGCAAATGAGCAATGAGGGGGAGGGGGGGTGGAATGGGGATGCTGGAGGGTTGATGGGGGAGGGCAGAGAAGGGATGAGGGAGGGAGGAAGCGTAGGGAGGGGATATACTCCATTACAGCCTGACAGTTTTAGTGTGGGTGTTGGGGGTGGAAGACAGATCACACGTGGCCTGGGCGGCTGTCCCATGTGTTTCTCGGAGTTGTGTGTTCAATGGCTATTAAACAAACATAGTGTTTACTAGGAAAAGCTTGTATTTCTGATACAGATTTTGACGCTGGCAATTTTGTATTTGTTTGATTTTCTCAGTGAACATGGCACAAAATCATACATCCTTTATGCCATTCAAAAGGAAACGGTAAAACTTTTCTAGCGATATAATTGTAGCATGTGAATAATTAACCTTTATTCCCGCTACTGATTTTTTTTAATTAAAAGCAAAATCAGCATGTGGAGTAAAGGTTATATAATAGGTAATGGGATATATATATTTATTTTCAAAACCCAATGCACACTTATATGAATCACCATAATCTCCCAAAAAGATGATACTATGTATCGACAAATTTTTATAGTGATAATGAAAAGAAATGACATTGCAATAGCGCATACCGGAAAACAATCACTAGTAGCAATGCCTCACAATATTTGCAAACATAAGGGGTATAACATACATGACAATAGAATATGGAATAAGCTATGTTATGTGTACGGTTGGAAGAGGGTAGACCTTCAGGATCTTAGGCTAATACACTATGGTGTACTTAAGCGGATGCAGTACATTCAAAGTCAGAGTAGGAGTTACTTTGTTTCAACTCTGGCATCAGGCATCAAGCTAATTGCTTTCATTGTTTGTCCGACTATGCAATCTTATTACACTCCAGGCTGTAAGTAGGTGGGAGTGTAACTGTTACAACTACAAGAGAGCTGAGCACGGCTTGGGCAAGTCCATCAATTAGGGAGATGGAGACAGTGATCCGGGGAGGGGGGGCTGAAGGAGGCTTGTAGGGGGGAAATACATCTGTCTGACTTTATAACATTAGCTGAGATGTCTGCTACTTGTATGGGCACTCTGATTACTGTTCTACAATTCTTAAATGTTTCAAACATTTCAAGACGAGTTTGAAAGTGTATCAAGGACAAGTATCAGATTGTGATAAACATTGTAGAAGTATGTAAGATTTTACGGAACAAGTTTCGTATTGTTTTACATCCTTAGTTTCAACAAACCTCACAGAACAATTACCAAAGTGCAACAATGCTTGCAGGACAAGTGTCAAAGTATATCAAACATTGTAGAACAAGCATGAAAATTTAATAAACATACGAGGAAATTTAGCAAAATGTATCAAACATCACAAATCGAGTATCAAAGTGGGTCAAACAGTACAAGAGCAAGTTTCAAAGTGCATCAAACATCACAAAACAATTATCAAATTATATAAAATCCCTAAAGTGACCCAAAAACTACAGAGCAAGCCTTAAACTAGCCCTTGAGCTAATACCTAATTCACAGTCATACCTACAGTGTATCTATTCTGTTTGAAAAGTGCTTTCAGATTTGTCCGAAATCAAATAATTGCTTAATAATAACTTAATAAAATCATGAAGCTTAAAGTAGCGTTTAGGGGTCTTTTAAAAAATTACTAAACATAAATATTCATCATAACTAGCAACTAACATAAGAACAACAAAAAGATTTACAATCTGAGGAACTTACGGACTGGAAGTAATGTTTACAGGCCTATTCAAGATCCTCAAACATAAACATCTATCAAATGATCAATACGAATAACAAGTAACATAAGGACAATAAGAAGTGGGAAAACATATGGATGTTTCTAATGATGGCTGGGAGCTGCATCTTCAATTACTAGCTGAGTTTATACACGCGGACTAACCCACACTTTTGGCCTCCCTCGTACGTGCAGAACCAAAAGCCGCGTAGGTTACCTCTACTGTATGCTCGGACTAGAGACATCGCACTTATAATGATCCTTGTATACGCGGACATTATATCAAATAATTATTTATCATATCATCAACTGATTTAGAAACAATATTTAACTAGGGATCTATGCCCCTAAACCCGCTTTTTTCAAACAGGGGAGAACCTATATCTCTATAACTTCATCTCATGATTTAAAAAAGGTCCGCATAAAAAAGCATTCACTCTATATGCGACGGTTGTGCCGCGAGGTCCGCGCGTGTAACCAGTCTCTAAATTACCACCGGTGATGACGTACGCTCTCCATGATTGTTTGATGAACCAGTGGGAGCTTTTAATCAGCACATAAAAATGGAAATGAGAGAATGGTTGTGGAGAAACCATCCCTACAAATGGGTAATTATTGCCCTCTCTGTTTTTCTTAATTACATCCTGAACGTACATCTCATTCTCCTTTTTTTGTAACACGAGGCTTGAGGCTAAACTAAATCTCACATAATAAGAGCTTGATAAAGCTGTTGACAAAGAAAACGACCTTAAAAAGGCTCACACAAGGGATAAATATGGGCTGATGATCAAAAGTAAATAAACGCCGAGTAAGCATTCATGTGGTTAGACTAAATCTTGCTTTCAATCATCAAAATGTGTTTTGCAGGATTATGTAACTCATTGATACTGTTCTTTTAGCCGTAGTGAAGTCTTCCTCCTGCCTATATTTGTCCCAATGTTATTTGTGTATTGTTCTTCTCCCGTCCCGTCGTGTTTTTTTTTCTTATTTCCTTTGCTGCTCAGGTTACACTTTCGAATCTTACATCACATAAGGAGGGGCATAGATTTTGTCATGTCCAGATTAGTACAATTCTATGACGTTGACTACGCTTTTCATTGTATGCTACTTCTCCCAGATCGATGCTGAAAACTACCTCGATACCGACCCGACATAACTCATTCCTCTTTTCCCACGCAGCTATGTAAAACATCCTTAGATTAATAGAGACAGTTCTGTATACAGTCCTATTCACCCTCCAACCCTCAACCCAGTACGCAGTGCACTCTAAGGGCTGTGCAGTTCCAGAAGTTGTAAGTAGTATAGTGAATCCGTCCCCTGCTCACAGGCAGTAAGTAGTATAGTGAATATGCCCCTGCCCACAGGCAGTAAGTAGTATAGTGAATCTGTCTCCTGCCCACAGGCAGTAAGTAGTATAGTGAATCTGTCCCTGCCCACAGGGAGTAAGTAGTATAGTGAATCTGTCCCTGCCCACAGGCAGTAAGTAGTATAGTGAATCTGTCCCTGCCCACAGGCAGTAAGTAGTATAGTGAATATGTCCCTGCCCACAGGCAGTAAGTATTATAGTGAATTTGTCCCCTGCTCACAGGCAGTAAGTAGTAAAGTGAATCTGTCTTTGTTCACAGGCAGTAAGTAGTATAGTGAATCTGTCCCCTGCTCACAGGTAGTAAGTAGTATAGTGATTATGTCCCTGCCCACAGGCAGTAAGTAGTATAGTGAATCTGTCCCTGCCAACAGGCAGTAAGTAGTATAGTGAATCTGTCCCTGCCCACAGGCAGTAAGTAGTATAGTGAATCTGTCCCTACCCACAGGCAGTAAGTAGTATAGTGAATATGTCCCCACCCACAGGCAGTAAGTATTATAGGAAAACATACAGAGGTTGACAGTACAACCCTGAATACGAGGTGGGTGTCGAAAAATTACTGCCCGAGGCCGTTAAGCTGAGGGCAGTAATTTTTCTGACATCCTACCGAGTATTCAGGGTTGTACTGTCAACCGAGGTAAGTTTTCCTTATATTATATACCATATTTTGTAAGTTATAAGCAAAAGATAAAGGAAATTAGCAGTGGAGCAAAGTGGGCAGTATTCCAATGTATTGATTATGCACAGACTTTGACTGGTGTCAAGCAGTTTTCCCTAATATTCATTATTTTCTATTGAAGTAGGATTCTATCACTACCTCCATTTAATTAGACTGCATTATTTTGACTGAAATTAAAAAAATAATCATGCAAATCCATTCAGAATTCACAAAACAAGGAGAAAAACATTTCACACAGTAAAGCAAGGTGGGCAGTATACATGAATACTGCCCACTGCGCCAATACACCAAAAATACTGAATGGCAGTGTCCAGTTAGTATTCGTCATGTATTTTGGCATTGGTATATAATATTATAGTGAATCTGTCCCCCGCCCACAGGCAGTAAGTAGAATAGTGAATATGTCCCTGCCCACAGGCAGTAAGTAGTATAGTGAATATGTCCCTGCCCACAGGCTTTAAGTAGTATAGTGATTATGTCCCTGCCCACAGGCTTTAAGTAGTATAGTGAATCTGTCCCTTGTCCGAAGGCAGTAAGTAGTATAGTGAATCTGTCCCCTGCTCACAGGCTGTAAGTAGTATAACGATTCTGTCCCCTTTCCAGAGGCAGTAAGTAGTATAGTGAATCTGTCCCCTTCCCCGGGCAGCCCGGTGCCTTTTGTCGACTCTGGCCCTGGCCTGTGATCATAGCCCGGCCCTTTACTTACATCTCGGCCGGCTATTAGGACTGCACTGCCCTCAGAAAGTCAAGGCAGTCCCTAGGGCTTAGGGGGTGTTGTATAGGATAGGAAGGTTGGAAATAGCTCAATTGTTTCCTATTGTAAAGGGTTGGAGTGATAGTTCACCACTTAGATGTCTTTCTTTCGCTACATTACTACCTTACTATGAGAAGCTTCAGATGGTTTGCGATAATACTAATTGCAGATAATTATGAAATAATCTGGCATCAATAGCGTGGTTTTGGAGGGCATGTGTAATGCTAATGTCCAATGAGGTAGCAGGATATGTTTTCAAATGTTAGACACAAAGGGAAATTATTTATTGTTTTTAGCCTCGCATAACAGTCTCGCCAGCTGTAAAGTGAAATTTACAGTCATGTTTGTGACAATATCTTTCACGTTTTGATGAAGTCTCAATAGCGTAGTATGATGGAAGGTACAAGCTAGACTATAGTATAAGATGTGTTGATGACATGTCAGAGACACATAATAGAAATGTAACCAGATACAAATCAATGTCTTCATCCAACCCTTAATCTTTTGTAATTATGAATAATGTACACATAATAACATCATTTCGTGAATCATTGTAAATCGGCAAAATGAGAATTTGAAATTGCTTTGATTCCTGTAATCACAATAAGCCTTCAGTACAATCCAATTAATATCACAAGACATGAATATAACTTAAGGTACATTTTGTGTATGGATAATTTCAAGCAGTCATCACATCATTAAAGTCGGAGTCACTGGGATGTATGGCTACTGTCATTAAACAAACCACTAAACACTTCTTACTGATCTGGTATTCAGCTCTGTGGCAGGAGGCATGTGTACCCAACCTCTGGGGGAGAGTGTACACCTCGGGGCTGAGACTGTGACCGGGGGCTTTCAGAAACACATCCCAGCCTTGCCCCGCGGTCAGCCGACTTCTCGGCCGCGTTCGGAAATTTCACCTATCCAGATCCACAAAGTGAAAGCAGCGGATGATAAGATGAATGTTATATGAACCACAAACAATTGGATTTGTGTAAACAACCCAGTTCTACAAATATATACATGTATTGAAAACAAGCTTTAGCTTACTATTTCATGAGAACACAAACAAATTTAATAAGATATTTGTTGCGTTTGTGTCCATTTTTAAGCATAGATATAAATATTCCATAGAGAAATGTTTTCCTATGAACCATCTATGACGACAGAACGGAGGCAAGCCTAGAGAATAAGTGCACCTGGGGAAATCGTGATTTAAAGAAAGATATTCCAATTTAACAAACTAATTTTCCAATTTAACATCTGCTTTTAGTTACATACAATTATAATAAGTAGATCAGACAAACCCTTCAGTAAGAAGCATAAGGATTAACCAAATTACTGTATCATCACGCCAACTGCCTAGAGCTTTCACACGGTAATAAGATTGGAGACGTAGCTGCAATCTGTTAACTTGTGTATTTCCACCTATTTCTAGCGACTCTCCGCTGAGGGCCAGCCTTGTCGGCGGTTATCAAATATTCATGAATCGATTTTACATTCCGAATTATACCGGAGCTTGGCACTGATTTGCATGTCGCCGGAAGTCGATTGTGCCGACTTCTGGTTTTATGTTTCAATGTCGCTGATTCGGTAACAACCAGAATGTATGCATGTTTGTGTTTGGAATTTCCGCCTAGGTATAATGATTACACGAGCAGTTAGATTTATTGACGCGTGTGTGTATGGGTATTCTCATAGTGCCTCATGAGTTAAATCAACTGCATACTCCCACCATTAATTTTGACAAATCTGTAAATCAACCTAACGTTACTTTATTTTGCAGTTCGCTCTACATTACAGCACACGCGTTTTTAAGTTCATTCCAACAATAAAACTAAACGGTTTGTGTTAGAATTTAACACATAAAAGCAATGCATTCTTCTGGATTTTAGTTACAGAGAAATTTCATCATATCCATAATGTAAATTCTAAAGATTAATTTTAAATTTACCTTTTTAAAAACAATGTAACAATGGTGTATACAGGATCCATTGGTTTATGACAAGTTATTTACGGTTTAGACCAAATGTGATCTCTTAATCTAACTAGCCATGCAGTAAAACCCTAGCTCCATTCCCAGCCAAAGTTGCAAACTTGCAGAATGTTCTCACAACACCACAAAACGTTTTCGAAGCGTCACAAAATGTTACTGTTTCGTCGTTGATTGGGGTGAGTTGTCGTGGACATTTCCGAACGCGCCCGTCCAGTGGGCCGGGGTGTCCAGTACAGAAGCCGGCTTACACCCGCCTGTAGGAGGGCTTTGTAGAGGAGACCTCTGGATCCCTTTTAACCTCACCCCCCATACCACCCCCCTAGAGCCCCAAACCCACTAGGCTGAAAAGATGTACAAATCGGTCGACTACAACCAAAAAGAATCAGCAGATTTTTGCGCCGATTTGGTTCACCAATCAGTATTGAAATATGCATGTTTGATGTGAATCATTGCTAAAATTGGCTGTTTATTCAGGTAAAATTGGCCAAATTTAATGCCAATCAGTTGGTTGACTTTACTCAATTTCACCTAGTGGGTATGGTGCTTTAGCCCCCCCCCCACCCAGCCACTGTATGGAGCGATAGGGGCATTTTCAGCATTTCTGTGCATGTAGTGTTTGTCATATGTTGTCTTACCATTATTCAACTGTCACATTAGGAATGACTATCATATGAGGTTGTTTAAGGGTGATTGAATCCCCATACCCACTAAGTGAATATGGCAAAGTCGGCCTACTTATTGGCGCTAAAATTGACTGATTCTTTAAGAAAAATCAAATGATTTGCGCACTCATACGGGTTCATTTACTTCCCATGCTGCTTAGGCATAGTATGAGAAGGACGGGCATTTGAGAGAGCAGTACTATGTCCACCGCTGCTTGGAGCTAGGTAGCTGACCTGCCAGCATCCAGACCCTACCCAGTTCAATATCAATGTTCTCTCCTTGACCCATCACGTCATCCACTAAGTGTATCCCTAAAGATATTCCTAAACAATAAGATATTTGACATGATTATGACAGGGAGCTGCCAGGGGATGGGCGGGTTTGGGGGGAAGCTCAGAAAAATAAGTTGGGGCTCTCTTCTTTGCATTCCCAGCCAGCTTTCAGCGTAACAGAAATATTCTGCGTCAGTTTGTTATTTACTAAGATGGCATGGAACAATTACGTTACTGATGGTGAGCTTGAAACCTCACCAAATCAGAATGTTATTATAACAGTATTTTTGGTGAGGTTAGGATGAAACCAAAACATTACGTAATAAGAACATTCTGTCAGGGTTGAAGGACATAACCAGAACCTTGTAATAACACCACAGTGCAACGTTATGACAGTACCTTGCAGCAACGTAATTGGGAGTCATCAAAATAATGTAACAAGAACCAAATATAGAACCAACCAGAATGTTGCTGCAACGTTATAACAACGTCACATCCTTGGCTGGTGTGCCGCTGGGAAGGGATAGCTCAGATCGAGTGTGGACAACATCTCAAGTGATTCAGGTAGTAAGATATCAACCTATCCATCCCAACTGTTGCCCGCCGCTTTCGACTGGCCCGGCTAGACTACCTGCCAGTATACATTTTCACATGACATAATTATGCCATTTTCTGAATGCAATATGTCAATTAACATAGATTAAATTATATGAATGACTCACTAGAACGAACACGTTATCAAAGAAAAGACTTTATCAAAAAGTGGTCGCATGTTATATGATGCACATGTCATATCCCTCGGTGTCAGTACATGCCCCATTAATGTCAGATTGGACCGCAGAGAGGGTACATCTGTCTGTTATGAATTAAAAACGTCAAGATGTTTATCCAATTAGTCTTCAGACTTGCTGCGGTACTTCCACTGGTGACAGGGCGGAGTGGGTGGAGTACAGTCTGTTATAAGGGGTGGTGGTAAGTGTTCCCCTTACCACAAATGACATACCTCCCAGAACCCCTCCCCCCTCCCCCGGAGATGGGAGCGAGGCTGGGGGTCAGGTGACAGCAGGTCCTTGGTTGCCATGGTGACCCTGGTAATGACGTCAAATGTCACGGGTACCAGCTAAGGGTCGATCTTCTCCACTCGTAATTTGACGGCACCTCATGAACGGTTTGGTCTTGCGTATAACCTTTCTTTGGAGCAACTGGTTGTTTTCTACACAAAAGGTAGAGTTGCTGAGGATATTTAGGTTTCTGAGTACAATGCCAAGGGGACAGGACGCACATTTAAAACCGATCGAGGCTATAGTACCATGTGCACAATCAGTTTAATGCTACCATAGTAAAATCCATGGCATTGTTGCTCCTCAGGTAAATTGAATTGTGATTAGAGTATATATAATATGACTCCACAATGTCCTCCCACATTAGATATATTAGTTATATATGTTTCATAGATAGTGTAGGTAACCTCAAGGTTTTAGATTCAAATACGTATAACGACAATTGGGTACACGAGATGTACTATGTTGAATGATTAGAATTTACGGAGATACCTATGATGTTCCTCCAACCTAATGGGTTTTCCATTCACACACAGATATACATATATTTCTATTTTGGCGCATAGCGATATGTATCCCAAAATGTCAGGTCAAGCCACAGAGGGATGGGCAGGCCGCCAAATTACACTGCAGCACGCACCCAGACTGACTGAGACGTCTATGTGGTGGGGTTTGACCTCTAACCACGGCCTTCTTAATCTGTCAGTAAACAGCTACATGATGGTCCCCTCGCCCAGACTGACTGAGACGTCTATGTGGTGGGGGTTGACCTCTAACCACGGCCTTCTTTATCTGTCAGTCCACCTCTACATGACGGTCCCCTCGCCCAGACTGACTGAGACGTCTATGTGGTGGGGGTTGACCTCTAACCACGGCCTTCTTTATCTGTCAGTCCCCCTCTACATGACGGTCCCCTCGCCCAGACTGACTGAGACGTCTATGTGGTGGGGGTTGACCTCTAACCACGGCCTTCTTTATCTGTCAGTCCACCTCTACATGACGGTACCCTCGCCCAGACTGACTGAGATGTCTATGTGGTGGGGGTTGACCTCTAACCACGGCCTTCTTTATCTGTCAGTCCGTCTCTACATGAGCCGAGGGCCTCCTCAACAGGGGCCTCCACTCCCCTTGACCTGCTCGGGCTCTTAGAGCGTCAAACCTTGTACCCACTCGGTGATTTTGATAGACCTATATGGCCAAATCATAGGGCTATATCGACGTTGTGCAGACGTAGTCGCGTGATCATATTTTGATATGCTCACCATGTGCTCATCACACCCACGTAGCTTCTAGGTCTTAAATCTATAAATCATGAATAATAAAAGAACCTTATTTGACTTAGTCTGATTATATCAGCTAGATTGAGTATAAACAATCGTTCCAGATGTATCAAACTTCTTCAAAATAGAACTTTTAAAATGATCACCCATATGGTGCCAATACCCTTCTGGGAGTTTTGACCCGTCTGCTCAAAGTCTAATAGACGACTTGTGATAATACTAATTATAGACAACTATCTAATAGTTAAAGGGAACAGTGCAAACAGTCATCTGTGATTCAGAATCCCACCAGTTTTTATATAATCACCACTTGTCTATAATCCACTGTCTATCTTCATAGGGTAGAGAGGGATATGTCTAAAATCTGCATTACAAGGTATCAGCCTCCACCAAACAAAAGGGGCACCAGAGGGATGGTTAGAGGGGACAGACAGTCATGTATAGAGCTCTGCCTGCAGCCAAAAGGGGGAGAGAGACCTCCCAAAGAGAGCGCAAAGCGCCACAGATCATACCCTGCTTGTATGTGAAAACTGCGCCCGCTTCAAGGACATGGCGTTCTGACGGTATACCGATAGACCCTGTGTGTCAGTGCCAGCTTAGGGCCTGTGTGTCAGTGGTAGGGTATAGGCAGGGAAGTGGGCCAGGCAGCCACAGCATGGAAACATGGAAAAGGGGAAATCAGCAGACAGGGAGAAACAGGAAATGCATCGTCACATCCCTAATCTTCTGACATAGGATTTTTATAATGCGTTTTCAGCTTGACGTCAAGCTAAACGTATACACAGATCTTGCATAGATTTACAATTCGATCGAGTAGAGATGTTTTTGACTCTGGAATAACATTCTGTCCCCAAAAACGTCAAAAAGGCCATTCCGTAGAAATTTCACGATAATCCTGCTCAGAATACGATCTTATATCGAAAAATGTTATTGCCATATCGTCTTTTCTTTTCACTTTTTTAATCAAACTTTTAAAACTATGTAGCATCCTTCCTTCGTCACATACATATATTTCATGAAGTACTCTGTGTGAAAAAATATTTTTAAGACTGCAATATTTTGGAATTGTTGGCACAATACTACCGCAAGGCCCTAGCGATAATTTTTTGAGTATCATGATTTCTTTTATGGACGCAATAATTATCCCAAAGGTTCTATGGGAAGCTATACTTCTATCCTATTCGGATTGATAACAGCATAGGGTGTATGGAGGAACACTGTCTTATGTCTGAAAACAAAAGATGGTCGTACACTAACCCGGGACTGTGTGGAAGATGGACTATGCCAGACATAAAGACACTTGTAAAACATACAATTTTTAGTGAAAAAGGGGCCATTAAACATGTTGGGTGAATAGGGAATGAACAAAAATACGCCTATTCATTAGCAAAACTGTATAGACACAGAGATGAGTAGGGTACCCTACACATAATATCCATCTCCCAGAAACAGCCCTGTCTAGGAGGGACAGGCAGCTACCCACACTATTGATAATCCATGTCGAGTCCCCGAAGTGCCTGAACAGACAGTCATCTCGGCCCGTCCCCCAGAAGGGCCCGTGTTATCGTACCGACGGCTCGATGGTGATATTCTAAGGGCGTCCCGTCATTTCCTGACCCCTCAGCGTCCCTCCACATCCGGGCACCTCCCTTACCATGATCCCTGCAGACCCCCATCTTCTGCTCCGACTGACTCGGCCTTTAGGGACAAGGTAAGATAACGACTGTGGGATGGAGCGCCTCCTTTGTTAGGCTTCTGTCAGTCAAATGTCACACCTTGTGTTCCTGCGGTATGACAGGGCGAAGGGAGAAGTCATTATTCTGTTAGACGTCTTAGGGATTATTACCCGCTGGTTCGCTATGAAGGGCGTATTCTGGGAAGGTCGTATTATAATAAGATGGACCGCAGGGGGGCGTCCGAGGGTGGCTGTGCGACTTATAGGGGATCATCACATACCGAGGATGAAGCCCGAGGTTTGTGCGATCCCCATGGGTCGTACAGCCACACGAGGACAACCCCAAAGGTGCTTCTTTATTTTTTCACCCAAACAAAATTTCGAAATATTTTTAAAAAGATTGTGAACTCAAGGAGTCCACACTGAGCTGTAGGTACAGCTTGGCAATGTGACCTGCACTCAATACGCACCGCTCACTGGCCGTGCGGGTGATAAAGGCACACAATATGCACCGCCTTAGGGTGAGGGCACTCCCAGTTCTAAATAGCTATATCATACAAAAAAACATAAGGGTCGTCCTTTGCATTCTGTACGACCCAAAACGGCTGTCCATGGGTCGTACAGTGCCCTTTTTACGTTCCCCATGGCTAGTCTTGTCATTACGCGTTAACTCTTGGAATAACATAAGTGTTTGTTATAGTATATATGTAACGTTTATCATTTCATCAACTGACCGTGCATATTGAACATGTTCCTTCAGTTACACTTTTGTACAAGTACAGTTTTTTCTCACAAGAGTATGCATTAAAACATATATTGCTACTGAAAAACACTGAAGTGCAAACACAGGACAGTAACGCATAATCTTCTTTATGATCAATATGGATGAAATTTCTGTAAAACAACCACCAATGATACTACGGACAATACATTTTACTGTGAAACAACACCTAGTTAAAACAATAATTCCTGCTGGTTCATTCAAAACATTCATATAATGCGTGTCTGTCCATACAGAGAAACAGGAGGTAAAACACAGATAAGTCACGATACAGTTGGCTTAAAAGCACCAGGTCATTATCAGTGAGCCCCCATGTGTGTTTATGTCAAGGTAATACTTGATGTATGGTGACGGTTGTCCCCAGGGCCTCATACACACTTCACCAACTCCATTGTAGTTCAAACCATGCAGGCTCATTATGTCCTTTGCAGCTTATTAACGATCATGCATTGTGTTGAAATAAATAATAATCTAGATGCAGACCTGTACAATGTTCTCTTGCGTTAGTAAATGTTGGTTTTCATGTATGTTAATATTTATCAAACTTTAGGCAAACTTTAGGCATTAAGACCATGTGGACTTGACTTGACATTTTACTCCCCCCCCCATTTCCAATGGTCAGAATTATTGTTTCGATTAGCAATAAGAAAAATATAACACCAATAATTTCAAACCCTTTATTGTAGTAAAATACAACATTTTGCTTTGCCAGCTAACTTGTAAATGTAAACTCACTAAAGAGAGATGGGATTATGCTTTGCCGAACATGAAAGATGTCAATTGTGTCTATTCCAGTGACCTGGAGTCTTGGGAACCTTATATCAGGTATTTTGTCCAACTATTATTGTCCAACCCTAGTACATGCACAATGTGGGATGGGCTTATTTATGACAAGTCTAACAGTCCATGACTTCAGACAGTGGCGTCTGTTCTAATGATGGATATTTCATTAGTCCTTCGCTGGTGTCTGGCAGGCTGCCTGAGACGTGGTAGTGCAGCAGGTCAGGAACCAGCGGATGATGACGTCACGAGGTCACGAGGTCACGTGTGACCCTGACAGAGTCCAGAGTCTGTCTGTGCGTCCTGACCCCCATCAGGAGGGGGTCCCCGGCCACCCTGAGTGGGGTCGGGACCCCTCTGATCAGCCTGACCCCCACAGCCCCACCCACTACCCCCAGGGGGTAGAACTACGTGAGTTATGGTGGGTGGCTTGGAGCCCCATACCCACTAAAGCCCTGTTTCCACCAGCCGATTTTACTACCGATCTGTTGTCCATAAATTTAAGTCCATAAAGTATTTTTAATCTCACAGGCGATTTTTCTTGTTGAAAACATGAGTAAAATATTGTAAGGGAATACAACCTTTAGCGGTTTATTCTAGAGATGTTATATATCATAAGAAATGTTTTTAACTCTACTTCGAATGGTGTGTAACTTGTAAATGGTTCCTGTAACATGCACATTGCAAATTTAGAAATTACCAAATTTCCAGTCGTATAACCAGTGTAATCCCGGCTTTAGTAGAGGGGCCGTTGGGCTTACACCAGGGACAAGGGAGTCTCATATAAAACAACGTCCGGGGACACCATCGCCGGGCTTAAGTCCATTTGCCGGCTTCCCGACGATAACAAATAGAGTAGCGGTGGGGAGCGTGTTTAAATCCTCGTTAGTTTGCGTCCATAATACCATCTCTTTATCATAGTTCTTCCCCTTTGGCCTCCTCTAAAAGCCATCCAAGAGGACAGCCAATGGATTTTGCATAAACCAAAATATAAACTTGACGCCTGACTTAGAAAGAACCTCTATAGTAGACGGCGGTTGGTAGGGAAGAGCAGCGCCGATTGATGCTTCTGTATTTTTTATTTGTTTAAAAAAGTTATTTATTAAGTGAATCATTCCAGGGTTGCCCCTGGTTTTCGGTGATATTACAACAATAAAGTGTAGTAAATACACATTTCAGGTGTAAATTATAAGTATGTACATCAAGATCAGTACAATAAATATTGGACCTAATAAAGTAGATCAATGTAGACACAGTATCTGTGTTTGAGCAGATTCATAAATTCATTGACACAGGCTGCAAATTGTACATCATGGCATAGTTCATCCCAAATGATTGTCCCTTTATAAAATGCACTATTCTGGAACTTTGTGTTCATTTTTGTTGGGGCAATAAACTGTTTCTTATTAGCCAATCTAGTTTCTCTTACTGGAACAATTAACACATCATCTTTCACATCTCAGGGTATTTTTATTTGAACATCTTGGAGATGTGGTTTCCTGGACCTTTTAAAGGGGTTCAAATACAGTATGGCCGTGTACTTGTTTTAGTTAAACAAAAGACCAAATAAGAGAAGATGGTTTAGTATGTTGCTTGCTCCTCAGGCATGCACTGTAACCCCAGCCAAGCATATGACGTTATTATAAGCAATTGGAAAAGCAGCAATGTTCTGTTTGAATCTGTATTGGTTCTTGTTACATTATTTAAATGGCTCCCAATAACGTTGCTGCAATGCACTGCTGTGGCGTTGCACTGCAATGTTATCATAACATTCTGGTGACGTTCTTCAATCTAATCAGAATGTCCTTATAACGTTCAAGTTATAACTTGGCTGAGACAGCAATGCGCTTATGTATACATTGCATTCTAACCCATTTCGATGAGCTGCTTTGCTCCAGAGTTTCATCTTAAAACCATCACCCTGCTGCAACAAGTTAAATGGAAAGCATTTTACTAAAGCCTCTCCAATTCTATCTATTTCCCTCTTAGTTCAACTACCCACAACACACATAGAGGGTCCCTTTGGGTCCGACCAACATTTGCCCATTTTTCAGGGAGACTATATACTAAAAATGTACAAATCCATATTTTATAAATTCAAAATCAATGCATTATCATCTGATGGCCTTTGTCATTTCAAAATGCCTGTAGGATTAAGTATAACTGTTCCAAATTATATGAATAACATGGCGGACAAAATGTCCTGGACGTCCCATTTCCCACAGATACAGCCAGCGTATACGTTTCTCTGACCTTTCATATAGGGACTCTCCTGGGCTGGCGTGCTGGTCGAAAGGTGGAGCAGGGGGTACGGCCTGTAGGGTGAGGTATGGGTAGGGTAATGGAGACCAGTGGCCGAGAAAATGGATACATTAGCTCACTGACACCCTGCCAGTTGAGGCTGCCTCGTCAAATAGACGCCACTCCTGGAGAATATGGAGAGCTGCACTCACTTAGACAGGTCAGCCCTAGTTCCACTGCTCAACAATTGAGTTTGGTTTGTTAAGTTGAGTTGGCCTCAGTCTTAAGGGCCATACCCACTAAGCAACCTTAGCAGCAATGGACAATGGCTAAAATCAGCTGATTCCTATAATTGCCTGTTGGTATGCCATAATGAAATGTGTGATTTTGATCTGAATCGGTGATATGGCCGACTCTAGACTTGAAATCGGCCAATCTTAGCACCGATGAGTCGGCAGATTGTGTAAATGTGCCCTAGTGGGTATGGGGCTTTACAGTGGAGCTGGAATTATGACTAGAGGAGAAGACTTTTGCAATTAATGATCTATTGGGTTGCGCATTGTGATTTGATGAATCTGTATGACTCGATCGTCTGGTCTTAGGGACCATACCCACTAAGTGACTCTAGTGGCGATGGGTGACAAGCACGAGCCATGGGCAACAGGGAGAATCGGTATCGGCATCGCTGGGCGACTGTCATATCAAGCAATATCGATATTTTTCCGGCAATTTTTCTTGCGATCCCATCAGCCATTGGCTCTCAACCGTCACTGAGTACTCACACCATACCCATGTGGAATCACCCGATAATTGGGATTGTCCAGTGATTGTGCAGTGAATTTGACGGCTGTGCCCTTGCCTGGCTATGGTTAAATCACCTAGTGTGTATGGGGCTTGAGAGGGTGATACAGTATAGCTTTGTACATATTTTACTATACCCCATATGAATGAATATTGGCTCATTGCTTATGACATGGAGCAGTTTCTCTGCTAAGACCATACAGATCTTGCTCTGGTACTTCTTTGAGCTATGACAGTCGAGTTGAGTTTAGTTGAGCAGTGGAGCCGGGGCTCCAGGATAAAAAATGCTCTTTTAAATTGGATATGAGCCGATACATCACCTGCGTGCGCATACAGTCGGTCGGCCGTGAAGTGCGACATCTAGTGGAGTCCGACTAAAACAAAGACTGCCACATTAATAAAGCCGGAATCCCTGGGGTCAGCATTTTAAAGGAAAAAGACCACCAGAGTCTATTCTAGACGAGACATTTCATTGTATGCAAGTAGGCTACTCACAATAAAATGCAGGAAATCTTATACAATAACAACAGCTAAGTTTCAATATGTTCGCATGTCTTTCATGAAACTATCATAGTTAATGATCAGCCTAAATCTCTAGGGTCAGCATTTTAAAGGACAAAGGCCACACGACTCCATTCTATTTTAGACGAGATATCATAGTGTATGCTATTGTTGTAAACGTCTCATACTAAAATGCATCAAATAATATACAACAGCAACTCAATAGCTATGTTGCATTATATAGATATATTTTGAAAGAGACTATGTAATTAATAAAGTCCAAATCCGTAGGATCAGCTGAAAACAGACCCCCAGGCTCTGGATATAATATTTCAGACAAGGCATTCTATTTTATGCTATTTTAGTAAGCCTCTCACGTTTAAATGCATGAAATACTACAAGTGCAATTCAATAGCTACATTTTATAATGGAAATATATTTTGAAAGAAACTATTATCTGTAGGGTCAGCACTTTTAAGGAAAAGGACAGCCAAAGGACTCCACGAATGTTTTTCCAAATGCACCATTCAATCATTCGCCGTCTCATGTGTTTCATGTGTTTCATACTGAAATACATTTAATAAACTTCATACTATAGCAAATCAATAACCTAGTTTTATCAATGTAAATATGATGTTAAAATTGTAGAAATGTTATCCTCATGGTCATGTTCTGCAAATAAGCAGACAGTACAGAAGGTATTGTTCTCCTCTTGATACATGCAACTTACAAACTAGCACTGGAGCGGAAGGATATAAACCAACAAATACAATGTGAAACGGCACAAAATAGTAGGTTAGGACCACCCAATCAATACGCACTATTATCAAGAACTACGTTTCCGAAAAATGGATCATGAAACTTACTGCGTGTGCATTGTAGAATTCAGATAATATCCTACAGATCATAGATATTATGATATTGAAGTATACGCTAGAGAGGACGAAGGCTCGTTTCCTAACACCATTTCATATGTATCCCCCGTTGTTTTCATTTGATATCTTGAAAGCCCCCGGGAATGAGACCTGTTGTTTATGTAACCATCTGTATGGCTGAATACATGATGGCACCCCATCCATATGTATTAAGCCTCCAGGTGCCGATACCCCCCTGTTGGCCGGATATCAGTGTTATCTGCACATGCGCACATGTCGCAGCTGTCACTGAGTCAGGGCAAGGTTAGTCAAGGTCAAGGTATAAACCGCCCAGGGTTGGGGAATTTTCATATATCTTTTTCCTACTGAATCCATTCATTTTGTTCTTATTTATTTTTCTTATACGGGAAGTTGTTCCCATGCTTATAGGATAGTTAGCAGCAGGCATTCGTAGAAAACATGTAAGGGGTCTTCCATTTAGTACGTACGCAAAATTTCACAAATTCTAGACACCCCCCCCCATCCCCCCTTAGGCAAGAATACGCATTGGATTTGTATAGGAACGTACACAAAATTCCTAAAATCTCAGACCCGCCCACCCCCCTTGGTGCGTACGTACTTAATGGAAGGCCCCTAAGTCAAGGTACCATATTTTGACCAGATATTATTCACATTCATGTGTATCATTTGTATCAACAATGACAAAATAGCCTCATTTACACCTCAAATGCGTTTTGGAAATCACGCTTTTCACCCTTTTGTACGTGTTAGAATGCATAAGCATCAGATAATGCATTTGCGGGGATCGTAAGCAAACGGCCGGTGGGCTACACACATCCTATTCAATCCATTTACAGGAACAGGCCTGGGCAAACTGTGCACAGCACGCGGGGGTGGTGGTCCGTACATACAGGCCTGTGAGGGGAGTGTGTGAGCAGTGTACCGACTGGGTGGTTTGCCTCAGGCTCTGGCGGGGAGAGGAGATAGGGGTCGGCATATGTATAACACACATACGTTTTGGGGACGGCTGATTTATGGGATGAACCTAATAAAGATGGAGTGTGTTCATTGAGTCTATCTGTCTGTTGCTGGGGGAGAGGGGTAGAGGGGGAGAGGAGAAGGGGAAGGGGGAAGGGGAAAGGGGGGAAAGGGGCGGAAGGCGTAGGGGGAAAGGGGAGGAGAATGGGGAAGGGGGGAGGGGGGTGAAAGAGGAGAAGGAAAGGGGGAGGGGGAAAGTGGGAAGGGGAAGGGGGAGGGGAAAGGGGAGGGGTAGGTGGGAAGGAGAGGCGGAAAGTAGGAGGAGAAAGGGGAGGAGGAGGGGGGAAGGGGGAGGGACGATGAAGGAGCTAGGGGGGCAGGAGATGTTAGTTGGGCTGGGGTTGGGATGAGACTGATGGGGGAGGGGATAGGGAATAGGGTTAGATGAGGGGCTACTGGGGGCTGAGGTTGGTGGAGTGGCTAGGGCATGAAGGGGGTGTGCCCTGGGTGTTGGGTGTGAGTAAGGGACTAGCATTGATTATTCTATTTTTATATTATTTATCTATTTATCGTATTTTGGGACTTGGTGCAGAAGAAGGCAGTTGAGGATTGGGTGAGGGATCAGAGGGATTACTGTTTTTTGGGTTTGGGGTTTTGGGTCGGGGTAGGACAACTAAGGGCTGGGGTGGCAGGCGGTCTATTGGAGGATGGATAACAATGGGGGAGGGACTATTGTGGGAGGGGCTTGGAGATGGGGAGAAATATTATTTTTATTTGAAGGTAGAGGGGCTGCTGCAGGTCAGAGGAGCATTATGGAGGAACTACTCTTTTGGGGTTCGGCGGTTCGGAGAGACTCCAGGTTAGAGCTGGGGAGAGGTGTCAAAAGGTGATTGAGTATCTCCCTCTGCACGCAGACACAAAGACTAATACGTCCAGATATATGTTGCTGACTACACCCACAGGGCCTCCTTTGTTCTCTGAGTGTTCTCCTGACAACACTGTCAAAGACTGAATGAACGCCCCTTTGTGCCGTTCAAAACTGTCACAATGATGAAGTATCGAGTACCAGTAACTCTTTGTTTACAGTAAACAGGTGCATCGTTAGAATGATTAGTTGACTTGAGGTCGTTTCAATGGAACACACTTAATAATGTGTTTTATTTTTGTGGAGTTGAATGGCAGCATGTAAACATGTAGGTAGGCATGTGATGATTTGTCACTGAGCACGCACAGTGAGATAAGTAACAATTAATAGTCCATCTTTTCACCTCAACACAAGAGTAACATCTGGCTCCGACCTTGTTTTCATTTTCACTTATTCATAAATTGATACACATTCGTGTGTTACTTTGTGTATTCCTAGTCGGAGAAATGGTAGTAGGCTATTTGATACATGTGCTTCAGTATAGATATGATTGAAATAGAATTATAGACGCAGGGACATACATATTAAGATAGCAGATTAACTAACACATTTTGTCTATTGTAATTACTTTGTAAGCTGCCCCCTCCTACCTCCTTCCCTCAGGAAGCCCCATACAATAGTGTCATAGAGACAGGGAAATACATATAATGATAACCAGTAAACGAATACAGTTGTTCGAATGTAATTTCTTCGTGTGAACCTCGTCTGCATATATCGTCCATATTCCCCACTCTTTTTTCATGCAATATATTATAACTCCCCCAGTTCCCCAACAACCCCCCCCCTCCCCCCCCCCCCTCCCCCCTCCCCCCTTGGTCAAACCACCCCCCGGGCTAGGCCTGGAAACAAACACACTTCTTTCGCTGTGCAGACAAGCCCTTTCCGGTACCCGCCATGCAACGCGCGACTCATTTCCGGTAAGAGCGCCACCTATCAAAAGCACCGCCTTCCTCTTTTGCGACACCTGCTAGTCCCACGAACCGAATAGTGGCTTCCGGCCTGTCTAAACGCTGGCGCAGGCGCAGATCGGAAATAGCTTTCTTCGATTTTATCGTTCATTAGAGCCACGAACGCGATCTGCGATCTCCATAATTTAACGTCGAAAATCATAAAATGGTCCAATCTCGATATCTTAACAAGTTGGAAGGCTTCTACATTTCACCGGTTTTAGATTTCCATGGAATTGGCAGTCGGCAGTTTTGCCTTATTTATAACTTTTGTTTGTATCTTAGTATCAGGTATTCTATTTTCATTAAGCAAAATGTCCTTATAAAATGTTAAAGGGACATCTTCCATTTACAGACGCATGGCTTGGTCCCGTCCATATCGTGCACACTTAAGGGGTTGGCTGCTATCTCTGAGTTTAGTGGACTCTACTAAGTTGATGGTATCTTCAGTTGCAGAATTTAAGAATTTAAGTCAGGAGACTCTCTAGTTAATGTCAGTTTTTTTGCAATCTCATTTTCTACATTGAATGTCTGTAATTCTGCACTGTAAATTTTTACAAACTTAGGGGAGTCATACAACTTTAGAGTTTGTTTTGTTAGTTATGTCGTCCTCTGGATAACCAGAAATCAGGAAGATGCATATAAAATCAATGGTCAAAATAATAATTAAATAATGACGCATGTAATACATTAGCTCACCGATGGTGGCGCTGTGTACTCTGAACAACCAGCGACCATTGAAATCCTTGACCATGTGGGCCGCACGCCGGTGATCAGTGGCCGGGGGCCCCGCACGTGTATAAGGATGCGGGCCCCCGGCGTGCCCATTGTCCACCACTTCTGTACACATGTTCCGCCCAGCTGTCACGTCTTTCATTTACACATCGGGTCAGTCCCCGCAGTTCCCGATGCCTCGGGTCAGGGGAGGCACCTTCTATAGGTCTGCTGACCAAGAAAGGACTGAAAAACTCTGTAATAAAAGCTGATTGCAATGTCATAATATGTTTCTGTGATTGTATTATCTACATCTGAGAATTTTCAAACATATTTTCATGACATTTTGTCCTGGTGGTATATTCAAGTGCTCAGTTTTATAGTCCGATCACTTTGGTTATCTATGAATAATGTCACATGAACAAAATGGATAAAACCGGAGGGCTCCACGGGGTCCCCTTTTATACGCGACATGTAAGTAGTACATGGAAAGTGGAAGTTGGAGATGGTAAAGTTTGCGGTACATATCATGTCATTTATTGAGTAGCTGGAAACCGCCTTTGTTAAATTAACACAATATCAATTATACAGTGATTGTACTTGTAACTACCTGTGTGTATATTCACCTGTATACTTGGTTCCTGTTATCATCTGACGGCTTTCTTTAAGTCGGCCACACACAAAGTGGCTGGTCTGGGGTTGTCTCCCGTTGGCCTGTTGTCAGGAGGACGTGTTGTCAGGGCGACGTGTTTTCAGGGTGAGGGTTGTCAGGGCGAGACTTGTCAGGGTGACGTGTTGTCAGGGCAAGAGTTGTCATGGTGACGTGTTGTCAGGGCAAGAGTTGTCATGGTGACGTGTTGTCAGGGCAAGAGTTGTCAGGGCAATGGTTGTCAGGGCGAGGGTTGTCAGGGTGAGGGTTGTCAGGGTGAGGGTTGTCAGTGTGAGGGTTGTCAGTGTGAGGGTTGTCAGGGCAAGAGTTGTCAGGGCAAGAGTTGTCAGGGCAAGAGTTGTCAGGGGCCTTTCCAGGAACTATTAGTAGTGCCACATCCCATCTTCACTGTGTCTTTCGGGAACTGTGTACGTGCAATGGGGTGGGATCAAACCTAAAAGCATGTCTTTTTACAAGTTTGCCACAAAGAGCTCCAATGGGTATCAAACTAAATAGAAATATCCCTCACATCTTTTTTTACCTCATAAGATTCCCTATATCCAAAAGGCTAACTCGTCCCTATTCCACAGTTGGTGGATTTAGTACCTGTTGAGGTGGGTTCAAGATTATCTGCAGGTGACCAGTCAAATCCTACCAAGACACATTGGAGATGGGGCACTTTGGGAACAGGACAGTAACACCTCCTGTGTCACCCCCCCCCCCCATCCTAGGCCCCCACCCCCACCCACCCACCTGACAGTTAACCCGGGAGGTGTGACAGATGTAGGTCGAGGTGTGAACCACCAGGTAGCGCACCTTGAGCCTGTCACCACACCTGTACCGGCCAGGACAGGTACGCCCGGAGCGGCTTCTTCACCAAGTCTAATAACTCTTACTGCCTTATGGGTTTTCTATGAAGTTATCACCAACATGTGATCAGGCTTTTAGCTACGAAGATTCATATATGGCAATTAATACGCCCATCCCAGTTTACATCAACTCTAAGGTTTACCATGGAATATTTTCAAAATTGCCTCCATGCTTATTTCCTGAAGACAGCTATGTTGTACAAAATTAACTAAAGGAATTCGGGTGATATATTGCTCCTAAATTTTGTAAACTATAGGAACCAATGTTAAAGCCTGCCAGCCCATAGATGAAATTTAAGAAATTATAATGTTGAAGCAGTCCATGAAGAAATAGAAAATACGTCTTGCTTATTTCAATAACCCCAACTCTTGGAAACAAGGATGATGTCTATAGTAATTTTGTCCAGCCCTTGTCCAATCCTAGCATATTCCCAATATGTGATGGACGTATTGGCTGGAACACTTCTTTACCTGCTTGTAAAGGACACACGCCCTTGACCGACAAAACCTAAGTGTGTTAATTTGATTGTTAATAGGTCTAACGTGCCTATTGTTAAAAGGCTGATTTTCTTTGAGGTAACACAGATTTTGCACATGAATCCTGTTTTCTGAGAAATATTGTTTGGGCCTATTTATCAGAAATGTTTAGAATGCGTTTATATGTTGAAGCCATCGAGGAAAAACTCTAAAGTGACCCATTTCATCATACAAGCTAGGGCGAGGTATGACCAAACAATATGAACAGGTACAAAGGATGAAAGTGTACTACACCTACAAAGTACAGTATCACAAATTTATATCAGGTTGATTTACTGAGCATCCACCAACCAACCATGGCTCTGACCCTAGCCCACCCAACACCCCATGCCCTGGCGGCAACATGTTGAACCAGAGGCCAGCTCCCATCTGTTTAAGTATGCTCGCTCCCTGGCCCGGGGGCATTTTGTCATCCAGCTTACCGGGCCCGCGGGCCGCCACATGCGCGCGCACCCCACTCACCGATTATGACGTCACGTGACACGTGACCAAAGGGTTGGGGATCAATGATGTCAGGGATTAAAGGCTTAGTGACAGAGAAGGGGGGCCTCCTCCAGGCTAATTTAACCCTTAATCCCATGGCTCCATTTCACGAAGGTGAAAAAACAACTATTTCATAAACTTAACAACAAAGGTGATGTTCCTAAAGGAAGGTAGGATAAAAGTGATGTAAGGGGGAATTTCCTCAAGTAGTCCTTGCAGGTAGTGACTTTGCGATGATGTAGGGGGAGGTGGGGGACATTATCAGGGGGAGGTTGTAATATTAAACCATGATGGGGCCTGCTTTACAAGTCAGAGGGAAATTGATAAAAGGAAGTCGGGCGTGTGTGGGCATGCGCAGAGGGGCTGTGACCGGGGCTGAGTGTCAATACACTAGGATCAGTGTCAGCTTAGTTCGGAGATGCGCCGCTAGGGCTTAGGGGGCAGGAGGCCAGTCGTTGTCCCCTCCTACACTTCACCCCCTCCCACGGCCCCAGACCGAAAACGGCGGCAAAGCCAGGCAATCCAGGGCTTAGAATAGGGTGGGGGAAAGAGACCTTCTGCTCTCATCGGTCATTGTCCAGTATACTACCCAGGGGGAGCTTCTGAGAGTATCTGGAGCCCCCTTAGACTTTTAGAAGTTTGAGTCACAGAGCTTAAGAAATATCAAATTTATTAAATTTTGCCATCTAGAACCCCCTAGGGTTCAGTGGAACCCCTTTTGATTGGTTGAAACCTAGGGCGAGCTTCTGAGGGTATCTGAAACTCCCCTAGCTTTAAGAAGCTATAGTCACAGACCTTAAAGGGAGGGGCCAGTGACTATAAAATGATATATTTTTATGTTCCTTAACGCCATGGAAGTTATCATACAAATTTTTACTTGTGTACCTATAATACTTTCTTTTTTATGAATGTTTTTGTAAATTCTACAGACTGGTTCTTGTGTGCAGCTGATGCACCTTGCACAGGGCATTTGTCTGTGTGTGACGTCACAAACAGAACAGTTGAAAAATTATAAAACTGAAATAAATGCAAAAAGAAATTTGTTAAATGTTCTTTACAAGTCTAAAAGAGATGAAAATCACAAAATTAAATGATATATAAAAGAAAAAGTGAAAACATATAGTTTTTTTGGAATTTAGAAATTAGAAATTTGAATTTAACTGTCATTTGTGTGACGTCACACACAGATGTGTCATTTCCTGATGGTCAGAGGAATATGAGGTATATTAAAAGTTGAAGCCAATTTTTAACACAAATGAGTCAATTGATCACACTGAAAATTGGCATACTTCTAAATAAGCATTAAATCTAACATATAAATTGTAAAATAACCAGAATTGAAATTTCACTGGCTCCTCTCTTTAAAACATATCAAATCTACTAAATTTTGCCATCTGGAACCCCCTCGGGTTCAGTGGAACCCCTTTTGATTAACTTGAAACCTTCAGATGTACCTGAACATACTCAGATTTTCCCGGAAAATCAGATTTTAGCAATGTACAATGTTGTCCTACAGTAAAGTTATTGTGTTTTCAAAATGAGGAGGTTATCTCAACTTGAAATATCAAGTGACTCGGATACACCAGATACGGTGGCACAAAACCAGGATAATGGTTTGCCAGCCCGTTGAAAACTTGACAGTTTTTGTACATTGATAACTTAGGAACACAATACAGATTTGAAACTTGATGAACTTGCTCAAAACAAAGGTTGGTGAGGTGTATATTTCAGGGTATCATTATAACCCGCCGGGTGATACGCAAAGTGAGGTAGTTTTGTAATAATATCGGTAACAACCGGGAAACCCTAGAACTGAACCCAATACCTTGATACACCCTGATAGAGATTGAAAGTGTTGGATACCATACAAAATCACACGGTTCGCTGTGATCCAGCGCAAAGTGCGATTGGCTTGATATGGTGTGACTTACAATACATAAACAATATGCGAACCCATTCTATCCAATACCTGCAAGTTTGGGTTAGAAACAACGTTTTTGTTGTGAGTTCACTATAGGCAGTTTCATACTCCTACAATAATTCCTGGTTTGGCATCTGAGACTGTGAACGAAAGAAAGGATTAGTTGGGATTTTCAAACCTATTCTCAGTGTGCTTTGCGCACAAATCCAATGCGTACTTTCGGCCCAGGGGCGGTCTGAATTTGGTTAAAATGTGGTTTCGTATCCAATGGAAGGCCCACAAGGAATGCACTCTGCGGAGAATCACTCTCCGCACCCGTGAGAGGTTACTCTGCTATGTAGGGAGAAAAGTCGCCACCAGTGGTAAATATTACTACACCCCCTGGGCTAAAAATAGTCCTGCGGTCCTTACTGGTGGAGTATGACTGGCTGGGGCTGCACCTAGTGGTGCATAGTTTGCCTAGTGGTGGCTACAGTGCAGAGATGATTCGCCATACAGCTAGCGTTTAAGTTGCAGAGTGCAGGGAACGAGTATCATGTTTACAGAATGTGGAGCTTGCATCTTTGAAAGTAGCAGAGCTAGTTTTTTCCGTCATATGGTCACCCAGATCTATCCTCCAGCATGACGAGTGACAGGAGAAGAGACGGGCTTTAATTGCCTTCGTTTACATGACAGGTCTCCCTCTAGTGTTAGGGCTGTATTCCACAATCCAATTTTACTCCCGATTTAAAAAAATGCAACTCGGAACACGAGCTTATCATTGACATGTTACATAATATAGTTAAAAGGGATTTTGAATTGTCTTTCAAATGGTATGTAACATGCAGGGATTTTGGTAATAATTCTAACAAAATAAAATTAACATACTCCTAGTTGTTAAGAACGCCCATTGAAATACAGGCTTCAATATAGCTGCATACCCAATAGACTGAATCATCATACAAATCGGCCGATTACTTAAAAAAGAATCTAATGATTTCTTTTGCCGATTCAGATCACCAGGCATTATACTTGACTGAAATGTTTGAATCGGTACTAAAATTTGCTGATTATTCTGGTAGAATCAGCCCATTTTAGGACCGATATGTTGGCCTATTGGGTTAAATTCACCTATAGTGGGAATGGGACTTAACCCCTCCCCCCCAACCCCCTCCCCCTCCCCCATTCTGACTGCACAGGAGAGGAGTACGAGTGGAGTCAGTGGTACAGAGAGAGAGGGGGGATTCTCTGATCAGGCAGAGACAGTTCTATCTCCATTCCCCACCCCCAGGGGGTCCACAGTATGTTAAAGGTGCCCCCCTACACCCCCCGGGACCCTATAGAACTTAGATTACACTCCTACAGAACACGGGGCGAGAGTATTGGCACGGGCGGAAGGCGAAACCGAGGCTGAACAGACCTAGCAGTACTATGAATGAGAAGATTGAGGAGGTACTAGGAGCTGGGGTATAGATATAATACTTCTATATGCCTGGGTGGTGTGCTATATGGATATATGTCTCTGTAGATATGTCACTTGTATCATCAATATTTGATAATTAAGTGGATAGGTTTTTTTGTAATTTAATAGTATGTTCTTCTATAGTGAATCACAGTTGAGATGTTGCAGAGAGTAAATGTTGACTAATTTGGATGAGAGTAGGAAAGCTGTAGGTGTATGGATGATAGGCAAAATGGCAATCTGATTGAATATGATGACTGACGAGACACCCATCATATCTTCTGAGATATTATATAGATATTATGTGAACCACAACTTACCCACTTGTAATACCCTTGAAAACCAGACGGAAGCTTGACGGATATCATAAAATAAAGCTTTAAAACAAATCTTAACTCTGAGATGTACACCCCTGAGCCACCTTCCCACCTCACCTGTCTCCACCACCAACAGGTGCAACCTGCCACAGGGCACAAGAGACGTCCCCAAGACACCAGAGCACCCAGAGGACAAACATACGTTTTACTCGTTACGACCAGATTCAACTACCCAATTTTAGTCCCGCTTTCGAAAATCGGGAGGATGAATCCTCACTAAACATAGTCATCTTACCTATCATTAGAATGGAATTTGAATTATCTTTCAAATGATATGTGACAAGCAGGGATTCTTTTGTGATATGTCTAGGGAAACTTAGAAATTAGCAAATTTTAGTTGTCAAGATCACCTAGTGGGATACAGGCTTACCGCTAGCGTGATGCTTCATTGAGATTTTGCATGCGACTGGGCTAAAAGATTTTAAGTTTACCAAATGCATCCGATTTGGCTAGAACACGCAGCCGCCGTAGGTCCTAAAATACAGGGTTCAATCAGGTCATGTATTAGTCCTAATGCTTCTTGCTTTTAGTCTGTTCTCAAAGGTTAGTATTTCAGAAAGTTCAGCCATCTTATCTTATACTGGTGTGGGTTTTGGTCTTTATATCTTGAATGAAAGATAATCTATTGTCAAGGATGAAGTCTTTCATGCTTCCGTGTTGCTTACATGAAGAAACTGCTTTGCTTCTACATTTAGAGAAGTTATTAACAAAGATATTGCTTTAAAGATTCCCTTCACGACCTTTGGCTCACCTGCATTGGTTGTAAAATATGATATCAGACGATATGGTTTGCCATTTTGCTCACCGACATGATATCTCCCTCATTGATTTCCTTTTTCTATCTTGCAGTCAATTTGTCATATCATGTCTTGTATTGGCAACTCACGTCACTTTTTCATATGTAAAACAAGCTTATTTGACGGATGCTAATGGGATAACTCGATAATCTCTAAATAATCATCAAACAGCAAATTCTTTCAAAATATAAACGATTATTTACAACAGTAAACATTATCGTTGTGGGAAGTTTAAACAAATGTCAGCAAATACTCCTTTTTCATTAGTCTGCCCAGTGAACCCTTCCACAGACGCCTTGTTCCCCTTGTTCCCAACCGTTTATGCCTGGTCCCATAGGAACCCATATCCCAATTTTTTGGTTCAGTTCTATCAGCTAGTAAGCCGCTTATGACATAATCATATACCAAGTGACATGCTGTTTTAATGTTATCTTTCGCAGAAGATTTGATTTAACTCTGGCTCCACTTTAGATCTCTATAACTCGCCATCTCAAGTGCTGTCCCTTGTAACACTACTCACGAGTCCACTTAATAGAAGATTTATGAATGCGCCTCTTAAGCGTATTACAACTCCAACCGATAGGGGTCGCTCCGATGGCGGTAGTAGTAGGCCGTGTAGTAGGTGAAAGTTGAGCGGCTCCCCTACCCGATACCACGCTCTGAGCCACTCACAAACACTACTTTAAGGCCCTATTACACTACACGACTCAAGCGGCGATAGCGACACAATGATTTGATGATATTGCAGATAATTTGCATGCAGGAGTGATACCCTAGCCAAAGATGCGACGTTATTTTACAATGCAGAACATTCTGGTTGGTTCTGTATTGGTTCTTGTTATGACTTTTGATGACTCCCAATTATGTTGCTGCAATCTGATGTCATGTTGCACTGTGATGTTATAACAACTTCCCAAACAGAATGCTCTTATAACATTCTGTTATGGATTTGTGTGGTTTTAACTTCACCAAGAAATGACATAATAACAATCTGATTCGGTGTGGTTTCAACTTCACCATCAATAATGTAACTATTATGCGCCATCTTATTAAGTAACAGACTGATCCAAGAAGTATGGTTGCAGAATGGCTCTGTTATGTCGCAACTTGGCTAGGACAACATTTTGAAATCGCCAATTTGGAGTTATCTTACACATGGGTACTAAAAAACGTTGTCTCTTATACGCTCACTTTCTCTCCCTCGTCGGCATATCACAGCTCCTGTCGTGTAGTGTAACACCGCCTTCATAGAGTATTCTCATTAATGCCGGGTCTTCGCTGGTACGCGGCCCGCTTGTATTAGCTGACTATGATTAGGCCGGGCCTGTAACCCCAGTCAGTGTCAACACGCCGGGAACAGCGCAGCCCACCCTGCTGGGTCCCGCGGTATGCATTAGGCCAAACCAATTAGGTTGGGAACAATATAAAGGGTATTAGGACCGATGAGATTTAAGTATATATATATCCACTTATATTGTTTTATCAATGAAACTGCACATTTGCGGCATGCTGAGATTTTTTTTTTTACTATTTTAGTTTGTACCACATTAGGAACGTACTTATTCTTAGACCATATAATCGAAAACGTATCAAACCTTTGCCAGATTAAAAATGGCACACTCAAACGTAGATATACGCCAATAAATGTATGTTTGTGTGAACTTTAGCGGATCCAGTGTGATTAGCTTCAAAAAACGTTTTAATTATTGCAATAACTGCCTTTTCATATCTGTTCTTAATGAACGTTTCTGTTGAAAGAAAAGCAATATCTGTCGGTTTGGTAAAAGCCTTGGCATGTTACTGTCAATGTCATACAACGAATTAGCTAATGAAAGAAAACAAAACAAATCAAAGCAACTCTACCTCTGCTTTTCGAAATTAGTGTTAGTATGCACATACACTGATCCGCAGTTACCCAATCCCCTCCGGGTTACAAGACACCACTCTCCATCCCTGGGTCGGAAAGTTTAATAAGCTTTCATCTAATTTGAAACCTGTCCTTGCTTGGCGGAGTAGCAAGAAGTTTCAAAGCAAGACGCCGTGGTTTTAATCACTCGGCCTTTGGGCGTAGGGTTTCCCTCGGCCTGTTTTGAATATCTAGGGGTGCTTGTATGCGCATGCGCATTAATGAAGCGCGGAGACACACCGGTTTTCACCAATTATGTTTGCCCGTCACTTAGCGACACCGGACCGCTCTGACAACATGCTTTGATTCAGCCCTGAATAATGCTACCAGGGGGGACCTTGGTTGGGGGAGGAGGAAGGGGAGGGGGAAGGGGGGATGGAGGAGGGGGGGGGAGAGGGGATGGAGGAGATTAGGGGAGAGTTTACTCAGGCCGTAGATGAGTTTTACCTGACTTTAGAACTAAATATAATACAAAGACAGCGAAGGCCTCGACTTTTGAGAAAGTCATGTTTTTGCTGCATTTCAACTCCATTGACAAGCTTAGACGAATATGAAATGTTTTATTTACTTTAGTATCCGTATGTAAGACACTGTTACGTCAGAAGTGTGAACCTTGAGATTATGCCTATCTACGCAACATATGGTATTAGTATTAGTATTTGTAACCTTAATATGTTTCAATATCATAAAGATTCCATGAACTAAAATGAGGTGTTGACATTTGGATTGAAGATTATTTTTTCGTATTTCGGGGATAAGATATGGAATATGAAACTATGGATTACGCTTAATTGTGCACATATTACAAACAGAAAAATACGCTACCAAGAGTTTCACTATTTATGTATGGGGGAAAAGGGGGAAGGAGAATATCGTTCTCTCAAATGAAAAGGATGGGGCAGTTCTTGTAAAAGCAATCATCTAATATGGCTCTATCAGAGAGGAGCCGTCGAGGGTCGGACATATTGGATTGAACCGTCGCCTTGTATTCAATTTACAAGATTGGTCTGAGGGAGATTTCCATGGACCTGAAGCATCGTATCTACAGACACATTAACCTTACAGGACCTAGTGTCAATATTCTGATACGCAGTAGGTAATATATACATTACATAGGTATACCAAACATCGTAAGAAGTAGGAATAATGAAGTGCATTCCTGCCCGGACATGAACGTTATCTAAAGGATGCTTTCCACTTCAGGATTTTACTCCCTATTCAAAATTCGCCTGCGAGAATAGAGGTAGCTCCTGCTCCTGCTCCATTATTTACGGATATTTTAGATATCGTTACACAGGATCCTTGGAATACAGGTTTTACATTAAAATTTGATGTACTGAGCCTACAAATAGTGTGATTTACTAAAGATTTATTCACTAAAAGTATTTCAGGGCAGAGTAGGGTTGGACATCATAGTTTGGACTGACAGGCTTTAGCATTGCATGATTCCTATGGGGAAAAGGCCAAAAAAAATCTGCATTTTACAAATTTTAGGAGCAAATTTTCAAGAAAATAACTTTGGTTAATTTTCTATTAGCAGCTTTCTTGATGGAATTAGCACACAAGCAATTTTGAAGATTTTCATAGTAATCTTCAATGTTGGTGTAAACTGGGTTGGGCTTATAGGAAATCTTTTTATGTTCACTTCTAGATGATGATGGTAGGAAAGACGTGGGCGTGTACAAACATTACAGACATTCATTTTGTAAGAGAACACCCGAAAGGTTACTTATTCCATGAACTAAAGTGAGGTGTTGACATTTGGATAATTATGAGCAGAATGCAATACCTCACATGAGATGTTGTGGACCGCATATCTCCCATTTTGAACGTGTTTGTTGATAATCGAGTTAACTGTAAGGTTTAATATTTACGTGAAATCTTTGCAAAACACTGAACACTGAATCATAACTCGTTATACAAACAGAGTATTTCCCAGATTAACTTATATTAGGGTTGGTTTATGAACAAGTATCAATTAGATAAAACATGTCAAGTCACGATTTTGGGGGCGATTTGTTCAGCGTTGACGTGAAATTGACATGTGGCGTCATCAGATCTAGATGGCTACGGCGACAAAAGTGAATGAGGACGTCAAAGAATCCCCATGTATTACCTAACGTAAATCTCAGGTGTTCTCACATAATTGAACATTATGTTATCATAATTTAAATATTATAAGCATATAACAATGAGGTATCAGTTTCAATAAATTTGCTAGCTGTGTTGGGAGATAAAGCAAACATGTTGAGAGGTGCGTTGTCATTTAGAGATGCGTTGATATTGCTCAACCTCCTTAACCTGTAAATTTCCCTTCTATGTGAACACTTCGCCAAAATCCCAACACATAAACTAACATTGCCGTCTCCTTCTCGCTTCAGGTGTGGTCGAGTTCTGCCAGTTCCAGACCTTTGAAGGAAAGTGCACGATGAACGAAGTGATCCTCATCAAGACGGCCAACTACGGGCGCATGCGTGCGGGCAAGTGTATCTCAGGCGAGGGGTACATTGGGTGTCAGGCGGACGTTACGCCCTACCTGGACTCCCTGTGCTCTGGCAGACACAACTGTAAGGTGGATGTGACGGAGATACGGGATGTGGCCCAGCCCTGTAAGAAGGACTTCACCTCCTACCTAGAGGTCAGCTACGAGTGTATCAAAGGTAGGTTTCTTTTTCTTTCCTTTTTTTCTTTTTTTTAATAAACTATACACCTTTTTCATAATAAGTGTGACGCCCTACTAGCGGTCCACACCCGTATCTCGAGTAGGCGCAGTAAGCCCTAACATAGATGCCTTGTTTCCAACCGTTTCAGGCTGGGTCCATAGGAGCCCCTATCAAAAGGCTTGGTTCAGTTCTATCCACTAACAGTGTACCATGATATTGAAAAAAGACTGTATAGGCGCGAACCTATAAGTTGGTGTATGGGTGTAATTGGGTTCAGGTTAAAAATGTTTGGTTGAAGGCATCTATGAGGAGGCCAAATGAACACGTTTGTATGTAAAAGCATCCAAGGATTCACCGTTAACTTCTTCTCTATTCATTGTTGTAAATTTTGCCTACATCGTCATTATCTTAGTGAAAATACCTGTAGTGCATATCGACATGTATGAACTGTCTTTATGTATACAAATCCAATAACAAATTTTATTCCCTATTCTGATTAGAATACAAAACGCATCTCTACATAAATATATATCATATCTACTTATGTCTATCTAAAATATACCTACTCGACATATGGCATTGTACAGAAACTCTATATATTCCTACTTTTAACTTGATTTCAATCAGACATTTCATATGCATCTCTTTATTCCCTTTTACAGTTACCCACGGTAAGAGTAAGGTGTGCCGCCACCCCCACGACATCGCCCTGACACCTCCCTCAGGATCCATCGCCACCCTGACGACCACAGAGACAGGGCTGGGCACCCAGGACTGTCCCTGGGTACTGCAGGCTACGGGAGGCCAGCGGATCAGCCTCTCTGTACTCGACTTCGGCACAGTGTACAAGGATGACACCAACAAGTGGATACACAGCAGCTACTCCTCCATCAACTGTCCTGTACATCTGGTTATGTTGGACGGCTCCGCGCGCAGCCGCACTCCGCTCTGTGGCGGGGGCAACCGCCAGCGCCACCTGCTGAGCTCCAAGGAGAACAGGATCGAGATGCACGTGACCATGCAGATGTCTAAAAATCAGATCCCTTACTTCCTGCTCCAGTACAAAGGTGGGTGGTGTTTTACTTCATGGTATAGTTTTTACATTGTTGTGTTTTCAGTCATACAAAATCTAGGATAAAATAATAACCCAGTGCTCCAGAACTACTGAGTCTGCTAGTTAAAACCAATAAACGTAGCAGTAGGGTAGCAGTAGGGGAGCAGTAGGGGAGCAGTAGGGGAGCAGTAGGTTAGCAGTAGGTGAGCAGTAGGTGAGCAGTGGGTGAGCAGTAGGTGAGCAGTAGGTGAACAGTAGGGGAGCAGTAGGTGAGCAGTAGGGGAGCAGTAGGAAAGCAGTAGGGGAGTAATAGGGGAGCAGTAGAGGGGCAGTAGGTGAGCAGTAGTTGAGCAGTAGGTGAGCAGTAGGTGAGCAGTAGGTGAGCAGTAGGTGAGCAGTAGGTGAGCAGTAGGTGAACAGTAGGGGAGCAGTAGGTGAGCAGTAGGTGAGCAGTAGGAAAGCAGTAGGGGAGTAGTAGGTGAGCAGTAGGTGAACAGTATGAGAGCAGTAGGGGAGCAGTAGGGGAGCAGTAGGTGGGCAGTAGGGGAGCAATAGGTGAGCAGTAGGTGAACAGTAGGGGAGCAGCAGGTGAGCAGTAGGTGAGCAGTAGGAAAGCAGTACGGGAGCAGTAGGTGAGCAGTAGGTGAACAGTAGGAGAGCAGTAGGGGAGCAGTAGGGGAGCAGTAGGGGAGCAGTAGGTGGGCAGTAGGGGAGCAGTAGGGGAGCAGTAGGGGAGCAGTAGGGGAGCAGTAGGGGAGCAGTAGGTGAGCAGTAGGGGAGCAGTAGGGAAGCAGTAGGTGAGCAGTAGGAAAGCAGTAGGGGAGTAGTAGGTGAGCAGTAGGTGAACAGTAGGAGAGCAGTAGGGGAGCAGTAGGGGAGCAGTAGGTGGGCAGTAGGGGAGCAATAGGTGAGCAGTAGGTGAACAGTAGGGGAGCAGCAGGTGAGCAGTAGGTGAGCAGTAGGAAAGCAGTACGGGAGCAGTAGGTGAGCAGTAGGTGAACAGTAGGAGAGCAGTAGGGGAGCGGTAGGGGAGCAGTAGGGGAGCAGTAGGTGGGCAGTAGGGGAGCAGTAGGGGAGCAGTAGGGGAGCAGTAGGGGAGCAGTAGGGGAGCAGTAGGTGAGCAGTAGGGGAGCAGTAGGGAAGCAGTCGGTGAGAAGTAGGTGAGCAGTAGGGGAGCAGTAGGGGAGCAGTAGGTGAGCAGTAGGTGAGTAGTAGGGGAGCAGTAGGGGAACAGGAGGGGAGCAGTAGGGGAGCAGTAGGGAAGCAGTATGGGGGCAGTAGGTGAGCAGTAGGGGGGCAATAGGGGGGCAGTAGGTGAGCAGTAGGAGAGCAGTAGGGGAGCAGTAGGGAAGCAGTAGGGGAGCAGTAGGGGAGCAGTAGAGGGGCAGTAGGTGAGCAGTAGGGGAACAGTAGGTGAGCAGTAGGGGAGCAGTATGGGAGCAGTAGGGGAGCAGTAGGAGTGCAGCTGGTGAGGCACTGCTGCCAACATTGAAGGGCACGAACGTTCTGTTGTAAGCCCTTCACCCTTTGCCCCTCCAGTGTTGCACTAAGTCTAGTAACATGACCTATTTGCCCCAGTCCCTCCCCCATCCGTCATCCTCTCCGAATAGTCGACATGCCATCTTATCGGACACATTTCAAAACCTTCAATTGCTGTCACGACTATATATTCTCATTCAAAGTGCCCCTTCCCTATTTGTCGTCCCGGCCCAGGAACCCTCCCTACCTTACTCCCAGCACTCATTTACACTACCTCCCGCCACCTGCGGTCTATGGGGTGCCAGCTGTAAAACAGTGTGTCTCTGTCAATGATTTGTTTGTGAGCTGTTAGATTTTCTTCAAAAGTTTTACCTTGGATATGCTTCGGTTATAATCAGTGACCGGGTTTCAAGATTGACCCAGCACAAACTCATTCTTCATTGTACACAGTATGACAATCCTGCTGCAAAAATATTCGTAGTGAAACAGATGCTCTGTGGGTTTCAGGTTGCCCTCTGGGCGATTCTGCTATTATTATCTGGGATTGAAAATTTTACCCTAAAAGTACAAGCATAATATATGCACTGCTACCTACTCAATCAATATGGTTATTACTTTTATAAACACTATACTAAGCAGGGTAAGCAGGTTCGTTTTGGAAGTGGATGAGGGCTAGAGGAAGTATCGGGTAATCTTGTTTAAAGTTTAATGGTATAATCCCAAGTTTACATTTATAGCTTGACACTTGACAGCACATATACCTCCTGGTCCAGTACAAGAGGTGCCCGGGTCACGCGCTAAAGCCGAGGGGATGGGGTAAAGGTGTGAGGTGGGGGCGGGAGAGGGTAAGGGTGTGAGGTGAGGGTGTGAGGGGGGTGAGGGGGGTGAGGGGGGTGAGGTAGGGGTATGCACGGAGACCAATATTCTGGTGTGGCCCTCACTGCCACCTTTGTGCATCCCCTCAACCTCCACCCAGTTTTAACCAAGTTAAAAGGCCACAAAGACTCTCCCGAGGGGCTGTGGGTGGGGGGAGGAGGAGTGGGGGGAGGGGGGGTCATGTTTTAGTTAAACAGTATAGAGTGGGCGGGGTTTGGGGAGGGGGCGTTGGGCTTTTATGGTGCAAGGGCAACTAATAGAGTTATAATGGAAACGGAGTTTCATGTGGATGTGCATAGTAAGAGTCCGACACTGGGTGCCCAGGAGATCTTAATTCACCTCCCCCAAAATACCATAGCTGATAAATGGGGACCTTAACTGCGCGAACGTATACTTCATATATAATGAACAGTTCATATATATGATAGATTAGATTGAACGGAGTGACCGTTCAGATATTTGAAGGCTGTGTTGATTGAATACCACAATGTATCAAATTGAAAATGATTGCTTTACAAGACGATTATTTTAGAGACCTTTATCAATAATCCATGAAAGATATAAACTCTGAGCTTGACGTATATTGAGACCAACAATTGAACTTAAAGTTTTTATCAATTAGAATGATATATATAGTTAAAAATACGATGCAGCCTTCCCTAGGCCGATAAAACGGTGAAAAATCCTTTCTAGTTAATGTTCTATATAAAGCTGTAGCAGCACTCTAGTCTAAGGAGCTGACGACAGTCGCCTCGGTCAGAAATTTAATTAAAAACGATGGAAAAATCGATGATTTAATCCTCTTTGGTCTAGTCGTTAGAGCCCCCCTCCCGGTGGCCGGGTCCTAACCTGTAAACCTGCTGGGGAGGTCTAGGTGGCCCAGGACCCATCTCTCAGTCCTAAACTCGGCCTGGAGAGTGATGGATTGAGCTGAGCCAGCTATCAAAAACAGTTTAGCGTCCATCATGGTTGACTGGTCACAGGCCGTGGTCACTGGGCTGAGGTTACATGCACGGACTGCAATCCCCATTCACACTATTACTCCTTTCAGACTAACGCTGAGAATACGCATCAAAGTGCTTCAAAGCGCTGCAGTATGCTTCCTGGGTCTTGTCTATTCCATGGGACAGACAACTTCACAGCAAAAATCGCATAATTTGAAAACGCCTTAAGGCCGCTTACATAGCTGTTGCTTACAACAGTTGCTTGTGGCAAGATAAATGTATATGCAGTATTTATAAACGTTTCGCGTGGACTTGACTAAGTCATACATTAAAGGAATACAGGTGTCAAAGATTGTTATCTAAACTAATCAGACAAATGGATGAGTAGGTGAAGGGAAATTGAAGAATTACATACGGGTTGGTATTGCCACACCGGCTAAAAGGATACAGCAAGATAAAGGTGGATTATTGAAGAACTTTGTTATGTTCATGAGTAGATTGTTTTCTCTGATCTCCCCATATCATGCGGCTACTCTGAAAGAATATCCGTGACTGGGCAGTTCTTATTGTCCTTCTGATATAACTGTATCAGTGTCCACTTAGCGTATACATATTACTGTTATGAACCGATCTTGCCTATAATGTCCATATCATTACTTTTAGAAACTATCCATATTGCTTTAGTAAGTTGTATCAGGTCGAGGTTTCCAATGGTGAATGTGGGATTTTATAAACGATGATGGACGGTTGCGATATACCTCTCCTATAATATTATAAGCATCTCGCTAGACCTAATGTCCCATGTCGAATTTAAGAAATGGCCAAGTCACCCTGTCGTTTTTATTCATTCACCCCCATTCCCTAGTCTATATATAGGCCTATGTGTCCCACTTTCTTAAGCTGTTTCCCCCTACCCCCACCTTCCCCGATCTGTTGCCACCACCTGGGGTTTGAGATTAACAAGGCTCATGCCCTAATCCAGCCCGGCTTATCGACGGTCCCCGAGGAACCCCTTCTCCCTAATAACCTTATCAATCCATATGTACACCGGCCACCAGCGGCACAACGCCCATCGATCACGTGACTTATCGATCAGCGAGAAACAACGAGAAACAACGAGACTTCAACTGGGCGATAAAAGGGAACGTGACACAAAACGCAGTCTCGCGCAGTCTCGCGTCAGTTCTCGCCTTATCTCGCCTTATGAGGGTTTTTGTTGGTAGCAAATTGTTGCACCATTCTTCAACGTCACATATCGTAGTACAACGATAAGAGGTTCTGTTTTGGGGGCCTGACTGATGGCAATCTGAATTCTATTAATCCTTTCATTAGATGATAGGAGATAGATTATCGGTTATAGGGATCTGTTCTCCCTCACGGTATTACTTATAATGTTTTAAAGAGATTAGATGATAGATTAGTTATAAAGGTGGCTAAATGAAATCGACACGCTGGGGGTCCATATTTTGAGTGTGCACACACTGCCTTGAAGAAACGCTCTGAACAAAACTGAGTAACATTTTCGGACATTTATTAGATAATAATTATATTTCCGTTAGCACCCTTTTCTTTAAGTCAGTAGAATTCATCTTTGTAGTTTATTGTACTCCCAGGGAATGCAATATATTTTCTTACCACTCTGTATTTACTCATCGTCCCATAAGGGGAATAGCTACACTTCTTTTTACCTCTCTCTGTGCGATAACAATGGTATTCATTGCTTCACCCATTAAATGACAAAACATCTTATTAGAGCATTTTGATTACGAATTTGCACTAACCAAAGCAATGGGCAAGGAGTGAATGCTACTCAAATATGAACAGATTCAACGAAAAGACTCAACACTCTAAATGAACCAGATATAAGACGAATGGGAATACAGATTTATATAATATCTTTACAGAAGGATATTGTATCGTGTATTTATACACGCAGCAGTAGGTCAATTAATGACTTCTTCGTATCAGAAATAGGATTTTGATTGGAGGCAGGGGCTCCTGATATATCGTATTCTTGTTCCTGATTTAGCTTTACTTGAAGCAATGACCATGTCTCATGTTACTTTATTTTGTGTTATTTACTTTCCCAGCCAATGAGCGATGTGCCTGTTCGAGGAACGTTGTGTCACATACTGCAACGTCGTGATGCTCTTGTCCCTATCTATGGCCCATATCGTTTAGGGGTTATGACCCTTGGAGTATTTCCTTGGGTCAGATCATGACTTCTAGATGCTGATGCCTTGATACTGAGTGGTCAGGCCTGGAATGGGGGAGGCTGAATAGCAACTTTATTAGTGCATTTATCTCTAGAGATTCTTGGTTTTCCAAGGTGCAATGAACAATCATAGATTTTCCGTGAACTAAAGCCAGATCGTGGCCCATGTTTTTCATTGTGGTATTTACAAAATTAGTATACCCTATTATCAAACTGAGATGATCGACATGCAGGGAAATTATAACTGGATAGATGTATGTATTCAGTGTGCAAAAATCATGATGTGTGTGTGTATAACTTCAGTTATAATGACTTGTATGGTTGAAATGATAGAGCATGATACATTGATTCACATGATATGAATTGATTCATCGTGAAGAAGTAATGAATCAAACAAGTCCGACTTACAGATATAAGAACATTGTGACTCCGGGCAGCTGTTTTTAGCCACCGGAAGTCAGTACGTGAAGTGACCACAGAGGGCGCCTCATGGTGCTACTGACTGCTCCCACAATGCACCTCTTCCACCCTACAGAACCAGCCACAAAACACATCCCCGCCTCCACTTTAGGAGAGCTCCGTTGCTACGCCTTGTGGACAGCGGATATTGCAGCCGGTCGCTATTCACGCCCTTTTCCTGGCCCGGCCGCCATTTTGTATGTCGGCCATGATGCCTGGTCGGCGGACTTCCGCTGGTATATGGCGGTAATACTGGGGGCCCATTAATAAGGCGGCTGGACGCGCATACACGCCGGACACAGCTGTTACCAAGGCTACCGAGGCTACCGAGCGGAACGTCACAGCATGTCACAGCATGACTATAGCTGTTGGGAATAGCGATCGGAATATGCCTAATGTGTAATACGTGCTCTTTGCACTTAGACATTTGGTCCTATTCAGTATTTTTCTGTTCATGCTGTAGGCCTACCTATAAAGGTAATATTACACTGTATGACTTGAGCTGCCACATGAGAATAAAATATAATTAGAGATAAAATTCTTTGTTACACATTATGTGAAATACTCAAATTCGCCAATTCTATCACTCCTTATCAATTCTTATCACTCCGTTATCACCCGCATGGCCGAAGAGCATTAGAAGGGGTGGCGTGTAGGGACTGTATGTACCGCTCCTTGTTTACAGCATTACCATTTACTTAAGAACCTTGTTTGGGTGATAAAATATAGATGACCCTTTGGGGTCATCCTCGGGTGTCTGTACGACCCATGGGGATCGTACATAATCAGGCTTTGCCCTCGGTATGTGACAATCCTCTATGGGTCATACAGGCACCCTCTGACGACCCCCACGCTCTTCTTATATTAGTATTCCAAACCATCGTATCACTCAAATGTCAGAGCCAACGTTAATTCCACCTTAACTATGAAGGGAATATGCCTAATACCAACACCTGCCTTTTGCACTAAGATATGTCCTCCTATACGGCTTTGTCCATCACCAGGTATGCTTATGAATGACCGCGGTGGTCACTGGAGGTTTGTCTTCTTTAAACGTGGCTGTACGGGACCTAGGAGACAGAACCGGGTGGTAGTTTGCACTTTGACTGAGGGTAGGACAGTTGTACAATAACGATTCTTCTAAAATTCTGCAATAGGCGTTTCAATGTTATCTTAAGACAATCACCATATCTTAAATATTGTCATATACCGATTCTAAGATATTTTGGTTCCAATGTCATCCTTCCCTTGCAAAAAGATGAGAAACTTATTTACTGAGATAAGAAATGCTCTAAATCTAGTATAATCTTTGCTCCTAAGTAACCCTACTATCGCATCCTAAGATATCATAACATTAAGATGGCCACCTTGGAACCAACCTACCCTAGGATTTAAGAGTGAATTCTAGGATCACATTTGAATGCCCTCCTGCAGTACCGTGCCCAGTCTTGAAAATTGAGGGGTCCATGAAAATGTGAGAATGTGAATTTGGGGGTTCCAAACAAACCTTCACAGATTCATCGATAATTTGCTTCTTCTTTCTGATAATAATAACCTTTAAGACAATAATCAGTTTTCTAATATTCAAATGGTGACCGTTTCTTTTTAAATTCAGAAAATTCTGCCTAAATTCAGAATTGCAGAGGACGTTGTTAGGTTCTAAGCATAGTCCATTATCAATACACATTGACACATAGCTACTGAATCAAACTCTACAGTCAAAATACTGAATTAAGTTCAGTAATTATTCAAAATTCAAATAGGACACGCCGACGGTAAACAGGTGAAAGACGACGCTACTTTCCCAATTAAAAGTTGATGGATTGTAATTCCAGCAGTGCTAATGGCATACTCATTATAACGTAAAACTCGCCGAAAGCAGTGTCCTTTAACTCTATAACAGCTCCATTATGAACACAAATATTTCTCGTTGTGCGCAGGACGCTAATGTTTCGTAAAACCCACAAATTATTTAGGCGAGCTTCCATTATGGCAGAATCCCTCAGCTTTCCTAAACAGCACCTGCGACCTGCTTTTTGAGACTCCATACACGAAGCAAGGGCAAATCACATCATCTTGCTATGTAGAAATCCGACCCAAAAAGCGCGGCAAGGATTTAACTACAACTGACAATGTAATCAGAGCCGCCTCCCCGCTGTATCCCTCCACTGTAGTCCCCCCACATCCGGCGGACAGCGCACGTCAAAAATTCAAAATTAAAATCCCTCCGCCTGACAGGCAAGTGCGCGTATCACGTGACGCGCCGTTGTAACGGCTACAGACTGGTGCAGCCGGTGACGTTGTGCGCGTGCTAGCTGGAGACGCCCTGACTTAGGGGTCTCCTTTTTCTCCCCCAGCTCCTCCCCCCCCCCCTTACCTGTGCCCCCCCCCCCTTTAATACGATATGTCCCCCTCATTTACCCATGCCGTGCAGAGTCAGGGGGCGACCCTGGGCAAGCCTAGTTTCGTATTCGACCCATGGTGTAAAAATAACTTAAAGTGTTTCGTGTTATTTGTTCAGAGGTCATGTTAGGGCATGATGTTAAAGACTTCTAAACATGCGAAAAAATGTACCCCTACCTTTACTACCTGGCAAACCAGACAAAATGGATTATATTAGTTTAGTTTTGTCATTTTGCTATAATATTGCGCATCCTACTCTGTATCAGACACACATACTATTCCAATCTTTGGCCATTAAAGCCCAAACTATTACATTTCAATCCAGCATACTGTAGGTGGTCTTTTTTTGGTGCCAAAACTGGCCGATTATCCCTGTAACATCGGCTGATCTTTGCGCCGATTCAGTTCAGTGGGCATGGGGCTTGAGTCAGGCACTGTCTATGACATAGTACACTCAAACAAACAGATTAATACCTCTGCATTAGGAGTCTGTATGTAGAGGCTCCCTGAGGACTTATCTATCACCCTACACCTAGAGAAGCAGCCTTTGTAATAACGTTGACTCAGAGACAAAGATAACGATCTCTTGGAGTCTCCAGAGACAGACGGATGCAGTGTGTGTTCTGTTTGTTAGGTTAAATCGAGTATGGACAGACTCAGCGACGGACGGGATAGTAGTATATAGAAATTAGCTTGTTATCGGGCGACCAGTTGCTTCAATATGTTTTTAAGCAAGTACTATTGGCCGAAGCTGTAGAAATTATCCCTTCGACCGATAAGAGATTTGTAACATTTTAGACAGCTGCCAATGCGTTTTGACAAAAGTGTAGGGAAATATATATGAAATTATTAACGAAAATTTCTACAGTCCAGCCTTTGCTTTGTCGACATATTTCATAGATGCACCTTGATTTAGGATAGTCTGCAGGTAAAACACTCGAAATACAGTATGGTAGGGAGAATTCCATATGAAGATCCTATTTTGACATATTAGTCAATATAAGGCTACATGGTTTATATATATATATTATATATATATATATATATATATATATATATATATATAATGTATGTATATGGGGATCACTTTGCCTGGCGCACAGTTCGATTCAGGTATGCTGGATGTGGTAAATTGCGCGCCGGTACGTCACAAATCGATCACACCACATCTTGTACCGTGCCTTCTTATTAGGGGGACACACACGGTATCAAGACTTGATTCACTCAATCAGCTCTATTGTTCTTCACAAAACAAATACAAGTATATCTAAGACAGCTTGTGCTTCGACTTCCCCACGGGTTGTGTAAGTAGTATATGGAAATTAAAGTTTTTCCCTAAATAGCGTCGATGCCTTTTAAAATCTTTAAGAGCTGCTAATCAAACATTCATATGACTCTCGACTTCAGCACGTGTCACATTTGATTGACAACTCAATTGACAATGGTCACACTTCATTTCACACCTATCCATAAAAGATACATCTCTCAAAGCAAAAGTGCCTACGTAAGAAACGTACGACGTATTTACAAAATGTTGGTTAAAAAGTAGATATTAATTAGTATTTGAATGAACCCATGCCGCTTAGCACATGCTAAATGTGAAGGAGAATCAGATTAGATATATATCCACATTTTGCTGCACAAAGGGGGCTATCTAAGGAAATTACTTGTATGTGTCAGTTCCACTTTACACCATTTTAGACGGTTAAAAAACCTTCTCAAGCGCTTCCTGTAAGGACCCACGCATGGAGGGGTGTGGGGGGTTTGGAATATTTGAAAATATGCGTATCTTCATGTAAAACATCAATGTGTACTTCAATCCAAGTGGGGTATGCGGCAGCTTAATTTTTGGAAAATGTGCGTATGCACTGAAAGGGCCCTAAACCAAAGCCTCAAAGACCCAAACAATTGAAGTTGAGATAGAAAGAAAGAAAGACAGAAAGAAAGAAAGAAAGGAAAAAAGTAATAAACACGCCTAGTCATGACCCCCTCACGCCACACCTGACACCTTTGCCAGGTGCGCCGTAACCTGGCCTACATTATAGATAACCCCCTATTAGATCCATGTCTTGGGTGGGCCGACCCCGCCCCGCCCCACTCCTGGATATTTCACGATGATCTGGGAGGTCCAGTGCAATATTTAATAACGGACACCCGACGCCAATAAAAGACAGCGCTTCGGTTACATCCTAATAAAACCTAGGGTCGCCCAGTGACTTTTTCCCCCGGTTTTATTTCGGTCGTCACGTCTTTTTAGGTGCGAACCCATGTTTTTGTTGAGTTTGAGCTTTTCTTTTTGTGTTTTTTCGAGGTGACGGCCCGGCGAAAGCTGCAAAGGTCAGGACTCCCGAGATGAGCTTTTTCATGGTGACTCTCAAATGCCGAAGGTTTTCACTGCCGACTTCTCGATTCGAGTTTCTTTGTTCCTTTGTGTTTAGCGTTATTTAAAGACAAGAGAGAGCTTCTCTTCTCAAAGTGCATCAGGGTTTATTGAACAGAACTCCTTATGAGTTCATTTGTGGCATCAAACAGCTAGTGCTGTTGAGGGGCAGCAGCCAGGTAGTTCCCAATAACCAGCCGAGGAAGAATGTAACTGCGACGGTTTGATAAAGTTTGGTGACGTTTTGCAAAGTTATGATAACTTTAATTCTTCGACCTCAAATCCTTGGCAAGGTACCAACAAATATGTTTGATATTTTGTGTATTCCCTCTCCCAAGTAATAATATGACGTTATTATAACGTTATCATAACATTCTATTTAGTCTGCTTCAGTTCTTGTTATGTTATTTTGATGGCACCCAAAGTCTTTAGAACCTAACAATGCAATGTTGCAGTGTGACTTTATTGTGACATTCTTGTAATGTTCTTTCATATTATGATAATATTATTATAACATTCTTTAATAATAAGGGCTCAATTTCACTAAAATCTACTGTTATTATAACATTCTCAACTTTACCTAATTGTTACGTAAAAATTGGGCAGCTTACAAACTAACCAAAAAACTAGGTCGCAGAATGTCCTTGTTATGTTGCTGCTTGCCTGGACTGACTTTATATTAGAGTTATATTAGATAAGGGAAAACAAATCACAAGTTATTAGGCACAAGCTTCCGGGTAACATTTGTAAAATGAAACAAACGGTAATGGTATTGTTATAACAAGTTGCAGGGCAGAGTAAGTATAGAAGACTTAGATGTAAGAAATACTTAATTAACTGGAGGGATATTCCGGCATGACTTTTATGAAGCAGCCCAATTCTGATTTTTATGTATACATAACCGATTAATGGGTACTTCCAACAATTCACTTATGTAAGTATATAGTTGGAATTGGTTTTCTTTTCATCTGATCACCAGCAACTTCACATACATCCCCCCCCCCCCAAAAAAAAAGGAACTTCTTCCAAAAGTCCCACCTTTCCGTCCAAAATTTATGTAAAAATCCCTAAAATTAGTAGGAAAATATTGAAAAGTTCCACTGTTTACTGTTCACCACCACCCTTTTCAAGTTCAAATTATTGAAAATATAGGCAAAAGTGCCACTCGTGGAACCTTGCTATCCCCCAAGCTGAACCTGGGTACAAGCCTGTAATTTGGTTAAACAAAATTGTCTGGGTTATCTTTCAGGTCAACTTTAGCACTATTATTAGGCTAAAGATTAGGAAATTGCTACTATGTGTAAGTTCCACTTTAACCCCATTGAGACAGTTAATAAACCTTCTGCCACCTCCCGCCAAGTTGGGTTATCAAACTTCTCAGTCCACAATACAGGACCCACCACAAACACCAACCCAAGACTCTCTATTGAACTAATTTGACAGCTTGATATAATTTGTTTTCCGCGTTTTCATCCAGGGTAGCACCACGCCGGTATGAGAATAAATATTGTACGAGTGTCAAGCGACACTCTCCCAAAATTGGCTCTTTGTGCGTCCACTGACATCGGATGTGCTGAAAATGAAAACTTTTATTTTTACTGCTGACTCCTCTCCCCCACACCCTCCACCCCCCTCCACCCCTCCACCCCTCTTATTGACCCGCAGTCATCACACGTTACAAGCCCCCACACGCGTACAAAGCGCAATTCCTGTTGGCATTTTAAAAGCCAATTTCATTAGGAATTCAGTTTTGCGCCAGTTTAAAAGCAATCTCGTGTTACGGGGGTGCACGCCCGGCTGACAATGGCGGCTTGTCGCCGCTCCCATCCGACAGGGGGCGCTGCATAATACATATCAGATAACGGCGCATGCGTACTAGGCGCCTTGGGCACTGAGCCAAGGACGGGAAAAAGGTGAAGACGGGACAGAATTAGGACAGGGGTGAATGAGATGAATGGACAGGAATTGAAATGAGGGATAGAAGGAATAGAGTGAACTCTGAAAACCCTTAGACACCGTCTCATTGTTGAACGGCACCATACCAAGAAGGTGTGATATTTCGTGATTCTAACTCCTCGCGTATCTAGCTTTAAAAGTCTGCATTTTACATTAAAATGTTTGTGATTTTGATGGTTTCATTAATATCAAAAATATTATGTCATTTTTATTTTGGCATTCAGATTTCATTTCACACATTATTGGCCAGGTAGGAATTGTACGAAAATGTGTACAGCCTTACTATTAGTGCCTTTACAGAGAAAAACATGGTCTCTTAGGGACGAAAACGCTACGAGCAGCAGAGTTAGTAAAGTTTAGAGTAAATGTTCAGAGATTATGGTCATTGAGATTAAACTGAAAATTAGACAGGACAGGGAGAAACTATAAAAGATATATAAAGAAATACATACACCTCAAAGTGAAACCAAATGTTCAGATGTGACTTGTATGAATAGGAAACAATTATTAGAGGTGTTTCACCGATTCAAAAAGCAAAAGCAGTAGGAAGAGTATTAAAAGGAAATATAGGAGGGAAATTATATCGAAATAGATGACTCAAAGACGGAAGTGACACAGTAACAATAAAGGTATTTTAATGTTCTTTTTTCCTTTTCTTTTTTCCCTTCCTTTTTTTACAAAACAAAACAAAGAGCCTGACCGGCCTAGTCAGAACGGACAGTGGGGAAACACATGCTCCTCAGAGAGACAGAGGAGGGGCCGGAGACTGGTAAAAAGGGTGTTGGTGTTGAGTACATCCCCCAGGGGGCGCCCCCCGCCTCCTACCGGCCGATTTATTGTGGCTGTAGATTGCCTTGTCAACTGCACTAATCGCCCAGCAGTAATGGCGGCGCCTGTTCATTTCACATCACTAGGAGACACCCGCCACCTGCACTGTGGACAAATGACTTAACGGGAGGGCCCCTACCCCCAACACTACTCCCCCACTCCACCCCTGCCCAGCACACCCCACAACACTACACAAGCCAATAGAGATAAAATTAAATTCATAAAATGTGCTTTCATAATTGTCTCTAGGTCCGCGAAAAACACAAATTACACAGAAAGCAATAATCGCGAAAAACACGCGAGTTTGGTAGAATTCGATCCGTGAAATGACTTTTAATAATCACGGAAAGCTACGAAAGAAGGGGAATAAAGCGGGTAAAAATTTTAAATGCATTTTGAACATTATTAGTGTTTTTGCCCCATTCACAGTGGAAAGCTTTCCATACAACAACGCCCTTATTGAGGCCGGGCGCCGAGTGCCTCTTTTATCTTCTCAACGACTCACTGACTGTCATAAATTCAAATCCAGGAAATTCGGGGGAGCCAGGAAATATCTGTGGTAATACAAATCTTTACACAGTCAAGAGTGGCCCTCAATCATAGTGGTCACGCGATGGTTCGAGGGTGGAGCTAGGTACGTTCGTCTGCCAGTGAAGGTGGTATTACACTACACGACTTGAGCTGTGACATGATGATGTTGCATTAAGGCCGTATTCCACATTCCGAAAGTACGTCCCCCCATATGAACCATCCCCATTGAAATGTTCTATATCGGGACCAGTTTTTGGTGCGATTTTGGGCATGAAAGTGCAATATCGTCTGCTGAAAGTGTGATATCGGAAGCCAGCACAAAATCGGCAGGAAAATTTTACTAACATGTTGGTAAATTTGATCGGCAGTGCTTTGGGTATGTGTACCACATTGGGAGCTTTCTTTGTCAGTGAATCCTGGCTAGTTACATGTATATCCATATCATATGAATGATGCCCAGTAGCCCAAAAAGTTGTCTACCTCCTCATTCTTTGTTACTCATGTATAAGATATTGCAAATTGCCGTTTTCAAACAATTCCTGCATGCGAATTTCCTGTAACGTCATCATATGATGCCTATATCTTAGGTCAAAGTCGGGTTGTGTAATAAGGTCTGTAGAGAGTCAGTGAGTGGGAGAATGTCACTGTGGAGAGGGGTGCGTGTTTTGTACTGTGTGAGAATCCAGCCTGGGAGTTGCAGGTGTACGTCCTGAAGTGTGACATGAGGATTAACACGGGTAATGACATGAAAAGGTTGCAGTGCAATTTTCATCTCAATATTCCAGTACGGATTATTAAAATTCAGGACGTTTCGTTCATAACACAACTTCATCTAATAATGCAGGTCTAAAGCCTGTACTCCATTGGGAAAGAAATAAGACCGCCAAAGATCAGGAAAGGCTGTTACCTAATGTGTCAAATTCAGTTGTGAAAGATCAGGAACAGTGTTCCCGATAATTTCCAATATGTTGGTAACTATCGGGAGGAATACTCCCGATCTTTAGCTCCTATCCTTTTGGATACAAGAGATCGCGAGTCCCCTCAGGTATATTCCAGTCTATGATGCCCAGCACATTGCAGGAAGGCCCCTATAGATGTCAATAGAAAGCAGCGAACTTAGCTGCCTGCCAAAAGCTTGGCAGTCTTATCAGGTAGATTTTAGCCTTTTGCAGACTGCAGGGAGACCCTTATAGAATGATGTAAATAGAAAACTGCAAACTCAGTTACCTGCCCAAAAGTTGGCAGCCTTATCAGGTAGATTTTAGCCCTTTCCGGACTGCAGGAATGCCCTTATAGATGTAAATAGAAAGCTGCAAACTTTGCTGCTGGCCAGAAGGTTGGTAGTCTTATCAGGTAGATCTTGACTCTTTGCAGCCTGTAGAAGGACAATTATAGGTGTAAATAGAAAGCTGCAAACTTCGCTGCCTTCCGAAAGGTTGGCAGTTTCATCAGGTAGCTTTTAGCCCTTTCCAGACCACAGGAAGGCCCTTATAGATGTAAATAGAAAACTGCAATCTTAACTGTCTGCCAACAGTGTGGCAATCTTTCAGGTAGATTTTGGCCCTTTGTAGACTGCAGGAAGAAAATTATAGGTGTAAAGAGAAATCTGCAAACTTAGCTGTTAACAGTCTGGCAGATTTAGCAGGTAGATTTGGGCAGGCTGCAAGGAGACACTTACAGATGTGATTACAACGCTGCAAACTTAGACACCTGCCAAAAGGTTGGCAGTCTTAGGAGGCAGATTTTGGTTCTTTGCAGTCTGCAGGGACCACCGATATAGATTGGAAGCTGTAAACTTAACTGCCTGCTAAAAGGTTGGCAATTTTAGCAGGTAGGTTTGGGCCCTTTGCAGGGGAGAATGTTACAGATGTAATTACAAAGCTGCGAACTTAGACACCTGCCAACAGTCTGCAAACTTAGCAGGTAATTTAGGCCCTCTGCAGTCTGCAAGGAGACACTTACTGTTATAAATAGAATCCCCTCCCCGTGGCGCCATGTATTGGGCCGATAACCGCTCACAGAACCATTAGTGTCAAACTCAATTTAAATGTAAAAATGAATGTTGCGCAGGGACCCGTGAGCGAGTCGAAAATAGAGGGGACATTACGACCAGGGAGAGGGGGCGGGGAATGGTGGTGGGAACGTATTAAATGGGGGAAGGAGGGGAAGAAAAGGAAACTGCAGTTTCTATTGTTTAGAGTGGGCAGTACCACCTTATTGGGCTATTCTTCACAGAGTGTCCTGTGATTTTGATAAGGGTTGTTAAAATGGTGAGTGGTTGACTGGCTATTATTTCGTTAAAAGGTTGTGAAAGAGGTTATTAATTTGTTTGGGGGTAAAGGCCACTCTAATTTCTATTGTTTAGAGTAGACAGTGCCACCTTAATGGGATATTCTTTATAGAGTGTCCTGTGATAGTGATCAGTGCTTTTGATGTGGGCAGTGCTTGTGAAAGAGGTGTATTAATAATGATTGGGAGGGAAATGTAATATATTGAATGGGCAGTGCACCTTACTTGCATTATATTCTACATGGAGTATCCAGAGATTATGTTCAGCACTGTTGATGTGGGGAGTGTTTGGAGGGGTTGGATGGCACGTAGTGGAGGGGGCAATATAGGGGGAGGGAGCCAAATTGGGGAGGATGAGGAGCGAGTGAGTGAGTGATGGACGTCTTATGCCGTACTGACAGCCAGGGTCATGTTCATGGTGAAAACAAGTTAGGACTAATCCTGACTTTTCAGACATGTATTTTGACGTGGCCAGACTTTGGTTATCGTATCTGGTTACTTTGGTTATCATCTATGAGATGAAGGTGACAGGGTGGGTAAACAGCAGGGGATCAAAACCTGGAAATCAGTTTTGCTGTACCTCATCCCTAAAGGGTCGTACCCACTAGGCGATTTCACCAGTGATGAGTGATGAGCAACTGACAGAATTGCTGGTAAAATTGTCACCAATACAGATCACCTGTCAGTATGTAATATTGGAACCTACATGTTTGATATGAGTCGACACTAAAATTGGCTGACTCTCCTAGTAGAGTCTACCGATTTAAGCACCAGTGAATCGGCCGACTCTGGTCAAAATCGCCTAGTGGGTGTGGGGCTTTAGTTAACCTAGACACCAACCAGGAATCAAATCCAATGAACCACTTGGTCAGTGCTGGGTCCCCCCTTTGTCACCTGTTACGATCAGCAGGGGCTACTGGGGGCCTTTATTCTTCCAAGGAGCAGAAGCCCCACCCAGGTACCCCCACTGGGTGGGAGGGAGAGGAGTGTCACTGTGTGTGGGTGGTTAAGGGAATGGGGTTACGTCAGCCAGAGGCTGTTAAGGTATGATAGAGATTATCATCTCAGGAATCTGCCTAATATCCCCAATTTAAGCGATGGGATTTCCACTCCTGCCGCCTGCGATCTGCCAAGTTATGGAAAGTGCCCATTTGCATTCATGAATTCCAAGACCAATGATAAGCAAAATAGCGCTCACAACATGAATGCAAAATACCACCCAGGGGCGAAGCCACACAAATCTGCTCAAACAAATGTCCGCCGAAATTAAACCTGAAATCGTCGCCCTGAATGAGTTGTCTTGTTCAGTTCTAAAAGTTGGAATGATGGGATGCCAATGGTATCTGCAGTCAAACACGTGAAGCATCCCAAAATTCTGGATGCTATCAGAAGAGGCATTTCGTATATATGATGAATATTGAATTCAAGCCGCTGTTCCTTATCTGTTTGATAGTTGTTTGATTCAAAGCCAAGAAGGTCAAACCAACGAAATGGACACTAGTGGGCAAAAAGTGTCCCTTTAACTCACAAACACTATAGAATGCTTTGTTTATTTTGTTATATTCTTGGATAAATATGGATAATATATTTTCAAGACGATCACATCGCACTATACTTCACATATCTCTATGCAATATAAGTATAAAAACAGGTATATAATACTATATTCTAGGTGAAGTTACCTTGCCTACCACTTCGTATACTCCCTCCAGGACATTTAAGCCCGGCATTTAAGAACAATACCTACTCAAAACGTCCATTAGATAGACACTCGATACAGCACATCAAAATACATTAAGAAAGAATGGGAAGGTTTTATATTCCATAACACTCGGCGAGTCCTTGTTGGTGTGTGTTCAAGTTTAGTTTTTGCATTAAATGGATATAGGCCTGGCACTTAGTTTATATACACGAGGAGGGTTTATACTATATACCTTGGCTTGAAATACTCGGACATACATTAATTATTTGAAACCTGCAACATTACATTTTAATGAGACAGCAATCCAATCTGTCAAAATGAATCCTCAAGAATGAAGGTATTTTTTCACACATATAACTTGTATGTAACTTCAGGGTTTACCCAAGAAACCCCTCAATTCTGGGAAACCTCACTCCAGATTTGGTAAATTGTTTTATTTACCCAATGCTAACCCTGCCATCAGTATTCATTGAGGGGGTGAGGTTAGGTCCACGTATGACAGGACAGGCCCCCCGGGTCACATACGTCTATGGCCACCCGGGCCCCTCTAAGGCCCTCCCCAGACCCCACTTACACTGCCCTGACCACTCTACATGCCAGGCACCAGCCAGTCCACTATCACCTCATGGATGCGCTGGTTTCCAGCGAACCTGCCCCTCCCACCCTGCAACGACCTCCTAGCGCTAGGGGGGGGGGGGGGGCACACACTGTAGAAATTACCCAGGCAAGAATAAAACGTCATTATAATGTTGCAGGAACGTTCTGTTTAGCTGTGGTTAGGTTCTTGTTACATTCTTTTGATGGCACCCAAAAACATCTTTAGAACCTAACATTGTGACATTGCACTGTGACATTATTGCAACATTATAGCAACATTCTTTCATATTATAAAAACATTATTATAATGTACTATAATAGTAAGGTCTCTACTTCATTAAAGTATAATGCTATTATAACATTCTGTTTTTAGGAAGTTTCTAAATTACACAAAATAACGTAATGTTAAGTGAAAATTGGGTAGGTTATTGACTCACCAAAACAGTATTGTCGCAGAACATGGTTATTACTTTGCTGCTTGCCTGGGCATAGACTTTTTGCGAAGTAATTCAGTAGATATATCCTAAATATTTTTATACTAAAGGCGGTGCCCATTTTCAAATACTTAACAATGTAGATCATGAATGGAATGATAGATTGATAATTCAGTATTTCGGCTATATCAATGTAAGAATTTTGATCTACATGCTCTGAGTTATGTGTTTGATTCTCTAAATTTACTAATGTAGCTCATCGTGTATTACATGTACTGACCATTGAGAATAATTAGTAGGACGTGGATGGCGGTACTTAAGCCCGTTACTCACTAGGCCCTTTTACCGGCGATGGGCGACGGGCAACTGGGAGAATCGCCAGATTCTTAAGGTTGCCTGTAAATATGGTACATTGGAATGTGCAGGCTTGATCTGAATCACCAGCAGACGGCGATTTGTCGGCCGACTCAGGGAAAATCGCCTAGTGGGTATGGCCCTTTAGGTTACAATTTCACAATCTAGTCCAAAATGATCTTTAAGAATAAGTACCCCCTCCTCGCCCAGCATGACCCCCAACCCTCACTCTCCCAGCACAACCTCCAACTACCACAAAGACAGCGCCACCACCGGCCGTAATCCGAATCACCCGGGGATGCAGAAACTCCCAAAGTCCCCTATTTTCGCCCTTTGGGGACGCCCCCACCCCCCGCAGCCTCCTAGCGGCAGTAGCCAGAAGCACTTTGCTATGCCGCCAACGACCCCTATTGGCCAGGGAGAGGATGCGCATGCGTGACCGGAAACAGATGTCCGCCTCAGGAGAAAACGGAGTAAAAACGGCGGTTCAGAAAGTAGATTTGACTTGTGGAATTTTCACCGCTCTTTTTTTGTCCCCTTTCATTACTGCCACCATTTCATCAGATGTCATCAGATGTCGAATGGTAGAAATCAACTTGGGGATTCCGCGCTTGTTGGTCTGATATGGAGGAAATTGCGAAGCGAATTTATTTCGGTATGTTTGATCCAGAGTCGGATAAGCCCGCAGTGGTGGCGCCCCCTGGGAGGGAGATCTGACCCTACGGAGAGGTCTGGGACCTTTTACAATCGAATGGCCGATGCTCAATCGACTTAAAATGCAGCGCATGCATTTAGAATAGGACCGCCCGTACAGCACGGAATACTTACAGGCCTCTGTCCCCTGGAGTGGTCAGAGGGGGAAAAGGAGTGGGAGGACGAGGGGAATGCAGTACTTGTGGAATGAAAAGCTCGCCCTACTTTTATGGTGATGAGTTGGTGGACACGTTTGGGGCCTTACATTAAGTACGTATACTTACGCACATAAAATAAATCAGACATCCTGACCCCTTAAGCTGAAGTACACATTGTATTTGTACATGAACGCTAGCGTTAAAAGGGACCCCAGTCCTTAGGTGCAAAACATACTTAATTGAAGACACTTTATTATTCCCCGTTGGTGCACTAATGCATTGTACTATTCCAAAATCTAAAGTAAAACTTCCTTTCTGCTAAGGGAGACCTTTGTTGACGGCAACTGTTGTCATTACTCGAAATCTTTTTTTATTTTTTTTAAATAGAAATCAACAGCATGATACATAATACCCTCATTAAGATTATGATATCATTTTCTTGGTTTTTCAAATACGTTATTTCGGTGCAGGAATTTCTGTACTAATCATACAATTCAGAAGAATATTTGTGAAGTCTGTGGGTGCTGCTAAAGTAAAGGAACACAGGGCAATCCAAAAGATGATGCAAATTCAACTGACTCTATTTGACCATGTCTTTCATAGAAAACTCTTTCGACAATAAACTGGCGTGTGGAAAGGGAGCAGTGGATATTACATCAATGCGAGACACGTTCCCAGTTTTAAAGTCCTCCTTTTATTGGCTGAGGAAAGGTCTCAGTGGACAAAGAGGGTTTGGGAATAAAGTTATATCCATTCAATAACAGGGGGCTGTGCCTGGCTGGGGTCGGACTGGGGGCTGGACTGGGGGCCGGGCTGGGGGCCCAATGGTGGGGTCACCTCCTGAGATGGCCTCCCCACTCCCTGCCCTGACCAATAAAAGGCACCAAGGTACAAGTTCTGTTTCACTGCACGACTTTGAGCTGCGATTTCAGAGCGATATGATGAAATTACGGAGAAACCACATCCAGGTGTGGTATAATTGTTTGAAATTGACAATTTGGAGTATTTTACACATGTAACAAAGAATGTTTTCTCTAGTGTGTGTGACTTCTGTGCGACATCGCCATATCGCAGCTCAACTCATCTAGCTTAATACTGCCTTGACGCCTGTATTCCAATAGGCGATCCTAAAACTATGAATTTACTCACTCGTTTTTTTCTTTGGAAATGTTACAGAAACCCCTGCACAATACATACCATTTAATAATTCAAATATAATTCTAAAGCATGTCTAATGATATATAACATGGCTATGATTAGCACGTATTCCTTCTAGTGAATTTGGAAATCGGGTGTAAAATTGAATACTTTCTCATTGTATGCGGCCAAAGACCATGTATCCTACATATGATTTGAAAGAGAATTAATAACCCTTTTTAATGATATATAACACATCCATGATCAACCGATTTTATCACTGCCTGTCTATGGAATCCTCTGAAGGAAAATGTCTTTGCAGAATCGGGAGTAAAATCAGCTAGTTGAAAACAGCCTTAACGTGGTAGGGCATGAGGTGGGGGGCAGTAGGGGGTATTCCAGGGTGTGAACCGACGTCTGCTATCAGCCGAGTGAATAGGGAGGATCCTCCGTCTTACCCCCCTCACTCCTTCCCAAACCCTCCTTCCCCCCACCCCCCTGACACCCACCTATACAATTCCTCTATCCAGCCTCTGAAAAGAAGACCTACCATCCCCAACCCCCTTGATACCCTCCTGAACCCACACGACCCTTCCACCAGACCTTGCTTAAAGCCATCCCTATTCATCCTCCATCCTTAACCCCTAGTCCCATCCACCCACCTACCGGGCCCCACCAACCCCTCCCCCATCCACCATTCCCCCCACTCTCAACCCAACCAGCCCCCCACCCCTCTGAGTCCCCAGTGGCCAGGACCCCTCGCCCTACAATAGCCCCTGAGTGCAGCATGTTCTCCGTGTAGCGAATTCAATACAGGAACAGCAATTACCTCATGTAGGGACCGCTCTCATAATGGCAAGGTATTAATCAAGTAGATGCTATTCCATTTTTCATGCCATGAATAGTACATCTTTAACTGTAACAGTTGGCATATGATGTTTACAAATAGTGCCTCTCAATTTGGCGGAAACTTGTTAGGTATTTACTCTCACGAGGAAAGCCTTTTAGGAAAATGTACGTACGAATATGAACCAAAGGTCCCGACACCTCCTTATGGTGAAAAACATGTTTCTCGAAAACATATACACATCCTATGCTTACTCGAATTACCTCTGTTACGTGCATGCAGGAGAAGTATATGGAAAAAATTCCTGTTGCTAATATGACCTGGTTTCCACTTGGGGACATGGACATCCACATGGCGGCGGCTGGAGGTTTTGCCAGTGGCCATTTTGATATGTGCATGGCCGTTTTAAAGTATTGTCCTCATTTTGAGACGTTGTGGATGACATAACACTAACTACAATAAACCACCCTATCACTTATTCGTATAAGGTTTACAAATGTTTGCTGACACCTTGGTGCTTGTCAGTGGCCATTATTTAGTGGTCTTATCATTTTGGTGCAAACAGTGCCAAGAAGCTGTTTTGTCAGTCACAATTTCAGCTGGTCATCAATAAGCTCAAATTCATCAACATGTGGAAATCAGCCTTTACACTTAAACCGTCCCCTTCCCCTTTTACCTTTCATATTTTCCTCCGACCTCTCCCTGTACATGTACACGCCACCTATCTTTCATGACCATTCAAAATCATTTTATTATAATACTTTAGGAAGCTCACTGGACATCGTTCTGTCCTCCACTCTGCCTTTTGGCCGAAGTGTCTATCTATCCCCTTGACCCCTACCCCCTTTTTCCGTCCACAGACTCCCATTAGACCCACTGCTTCCTAGCCCTCCCCCCTGCAGCCCTACTCTTTGCCATCCTACTTCCCCCCTCCCGATCCTCCTGATAACCCCCCCCCCCTTGCCTCCTCCCCCCTTCCCTCTCCTTCCATCCCTTCCCCTCCCTTCCCCTCCCTCCCACCTTAAGCCATGTCCCCACTTGGGTGATGGCAAATTTAGTTACTGGGTCACTAGAATTGACAGTTTCCAACCACAGTGACAAAGGCCCAAAACAAGCACTAGTTACTGATGATAAAAAAGGGTTAACACTAATTGTCCAGTGCCTAAAATCTTTGACGCCTAAGTGAGGATGCTGCTTTAAGGCCCATACCCACTAGACGATCATCCCTGAGTCGGCCGACAGATCACAGTTGAAATTGGCCGATTCTGCCCGTGGAATCGGACGATTTTACTGGTGATTCAGATCAATTCTACACATTCCAATATAATATACTTACAGGCAACCTCAAGAATTGGCCGATTCTCCCAGTCGCCTGTTGCCTGTTAAACATTGCTGCTAAAGCCCCATACCTACTATGCGATTTTACCGGTGATGGGCGAAGGGCGACTGGGAGAATTGGCCTATTTTCATGATTACCTGTTAATATACCATATTGAAATGTGTGTGTTTGATCTGAGTCGGTGCTGGAATCGGGCAATTCTAGTGGCAGAATCGGCCGATTCTACCGCCGATCCATTGGCCGACTCAGCAAAAATGTCCTAGTGGGTATGGGGCGTTAAGTTGCTTAGTGGGTATGGGGCTTACCTCTCTGCCATCCCACTTACTCCCCCTCCCTCCCTACCTCTCCCCCCTCCCCTACCTCCCCCCCCCCCTCCTCAGGTCCCCCGGGCCGGCTCTCCTGACGTCCTTATCTCAGCCCCACAGCCCGGACAGTCTGATCTGGTCCCCCTGGAGCAGGCCAAGCCGCCCGCCACCTCCCGACCATGACAAGAATACCCCATTTATCGGCTATCTATCCCCTGCCACTCACCACCGCAGTGGCACATCGAGGACCCCTCCACTGCCCCTCCACCGTCCACCATGCCTAAGGATCTACTTGACGTTGACTTTTGCTTTTCGCCTTTCCTCATGCTATTCCTCCCTTGGCGCTGGCCGTGGTCATTAAAGGTTTTGTGCCAACAGTTCGAGTTGTCAAATTTGTTTCCTTATTTGTGTCATGTTGGGGTCTTTCTATTGATAGGTTGAATTTAATAGTGACAATTTAGTCTGTCACCTCCTGACCCTTACCAGAATAGCCCATTTATTGGCTATCTTTCCCCTGCCACTCACCAGCAATGCCATCTACAGAGAAACCCCTCCACCACCCCTCCAGCGACCACCAATTGCCTCTCAACTGTCTACAATTCCTAAGGATCCACTTGAAGTTGACCTTTGCTTTCCTTCTTTTCCGATATTGTCTCATGGCACTGGTGCTGGCCCTCATCATTTAAGGCTCAGTGCTATCTTTGGTTTAACAGTTTGAGTTGTCAAATTCCTTTCTTGTTTATACCTTGGAGGCATCTTTCTCTTAATAAAATAAATTTAACAGTGGCTTTCCACTATGTGACTTCTTGACCATGACCAGAATATCCCATTTATTGGCTATTTATTCCCTGCCACTTAAAACCAATCGGGCGCAGAGGAACCCCTTCACTGTCCATCCAATGACCGCCAATTGCCCCTTCACCATCCAGCATTCCTAAGGATCTACTTGAAGTTGACCTTTGCATCCACTTTTCCCCACGCTATTCCTCCCGTAGCATTAGCCACATGGTCATTAAAGGTTTTGTGTCATCTTCGGTCCAACAGTTTGAGTTGTCAAATCGATTTCCTTGTTTGAATCTTGTATGGCCTTTCTATCATTATAATATGTTTTAAAAGTGTCCATTAAATCCATCACCTCCAGGTCCTTACAAGAATACCCCATTAATCGGCTATTTATTCCCACCACTCACCACCAACGATACACACGCAGGAACCCCTTCACTGACCCTCTACTGACCTCCAATTGGCCCTCCACTATCCACATGCCCAACTCCTTTCCCATTCTATTTCCCCCTTGGCGCTGGCCTTGACCATTTAATTTAAAGGCTCAGTACTATCTTTGGTCCAATGTGAGTCATCAAGTCTATTTTCTTGTTTCTTCTCGCTCTTTTTAGTAAAGTGACACTGTTTTAAAGTAGACCATAGGCAATTGCCCTTTGGTTTCAAAATATAAACAGATCATGTGTATTCCAATCAACTGCTGTTCAAATGAGGGTTGTCCTTATTGCCATATTCAGTCATTTTATCTCTTGGGACCGCTCTTTCTCTTTGGTCATATTTATGTTGTAATTAAGTGTTGACATTTAAAAAAACACTACTACCGTTTTAGAGAATACCTTTTTACCAACAAAAAAGGAGTTTCCCTTGTGCTGAGATAGAACAGGTAAACGATTTGAGACAACTCAGGGGAAATAGGTTCCAAGCCCCAACCACGTTAGCTTGTAATAAATCAATAGCAGCAGAAGAAGCTAGCCCAAGATCTGAAATATCAGTAATCAGTGAATGACTTGATTCTATCATGGAAGAACATATACCAATGTTAAAGTATTATACAGCCCATGACCGAAATTAGTTCGTGAAACCTTCGTTTTTCAAACAAACAACAGAGAAAATTAAGTTCAGAAGGGTAAAAAACTAAAGGGATTGGTAATAGGTTAGTATACATTATGTTCTATATAATTATATATTTACACTTATCTATATATGCACATACCTATATATATACATGTGTGATTATATACATATTTATATTATATAATCATATATATATCAATTACACCATTGTCTTTATCAGCCTACATGTGCTATAACACTAACCTAACTCCAACTTAGAAGGTTTCAGGCAGTGTCAGAGCAGTTCAGGCCAGTTCAGACATCTGTCACCTTACAGTGACAGACAGGAGGACCTGTCAGCCATACCAGTGACAGATGTCAGGGTCTGGCAGCCCAAGCATAGGGGACTCGTCCCGCTCTGGTATACCAGACTCGCCATGACAGCGCCCCCTGTGAGCAGACGCTGCAGTAAATCTGGAGATGCCCGGATGTCAGAGCGTCTGTCAGACCACTTCACCCTGATCTCTCCTGTGTCAGGGACTCCCTGTTCGCCTGATGGAAACCCCCGGAGGGCTCCGTCAACCGGCAATATGCTTTAGCAGGGTAGGCAGGGGTAGAGCAGAACGGGGATAGGAAATATGAGGTGCAGAGAGTTAGTGCCTTATTCTTTGAAATATTATTGAAGAGTTAAATAAACTATGACGTCAACCGGCAATATGCTCTAGCAGGGTAGGAAGGGGCAGAGTGGAACGAGGATAGGGAATAGGAGGTGCAAAGTGTTAGTTGCTAACTGTTTGAGATAGTATTGAAGAGTTAGATTCATTATGATGTTATTAGGGCTTCGTCAACCGGCAATATGCTTTAACAGAGAAGGCAGGGGCGGGCGTATTGGGGATAGGGAATATGAGGTGCAAAATGTTAGCCATTAATCAAATTGTGTTGAGACACTAAGGAAAAGGTAGAATAATCTTAACATAAATCAGGTGATTCAGGGCGATTTGAAACTCAGAGTTCTTAAAAAGTATTAGTTTTTTTGAATGAAATATTTAAGATTTTTAGAATATTTCTCACTTTGGTCATCTTTTTACTTAAAATTGATGTTGCATTTTCCACTGTATTTTCTCATAATTGTGTTTAAGATGGATATAGATAGCTCATTTTATGATAAATCTTGTATGTTACACAAGGTGCAGTATATAAGTAGGGACCTTGCCAGGGGAGGGGTGAGAGTCAATGGCATTTGGTCGAGCGGCCGTGATTCACTATCTGTGCTTACCATGGCCACCCCTCTCTTTTAGCCAGACACGTGTGACGGTTTGTCACGAAACGGTACCGGAAAACCCAAACATATTGTGGCAGTAAATATTATAACTGCTGCGATGCATTGGAAGCAGTTGGCTATTGTTGGACTAGGGATGTGACTGTGGAAAACAGGTCTGATTTTTGAAATCACTGAAATTGTTGTTGGAACCATTGCTTTGGTTGGGGAACCAATTTTGTGATTTTTGGAAACATTGCTGCGATTGTTGGAACCACTACTGTGGTTATGAACCCGCAGACTGTATTGTTGGAACCACTCATGTGATTTCCACAACCAATGCTGAGGTTTCTTAAACCACTCCTTTGTTTCCTAGAACCACTCCTGTGATAGTTGGAACCACTGTTGTGATGGTTTAAGCATTAGCGGAATGTGCTGGTCTAAATGTCCTGAGTCTAATTCACACAGTGGACATGACCAGTGTTTTGTTCTTGGAGTGGTTTAAAGTTTAATTGCCTGAACACGTGGGTGTGCCCAAAAATATCTCGCAATCTGACTATTTTAAGGAACAACATGCAGTAACCATTTAGCCCTATTTGTTCTGCTGCTGGCAACATGAGTCTAAGGAATAAAACTAGTATGAGTTGGTACAATCAGGCTAACAACCTGAAAGGTCATCGGTCATAGAAATAGGTGTCAGGAAAATGGGTTTAGCATTAATGTTTTAGTTGTTATGGATAAAGTGTAACTATGGTAATTATTGATAAATACTCTTAGGTACTTTTCTGTATCAGAAATGATTCTGAATAAAGCATTCCTCTGGTCACATAACGCCCCCCCCCCCTACGTAATTAATATCCCTATTCCCTTACTACAGAGGTGAAAGTTGTAGGGATAACTTTTGTGTTTGGGATCCTCCATACATTTGGACATGCTTTCTCGACTCTTCCCCCTTGCACGTGTGTGCACACGTCATTAATGGAAACCCCCTTTTTTAGAAACAAGTTGTATCGCAATAAGTCCCTAGACAATTAAAGAGAATGCTCGCTTTCAATACTCCCTAATGATTAGGTAGCCTTGGCTTTTTAAAAGACCACGTTTTTGGTATAGATAAAGGACAGTTGGTTCTGATCCCCTGGAGAAGGACATCAGGTAAAGCAGGGTTACCTGGATAAACCAGGTCTGACATCACTTAATCCATGAGCCACAGGCACAGTAGTGGATACACAGGTACATAGTAAGTTGAGGTAATAAAATAACACAAAGACAGATGACAGGTAGAGGTTTAGCTGCAGGGCAAAGGTACCACTGTTTGTATTGAGTTGACAGTTGTAGACGTGTGTAAGGCTTAACTTAAGCCTCATACCCACTGAGCGACTTTATCAGCGACGGATGATGGGGACCATTATAGTCAGTGCTAAAATCGGCTGATTTCTATGATCAACTGTGTAGGTATACCCTATTGAAATATGTGGGTTTGATCTGAATATGTGTATTTCATCTGAACCGGCGCTGAAATCAGCCAATTCTAAGGGTAGAATCGGATTCAGCCCCGATTTTAGTCGGCCAATTTTGTGAAAATCGCCTAGTGGGTATGGGGCTTTAGACTTTACAAAGGTAGCACACGCCTACATCTTAATCAATGAGAGCAGAGTTGGTATGAGACCATTGTCAGGAAATAAAATACAAAAAGGATCAGGTTGTTGTTGAGAAATGCTTTGAACTAGAGCTATTTCTACGAGACATAGTGGCCTTCCAGTATCTACGTATGCCTATTTAGAAAGGATTCAGACCTCCTAAACCCTAGGGCTAAAGTATGCATTAAGTTTGTACAGGAACATTTATGTATACACACATCCCCTCCCCACCCCCTAGATGCACACATACGTGATGGAATGCATTATATTAATGCAAACATATACATAAATGCATACATAACAATACATTCGAACAACACACTTAAGCCACATACCGACTAGGTGATTTTAGCGGTGATGTGCAGCGGGCAACTGGGATAATCTGCCGATTCCTATAAGTATGCCATATTGAAATGTGTGTGTTTGATATGAGTTGGCGCTAAAATCGGCTGACTCTTCCAGTAGAGTCGGCTGATTTCAGTGCCGATCCATCGCCCGACTTTGTAAAAGTTGCATGGGGGGTATGGGGCTTTACACGCACAAACAAATATACAACACAGACACAGACACACACAGACACACAGACACACAGACACACAGACACACACACACACACACACACACGCGCACAACCCAATCCAAACTGACCCAGACTAAACCCTCAGTGACCTGGCAGCCCTCAGACACACAGACATGTAGACAGATGTAGGAACCAACTGACAGATGGAGACTCAGTGAGACAATTAGTGGGACAGGTCCTCTTTAGGAGGGCGCCTGTTGGAGCTGCTCACCACGTGGACCTGCTCTGGACAGCGTCAGGCATGTTGAGGTTGTCGTCCACTAGCAGACTTTACTCTGATATCAAAAGTCAGCTGTGGGAATATCGGTTAATCATAGACATGTTACATATCATTAGAAAGGTATTCAAATTATCTTTCAAATTATAGGAGGTGTGGTCTTTTCCGATATTACTTGGAACACGTAATGAATTGCCAAGTAACTGGCAGTCAGAATGGTCTAGTGGGACCCAGGCTTTAGTGTGAGAGGTTAACGGTAGGGGGAGTGGGACAGACTGGCCACTGATTGGTGTGGCTGTGTCTGAGGGTAAAGCCTGATTTACAGTGAACTAGTGAGCTCAGCCACTGGTATGGGAGGGAACCTCGCCCCCTCAGACACCCTACCCATTAGGCCACTACTGGTGGGGCTGTGGCAGGGGCTACAGTGTGGGTATGGGAGGTCATTTTGGTCGGTGCTGGTGATCTGCCTTTTATTTCATACTGACATTTATGAGTTGATATACCAGCTTTTTTTTCAACTGGCATTCTGGCTCTGGCTCACTCTGTGTCCAATGGTAGCTAGCAGTGAACAGGTGGGGATTGGGTAAAGATTGCTGTTTTAGAATAAGGAAGGTAAAGGTTGCAAGGTTAAGCCTGTGTATGATTAGTTCTGTTACCAGAAGATAAATCCTTATTTACAATGTGTGATTGGTCCCGATGCCGCAAGTTAAACCATGTTTATATCGTACGAATAGTCCCGTTGCATAAAATGCACAGTAATTGTGATAACTTTAATCGTAGACCATATGGCAGCCTGATCATTTTCCTAATGATCCCAATAGCTTCATTAAAGATAATTTTGATTAAATCACCATGTACCATCCAGGCATAATTTTATACTCTCAATAAAATTTCTTTGAAGTACTTAATGAATACTGAGATAAACGATCCGTTACGTTTGCATTACGTCATGCCTTGGAGGATCTGAAACTCCCATTCGTTAGCTGACGCTCTAACCCAGTCCCTTTTCTGGTAACTCTTGTCGTAACAGTCATCATAAGGGTACTTACTGTAATTTGTAAATCTGGAATCAATTGGTATGGAAGATAAGGGACGGATTGGGGATGGCTTGTGGATGGCCAGGAATGCCGAGTCAGTATGAGCTCAGAGAGAGGCACAGTGATTGGGGATGTAGTCTACAGCAGTGACAACCAGGGACACAGAGCGTAAAATCGTTGAGCACTTTAACTTGGCAAGTCCAAGTAAAATCAATTTGTTGCCACTCGGCGAGAGAAGACCTATTTCTATCCTTGTGTATTTCAAAACCTACTACTGTAAGCTGGTACACTTTTGGGCAACTGAATAATCCCGCATTTAGAATTAACTGGCATTCTTTAATGCTATCATCATTTCGCGCAGTTTATAGTCATTTATATTTGATCTACGATATTATATTATTTAACTTCATTTTCGAGCATTTACAGCAATAAACGAAAAGTGCAAAAATAATATGTAGAGCGCGAATCTGAATACATTCACGGTATATTGAAGAGGGACAAAGGCCCGTATACAGGTTCTGGTTGGGGGGGGGGGGAGGTTTCTGTAAGTGGAACTTTTGCTTACAATTCCTATAATTAAATCACCTAAAAAGGGCGGTGTCAAGGTTCTCCAAGTCAAACATTTTAATATTTTCTTTAGATTTCTCCATGTGTTCCTTTTCCCCAATATTTTCTTTCTAAAAGTAAATGCATATATATTGCAGTATGTACAAACGCTCTATCAGTTTGCTTTACCCGATGCCTTTTTCTTCCTTCAGTGGCGGGGTGCCCTAATGTGAAATTCCGGACAGGGACTCTGTGACACGTGACGGCGACAACGCCATCATTTGGTGTAACAGCACATTTGCATGAAAGAGACCTGATAATATCACACATTCTAGTATCAGCAAAGGCTCTATCAATGTGCTCTAACCTCCATGCTTTTTTCCTCCCTCAGTGACTTGGTGCCCCAACATTAAAACCCTTGCCGGGGCGTATGTGACGCGTGACTGCGACAATGCCTTCATTAAACGCAATGTAACATTCCTGTGAAAGAAACTTCATAATATACCGTATGACTTACAAAGGCTCTATCAATGTGCTCTAACCTCCATGCTTGTTTCCTCCTTCAGTGACTGGGTGCCCCAACGTTAAAACCCCGGCCGGGGCGTACGTGACGCGTGACGGCGACAACGCCATCGTGCGGTGTAACGTCACGCAGGAGACGTGGTACATCACGTGTGACGGCCGGAAGTGGATCGGGGACCTGGGCAACTGCACTGGAAGTAAGTACACCGCCTCCAGGCCTCAGTTCTTTTATATTTATTTTGATGCTTCCTAGAGAGAATGGACCCCGCCAGAGGTTATTCCAGAATTTACAAAAAGTAAATTTGAATACACACAAATAAAAACTCATAAACAAACAATAACGACGGAGGGGGCCACGTAATGTACTGTTTTTCAGCACCTCCTTCTTAATTCTAATTTTATATAATTATGGAAGAATCAGTATTTGTTCAAAATAAAGGGGGCGCCATCTATGCCCTCCTCTCTCCTTAAATTCGTCCTGCACATGGACTTTCCTTTGAACCACAGCATACCCATAATGCTAAGTATTGGGAGTAGAAACAGCTGCCATTAGAATTGCCGAGAAATTATCACACCAGCATGATAACTCTTGTCCTACACATTGGAGAAAACAGGAACGCATACTGTGAATTTAATTTTCGAAAGGGTTTACATTTGAGAGATTGAACTTAGAAGAATGCATTATTGAACCAAAGGAATGGCCTACTTTTTGTCAATCATTATCCGCGGCCGCTTGCGCGGAATTCATCTCCCATCTTTTACTTTTTATAAAAGGGGGAGATTTGAAGATTGCCTTTGGCAATTTCTTGCTGTTACTGTAGACATAGAAGGCTATCTCGGTGATATTACAAAACAAAACGTAATTATGAACCAACAATCGAACGACACAAAGGCCATATAAACCTTACTATGTGTGAACTACAAAATGGGAGTTTGAGTAAAATATCCACTGTCAATGTTTGTTACTGTAGTGGGCGTACGCGTGATACTATTGATTCCTTCTTTCCATCCCCAAAAACTCCTTTAATTCGCTCTTGTCAATCCAATGAATTACAAAGGCAAAACTTACAAACTATCAACCAATGGTCGAACGACACATGAACTACAATATATGAGAGTTTAAGTGAAATTCTCCAATGTCAATGTTTGTTGTTGGAAGAATTCTCCACAGTATGGATTCTTTCTTTCAAACCCCATCAAATATTGTCCAATCCCCAGGCTCAAGGTTACGTCTGCCATCCTCCGATATTATCGCCCACTTCCCCTCTAAAGAACTACTTTAAAGACGTTGCGCACGCGCGGCGTATGGATATATTGATTAGCGATTTTACAGTAGAGGTGCTCAGCCGGAAGAGATACCGCGAATGAATCCCAATTTTTGGAGAGTTTTCTGCTTCAGCGGAATATCTCCATGGCCATTTTTGTTGGTTCGATCGATGTCTTTGTCTTTTTTTCAATTAATTCAAATTCACTCCGTTTTGAATTGAATCACGTCGTCATAGAGGACATATTCTTTGTGCTTAATCCGAAAACTTGACAATGATTGTTTGATTCAACTTATTAATTTTGTGAAAAATATCCTTTGAATTGTTAGGGCCACTGTGAATAATTGTTATTTTGTTTTATTCCTTTACTGAATCCCCACTTTAATACTCCCCCTGCTCCCCACCGCTACAACAATTTATTACTCTACACACACCTAATAATGGTAATAGATTTCTAACAATTCACATCGGAATACACTCTACCTCTTAATTGAAAAACTTCTTTAATCAAAATTTCTGAAATGAATCACTTCAGGAAAATCGTATGATATTGAATGTTTATTTGATTGTGACACCCAACACTGTTAGTGTTAGTGGACTACTCTCTGGCCGAGGGCTGCTTTCTTAGAAAAACTTTGTCCTTGCCTATAATACAGCAGCTTAGAACAAGGCAATAGAAGACGATTGAAATTCACTTTAACACGACTATCGGACACAATTTTTTTATTATTATTGCACAAGAAGCGCTTTGTCCTTGTGTATTATATGGCGGATGAGACCAAGGTCACAAGAAGTAAACTGATATTAATGTAACCATAAGAATCAGTTGCATAATAATCTCGCAGGATCCGCCATATTAGGCCGGGTAAAAATTGCCAAAAGCTGCAAAATTTAAAGTTAATTTATACTTGATCTAGACAAGATAACATTTTAGTTTTGGTTTATTCCACATCCTTTTTTTTTTTTTAGCTATTACCCCGTAAGAGGAATAAGATGTTATTCTTCTTAACGTAATGAACCCCCAACGTAAACAAACCCTAAAAGATATGCAATTTTGCTCGATTCAATATAGCGGATGGGCGTAACCTAAGTTTTGTCGCACCGTTTTCCAGTCGTGTGCTTGGATATGAGTGAAAGTATACACAATAATGATACTCCCGTCGCCTCATACAAATAAACTAAAAGTCTGCACTAGAGAATTATACATTTCAATAGTTTCATCTGCACATCAGATTTAATTTCCACTCCCATTGATTTTGGACTCAATAGATAATTGTTTGTTTTACTTTCAGGTCAGACGCAATATATTTCACCAAGTTGTTTTCCCAGACATGATTCACTGTTTTGCTCTAGGTGTGAATTTGCAGTATAGTCAAGACACGTTTTTGGAAAATTTGTCAGCGACGCCTTTCACTTTTAACCTTTAGCATACGATACTCAACTCCCCTTTCACATCGTTTTTTCTGTGCATAATACTAAAGTAGTACGAAATCATTAGATTGCAGTATATTTATACAACAAAGGAATAAAGGTTAAATATGGACATATCACATATAATCCAGAAAGAATTAATTTTGTAAAAACCTTTCGAATGTGATATAGGGTGTATAGTTCCATGCAATATTTTCTGGAATAAATTAACAATTACAATATCAGAAGCATAAAAATGGGCCTCTGAAATACAGGCATAAAAGTACACATTACCTAACTGGACCAATAACTCAACTATAGACAAAAAAAACCCCTTTCTTTTTAACCTTTAAGTCCGTATTCAGTTCGTATCATCAATGTATCAGATTTGGCGACCAGCTGAGAAGGGAGTCCTCGTGGCGTGTACTTCCAGTACGAGTAGTACTCACCCCGGCTGTTTGAGCCCTATAGTATTGAGGGAGTGAGTAGTATACAGAAAGTAACCTTTGTCCCGGGGACCTGCAGCCGACCCCCATAGGGTTAAGCCCCATACCCACAAGGCGACTTGTACACAGTTTGGCAACCAGTCGGCAATAATAAGTATCCTTATAATCGCATGTCAGTAGGCCCTATACAATATTGAAACGCGTGATCCAAAGTGGTGCTGAAATTGGCCGATTTAGGGTAGCATCAGCCGATTTTAGCATCGATCCGTTCCTGACTATGTGAAAAAAATGTCGAAGTGATTTAAGGGCGTAAAGCCTCATGCCAGTTAGAAATTATGGGCAAGTTCGCCGACTGATCGGCGCTTAAATCGTCTGATTTTACCAAAAGAATTTGCCGACTCTAGCATCAATTTATATCAAACATGTACATTTCAATACTGCACACTTATTGCTGGTTTGATTCGGTGCAAAATTCGGCCGATCATAACAGGAAAATCGGCTGATTTTTGCACAATATCGAACAGGCAGTTTGGTCCTTCAGATCATCTCGTGGGTATGGGGCTCTAAGCCCTGTCACGGAATGTCTCCCATAGAGGGCACCACCGCCGCGCGGCAGCCATTGAGGGGCTTTGTCAGACACTTCCGGCGGGATCTCGCAACATCTCGTGCCGCGCGAGAAAGCACGGGAGTCGACAGTGGCGCCCCCAAGTAGTGGCTTTGTGCGAACCTAGCGGAGAATTAACTGAAATGCAGCTGGAAATCCCCCCGTCTTTGGGGGCTATATCCCCCTGAACCCTGGAGGACTTAACGGGGGCAAATCGGCCCCCACGGTGGACAGTGGGAACCGGCTTCAGGGTAGAACTACACGTAGTACAAATGACACAGCCTTTGACTAATAGGTCTAGGGGGAATCAGTGACCACGGGCCTGTACCGTGGTTGAAAGGTACATACTATTATGTGCATGCCTTTATAACCACCACAGAGGCCCTTGGCAATTGATTGTTTACAACGGTTCATAGTTGTTAGACAGAGGTGTACATTGTTACATATATATGTTTCTTTTATTTATTAAATAACTTCACGGATAACAGCTCATCTTCTTCCAGTTGTAGGAAAATATATACACTTCTGTCTTTTAATTGTGAACCAATGTTAACATTCGTTATTGACTGTATCGAACCCCTGAACAGGCCATGACAAAGACCGCACACAGTGTCAATTTTGGGGACAGGTAGGAGAGTTGACACTGATCATAGACCATTGACGGGAAAGTTGTCTGGTGCAGGGGAGTAGCCCGTTCTCATACATAAGTTTCGATGACTTCCAGATTCATGCCAAGATCAATACTGGCTACAAGATATGGTACATTAACCCTATCACGACCTTTTATCCCAACACACTTAAGTCGCTACCCTGACTACTACCCCCGAGCGCGTTTTTTTTCTTGAGTGGTCGAGCACTCCTAGATTCATACCCAGATCAATGTTGACAAAGAGATACAGTAAGTGACCCCCATTTATGACCTTCTTACCCCAATATGCTTAACTCTCTACTACCTCCTCCCCTGTGGGCTAGAGATAGGATAGGTAGGAGGGGCGGGGTGGAAGAGAAGCGTGACATTCTCTTAGTCATGTTGTCGAGCATTCCTAGACTTATACCCAGATCAATGATAACAGCAAGATACAGGAAATGACCCATATAATGACCTTCTTACCCCAATATGCTTAACTCTGTACCCAATTCCCCTTACCCCAACCACATCCCCTTATCCCCTACGGGTCGGAGATGGGAGGGAGGGAGAGTGTAGGTGGGTGTTGAGGGAGGCGTGTTACTGTTAGGGAGTCCATTTGTGTATTGTGAGTGTCAACCCCCCCCCTTCTGCCCCCCCCCCCCCCGACACGTGTAGTCCCCCCCTACCCGGCAGGGGGCGTCTTAATGCCCCAGACGCCGCGTCCATCGATCACCGCCCCCCCTCCCCTTTAATACATCACCACCCCCCCCCCCCTTTAATACAGCTGTCTGCGACTCCCTCAAATCAAGTATGGAGGCGGTATTAAGCCCTGTTTCCACCAGTCGATTTTACTACCGATTTCAAAAATCGGCAGTTGGAATATTGGTTAATCATGAACATGCTATACACCATAAGAAATGGTTTTTAATTCTCTTTCAAATGGCATGTGAGATATATAATTCTTTTATCATATTCCTAGTTGAAGGTAATAAATTACCATATGATCGGTGGTCAAAATTGGCTTGTGAAAACCAGGCTTTAAGCTTCAAGATGCCCCTCACCACTTCAAGACTTGAGCTGTGATAAGACAAAATCACAGAGAAGTCACAGATATGATTTGCTACATATATGTGAGAATTGCCAACATGCAATTCTTTAAAAACAATGGTATCACTCCTGGACGTGAATTGTCTGTGATATCATCTTACCATGCCGATATCACAGCTCAAGTCGTGTATAGTCATTTCGCCTTTATACTTGATGCCTGGTCACATAATTGGCCAGTGGTCTATATAGAGATTGGAGGCTGTTAAGTCTTCTGAAGCTTGCTCCTGCCTATAATCACAATGACATAAAGTCAAAAGAGGTGTGTCTATTTTAACATTACTTGATTGAATAATGGAGTGAAGATAGTTGAGTCTTAAGCTATGTCTCATACAGAGACTGGGCCTTAAAACTGCTTGAGACTGAAGACTACTCATTCTAAAGACTGAAGACTATCCAGTCTTAAATCTTCAACACCTCAAGGTAAGCAACAGACTGATCGGTCTTTAGAAAACCTACAACTCCAGTTTTAACCCTATGTCACATATCAAGACTATAACCACTATAATCAAGACCGAACTCAACTCGACGGATGAGTTGACTTCAGTCTCTATATGTGACGAGGCCTTTAAGCTCTGACTGCCGACCACATACCACTACTACCCCAGCGCCACTCCACTCAGAGTACCGTCAACCTCTCAACATCTGACCCACTCTGTGGTACTGCCTCTGAGTGCCTCCTGTCGTAGAGTCAAGATTTAAAAACAAGGAATGTTTCTGTGTGTAATGACAAGCTCCTCTATCTATACATTCAAGCAAACATAACAAACATAACAATAAATGGCAGAGCTACCAAGAGGCTTGGTTGATGCGCGCACTGATTGAGGCATACCCAGCCAAGCATCCGACGTTATTATAACATTGCAGCAACGTTCTGTGTTATGTTACCTCGGAATGTAGCAGTGACATAATTTTGAGGGGCCCCAAAAACGTTGTGGCAAACCCCCATTATGTTGCGCGGAGACACAACTTAAACTTTAGAGAAGGTTCTGGTATGTTCTACAATTATTTTGCATTGTGGTGTTGTTACCAATACGATTGATATCATATTAATTTTGTAAACTTAAATTATTCACTGCTCCTAATGATACTTCATACAGCGTACTCAATAACAGTGAGCAAAATAACAATGTTTAAGAACTGAGAGGTGTTAAAGATGTCTTAAATCGGGGGCAGACACCAGATATCGTCGCCCCTTGGTGCTATTCACTCTCCAGGCACACTTTCAAACCGCTGTATCACATTGCTAATGCAATCTCCGACCCGACTTTTTGTGAGTGGGATTCAGAGATTAAAGATGTGTACCACTTGACCCGCATTGCTGGCGAGCTTTCATTCATACCCTCGGAGAATTGAGACCTCCCATTCTCCCAAACACCCCCCTCCCTTCCGTCATCCCATGGACAAAAATATGTTCGATTTTCACGGCATTGAGTTACAGGGTGAAACGGGATGCCAGGGAGGCGGGAAGGGGAGGGGGTGTCAAGCCTCAAGGCCTGGAAACTGCTCGGAGCAATAGACCCTGTGCAGACGTGGTAAAATGATCACTTTTTTGTTGATCACCAGAATTATTATCACCAGCATAATCCACATGGCTGTCAATCAATTTAGCACTAGTATAAGTTATTTTCTAACAGATCATTGATACTATTTTTATAAGTTCGTTTAAGATAAACTTAACCTTAACCTAAATCTGTGTTTTGAAACTTGAAGGATAACAATCTGAAATTGATCTACAATATGGCGTCCAGACCCTTTTGGGGAGGTAAGATCTCATACGACGTACTCACATACGTACTCAAATCCATTTATGATGGCATAGTCTGAATATTTCAGATAATTCTGACATCAATATATGTTTCCTAAATATTTGTGAATATAAATAATGTTAAGTTTCAATTGATCACCAATGTGGCACCTAGTCCTATGCTGTGCATTATGGTGTCATCTGCATAACATCTATACATCCCGAAAGTCACTAGTACACCCCCCCCTAAGGAGAGACGTCACTAGGGGCCAGCCCCGTTTTAAGTGGCGCCTCCCCGCGGTCGTCTTTGATGATAAGTTTGAGGCCCTAACTCCATTAAGTGAACCTACCCGGGAACCGTGAGCAATGGCGTCAGTTCACACTCCACTGGGCACACTCCACCTCTCACCGGGTCCGCGTTTTAAACCAGGAACAGGACTCAATCGGGTGCCCAGGAAGGGGCTGGTTTACAGTGGCCCTTTGCACAATACCAAGCGTAACTACGAAAATCTGCAAAACAACAAAACCTTTCATTGTTACTTTGCATGTAATAACGATCGTTTTGACACTCAAAAAAGAAAACTTATTAAGAATGCTCTTATAATGAGCTGTAATTTTTACATGAATTAATCTTATTTTGCCCTTCATATATCAATTTGCAGAATTTGATTTCATCAAGTAGAAACAGAGATATTAGGGGTATCATTATAACGATAAATATCACTGTTAGGAAAAAGATCTTAAAGTTATGTTAAAGTTATGGTAACAACAGAATGTCATTGTGCAACGGGCCACAGGGATTATTTTATCAAGATTCAAACACCTATTCCTTCCCCTCTCCAAAGTGGGTAAATGAATTATCTGCTGTTTCCTTGGAGATAATAATGCCTGTCTCCGAATGCTTATGCCAATTTGTGTAGGTAAAAGCTGTCAACATGTCTGTGTAATTGATATGGAATGAATCAAATACAGACTTCAAAAGTCCTTGATGGTGTGTGCAATCCAAGGCGATAAGAACTGCTATGTGACACCTTGGTCTGTGCTATATACTTCTGGAACGCCTCTTAGATTTATAAAAGTATATTGAATGTATGCTTACATATAACAAACCCAGGCAAGCAGCGATGTAACAAGTACTTTCTGTATCCATGCTGTTTTGGTGAGTCCATAACCTGCCTAATTATCACATAATAGGAACGTTAATTTAGGATAAGTTGTGACTTACTAAAATAGAATGTTATAATAACATTATGTTCTGGTGATGTTAAGACCGTACTAAAACAGCAAGTTATAATAACATCATTTTTACGTGAAATAACATAACCAGAACTTTATAATAACATCACAATGCAATGATGCAATGTGAGGTTCTAAAGACGTTATTGGGGGCCATCAAAATAATGTAACACGAACCAAACTATGACCAAATAGAACGTTACAATAACGTTATAATGATGTCATATTCTTGCATGGGAAGCGTCTTTATACTGAATTTATTATTATTCATATGGAATTCTATAGAAAACATCTAGTCGGATCGCCCTCATCAGTTGTGAATGGGCTTCCTCAGATTTACTTTTAACCCGCTCAGCTTTTAGAGCCAAATATTATGTCCAAATATGCCCTGCTCAAGGTGTCCGCCCTATTACTGCTAGCCTTATTCCCACCCATGTCACCACTCCTTACATTGTCACGCAGGCCCAGAATGGATGGATGTCCTTATTTATAAATGTTTGCACGAATAATCTTCCCCTGGAGATGGGCCCCTCTGCGCGCGCATTATCAAATAGTTATGAATTCTTCGACAAAGCGATCGGCTAAAACGGCATAATGGCGGCGCCCATGCGTGAAGCGCCATTAGCGGGGGCGATTACCGCCGCGCCTCGTGCGCATGCGTAATCTCGCGCCCTCATTAAGTCAGGTGGTTTGACGGCGAGAACCGACGAGGTTTCCGGGGCTTGAGGGCCTGGTTCGGGCGGGCGCCGTTAGGGGGAGCGGCGTGGGAGGGGGTGTATTGTAGGGGAGGGGGGTGACTGATGGCAGCGGGGAAGTCGGGTAGACTGGGCTAATGCGCTGTTTGGTGGCCAGGGAGACGGGGGGTTGGGGGGTACTCACTCTTTGATGGTAGGTATTCACTGCAAAACTACAGCCCCCCCCCCCCCCACCCACGTTTTTTTTCCGCGATATGACAGCTCTGTACAATCCTGTATGTGGGTTTACAGCCCCCTGTTTTCTCACATGTCAAGTGACAGCCCCTTTTTTTACTACATGCAGCTACTGTGTTTGGCTCCAAACAAATATAATGAGCATTGATCTTCGAAGATTATAATACAATTAACCTTATGAATGACCCAAAATGTGGCCTCGATGCTTTCTTCTGACTACAAAAGCTATCCCATGCAGACCTTACAGGACAGTAAACCTTGAAAGCCCCCGATTTCAGAGTTGTCTGGTCAGTGACAGCCCCCACCCAAACCCCAGCCTTCTTTCTAACTGCTTTGCCGCGTTCACAGCCAAAGCACACAGAGTCCATTTTCCACTGGGTACCCAAACCCAAGTCGAGTACCCTCCCCCCATCCCCGCTGTGTTTAGCGGGCGTCAGAAGCATACGTCCCTCTTGTTTCAACTTGTAGCCGACAGGTCCCCTGGGGATAGACCAAACTCCCGCTGTGAGAGGGGGGTGGGGTGGGAATAAGGCGGGGTGTGAGGTGGTAAGCCTGTATTCCACTAGGCGATTTTGACTACTGAAAATCTAATAATGTATACATTTTCATTGGATATTATTATACAAACCCAAGCATGTTACATACCATTTGAAAGAGAACTTGAAATCCTTTCTCATGATATGTAACGCGTCTATGACCAGCCCTTCTCCATTCTCGCGATTTTTAAAAGCGGGAGTAGAATCTGAAAGTGGCATACATCCGTATGGTTGGGGGGGGGGGGTGTAGGGAGGGGTAGGTCCTAGCACCACGGGAGGCGTGGGTGGTGTTAAGCTATTGATCAACCTATCGGAAGGCACTACCCGCCTCTGTACTACCCTAAAACACCGGAAAGCCGATCCCTAGAGTAGGGGGAGTTTGGGGGAATAGGGGAGAGCAGGGGAGAGCAAGGGTAGGGGGAAGGGTTGGGGTAGAATGTGGAGTCAAAGAGCAGGATCTTAGTCATCATTCACTGCACCGAAACCTAACAAGTGCCCCTATTCAATTCAATAAGACATTGGCAATGTGGGAAATCCGAATTGATGGCATTTCAACTCTAAACGAAACATGAACGACTGTCAATTGTTTTTACCTTTAAGATAAACTGAATTTGTTAAGTTCTGTTCCATCATGATTGTTTTTTTTATTCACAACCAAAAATAAATGAAAAATAGTGCAGCACATTTAAAAATCAAATAGAACCTGATGGACGATAAAGGGGGATATGCGTTCAGTGCAGTCACATGATAGCCAGCAATGAATAGCTAATCCGATGGCATTACGCAATCGGAATAGAAGGGCGGCTAAAGTTGGGGTAAAATCCCTCAGTGAGTCTGGGGGGAGGAACCAGAGCCCTTTAAAAGTTGTCACATTGACATCTTACAAAACCTCCCCTCCCCTCCGCGCGCAGCTGGTGCCACACAATGGATTCCTCCCCTTCAACACTTCTTATCCGCTTTCAAATTTGCAAATCTATTCGCTTTCTCATTATTTTGGCGGTGATTGCAAATCAGTCACGTCTCGCCCCTTTCCTCCCAACAACAATCCCGACTGTCATGTCAATTAGATGTGAGTTTTGAGGGAGTCGCCAAAAGAGGCGAAAATTTAATTCACTCCTAATCCTTGTCTTCGTCCGAGAACCACGCGTGCGATGGAGTTTAATTCAGAGCCTTTCTCCGTTATTTTCAGTTTCAGTTTCAATTTCGATTTCGATTCCACTTTCACTTTCGCTTTCACTTTGGCTGTTTTCCCCTATCTGAATCTCACCAGGCACTTGGCATTTACAGCGGCCATCTTTTCAATGGATCTGACAGAGCCTCAGTTCTAGTCCCCTTTCTTCTAAGCCTAACTAGGCCAGAAAAGAAAAGGTGAAATCCCACAGGACGAGAGGGAGAAAATGGCATGGGGAGCCAAGTCGCATCGCGCCTTAGTTGAGTTGGAGAAAGTTGGCTTTTAGAAGATTAATTTTCAGAAATTGACAAACTTGGAGGCCATGTTAATCCAATGCGTCATTATCAGACCCGTCCCCCGCCTCAGGGGAAGGTATAAATTCAGCGTCATTCAAGTTAGGCAACGTTAATGTCACGCTTCGCTGCGTCCCCGATCGCTAGCTCTTTCCCTCCCCTTTCTCCCAGTTTTTAGGATCTTTAACTCAATTTGAGACGAGACAAATCGAGGACGAACAAAGCGTCTCTTTGTTTGATTGCTAGTGCTAAAAGGCTCGGGCCCAGAACCGTTAAAGCCTTCATGTTTTCTCGACCATAAATCTGTTCCCGGTCATCTTCAGATATTACTTCAGACTCGACTCACTTCTTCCAACCACACATACGTCTGGTATCCTACCTGTAGAACTAGTCAAGAGCGAGATGCATTCTGACAATACGTCGACAAGTCATGAGGATTAACATAATTATACACTTCAATAATTTTGTCATTATTTGTCATTTAACATGTTTAAAATTGAGTATTGCTTCAATTTGTACCGACACATAGCTAATACTTCTTAAGATAGATTGAGGATAGATTCATTCCATAAAGATAATACTATATTGCAAATATTTGGATATTTACTATATTTTTTCATGTATTTTGTTTACAGTTTTAGTCCAAATTAACCTGCAGGTACATGGAAGATCGTGAATCAGCTATCCATGGTAAGGGGAAAAGGTTTGGTCCGCTGTGGTCCGGGCCCTATCTCTAACTGTGTAAGCCTAAAATATTTAAAAACAAGAATTTATGATCTTTTTAGAAAGTGTCAGTTCTCACTAGACGAATCTACCTCACATGTGCACATGATTTATATATTTTGCGACCCCCATAGGGCTGAAAAGATGGGTATAAGTAGATATAATTCAAAGGAACTGGGTGGTTATATCCAGGCTTTGGAGATAGGTATCCTCCGCATCAGAGCCGGAGATAGAGGCGGGAGCTGTATTTCAATTCTGTTTATGACCAGGCCCATGTCTATGTGATCTCCCTGCCCCTGGTCCCATGGGACCGGTCAGAGATAGTAATCTCATTTGCGAACCGTTTCATCGTCCGGCCTGCGATACAGTCTCCATACAGAGACGGCTTTGTCACCCCTTCCCTCCACTCTCCCCCCATTGATGGCGTCTTGCATGGCCCTTTGTGGCCACTCCCTGAGTCAGGACCCATGCAGATGATGCTCAGGGCCAGAGAAATACATCTCATTGCAGCCCTGAGCCTGTCTCACACTTACCGATTTTCATGCTGGGCATTTTGTATCTGTTTGATTTTGTCTGAGAGTATGGCAGCATGGAACCATACATCCTGCATGTCATTTGAAAGAAAATTGCAAAACCTTTTTAGTGATATATAACATGCCTGTTTTTAACCTTAATTCATGTTGCTGATGCATAAAATCGGCGTGTGGAATAAAGGCTTAGCGCAGCGAGTATTATTGAATCAGGGACCTGGGTCGCGCACCTTTCCTCCAGCCACTCATCACTCACTTGTAAGAGTTCTTTGCTGTCCCCACCCTCCTATTGTTTAGTGCACAATGGCCACTAATACCACGGGAGGATTGGCCAAGAAGGACCTCTATCGGGGGTAAGGGGAAGCTCAGTAGGGGGCATTGTCACCCCTATCGGCCAGAATGGGAATGAAAGGCCCCCTGTTCTTTTGCGACCCAGGAGGATGCTGATAGGGCCTGTCAGTGGACTCCCATACACTCCGGGTCCTCCATTCGTGAACCGCCCTTGCCTTATCTGTCTCCATATTTCAGCCAGGGCAGTGGAGCGTGAAATCATTTTACTGCTACAAATAAAATTAGCAACTTGTTTCCCCGAGCGCATGCGCTGTTCTGATAGCTGCCGAGTTAAGTGAGGACAAAACGGATGATGAATTAATGATGAAGGCGCATGCGCTGCCGTCGTCGCGACGTCATTTCCGCTGCAGGCCGAGTTGCCCGGATGAGCAATGGCTGCCTGTCAGCGACGATAGGGTGACGCTTGGCTGCCTGCTTGGTTACTGGCAGGATTATTATGGGATGGCCTAGGGGACTGGGGCTTCTAGGAGGTGTGGGTTGACGGGTGGCAGCTGTAAATGAAGCAATCATTAGAAATGTTATGGAAGCAGTAACATGGACTGTGTGTGGTATTTGCCCAGACACCTCTGGGAGTAAGTATGGTTCACATGTGGAGTGTACTGCTGTTTGTAGGAGGAGTAGTACTGTATATAGTGTGGTGCTATGTTTGTGGGGATGGTGATACTGTGTGTAGACTGGTCTAGGTACAGTCTGGGTTTATGGACTCCTGCTGCCACCTGGCGAGCTGAGCTAGATACCAGGGTGCCTGGGAACAGGCAGGGTTGAGTTTAGGGGAGGAGAGGAGGCTGTTGAGGAAATTCCGGGCGTGAGGGATAAAGGGGGGTTAGAAGAAAGGAGGAGGTGGGGTTAGAGGGAGGAAGAGTCAGTTAGAAGTGGTGGGGTTGGAGGTGAAGGGGAGGGGGTTATGGAGTAGTAGGGTGAAGTAGTAACACTTGGGAGAAATGGAGAGGATGAGATAGGAGGAGGTGGGTTAGGAGGGTAGATGAGGGTTGGTGTAAGTGTAGATGAAAGAAATGGGGCAGGCAATTTTAGGAAAAAGTGCAATAACAGATGAGTAAACTATCCAGGGGAGGGTAAATGCTGGGGCATGGGAGGGGAGAAGGTGAAGTGGGAGAGAGGGAGAGGGGCTGGGTGGGGAGCTGGGGGATGGTTTGTGGTCTGATAGTTAGGTTGCTCGTCGGTCGGTGTCTGGGCCCGGTAATGGTTTGTACCCAGGGCATGTTAACTCCTTCACATGGTAGCCGGAATTTTCCAGAACCAACTTTACTTCTTCTGATTTTGATTTTATTTCTGTAAGAATAAATTTTGAGTATTCTTTAAATAGCATATAGATACATGAGCTATTTTTCTCTGGGTATTCTGTTTTTGATGAGGTAAAAGGAAAAGCCTCCAGAAAACATGAAAAGAATTTGGACTTAAAGGGTATAAGGCTAGACCAGATGATTGGGATGCCCATTAGACAAATGATGTATGACTTCAACCTAGAAAACGTGGTGAATGTTAACCTATGGCCTATAGGATCGTGGGAAAGAGCTGGCACCGCGGCGCGTATGGGCTGTTACAGTCGGGAAACAGCTCCATGTCATCATTTGCACGCGCTTTTTCCTCTCTCATATCCTAGACTGAACAACATTTACACTGGCTAGAAGTACATAAATGATCCCCTTTTTTATGGTATGATAGACTGCCCTGGCAGACTGGCCAATGGGAGAAAAATTGGGTCTGAGGTTACTCCTCTCCTCCTGGTAAGTCAACAGCACTCATAGTCAGTGCTGCAGGGTAGTGTGGTGTACAGCTATGTATGGTGGGGGCTAAGGATGGGAGGTTCCTGTAGTATAGAGTCAGACCTAAATATAACTACATTCAGCATCACTGCCTACTAAACTGGAGCCTTTTGATCTCAGAGGAGCTTATATAGCATGTTCACCTATGCCATTTGGCAAAGTATATAGGTTAGTCTTGCCTAAGCCATCTTTCCATTTTCTGAAATACTAAATTCATAAATTGTGTACTCCAATATTGAGGAATAACAAACTACTTATTTTTCTTTACACATAATATATTATGACATGGAAATTCATAGTGATAGGGAATATCCATCCAACTAAGGGGGGTCATATATCTTGCATGTACAATGAGATAAAGACAACACCTAGACATTTTATGGTTGACTTTAGCATGCCAACCAACAGTTATTATCAGGGCCCCACTAATGGAGAAGCAACTACCCTAGGGAAGCCAAGGACAGTATACCACATTATATGGAAGCTCAATGACCAAGCTCTACAGCAGCATAATGACTTCTCAAATCAAGATATCTACAAAGTAATAAGATGTTGCATAGTAATGCTCAACAGGTCTCACTCTTTATTTACATGAACAGTTATATAAGGACCTTTAAATTTGCAAACTCATGGAGACCGTTATGACCTCAAAGGGTATCAAGTAATATCAAAAGCTTTATATCAAGGGAATAGGAATTGTGAATGGATAACTGCTCGTATCTTGGCTTTGTTTCTGAACGCCCAACCAAAATGTATTGATATAATATTATACAAAGCTTGAGCCAAAAGTCCACTATTTGCTCTTAGATTCTTTAGACTTCTTGGTACAACTTAATCCTTTTCATATGGGTGTCAGGAAGACATTTTTTCAGATAATAAGTAATAATAAAAAAGTGTGATATACATCTACTGTTTACTGGTAATGGCTTAAAAGTGTGTACAATACTTGATTTTACCAATGTTAGCTGGGTTTGTTCTATGCAACATAGTTCTTCAGAATGGAGGAACATTGGAACAGTACACACACAGTATTGCATCTCTATAAGTGACAGAGGCTTATTGCAAGATTCCTAGTGTCAGAACATATGAATGTGCTTTGATAATTTCAACAAGATTCTAAAAAGAAGATGTTTTGAAGAAATTATAATTTCTAGTTCCAGGGGAACTATTTGCATCTTCATAGGTTTTGTAATCACTGATGAATGTTACATCTATGTATCTGTATCTCATCGTGCATTCATGAGGCAAAGTACATCTAAACAGAATCAAATTCAGAGTAAGCCAAAATCCCAACCAGCTCTCTGCATTTCTATGAAATAGAATTGAAATGTAATTCTAGGAAATAGCATTGCAATGTATCATTGCAATTAAGAATGAAAACACAGAAGCAGAATGGCACCCATTGAATTGATGCAGATCTATGAAATTAGAAATATGAATAATGAATGAATAATTCTACTCCGTTGACAAAGAATTTGGAGCGAGTGCCTGCAAGATGAGCGGTAAGCCGATCGCTCACCCGACGTATTGATAAGGAGGCATTTACCGAAATCCCTAACCAAGGCCTGTATTGCACTTTCCGATTTTGGTGCTGGCAATTTTGTATTTGTTTGGTTTTCTTTGAGGACATGGCATGAAACCATACATTCTATATAATATCATTTGAGAGAGAATTATAAAACCTTTTCACTGTTATTTGACATGTCTATTATTAACCTCAATTCCCATTACCAATTCTTAAAATCATCCGAATAATCAGTGAGTGGAATAGAGGCTTAACTAAAGATTCAGCTGCCTCGGGATGATGGCAGAAAAGGTGCCTTTTGCCCAAACGTCCAAATGCCAACATGATGGAGGGTAGGTTTCAAAGGGTAACACACTCTCTCAGATTCTCCTACAGAAAAGAGATCAACTGCAGAAGTGTGTGTGTGAATGTTACTAGTTAATCTACTACAACATTAACGTTGTGTTTCACTATCTATTCAATCCTGAAAGGATAATGCATATTTAGTATAGAGGTAGTTATGAAAAATTGTGTATTCGAAATGGTACAAAACGCTTCCATCCTAGTGATATAAGGTTATATATTAGATCAAGTAAGGTGTGTTGGACTTTGACTAATACAGATAAAGCAGAAATATTACTCCTTGGGCAATTAGCTTTAATTTGCTATTCACTAAAGCCTTGTTTCCACTAGCCGATTTTACTACCAATTTCAAAAATGGGCTGTGGGAATATTGGTTAATCATGAACATGATATATATAGGTTTTTTTTATTCTCTTTAAAACGATACGTGTGATATACACTCCTTTTCATATTACTAGTTAAGAGTAATGAATTACCAGATAATCAGCGTTCAAAATCAGATATTGAAACCTGGCTTAAGAGAACTGATACACCCTGTAACGTTGTATCTTAGGCATATGGTGGCCTAAGGGCATTGCAACCTATATCTCTGTATAGGAATGAACATCTCAGATATCAGGGGTTGACCTATGTACTCAGCTTACTGTACTGTTCTAGCCAAATGCTTGAGGCATGCAGAAGCCTTATAGAACTGACACACATTATATCCAATTAGAATACTGATGCATCTATTCCTTTAAACCCAGCATGAAGGTTTGTGGTGGACAAAGTTATCCATTCATCCATATTTGCGATTTGAAACCGTTTAAAATACAGTAAGAACTGCCATGTGTTTCCTGAGAAAGATCATACCTAACGGCCAATCTGAATTGACTTCAAACCTATACAAACCTGACCAGGTAAACATTCTGAGATCTACAAAATTCAACTATAATCAACGGACAGACGTTTGTCAGGATATTTGTCTGTACTTTATAAAAAGAAAACAAAATATTAGTATTCTGAACTAAGATTCAAACAAAGGAATCATGGGGTTGCTGACCTGTGCCAAAGTGTATTCTTTAGGGCCAGATCAATTGGGGTCCATGGCGTCAGCACCCCTCACCCCAGGTTTTCACGGACACCTAAACTACAGAGAGAAGGGGAGATGCTATGCATGTATGCCCGAATGTTTGAACTTCAGGTAGTTAGTCTATAACTTATGGCAAATGCTGACTCCTCCATTCTGAAATCCTGGATTCCAAGAAGCTTGTTTGTGGAATCTTGCCCCATGCCTTCCCATACAAGGTCATTCAGGACATACAACCTGAATACCAGAACGAGGCTAGGAAACCACCACCAACATGCAGCCACCTGGCGGCACGCGCAGAAAACACTTCTTACACCTGGGATGTAGCAGCAGGTGTTGTTTTTTACCTCTCTCTCAGAGAGTTGGGGGCTATTCTGGGCACCACTAGGGGGAGTGCGTGGTGCATGTGCACTAGGTGGCTGCATGTTGGTGCTAGGTGTGAGATGTGAGATGTTTGCACGCTGAGGTAAGGTGCTGAGTCAGCAGAATTTGGTCAGGTTGTTTTGGTGAGAGCTACCAGAGGCATGCTTTGAATGGGTTAGGGCAAGTGGGGCCGAAGGCTGGAAACAGATTAGCCACCGTTAGGGCTTCAGGGGGGACCCAGCCAGCTTGTAATGTAACAGAAATGTTCTGCGACCATACTTATTTTAGTCAATTTGTTACTTAATAAGATGGCATGTAACAAATACATCATTGATGGTGAGGTTGAAACCTCACAAATCAGAATGCTATTATAAAATATTTTTTTGAGGTTAGTATGAAACTAATTCAGAGTATTGTAAGAAAATTCTGTTTGGGTTGCAGAATGTAACCAGAACATTGTAATAACATCACAGTGCAACGTCACAGCAATATGTTGCAGCGACATAATTGGGAGTCATCAAAAGAAAATAACAAGAACCAAATACAGAACCAACCAGAAGGTTGCTGCAAAGTTGTGATAACGTTGCATCCTTGGCTGGGGAGACGAGGGAAGGCATCATTTTAACTTGTTTGCCAACCAATGCAAACAGAGGTGTAACACAGGCTCACTCTCTGACCATACTATTTTGGACAGTGTTGATCTGGTACTTGCTAAATTTTCATGTATTAGTTATGTTATTTTACATTGAGCCCAACAACCACTATTCCAAAGTTAGCCAACTGATACGGTACTAAATCGACCATGGTTGGCAGATTTGTGCGCAAATCCAGCTTATCAGGTATACGGTACTAGGTTGAGATTTATTAAAACAGAGTACTATGTTGTCATAACGTCACAGTGCAACATCCCAATATAAGGTTCTAAAGATGGTATCGGGTGCCATCAAAGTAATGTAATGAGAACCAAATCAGAACATACAGACCTTAGTTAATGCAACCTAATAACAACGTTGTACGCTTGCTTGGGAATGTTCTTCAAACAGGTTCCTCTCTGGAAGACACAGGTTTTCAACTTTAACCCTAACTTACAATCATCAAATTGCAAGTTACAATGCGAATCAATGTTTCAATTGTGTGATATGTTATTTGAGACACCCAAATCCAATATCATCTGTACCAGTTTTATGGGAAACAATATTGCCAGCATCGCCTGAAAAATGAGAACGTGAGGTGGCCGCCTAGAAATTAATCTAATCTCGGAAAAAAAGATTGTTGATTCATTTTCATCATCTGCGTCCAGCAACTGATCACAGCCATGTCTCTTTTTCCACTGCCTGCAGAATCTGGACATTCATGGGAATCATCTCATTGATAGGACTGAAGCCTGTATTTCACTAGGCGATTTGGCAACTAGGAATTTGTTAATGTAGACGCTTTTTTCAGAAATATTACAAGAGTCCCTGCAGTTTACATACCATATGAAAGATAATTAAAATCCTTTCTAATGATACATAATATGTCTAGGATTAGCCAGTATTCTTTCGCAGGACTTTCAAAATTTGAAGTAAATTGGATAGTGGAATACAGTCCTGGTTGACCTATAGTTATATGTGTAATACACCTGGTCTGAAATTGGAAATATTAGTGTATAAACAGGGGACGATACAGGATTTTTGATAAGGGGGTGGGGGTCAGCATTAAGGTTAAGTACTAAAACCGCGTGCAATTCTGCATACGCGCGCAGCATTTCCCCCTCTTTTTGTGGTTTAGGGGTCCACCAAAAGGGGGGTTTCAGAACTCCCAGGTGTTGCCCCCTCCCCCCGGATCAGCCCCTGATAAATACCCAGCATTCATAGCCTAAAAGTTTGTGCTGTGATGCGCATCTTACATTATATTTTGTTTCAGATATAACAAGATGCACCACCTCACATCCCTTTGAAGGTGTCTTCTCAAAGCCGTATAAGTGCTAATATGCAGCACATAGACCGAACCGAGGTTCTCGTATCTACCCCTTACTAAATCATGGTTATTGCCTCTTTTCAGACTCCTGGGGCCTGCAGAAGTTCTTTGGTACGCGGATTCCTGTCACCCAAGGTAAGCGGCTTTGTTTTGGCAATATCACAATAAAGACACCCGCCAGGAAGGTCTTTATTCTAATCTTCACTAAGGGATGAGGTACAGCAAAAACGATTGACCTTAGTTGTTGAAACTGGATAAAGCATCCATTACTCACTCACTCTTTATTCTAATCAGTGATCGTGAAGCAAGCACCAACACATCTTATTGTAGCTATAATACGCTTGTTCTAATCAACTCTCTCAATAAAAATGCGGGATTTAAGGGGAAAATGATACTGTTTTACCAGGGGAGATTGTATATTGACAAGATTGTATATTGACTCAATTGGCTCACCGGGAGATATGAAAATTGCAATAACATTTACCCGGATTTTGTCAACATTACCTGCACATTGGTGATACCATTTCCACTGTTTATAGTGTTTGATGCTACTGCATACATGTTCACTTGGGGTCTAAACCTGAAAGCAACCATAATAACATTTCACGGTAATCTTTCACTTACATAAAATTCTCCCCACCACGGATAGGTCATTTTCTACAATATAGATACTATCTTACCTGCACGCTTGCCTAATTCAGGATGTAGATGGAAAATATGTAGACAACTTACAATGTTTAAGTATAGACATTTTCATAATAATGGCATTATGTGTGGTTAACATGATGAGAACTATGTTTATAATTTTGTGTCAATATATATTCTTAATATTTTTCAAGTTAGTTTAAAAATCCATTTATAATAAATAGAAATGATGCAAATGTTTGTATATTTTCGATAGATTTTCTCGTGCTTTTTTCTACAGAATTAATTAAAATTAACCTGCAGGTGCCAAAAATACTCTGACTTAGCTATCCGCACTATAGGGAGAATTTGGCTAGTCTTATTGATACCTTATGATACACGTGCCTTTTTCACTGACTCCTGCCTTCTCTCTCCCTCAGGGATCCTCATCGCTGTGGCCATAGGCGTGGCTCTGGGCATCGTCTTCGGGTCTACTCTACTGGCCTCAGTCCTATTCTGCAGGAGGAAGTAAGTGGACTCAACCCTTCTCAAGTGACACCAAAACATAATATACCAAATATTGGATATCCTTCCATAAAGAGTTCTCAATTATTATCGCGAGTCAAAGCATATATCCATAAAAAGTTCATGATACTTGAAAAATTATCGCCAAGGCCTCATGATAGTATCGTCACAATATTTTGAAAATATCGCAAACTTGAAATATAATTCTTTACAAAGATTAACCTAACAAAATATATGTATGTGATCAAGGAAGGATGCTGCATAGTTTAAGTTTGATTAAAAAACAGATTGGAAAAAAAGAAATGTACAAAAATTACATATGGCAGAATTATCACGAAATTTCTATGGAATGGCCCCTAGGTTTCTGAATGAGGGAGAACACTCCTGCTGCGACGGGAGATCAATTGGTGTCAAAATGATTAGGTATTGGTCATCCAAGTTCTGTGATACAAAAAGACAAAATACTATTCTGCTTTGTGATACAGAGATCCGAAACGAGATCAAAAATATGAATTTTCTAATTTTAATCAAAAATTGATTAAAATTACAAAATTCATATCTACTTTTTACTACATTGAAGACTGCCGTTCACTTTTCTTCAAGAGGTTAACTTAAGTATTAATGATTCATGCTGTAACTATTTTAACCGCGACATAATTATATCAAGGTTGCAAAACATGGGGCAAGCTGTTCGTCGATAATAGTTACAGCGTGTAACATTAATGCTCAAGTTTACCTGTAGCTGTTGATGAAAAGTGAAAGGCGGCCTTCAGTGTAGTAAAAGGTCAATTGTACAAGAGACGATGATTAATGTCTGATTGCCTACATCGCTCATCTACAAATTCTTCTTATTTGTCATATTCCCAAATGACAGATTCTAATATCACCTGCACCACGGAAAACATGTATTAGTTATTTGAAGTTACACTGATACATTGTCAAAGAGAACGAAAATGTCTGATTGCTGAGACATTGAATATGATTGCTTCAATACAACTGAATACATGAACCGACAAACAACTCATTGTGACTTGGGTAAATGCCCAATCATTCCTCGGTCATTTTCATACCTTGTTGTGTACTTCTCAAATTGTTTATTTTGTGGATACATTTGCAAGAGGGCGGGGGGCTCAAATTTTCGAAAATGTGCTTACATTCATGTACTTATCCAACGCGCACTTTTCCCAGTATGGCAGGGGGGGGGGGGGCCGGGGGGTTCTGACATTTTCAGAATCTGTACATACTTCATGGCAGGCTGTGAATAGCAAATTGACCAGGCGTGGAGGCATTAGTAATAGGCCGTCCACTAAGCATGTACGCATCAAGGGGGTGGGTAGGGCCTAAATTATGTTTTTGAAATAATTATGTGTACGTAATGAATTAGCCTTAATTACAATATGTCTAACCTGTGCTCTGCCCCGCGAGTGTCACTCACCCTTCTCCACCCTCCCCCCACAGGTGTCACCAGACCCACCACCACGTGGACCAGGACGCCGATGACGTCATAGACCGTGACCAATCACATTACCCGTCTCTCCTGAAGCACGGGCCCGCCAGCGACCCGCGCAGGGGCGTCGGCACCCACGCCTCCCCGGCCGGCAAAACCGGAACCGGAACAGGAACCGGAAGCGGCATGATGGACCTGAGCGACGAGGTGCGCGCGCCGGAGTTCCACGCGCCGCACGGCTTGAGTTACGACCTTCAGTACGCCCCCCGAAGGTCGCACATCTACGAGTGCCCCAACCCCCCGAAGAGGTCGTCCGACGACCCGGGCATGGACCCCCCTGTGTACTTTGACCTGGACCCGGAGGCCTCCAGATACAAGGCCAGCAGGGGGAAACCACTCTAGGCCTTTTGTAGCCGACCAGTGCGTGGTTAACATGGGGGAACTTTGAGTGACTTTCAATTATTACAAAAAGCTTGACTATTGGGGGAACAGGAATGGGAAAGTTTGCCGTTCTACGATCAACATCAAAGATGTTTTCAAACTGTTATTCATTGTGTCGTGCGGCTTGGTTCTATTCAGGGGCAGATCCAGGGAGGATACAGGGGGGGATCAAGGGGGATCAAGGGAGTCCTGAGGGCCTCTCTCCTTTTGGTGGACACCTAAAGGGGGTATTCCACTACACGACATCAGCTACGATAAAGCTGCGATATGACGGCGATATGACTATGTCGTGGCCATGTCGTAGGTCCTACGATACCACACTGATCGTAGGCCATGTCGTGTAGTGTAATAGGGTAAGTCGCAGTTGCTACGACTTTAAAGTCGTGGGATATTATTTTTATCGCAGTTAAGTCGTGGGGGAAAATGTCGTAGGCTATTACATAGGCTACGACTTGTATTCAACCTGTTTAATAATGTCGTAGAGGTACTATAGAAATCTCATGATTTGTAGGCCATGTCGTAGGGATTGTCGTAGGGAATGTCGCAGGGAATAGTACTTTGCCATTAGCAAAAGGCTGGGAGGGTCGAACTGAGTGTAATACCCTTTAAAGATGATATGATGCTACGATATAGCTGCGATATATTATGATATACATATTAAAGGATAGACAGCCTGGCGCCTCCTCCTGCGATACCAGCTAATGACATCGTGCGATGTGGTACTTATGTCGTAGACATTTCATATCGTGTTGTGGAATACCCCCTTAAACCATGCAAAGAAAAAACACCATATATGCGTGCACACGAATACGCGCCATTTTAGTACTTAGTATTATGCGGACCTCCCCTTTTGGAAATCCTAGATCTGCCCCTGTTACTGACTCCACTTGGTTGCTGGACTCTGCATGAAGACTGTGAAAGGATTAAAATGTAAATATATGTATATGATTTAACTGTGTATCCTGATGTCTTACAAACTTGTTACGAGCAGAATTAAGGATAATCGCAGAGGTGATATAAATTTACCCGTCGACTGACTTGTCATGATTGTTGTTAAAACAACAAATCTGATATGAAATGAAAGGGTGTGAAAATTATGATACTATTCATTGTGAATCCTTTGAGAATGAATGTCAATATGAAAAGTATAATGATGCTGTTCTCCTGTGGCTTGTATGAAACATAATGCAAGTTTTAATGAATGCTGTTTGTACATAGTGTTACATAATCAGTCAACTTGTGTGGAAGTTATAGAAACTGAAATTCGTCTTAAGTTGATGATCTGTCTAAGACAGACGCTTTTGTGTAATTAGCTGTTTGAGCCTGATATGATCGGGCCATGATATTGATATAGATATTCAATGCCTTATATCACTGGTTTACTCATTATGGCTGTATTACACTACACGACTTGAGCTGCAATATGATGATGTCACAGAGAAATCACTCATATTAGCTATAAGATTCTTTGTTATACGTATGTGAGAAACTCGAAATTGCCATTTAACAATTATATCACCCCAGAAAGTGAATTTTCTGTAATATGATCATATCACACCAATATTGCAGCTCAAGTCATGTTATCGTGTAATATCATACCGATTTGACATACCAGAAACACCTTTGATCACAATAGAATAAAAATACCCAAAAGGTAATAATGCATCACCTGAAAGCACTACAATATGGATCATTAGGGCGTAAAACAGACTAAATGGTTAGGTTCCAGATATCAATTAATCATTCACATTCAAATGAGTCAAGCACTTTTATTTCATTGTTCTAAATGACATGAATCACTTCCCTTCCGTCTTCAGCTAAATTACTTTGCAATAGTGTTATGTTGATACAGTATTTCGACCTGAAGGGTACCCAGCCAATTTTTATATTGACATTATTATAACATTACAGCAACATTCTGGTTGGTTCTGTATTGGTTCTTCCTATGGTGTTTTGATGACTCCCAATTACATCGCTGCAACGTATTGCTGTGATGTTGCACTGCGACATTATTACAACATTCTGGTAACGGTCTTCAACCTAAACAAAATGTTTTTATAACATTCTGTTTTGGTTTTGTCCTAACCTCACAAAAATATGTTATAATAACATTCAGATTTGATGAGGTTTCAACCTCAGCATCAATAACGTAATTGTTACGTGCCATCTTAGTAAGTAACAAACTGACTAAAAAAGTATGGCTGCAGAACATCTCTGTTACGTTGCAAGCTGGCTGGGTATAAACCATACAATACAAAACAATATACAATACTTTTAACCTTAATCTGTACAACACACTATACTATAGCAACACCTTGATGACCCAATTACTAGCGCCTGTCATGTCCCACAAGACCAAGTCTTGACCCTAACCAAGTGGCGTATCTTACAGCACTGTGTATAACACATACCGACTGTCCGCTGTACAGGCAGAGCCACATCCCATTTGGTGACAGAGATATTTTCATAACGCTTTCAGTGACCAGCCACTGGTGACAAGGCCTATACTGATACTGACTTGTGATGAATGTGTGTTCTAATAAACATTGTTTTTAACTGTCACCTTTTGTGTTTGAGTTGATTAATGCTTATAAGAGTTTTAGGGCACTCTGTTGGCTATCAAAGAAGGCACCCATTCTGCAATGGCTTTCGATCTTGATTGCGAGTGCCAGAAAATATAATGTTTACAAACACTATTAAAATATTAATCATGGTTTTGAGTTCGGGGGAGGGGGAAGTATCCCTATATGTGGTAGATATAGCACGAGTCTGTGGCTGTACGCGATATAAACCGAGGCGGCAGCCGAGGTTTATATCAAGTGCAGCCACAGACGAGGGCTATATCTGGCATATACCACGGGGAGGGGGGGTGTTTAATTGGTGTTTGTCTGAGACACCGGTCAGCTGATGTGTTCATTTCACCCCTGGGCCTATATAAGGGGGCTGTCGCCAGGATCTTTATCATTATTTCTTTGGCAGTCAGACTGAGAGGATCATGAGGTAAAGCAGATCATTTCTTTCATTTCTTTTAATATCATGCTTAACCATTTGAATAAGTGTAATTGATAATACTTTTGCTATCTAGATGTCAGTCAATATTCGTGCAGAATTATATCATTATGTATTATAACTTCTTTAAGGTGTAAGATTACGGCCACTAATGATGGGTCACTTTGATCACATAGTGGGGAGGGGGGGCAGGTGGTCATTTCACTTTTTCATCGACATGGCACGAACTAAGTAATATGATAATAATATAAGAAGATCCGCTGGGGGTGGGGGGCATCCGAGAGTGGCCGTTATAAGGAACCATGAGTTTAGGGGGGAGGGGGTGGTTGTGGTTCCAAGTTTGGCTGTATGAGGGTTTCGTCACCGGAGGCAGATTTAGGGGTATACACCCTCGCACAGCTACATGCAATCTGTGAAAAATATGTTTATGTTTTATGTGGGGTAACATACACGGGTATAGCTCCATTTATCATCATTATTATGATCTGTAAATGTATTTTTATACTACCTTTTTTGATAACACCTTTTTCTTTTCCTATTTTAATTTCAGCGCATATGTAAGAAATGTTATGTGCGCGATTATTGCGGCGCGACTGTCACCCTCCACCCCCACCCCCCAATTACAAGCCCTACCCCCACCCCACCCCCTTCCTCCCAGCCCTCTCAGGCAATAGCAGACCTATAGCAGACCTCACGGCACCACCTATGGCGCCGTGAGATTATGTGGAGGCGTTCCGCTCCACTGGCGGAATACGCAATATATTCACGGCCTATTTCTTTTGTTCTCCCCGTCTACCGTGGTATATACTGTTATACATGTGTAGATTGTACATGTATATGCGAATTTGAAAGATGTAAAATGCATGATTTATTGCACAATCGAAAGGAATTAGGTCAATTGCACAAAGCGTACCTCCCTAAATAAGTGAGAAGGTCCTATATATGTCAGACTAATTAATTATCTAATATACTTCTATAAGTAAACACCTTCCACACGGGTCTGGTCAGTGGAACATCTACTAAACGCCTTGGTCCTGACAACGCTTTCAGCCAAGGCCCATCGGAACCCCACCCCAACTTATTGGATCAGGCTGTACCAGCGATGGAGCGCCAAACTAAAGGAGCTTGTTCTTGTTTGTTCTAGATATTTGATACTGTATTCCAGAGTCACTACTACCTATGGTAGCAGTGGTAGTAGTCAATTAATCTGATCTGTATAAGAAGGTAGTATCATAGACAAAACCCGTAATCTAGTTAACCAGCCTTTTGAAAAGTAATATTCATAAAAACCTATTGACACATGGGATAATTCTCGTCGGACACTGCCCACAAATCCCCGGCCACAAATCTGATCATCGTAAAAACTAGAACCGACCATACCCAACCCCCTCTTTTGTGGCTGCGCTGGAAATACATTATTTTCATAAGAGCAATTTCTCAAATCAGATAATAGAATAACATGTTTTCCACAGTTGCAATAGGCACCTTTCAATTATATGGCACCAACTGCCTTATCCATACACATATCTTCATCAATAGTTTCATCTGCGTAAAATGCGCCCAGATTCCACCTGGCGAGCAGCAGTGGTGATACGGCCCCTGATATGAATATACGCCACATCGGTATATAGATTAACTCCCCTGCCCCCTACCACATTCATAACACTTCCCCTGTTGACGTATATGACCTAACCCTCTCCCCTAGTGGCCAGGCCGTGAACTAACCCCCTCCCTCCCCCCCTCTCCGGGGGACGCTAAAAACGTCGGCCGTGTCAGCGAGTTGTCAGGGAACATGTATACACAGATCTATCCCCTTCCCCACGTGCGTCTTTACCTCCATTATACATATTCCGGGCCCCATATCTCACACTCCAGCTGGGCGTCCATAGAAGGTAGAGTAGAGTAGTTCGCCGCCCGGCCGCCCGTTAATGGAGTGGCGCTGCGCACGGAGAGGGCCCGATGGGACGCGGCTACAACCGGAAGTGGGACCAGTGGCGCCCCCCAGTGGGCCCCGTCGGAACTGGCCGCGTTCTAATCCGCCAAGGATATCGGGTAATGTGATTTGTCAAAACGAGGCTCACAGTCGGCTGGGTCTGAGCGTCTCCCTCCTGATGTACCCAGACGCCTTCACGGTGAGGTGAACGCCAGCGTCCCCCGACGGGACGCCCGGGAGTTAAGGACGCAGGGCCCGTGACGAGTGGTCCCCGAATATCGCCCAGGTGACCTCTGAGGGCATGTTTGGTCATGGAGGAAGGTACCCGGTCAGATTGGGTCATAAAGGGCCTTGTCCTGGGAGGGGTGTGCCCCAAGGTCATATGACCCAAGGTCACGGGGGTCGTTACCTGCTACAACCAGGTGAAATGACATGGAGTTAGTGTGGGGTAGCTTGGGGGGGGGGGGGGGGTAGCATGGGGGAGGAGGAGGCTAGGGAGGTTAGCATAATGGGGGAGGGGGTAGTTAGCATGATGAGTCAGGGAGTTGGAGGCTGACAGATTTGTGTACCAATTGCAATTAGGTGCGAGAAATATATCTAGACCCACATAATTGATTTAGAGAAGGATATATGAAAACATTAGGGAATATTTTTAAAATGTATATGGCCCTAGACCTTAGACCCTTCAGACATGTGACACAGGATATCGACAAGATAATGACAGGGTACATTGAAATTTCTTAAATTTGACAGGGTGACATTGCCATTTAGAACTAGAGCTTGGCATACGACATCAGGACTCACACCCCACCCCCTTCAATTCAAGAGACCCACTCCTGCCCATTCTTAAACTGAACCATTTAGCCTGTGCCCCTTATCTTAGTGATATTCTGATGTTAATTTGATCTTCTTGGCCTAAAGTAGCAAAGGTTATTTACGAAGGGGAATTATAAAATAGGACAGAATAAGTCCCTAGAAACAGTTAAGTGACATAATCGAAGCTTACCAGGGGAAAACTATTATCCATGATAGGTGTTTAAGGTAAGTATTTGACCGACACTTTACGCAGATTTCAGTGTGAGTTTTATGCCCTAACATCTCACAGAAAACGCATGAGGCACTAGAACATGTGAAAAACGGGATAAACTGCATGGGTCCTCGTGTATACCACTTAGTTCTACCCCTGGACAACAAGTATCTCCGTTTCCAGGGATGATTAACAAAGCCGCCACCAGGTGGGGCGACGAGCAGGGGGCTCTGGGGATTAAATAGTCCGTTCTGACCCGGATCACGTCTTACATCATCACAGTGTGAGTACTTAGCGAACAGGGTTGAAACTGCAGTCTGGGTATTAGCAGGTTTGGGTTGCTGGGCGGGGCGGGTTGTCTCCTCTAAGATAACCATCCAGGCCCGCCCGGCAGCTAGCACTATTTACCAGCGGAGGCTTATCAGCCTGATCACTCTATTCATCCGCCGCTCATCAAATAGTCCCGGCAGAGTGCGTCCCTGATGCAACACTTTAATCGGGAATCCTGAACAAAATTGACGGACTGAAATCCTCTCAAATGTGTGATTACGGGGACGTCGCTAAAAGATGAGAAAAGTTTCAGATCGTGAAAAAATGATAGATTCCATGGCGAGATTGTCAAAGAAAGTTACTCTCGTGCTATTTGTTTGATTTCAGATTAAACTAGTTGCAACTTGAGCTGATAATAAATATAATTTTGCCACACACTGGGGAAACTAAATTGACCACCACAACTCAAAGTAAACGTTACTGGGAGAGTTTTAGAGACTATTTTCTTTCAATTAAGCACGTACAACAAATGAAAAGCACCTGCGTTAGAATTGATAGAAGGAAAATATCCAATTTTGTGTTTGTAGAAATAAACTAAAATGCTCACTATAATCACGTTTATTGTTCTACCTATGGTCCATTCCAGGTTGAAAATGCACAAAAAAACTAGATGAAGCAACAATCAATGATATATGTAGATATCATACAAGCTATTATGATCGTGTATCATGTTGCCAGAAATCCAATAGGACCACACGTTATAATCTGTAAGACACTTGAAAAATCGCTGGAATCTATTATTCATGAATTGGGACCTGCCTGGCAAACCTGGAACAATTTGTCTCTCCTTTTAAACCTCCCCCATGCGAGTTACTCTAAAGGTTACGTATTGAGTCGACGGTGGGCCTCGCCAAAATGAACGCATTGCGAAACGCCAAGAGGGTCCATAAAACGTTACAATGCTAACCTAGTTATTCCGGATGGGTTCTGTATTTTCATAACTTTGATGGAAATCTGGAAAATTCCCAGCATTGGCTGAGTCATCAGTATGAGGGAAGGGGAAGTCTAGGTGTAAAACCTGCGTAGACTGCATTAGTCATTGTCTGTTTGTTTCACTACCCGGCCCCGAAGTTTTTCAACTACTTCTGTCAGCCGTTAAAGTAAAATATTAAGTTGAACTTCAGGACAACGGAATTAAGACACTGCTTGTGCTTTTTGTAAGTGTCTAACATTAAGAATTTTTGAATTAACCTAAAGCCTACATTCAACATGCTGATTTTGCTGCTGATTTTTAAGATTTGCAGTGTGAATTAGGGTTATCATAAGTCATGCTAATATAAATAGTAACTATAAATAAGCATCAATGTGAATATAAACGTTTTATATCAGTATAAAGGTTTCACAATTCTCTTAATTTCTGCTGGTATATTTGATGTTGGGTTTCATGCCGCATAATCCTTTATACAAAATCGCCAGCACCAAAGTCGCTATGTGGAATACATGCTTTAGCTCCTTCCCATGTTCTTTAGAGTCACATGCCCTACCTAGATACGGCTGCGTCAACATTCAATTTTAGAACAAATTTGTCATTGTTTTCAAAATCCCATTGCTTTTGAAAACGCACGCCGCTGAGATTCAACAACGGATGTGTACTCAATCCCTCCGCCGACACCTCACAACGACCGCCACCTGTCTCCATCCGCCGAAAATCTAAACTTTGTCCGCGCCAAAAAGTAGTCCCCATCTCGGCAGCATTGTCTCAACTAATTAACGCTATCAGATTTGATGGAGAAAGAAATGCTAATGAAATTAATCACTGTCCCAAGGTGTGGCCGACAAAGACTGGGGCGAGAGGAGGCTCTCAAATAGCAGGCTGACAAGCCTACAGCATGTCCCCAGATGCCTGTTCAATATTAACTCCCCTTTTTAGCCCAGATTTAACATTGCTCTCACAGACAATAAAGCCGCTCCCCGCAGCCACTGCCACCCGAGACATTTTCGCAATATTACTCGTTTTTTTCAGGATTAATTTCCAGAGTTAGCGAAAACGCGTGATGATCAAAAGAAGTGGAAACTAGAGCAAGCGTTCTCATCATGTCCCCTTTAGTGATATTTTTTAATCCATTTAGCACATGCTTCTGGGACAATCTACGGTTGGGACCAAAAAACAATCAAATATGCTGAGCGTAATCCGATGTGAAGCTTTTCAGGAGATGACATGCAAAGCGTAATATTTACTAAAGAAGTAACATTGACTTTATTTGTGAAATAGTTTTATTTTGTTGTAAACCTGATAATGCAACGGCTTGTACATTAAAGTGATGAGTGAAAGCTGAAATTATTGTCAGTGCAATTGACACATGCAGCTCACTTTTACGCATTTAACACATTTTCTTTATTTTCCAATTTTGAGGACAACAATATATTTCCAGATTCAGTATATATCACTTGATCCTTCGTATTAAGGTGTCAGAAAACGTAAAAAGACAATACATGTATGGGTGCATTTGTTTCCTAATCGCAGGAAAACATTTGAAAATCTTGTCCAAATGATGCAATCTTTATACTTTATCTGAAGACATTATCAATCGAGCAATGGTATTAAATTGCAGAATCAACTGATTTATCTAGATAATGTGGATTATGATTTACTGGGACCTTCCAAATAAGTAAGGTTTGGTATAATGTTTAAGATATAGGAGCCATACGTTCGGTAAGATAATTTAAACTTTCTACATTTCAATAGTTTTTTCAATAGTATTTTCTTTTTTACCCATACTCACCATATATATATATATATATATATATATATATATATATATATATATATTATGTATAGATATCCGGTGATACACCGAAGTGTACTAAGTATCAACTCACTAGCTATATCACAAAAGGCAATCATATTTACCTATATATGTTCTCAGCCCCAAAGTAGAGCTAGACTTTATCAGAATCTCTCCATACTTCTACATACTACTACTTAGCACCTGTCGACGCTTTAACTCTGACGCTCCGTTATTATGGAGATGGCAGGGGACAGGTGTTGTTTCCTATTACCCGTCCCGACAATTAATACCGCCCCACAGCACACCTCGGAGGGGCTTGGAGTGGATCCGATCAGCTCTGTATGGCTCCAAACAACTGAGAACAAATGTAAAAAGCTCTAAACAGCTCTGGGCACTCCAAAGAGGCAAGGGCAACTATTAACACATTCAGGCAGCTCCTAACAGCTCTGAACAGCTCTAAGCAGCTCTGAACAGCTCTAAAGACCTTCGAGTAACTACTCTCAGCAGGTCTGACTAGATCTGAGCACCTCAGAAAAGCTCTGAGCAGGTCCAATACCACCCAAACAGGTCCGAGCAGCTCTGAGCAACTCTGACCAGTTCTGAGAAGCACCTAAAATTGTTCCAAGCACCTCTGAACAACTGAGCAGCTCTGAGAAGCTCTGAGCAGATCCAAGCAGCTTCTAACACCTCATTGGAGCTCCTAACAGCTCTAATGACAAAGAAGCAGCTCCTAGCATCTCTGAAAAGGTCCGACAAGCTTCAACAATCTCTGACAAGCTCCTAACAGTTCTAAGTACCTCTGACTGGCTCTGCACAGTTCAGAGCATAGATGCCAAACAACTCTGAGAAGCTCTGTGCAGCTCTGAGCACGTCCAAGCAGCACCTAACAGCCCTTAACAGGTCTGAACAGATCTGAAGAGCTAAGAGCAGCTCTAATGACAAACACGCTGCACACTGAACACAATCAAGCAGCTTCAAATATATCCTATATAGCAGCTCCAAGCCGCTCTTAACAACTCCAAGCAGTGCCTAAAAGCCCTGAACAGCTCAGAGCAGCTCTAATGACAAACAAGCAGCTCCTCAGGTCTGAAGAGATCCAAACAGCTCCGAACAAACCCAAACGGCTACTCCGAACACCTCGAAACATTTATGAGCAGCTCCTAGCAGCTTTGAGCAGCTACTAACAGCTCTGAACAGCCCTGAACAGCTCCGAGCAGCTCCAATCACATACAACAAGCTCCTAGCAGCTGTGAGAGAGTTGGAATGGCTACTAGCAGTTCCAAGCAGTTCCAAGCAGTTCCAATCAGCTCTAACCTGCAATGAGCAGCTCCAAATAGTTCCAAGCAGCCCCAAGCAGCTCCAAGCAGCTCCGAGCTATAGACCCCAGCCCCCACTACAATATCTGTAGTGTTGCCCCATAAATCTCCCACCTCTTGGCTAATCGAGTAATCAGTAGCACAGCGGGGAGCCGGCCTTCTTCTGCTTTGCCTTGTCGTAGGTGGAGATAATAATGACAGAGCAATGGTGTAACAATGATAACATTAATCTACTCGAGCCCTTGTTGTTTTATTAGTCATTTAGATTGTTTGCGTTTCTCCAACGTCCTTATCAATGGAAATGGGGCGAGTGAGTTATTAGGGTCTATGGGACTTCTTTATTCTCTTATGAATGGGACTTTTATATCAAGCCGAGATACTTAACGTTTGTTCTGGTGTCGGTGATACATTGATTGCTAGTGGTTGGCGTATAATATGTTTATATATGTATATAAATTTCTATGTATATATATATATATATATATATATATATATATATATATGTATATATATGTATGTATGTATGTTTGTATACATGTGTGTGTCTGTATATAAATGATTATGTATGATTATCTACACATGATTATCTACATACACATTAAATTTACAATATTGCACATAAATCATTATGTATGCTCATCATCAACGGTTTTGTGAAAATGAACAGAAACGAAGGCAGGTATTGAAGCTGTTGATCCACGTAGTGATTTTGGACCGATTTTGAAAATGTGTTTGTTAGATAATCATTTTTCTCATATAAAGTTCCCCAAAGGGTTTTGGATAATCCATATCAGAGAAATACTATTTTCATAGGAAAACGTTACTCCAAATATGCAAAAATGCACGAGAAGAAAATTTGTGTGTCTTTTGTTGCATTATGGATCACTGGCTTAAAGGTTCGTCAATTCACGAATTCAAACGAAAACTGACAATAGCACGAGTATAGTTTACACCAGTCTATGTCAGTGAACAAGACGTTTGCCCTGAACCCCCATCAATGTCAATTCTAGGTGATACTGAATTCAGCCCGGGTGACATCGTCTAATTGACCTAGTCAGGTCAGGTAACATTTATAAAAGAAATAGCCCAAAAACGGTGTGTACGATCAGAAATATCAGGGGCGGATCCAAGGGGTGGGATCTTGGGGGTCCTGACCCCCCCCCTCCCCCAGCACCCTTTTGGTCGACTCCTAAAATGCAAAAAGAGCGGGAAATGTCACATACATATATGCGTAAGTGCACACACTTTCAGTAGTTAACCCTTATACGGACCCCATTTTGAAAATCCTATATCCGCCCTGAATGTAATAGAATACTTTGATCGCTTGGAATGTATATGACATTGTTATAGATACTGATTGAACGTAATCATTCAATCGACCAGCCATATCGCTCCATGGATTCCTCCTATGTAACATGTAAAGCCGGGTTTCCACCAAACGACTTTCAAGGAGAGTTCTTAACGACCATGAAAGACAAATGAGCAAACGATCTTTGCTCATTTTAGTCTTTCAGAAAAGATCAATTTTCTTGTTTCCACTGAACGACCAACCCAGCCGGAGGGGGACGTAACAGTCACGTTATGCAACCATACTTTTTTGGTTAGTCTGTTACTTACTAAAAAAGCACGTAACCATTACGTTATTTTTCTGGGAGGTTGAGACCTTAGCAAAAAAGAATGTTATTGTAATGTTCTAATGAAGTAATGTCAAGACCAAATCCAAACAGAACGTTATTGCAACGTTCTGAGTAGGTGAGGTCGAGACCTTACATAAAAAGAACATTATTGTAACCTTCTCACTAGGGTAGGTCTCAACCTAACCTAAACAGAATGTTATTGTGATGTTCTGATTAGGTTATGACTTAACCTTACCTAACAGAACGTAACTATGACTATCTTATTAGGTCAGGTGTCAACATAACCTTAACAGAATGTTATTGTGACATTCAATTTTAGTCAGGTCTCAGCCACACCTAAACAGAATGTTATTGTGACGTTAAAGTCCTAATAATAACCTTATTATAATGTGGCAAGAACATTAGCAGAATGTCACAACATAACGTTGCAACAGTTGGTTGCAGCGACGTTATTGGGCTTCATCAAAATAACGTCACCACAATGTTAAAATGTTATGTAGCAAGGACCAAACCAGAACGTTGCTACAATGTTATTATAACGTCATTCGGCCGGCTGGAAAAATACTGATATCTGAACGATTCTTGGACAATCTGGACGACTTTTTCAAACGCCAGAGCTCAGAAAAGTCAGGGAACAATAGATTAAAAAGCCTTTAATTACCCTTGGAAAAAATCATGAGCAACTGTCGTCTAAAAATATTAAACAGGTTTAATATTTGGTCGTTGGTTAATCCTTCTCTTTGGTCATTCACAAATGTCATTTGCAGTAGTTCACAAATATCTTTGCCAACGATTTTGTGTTTCAACTAAACGATTTTCCCAAAGACCACCAACGGTTTCCTAATCTTTTCATGTCTTAGGCTGTCTTGAGGGAAATGTCGTTCGGTGGAAACAGGCCTTTACATAGGCCAACAACTAGGTGTCAATTTATATACTACTATCTCTGGCACACCAGCTAGGGAAATGCCATGTAAAGTCAAATCTGTCAGTTTCTCTAACTATGGCGGATTTAAAGTTCCCACTCTTGTATTTACAGAGTCAATGTTGAAGTTATCTCTGGCAGAAAGTAATAACAACCATGCCTATGATAACAGGTTTATTGGGTAAATTAGGGTGCTAATGTAAAATACCATGGCCGATAACTCTGTCGCTTAGAGGAACAAACCACTTGTTGCATACATAAGGTGATACTCTAGGGGCCGAGAAAATGATCACATGGCCCCAAAATTCACCAAATAACATTCACATATTTTCTCAGTAATTGACTGTTATTTGATTGATCTCTGATTGCACTGCTCAATGGGAACACTTTTTCTGGTCGTTTTTAAAGACTACTGGTAATTTCCGTGATTTCTAATCATTTGAACTATCCTAATTTTTGTTGAATCGCTCAATGGATACATGCCTTTAGTCCTATCACTATATGGTTTCCTACTTTGGTCATATTGCTATGAGTATCCCCTTCAATTGTATCATTCAATGGGTACCCCGCTTCAGTCATATCACTCAATCAGTATCCCCCTTCAGTAATATTACTCAATGGGTATCCCAGCCAAGGATGAAACATTATCGTAACGTTGCAGCAAAGTTCTGTTTGTTTCTGCATTGGTTCTTGTTATGTTCTTTTGATGACTCCCAATCACGTTGCTGCAATGTACTGTTGTGACATTACGCTATGATATTATTACAATGTTCTGGTTACATTCTTCAACCCAAACAGAAGGTACTTATAACATTCTGTTATGGTTTTGTCCTAATCTCACCAAAATATAATGTTATGATAACATTCTGATTTGGTATGGGTACTGCTCTTCAGTTGTATCATTCTTCTTTACCCTTTTCAATCCTTTGACTAAAGTTCTACCCCTGTCAGTCATATTTTTCAATGGGTATCCACCTACATCTGTATCACTCAATGGGTACCCTCCTTCAGTCATATCACTCCATTGTAACCCCTTTCAATTTTATCCTTCAATAGGTACCCCTCTCAATATATTCGTACCTCTTGGGTTGTATCACTCAATGGGCACCCCTTTAAGCCCCATACCCACTAAGCAACTTTTACAGAGTCAACTGATGGATCGGCACTAAAGTCGGCCTATTCTAATGCCTAATACATTTAAATATGCATGTTTAATCTGAATTATGAACCAAAGTCGGCCTATTCTGCCTCTAGAATCTGCCGACTTTGGCACTGATTTGTCGGCCTACTGAGTAAAAACCACCTAGGGGGTATGGAGCTTAAAGCCCCATACCCACAAGGTGATTTTACCGGCGACTGACGATGGGCAACAGCCAGAATAGTGGTAAAATCGTCACCATTTCAGATCACATGTTAGTATGTAACATTTCAACGAGCATGTGATTTGAATTGGTAACAATTTTACCACTATTCTGGCAGTTGCCCGTTGCCCGTTGCCGGTAAAATTGCCTAGTGGGTATGGGGCTTTAGTCACTTCACTCGATCCCTCAATGGGTATCCCCCTTCATTTTGATAACTCAACGGGTACCTCTTTCAGTTGTATCGCTCAATGGGTAGCCGCCGCCTCTTTATCATATTGCTCAATGGAACCTCCCTTCAGATTACATACACATGGAACAGGGATTAATAATGTTTCTTCAAGGGGTAAGAGTAACCTGACCTCCCTCCTCCAGTTCAGTATCTCAGGTTGCGGGAGTCCTGCCTCTCCAGACTCATATAACCCCATACTGTGCACACTAAGTCTCTGATCCAGGATTAATTATTAACCCAAATACGAAGAAGGCTGCCTCGCAGGCTTTTAGTTCATGTCTTGGAGAGTGTGTTTTACATGTTGAAACTGTGCGAGCGGGTTGACATTTATATGTAAGAGGCTGCTGTGTTACTTGTTTCCAACAGTGTTACTTTTTTAAGTTTACTTGCAAGGTTCAGGTATATTAAAATACTGTCTTGTAGAAGAGGACTTTACATTACTTTGGTTTTGACTCTTTTAAGTCTAAATATTCCCAAAGAGAGTAAAGACTAAACGATCATGATAACAGTAGTAGCCATAAACCTTGGAATATATACTCAGATTTTGCCTTGTGGTGTTTTATTCAATTTACGTATGTTGTGATTTTGTTTGCATGAATTTCTCTATCAGCACACTTCCCAAAGGATAACCTATAAGGCCCATTTGCCGTGGCCGATTTTTGTGTCGCTCGAGGGCCTGATAAATTTATCGCATGGCAAAAACAATGATCTAAGGGTGATAAAATTATTTCATACCAGTAAAATCCAATAAAGTATTTCAGCAACGGTCCCATGCAATAATCTTATCCCACCTAGATCATCGTTTTCTCCATGCGATAAATTTGTCGGAACCGTGAGCATCACAAAAATCGGCCAAGGCGAATGGGCCTTTGCTGTTTCTTGACACTGACAATATTTCCTAATATCTCACTATCTCATCTCTTCCGCACTTTGCTAGGCTGGCCCAGTATTCTACAGTACCCCAGGCTTTACTTGGGGATGGGGGGAGGGGTTGTCACCTGAGCTAAAGTTGGTCTGTCACTGACATACATCTCAGGTTCAAGGCCCTATCACACTACATAATTTTGAGCTGCAATATTGGTGTGCTAGATGATATACGGAAAATTCACACGAAGGATGGATATGATGGTTTGAAATTAACATTTTGGAGTATTTTACACATTTGTAACACAGACCATTTGTCTCTAGTATGTGTGGTTTCTCTGAAACATTGTAAAATCATGGCTCATGTTGTGTATTGTTATACAACCTTAATGTTTATACTCAAGACCTTATTGCACTACACGACATTAGCTGTCATATTAAGTGTGATAGGATCATGTCATTGCCCTGTCATAGTCTCCTGTGAAATCGTCCATATTGCATTAGTCTAACAGGGTACATCGCATTCTTACACAACCCTCACTCTATTTCAAAATGTCTCCCTATTCTCATAACGTTTCCTTGGCTTTGACTATCTCATACTGCCTTCTCCACTGTGGAAACCCTCATCAAGTGTTACAGTACCCCAGGCCGCACGTGGGACGAGAGAAGGGGTTGTTGTCACCCGAGCTTAAGTCGGTCTGTCACTGACCTACTTCTCAGGTGAAGGTTGATACCCAACCCTCAATATGCTATTGCACTACCCGACATGAGATGCCATGTTGGGTGCAATTGAACATATCATAGCCATGTCATAGCCTTTTGTCCATATTGAATAAGTGGGCACAGTTCTTCTTATAAACAAAAGCCTTAAAGATATTTCCATTCAAGAATGTTGCATTATTATAAAGTTGCAGAAACATTATTTTTGGTTCTTGTTATGTTGTTTTGATGGCACTCAATTACATGGAAATTAACATTGCAATATTGCACTGTGATGTTATTACAACATTCTGGTTACGTTATTTAACATATAAAGATAATGCTATTATAACTTTCTGTATTGGTATGGTTGAACATTATTATAACATTCTTTCTTGGAGTGTGTCAAACTAATGTAAAGAGATATAACTGTTTTAAGGGCAGGTAACAGACTGACCTGAAAAAGTATGCTCACAGAATGTGCTTGTTATATATCGCTGCTTGCTTGAGTTCCTATAGTGTAAAAGGCCTAAAGGCTGTATTCCACATTCCGAAAGTGTACTAGCAATTTGCTGCCAATCTGATATTCGCAGTACCAATATAAAATCGGTGGCCTTACCGATAAAATTTATCAACATGTTGGAAAGTATTTTCTGCCCATTGTACATTGGTGGCCGAAATTGCACTTTTGACAGCCGAAATTGTGCTGAAAGTTGACGGTCCTGATACAGAACCTTTCCATGGGGGTGCTTCATATTGGTGACACATACTTTCGGTATGTGGAATATGGCCCTAAAGGGTGCAACATGACTGACATCTGTATGAGAGGTGAGACAGGTCGGCCTCAAGTAACGTTATCCTGCGATGTGGTTCTCATTATTTGATAAGTGCGAAGTGACTTAAAGGTGCATGGTATCATGTAGATCTATATCATAGCAGTAGGCTGTGTGAAAGTAAAGTGACCTTTTCAATAAGTAAAGGCATGTTGAGTGAATGACAGGATGACATATAAAACTGAATACCTTTCTTTGGACTAAAGCCCCATAACTAACAGGCGATTCTGACCAAGTCTGCCGACAACACCAACTGATTTTACCAACACAATTGGCTGATGTTGACACAGATTCATAAACAAAGTGTGCCTTTCGACATTGCATACTGATCAGTTATTCAAATCAGTCTGTTAAATTGTTGATTCCTTTAGTACTAATTAATCAATTTGTGGGAATTTGGCTTAAGCAGTTTGTTATTATATGAGACGACTGTTCGTTGCTATTGCTCAATTCTACCAAAATAATCAGTCGATTTTCACATCGATTCAGATTTAAATATGTATACAGAGTTTATGGTAATCAGTCATACAAAATGGTTGTCAACACTCCCCTTCCCCCTGGTAGTCAACTGGCCTAATTAATGTAATTGGGTCAGAGGCCAAAGGTAAGGTGGGGAAGTGCACCCCTGATATTTTATATAAAGCCGTTAAGCATATATTATACGGAGTATATATAGTGCATATGCATACAATTTCTTTATTTCACTGTATAGCTTGCATTGTGAAACGTTTCCATGGATACCGAGGTCAGTTCTATAGACACACAGGTGACATTGCAATGATATACAGGCTAGTAGTATACGGAAATGGTGTTCACAGCTAGCTCAGGGGTTGATGATACGTTGTGTTTGTGACGTCTACAAATAATGTGTGCACAACGTTGCCTACCTAAAACAACAAGAACCACAGGGGTCATCCGAGGGTGTCTGTTTGACATGGGTTGACCCAGAGGGGATAGTTATGACTCGAGGACAAAGATGGTCATGGGGCATACAGACACCCGAGGAAGGCCCCAAACTAAGGTTTTTCTTTATCGTACCACCCAGAAAAAAACAATATTCAATTTATATTGAAAACCATGAATAATAGGAGCGATACATACAGCCTGGCAATAGTACAACGTCGCCTATGCTGTTAAGAGTGCGCATTTGACATCTCCTGTTTTATAGGATTAATTATAAATGCAATAAGTTTTTTTTTTCATACAAAACCTATCTGAATATACATAAATCACTTGAAACGTAACGTAATGTGCTTCAAAATCACATTTCCATATACTACTGACTAACTGAAGTCGTGTATGTAACACGTGACAATGTCTTCTATAATTCCAAACAAAACAACGTCTCACAAAAGGTGACGCAAGTTTCAAGGACAAAGGTCTTTGAAATAGATCATATTGTGAATCAACACTTGTTATGGTTTCTTTTTGTCGTAATAGCAGTAGGCCTAAAAGGTTGTCATCATCATAGCCCGATCGACTCCACCTTATATGTGTTGGGTTACGCGTATACAAAAAGAGAATACTCATATCACAAATCCCTTTATCTTGAAAGACGATGGACGATGTCAGTCTTATGTCGTTGTTCAAACGAATAATATAGACCTCAGGTTGTTGTACTGTAATGACCCTGAAGATGGAGAAAGAATAACTATAAAGGTGAAGGAAGTATTTAAGACACCTCTGAAGAAATCAACACAAATTCATTGAGGCTAATTGCAAATTGGCAGTAATTTACTGAGGCGTGACAGGCACCCTCACACTCCACTGACTATTTATATATCACCACACAGGTGCTTCCCGCCCTGTGGTCACTCTGAACTCACAGGTCAAAGACTACAGACCTATTTTACCCCACCCACCTCTCCCTATATGGAGGGAGATAATGACTATTCTCACAGGCCCTTACACCTCGGCCCACTGACATTTATCCATCTGCATTGGAACTATTTCCCTTTGCTTTTATTACATGTCAAGTTTATATGTTTATGTCCTGTCTTGTAATGTCTTGTGCTGTTTTATTAAATGTTTTTTATGTCCAATTTACTGTTTCGCCTCCTTTGTTAATTATGGAAAAATTCGTTGACGTTTAGGAATCGTACAACATCGCAGCTTATCAAATGTTCTGTTTCTGAAAAGGAAATTGAAATGACATATTTAGAAAGGCCTTTTTCTAGGTTTAGCATAACCCCAAATCTGATATATGATAAAGTTATAAGGGGACGGACTTCATTAAGGGGCTGACTTCACGTTGAGACCAATTTCACAAAAAGGCCGTCAATTCATCAATTTTCCATACTTTTCCCAGGGGTTTTGTCGACAAAATTGGTAAAAATAAGCCTGCCTGGAGCTTAAAATAGATCAAATCAGCTATCAGCTGTAGGTTGAATTCTGGGTCTTGATCAACCTCGATGTTATAAAAGAAAAAGAAGTCAACGCACTAAGATCAAGCACAAAGATCTCTGGCAGGGGCGTGCCGGTATGCTTCAGATCCTTCTTTGCCTTTGGCCGTCGTCCAGACATCCTGGTCTCTAGATCTGGATCTAACGCCTGCATTACACAGACCGAATTTGATGCTGTCGATATTATATTTCTTACCTTTTATAAATATTGCATGGAACCATATATCAAATTTACCATCCGAAAGAAATTGATAAAACTTGTCAAATGAAATGTACACTCAATGCTTGATCTTTTTGTCCCCCTACCATTTTCAAAATTGGCAGCAAAATCGGCATGTAGGGTACAGGTTTTTAAGGTGTGAATGCATTGACAGACGAGAAGGGAGTTTGAATTGGGAGCTATCACTTCGACGCTTCAATCAAAACCTATAACTAAAAATAATTATTATATAGGCCTAGGTGTACTAACTAGGGATTTCTTAAAACATCTAATTGAGTTCAGTCAGTTAGTGTGCCTGGGGCTTAGGTCCACAGGTGTCCGTGTATGTTTGCTCATAATTAAGGCCACCATATTACGATTCAGAGGAGCCTAATTGGAATTTGGTTAAAAATAATGTCTCGTCTGCTTCGAGGACTAATCAATGAGGGATCTTCGTTCTGCCTAATTAAGGTCAAACTATCGCTGTCTGGACAAAAGCAATGTAGCCATAATCTGAAAAAGTCCTGAATATTATTTTATAAGTTTGCCATCTAGTTTGTCCCTACTGGAAGATCTTACTTCAAAGAAGTTGCTTCAAATAAAGAAAAAAACAAATAAACACATTAAACTTAGAAAGTTACCACACTCTTAGTTGGCTAACATAAGATATTGGGATGACCCCTGCACGGTCCACAGGATTATAGTAGTAGAAAATGTAATCAAGTGAACGTAGCCTTATAAAAATACAATAAAAGAAAGAGAAACATAAATCAAAGTTTTGTTAGGAACATAAAATCACATAAGCATAAATTGAATTAGGCCTATCCCACATTCGTTATATCCCAGCATTGGACACGGGTGCGGAAAATGACAACATAAGCTATTGTTGTCTCTTAGAGTTGGGGTTACCAAATTAAGCAAGAAATGCATTTTACTATATCCCCGCTTACTGCTTAAACATTGTAATTTCTTAAATTTCATGAATTGACAGATTCACAGGTTTGCCAGCCATCCAAAATGCTGTATTTCATGGCAAAATAAGGCTGGACGTTACAGATTTGAGTGATTTTAACAACGCTTCCTATGGGAAAGACCATAATAGATGCAATTTGTCAAAAAAAGTTGTTTGGTTGATTTTGTATATAGAACTCTCTTCAAGGAATGATTGTAGATACAATTTCAAAATATTTCATGGTAAACTGTTGGTGTAAACTGGGATGGGCTTATTGTTCGTAGGCCTATATTGTATGTATAATGAGGTTAGTTATGGGGTTCCTTAAATTTAGCGGACTGTGCACCGTTTGTACAATCTAGTTGAGCAGATTTACAGACCTTTTGTGGTAAATAAGTGGGGAAAAGTTAAGTTTTAGCTGACGGGGTCACTTCTTTTGCATACTCTCTCTACAAATAATTATTGTCCTTTTATTCTACATTTAAAATATTCAATTCTACACAGCGCTGCAGACGTCCTTAACTTAGTGGAGTCCCCTAAATTCAGTCAGGGTTAGGAAAGCACCCAGAGGGTCCACTTTCACATGACCTAAAAGTTGATTCAAATTTGTGTCGTTCAATTAGTAACTCGGGAACTCCCAGACACCGCCCCTTTCTTCTCTCCAAACATTTGACCCGGCGGGATGAGGGTCAAATGAAACGACAAAGATAGAAAGAAAAAATAAATCCCAAAACCAACGACCCAGGTGGTCTCACACCACCCACAATGCACTGCACCACGCCGCCATTAGTAGCCAATCGAAAATCACTGACCGCCGTTTCGTAAAAAAAGGGAACTAATTACTAAACAATGATGTTAAAAAAATAGACCGAAATGTGACACGTTAAAAAGGTCGTCACGGAAGCTGTTTGAGAGCAGCGTCTCCCATCTGGAAGGAGCAGACGACATTTCAGGCTCATTAGAACGTTTTTCCCGCGCTTTTTTGGCCCAGGTCGTTGGGAGGCCACTTTTAACCTATTATCGCTCATCTGGTGTCTTCACCTGGGCGATAATTGGGGCAGGATCTGATTTAGGGGTCACCGCTAGGGGTCTCTCCGGTCTGATGCCTTCAGGTAGCGTTGCAGCGGGTAGGTACATTGGCTTTTTGACGTATGCAGTACCTTTGTACCGGACGTTAATCCTTGACTGGGAATAAAGAAGATTCAAAGTGACACCGACATTCCCCAACGTTCTGCTGGTTAATAAAATAGCAATTTTGCTCATGTGGCTTCATTTAATTAAGAATCAAAGTGATTTGATTATGACACTATAGGTCAAAAAGTTACAAGGACAATGATTTGAAAATTATCGGATATAGATATAGAGATATTCACAGAAACATATTTTTGATTTTGCAATTAACTGTTTATGGGGCAAAAAAAATAACAGGGTTTAAGGTTTTCAGTCCTTTCTTGGTGAGCAGACTATACACGTGCGACGTGAATATAGGACGCTGTGCGACATCACGTCTTTGGCTGGGTTTCAATTTAACCATTCCAGTGTTACTAGGGCTATATATACGCCCTATGGCCGCTTTTCCCTGACCTCCATTCAAAACATTCTTAAAACTGTAAAATCTAAATCAATATAATCACAGTGCAAAATAATTATCAGATTCACCTATCACTCAATGTTTTCATCGTCCAAAACTTTATTCCATTTCTTCCAGTTCCTTTCTGAAACACGTAGACCATAACCCTGCAGCTAGTGCATCATTCAAAGATGGTTTTGCACATGCGTGCTCCGTACTCAGAGGGGTGACTTCCGGTTAACTGACACCCTGATTAGACGTATCCGCCAATCAGGACGTCCGGAGCGCAAAACCTACAATCATTACAGGACCCCGATCGACAAATAAAAACCGTTTCCTGCACTTACAGATGCATTTAGAAAGAGATGTAATTCTCCTTTCCATTTGACCTACCCGTGTTATCTATGCACTTTTCTTTATTTTCTTTATTCTTTTTCACAATAATGCGCATCATGGTTCACAAGCAATGAAACAAACAGCTGCTTCATAAACAAGTTATTCAAAAGCTTAGATCTGTAATAAAAACATTTTCAGACCAACTTGATAAATACCAAATCACAATGTTACAATTGTTCAATGCTGGTTGTCCATCGCGTTGAATTACAAATAACGTGTTTGAGATTATATAATTATGTTTATATCTATATGTTTGCTCTCGATGAAGATTAGGCCTGAAGCTTGTTGACACGCTACACAGCAACTTTATCTAGGCTAGCCTGCAGGTAAACTAAACAGGACAGGTGACACTCGAGGTAGGGAGGATTTAATCAGGTACGTGCAATCAACAAATGCACCCCTGTCATACGAAAGTAGAGCAGCCTCTATGAACCCTAACAGCAATGGCTGCCGTTAGGAGTAATGCCTGGTCCCCAGTTCGGCGATTAAATTTCGTTGGTCGTCGGACGATTAAGCTTGTTAGTAGCCGGGAGACTCCTCACTGGCGCCTTGATGTCTGGCAACCAAACCCTTAGTCGCCGTGGGTTTTGGGCAAAATATTTGACATGTTTAATATTTTTCTATGCCCACCAGTGTTGAGTTAATCGTCGCGCAACTAACTAAAGTCTTGTTTCGTCGTCCGGCGATTAACTGCAAGAGCGTCCCAACGTGGCGATTAACTTGTTTTTCCACCGGCCACTTAGTTAGTCGCCCGAAAACGTACTTGTTTCTTAATGGTCCGGCGACTAACGTTATGGAGGCAAATCAACAGCAAGTGAAACAAACCGCACCGAAAGTGATGTATATTAAAGAATACGCCATTTCACACCTCCACCTCTTAGCCGCATCTGATGGAATAATGTTCATACCATTAATCGAGATTTGTATACTATTTGTATACTAGCATTTATAATTTGTATAATGACACTTCACTTTGCGTTGCTTCTGTACCTTTCAGACTGCATTTATGAAGCAAACCCAACGTTCTGGAGAACTGGTCCACATGTGAAATCGAGAATTGCATATTGTTATGAGGCGCATTCATGCACATTCTAGAATACCCTTTTGTTCAGATACACATTAGAAATGACAAGGGATCTAATGTTAATCGATGGACACAGGGGCGGATCCAGAAGGCGGATCCAGGCTTCCATCCCTCCCTCTTTGGGTGGAGACCCATACTCCACATAGAGAGAAAAATGTCATGAGTGCGCATCCAAATGCACAACATTTGGGCCACACTCCCAAACCCCCCTTTCTCAAAATCCTGTATCCGCCCATGGGACATTCTACAGTCTAGTCTTAAAGGGTGTAAAACATATCTCAGCGACCCTGGTCGGCAGGTAATTAGTTCCTCTGTAGACCCTGGAGCAAGGAAGTCTGTCGAGCCCGACCCATGATATCCCAAAGTGAGTCTGTACACAAGCTGTCATTTTGGGTTGGAATATGTCCCAGCATGCTTTGGGGTTATGGGGCTATGGGTTTATGGCAGGCAGGGACATAATCAAGCCAGCTACCCAACAACCATCAAAAGGGCTACCCATGCTAATTATAAAGGGTAATTAATATAATCATTAACAGATTGGAACTGCCCATTGAGAGCCAAGGACGCTGTGTGGGGGCGCAGACCCATTATGCAGGGTTAAATCTGGGCCAGAACGGCCTAGGAGGAAGCTGGATTACAGGGGACATTAGTAAATGACTCCCCCTAGTAGCGACCTGTGACACTAAGATGACGGGAGGTGGGGGGAGGTGATGGTGGGTGGTGGGGGGAGGTGGTGGAGGGGGGTGGAGGGTTAATTTAAGTGTCAGACCCCAGGAAGTCGACCCTCTCCTAGTCTGAGCAGCATCCTTCTCCTTTTAATTACTGTGTCAAACTCAAACCGTCCCAGTTTTTTTATTTCATTTTCCATCCCGTGTCCGTAGAGTTGTTATTGGTAATTACTCTACGTCTGAGTAAATTGTTTCCGAGCGTTGATGTGACTTTAAATACATGAAGGTCATGGGAAAGTATCGAAATGGGGTGTTGTCACAGAAAATAGACGACCTATGACGTTTTGATGATGATTATCTTATTGTTATGATGAAAAAGAACGTCCGATTGCTGACCTTATGACCTTGGTTAAACAATTAACTTATTATTCTTGTTTTTTATTGTCGTGAGTTTCGGCGAGACACTATAAGGTTCATTCATTATGTTCAAACTAGGATGAAAGCATTATACCAGATGGACAATCACTGGAAAATCTATTATCTGTAAAAATATTGTTATCTTTGTCGTCAGTGGTTGCCCTTGTGACGACCCTATAATGATTCACTGTAACCCATTTATTTTCGCGATGGACATACTTTCGCGGAATCCATGAATCCATCATATTTGAAATGAAAAGTAGTACGTGTGAAACTTAATAATTCTAACATTAATATTGTGTTGAAATTCTTCCAACGACAGATAGCTGACTTGATGTATTTTAGGCACCTGCAGGTTATTTTGGGCTAATTTTGTCGACAAAAACACAGAAAACACTCTAGAAAAAATATATGCTATTTTCTTCTATATACAGAGGGAGGCAAATGTAAATCAATTTATAATGAATGAATTTTCAAACCAACTCAGAAAATGATAAAGAGATACAGATAGAAAATGAAAACATAGTTTATATTGATCTCCATGTTTTTTTAACAAGAAAAAACGTCACGATTAATCTAAATGTCTATAGTCGGGCCTCGACATATTTCCGAGAATTCACTCTGATTACAAATAGTCTGCAGGTAAAACCCACCAAATGTACTATCCGGTCGGGATAATTCCCTTTATAATCAGAAGCAGGAAAGTTCAGAAGACTTGATATAATACGTTCTTCGTGTATTGACTTGAAACGTTTATAACTATAAGATGTCAGCTGAAGTGCATATGATATTTGATAGAACATACCTTGTACCCTTATCGTAATTAAAGACCCTGGTCCATATTAAGCAGTACCAAGGCCTGGACAATGACTGATCTATTTGGACCATTACCCTTTGAACTATTTGATCCCAAGACACTAAAGTACCGTTAGCACCTCCCGTTCGGGTGATCTGACAAAGTATATTTCTTAGAAACCTGATCATATGGTATGCAATATGTGTTATTCATATCACACTGAAAGGTGTATGTAATCTATGAGGTCCGGACACAGTTGCATGCACCTGTACTTCGAAAAGATTTATCCTTATATGTAATATATTTGATATCATGAAACATGTTTACAGTGCGATTAATAATAAAAAACTGATGGGTATGTTATTTTTGGACGTATCAAAGGCGTTCGATTGTATAAACCATGCAGCTCTTATCTCCAAACTCAAATGTATTGGCTGTAGTATAGGTGTATTAAAATGGTTTAAAAGTTATTTGAGAAGGACCCAGCAACTAACGTATAACGGAGTTACATCTGCAAAAACCGCTGTTCACAGTGGAATCGGTCAAGGTAGTATACTAGGGCCATTGATGTTTGTCTTTTATATAAATGATGTAATAGATGAGCTATATTTTGTAAAAGTAAGTATGTTTGCTGATGACTGTGTGCTGTATCTGTCAGGAAATAATTGGGAAAATATGCATACACGCATGCAGTCTGATCTAGACAATTTTGTAAAATGGGGAATTAGAAATAATATGAGGTTGAATGTACTTAAAACTAAATCAATGATAATATCAATAAGAACTAGATTGAAGCGATTAGTTGAACCAAAAATATTTTCAGTCGGTAATCAAGATATACAGCATGTGAATAAGTACTCATATTTGGGTACGGTTCTTGATCAGGAGATGACATTGCGTCCTTTACTGAATAACATAAAGAGGCAGGTTAACTGTAGGCTTTTCACTTTGCTAAAGATTCGAAGATACCTAAACAAGGAGGCCGCAAAAGCAGTATATAAACAAACAATATTACCACTTTTTGAGTACACAGGCTTCTTATTGGTAGGTTGTAATAAAGGTGATCGTCAAGAATTACAGACCATACAAAATAATATTTTGAGGATATGCTGTGGTGTCCAATTACAGGACCATGTCACAATTGAAAGGCTGCATGCAGATTGGAAAATGATTGGGTTAGAGCAAAGAAGACGTATTCAATTACTTGGCTTGATGTACATACATAGTAAAAGTGATATGGTGCGAAAAGTTCCTCAAAGGGTTACAAGAACTCATGACAAATTCATTTTTGTAACTGATAAGAACCCTGGTACTGTATACCAGAAAAGTCCTTATTTTATTGGTACAGAACTATGGAATAATCTACATGTTGAAATGCAACAAAGTGCTTCTGTGGATATCTTTAGACAGATCCTCAAAAGGGAAAATAAGGTATATCAGAAACTGTTATGACCATGTTTGTGTGTTACTTGGAAAGGTTACAAATTGTTATATACAATTTCATAATTTCATAATTTCAATTATTAAGTTTAAATTATCACCTATATTAACTCATGTAATATTCCACTACTACATCTGGAAGATCAGGGAAACCTGAAGTTGTATTTATGAAATAATAAAAAAAAAAAAAAAAAGTATTAAATTCACTTCTTTCAGAAACCGGTCTCGAAAAATAAAAACATCCCCCTTGATGACTCACAAAATTTACTCTTAACCTTAAAAACGAATTTTCAATTCCCATGTCTTAGATTCATGGTAAGGTAATATGCTGCAGAACTGCTGTCAGGTGAAAAATAACAAAACGAAGAAGGCATAGAATTGTAAAAGAAACAGCATAGACCGTGTAATTCTATCCGTGTTCAGGAGGTAGCTAGAGAGGGCCAAAAAAGATGCTTTTGAATTCGCCGCATCCATTTGCACCTGTGATTTCCTATAGTGAGTCTCAGAGGCTGGCCATAAGGGGGGGGGGGGGGTACTTGGTCCAAAAAATGGATACCAAATGTGGTCGGACCGTCGTGGAGCTGTAGCTGTAGATTGTCAAATAATCAAACCCCCTTATATACCTTGTGCAGGTGACGTCACAATGTACTTTGAGTGTCTGGACGCCATATTGGTGATCAATTTAAAATCATGAATATCTATAGTTAAGAAAAATCTAGGATAAAATTATAAATATGCTAAACTGATCTTAAATTATCAAATCCTGTCAACATATATCATTTTTATTATCTGGAAATAGAAAATTCGAGATTTATATGATCACCATGTGGTAGTGATAAGTACGGTGATCACCAAAACTGATTACGTGACCACGTCTGCACCAGGTCTATAGGATCATCTCTGATGTTAGACTAAAAGTAAACAGTATGCAGTTCATTTCTTTATAATGCCCCGAAAACTATAATCATCACATTCTGAAATGGGACCAAGAAATAAGCCAATAGATGTATTTTTTGGAGAGGCTGTCCATAATATATATTGAAAAGTGGGACTGTCAGACCATGCCAATTACAAAAAATGAGGGCTGTAGTTTCACCATTGGTACCTATCAATGGCTAGTAGTGATCGCGGGAAACCCATTATATATATATATATATATATATATATATATATATATATATATATATATATATATAAACAGCACACTATTATAACTGTTGAACTGATTTTCAGAACTAGATTTGTATTTATGGCCAGTACTGATTTCGGGAAAATCATTGCAACTATGTAACACATGTGCACATATTAATCTCATTATGATTATTATGTACCTACTTGGAAGAACACATTTATGTGAAAGTGGTTCAATTAATTAAAAAAAACAAACATCTAAAGACCGAGTGCCCCCCACCACCACCCCCACCCCCTCAATACCCCCCACACGCACTCCTCCACGTTCACTCCTCCTACCAGTAGGCCTTCCGCACACCATTTCCTTCCACGCTCTTGTCCCGGCCACTATCGAGCTTCTGAATTTCTTACTTTTCTTTTTAATTTTACCTTGAGTGTCTCATAGCGATCCTGCTCTCGTGTCTACTAAACGCCCAGACCGAAATCTCGCGCCATGTCGCGGTATCACGCGAGAAAACCATCTAAATAGTGATCACGTGGTCAGCGGTGCGGGGGTTCCCGTTTGTCTGGGACGGGGGGCGGCCGCGGGGGGTTGTGGGTAAGGGGTTCTTTGATCATCATAGCGTTGTTCATTCTGGCTCCGGCTCGTTCGCCTGCATCAATGTAACGGACACAATGAAGTGGGAGCTGCAGGGATAATAGTGGTGTCTATAAGCTGCCATTAGGACGTCGTTTTGGTTGAGATGTGAGTATGGGGGAGGGTGTAGGGGGTAGAAGGGGAGAGGAGGGGTTGATGAAGAGGCTGAGACGATAGTGGTCAGGCAGGGGGAGAGGGGGGGGGGGGGTGTACCCACTAGAACATTTTTACTGAGTCGGCTGACGGATGGGCTCTAAAGTCGGCCAATTCTACCCTAAGAATTTGCCGACTTTAGGGCAAATTCAAAACAAACACACACATTTCAATATACCATACTAACTGGGGATCCTAAGAATCGGCCGATTCTAGCCAGTCTCCAGTTGCCAGTTGCCAGCAAAATCGTCTAGTGGGTATGGGGCTTAAGGTATGGGGCTTATCTCCCAGATATCCGTGCATTCAAACATTGTCACTGGAAATACACAAGAGACCCATGTATTCATGCAAAGTAGCATATGAAAGCTAATTTAAAATATAATGCTATACAGCATGGCTAAACTTAATGATTTATAGCATGACTAAGATTATCCATTATTCTTCCCTGCGATTTCCGAAATCGACAGTAAAATCAGATGGTGGAATACAGCCTTTAGTAGGAGGGCAGGGGCCATGACGGGTTAGACAGGGTCAACTAGGCCGCTCTCAACACCAAGCCCATTTCAAATAATCTGAAACTGTCCCTTAAAGGAACTAAAAGAGTTAGGTAATGGTAAAAATAAATTCAGAATTGTAAATTGGTTGAAAATTAAGAGGAAAACGTAATAAACTGAACTTTAATATGACACCATGTATGTATAGGCCTAGAAGCGTTACAAGACTTACTGAATTTTAAAGTATGATATTTCAGAATGTAGGATTACTTAAGTTCGCGGCAGTTGGTTATGTAGATATCCGCGTTGCCATGGTGACGACACATGTCTCGCCTTATCTCCCGAGAACGGACGTCAGGGCCGAGAGTTGACTTTGCAGGGCGGTTCCCGGATGTAGCGAGGGGATAATGGAGACGCCGTGATGACGTCACACCTGACAATACCCCCTCTGGTCACGTGGCCGAGAGTTGTGACGAGAGTTGGTACGAGGGTTTGTCCGAGAAGGGCTGCTGGAGTAGAGATAGGGCCATCGGCGGTTTAAGGAGGAAAGAGGAAGGGGGAGATTTTGTGGGTCTGTCAAAACTTTATATATGGAGAGAACTGGGTAATGGGATTTTGAAGAATTAGATTTTTCTAAAGTATGCCTCATGTGACAAATCAATTCGTATATCATCGACAGTTTGAGGGAGAAAAGGCGAGGAGAAGGAGTGTTGGTCTGTTAATAATCTATAGAGATATCTGATGGATGGACTAGAGAAAAAATTGATTGTGCTTTAAGCTTGCTTCACTTGAAAAACTGGATTACATGTATGAATATATTATCTATGATGCAATTAATGATGTGCACATAATATCTGATGGCTAGGCATATCACATATAAAATTTAAAATTTAAATCTATGACACGCTTTAAATCTAATAACACCAAACTACAAATGAAAAGAAAAAAGAAACTGTGAATGTACAGACTAGTAAATATCGACTAGTAAATATCTCTCGGAATTAGGCCTATAGGCAGAAACCAAGGTCCGAAATATTTGTACAGTTTATATGACCAACAGCATTCTTTCCAGGGATCATGGCGCGATTCCCATAATACTCCTCCTGGCGCTTCCTACTCCAATACGGACGCCAGATTTGCTCATTATCCCCTGGTTCTCCAAATGTCAAAGTGTCCCGAACCAAACTCAAATTCTAGAAATAGTTAATCGGTGACACTGCCAATCGTCATACGTGACGATTCATTCATGATTACGAAATGGTAAAATAGACGAGTTATAATCTAATCTGGCCACATGAAAGTTACCATAAGTTTTGATCATCCAGTATTCTAAGGGGGGAGTCTGAAAACGTTAACATGTGTTTTGTTTTGAAGCTTGTCGTATCATATTGCGTCCCGCCACAAGCAAAACACGTACACGTTTGCAGCAGTATTTTGCAAATGGTAACCTTTGAGTATGTTCTGATTTAGCAGCCCTTCTATGTACATGGCTTCATTCATATTCAACGTCGTTTATATTATAAGGAGTTTAGGTATGTGTTTTTCTTACTTTACACAATATGAATCAAAGTAACCTTTCCATATACTACTCACACACACGTTACTGGTGTACCGAACACTTTATTTGCTTCAAATTTCTATAATGGAGATCTACAATTTCAGAACACTTGTCATGTATACAACACCATAAGTATAAAACTCTTCTATCAAAGTGGCGCCGCCCTGGTGGATTAAATTTCAAACAACGTTTTACGGATTTTCCTATAGTAAACCTATATGAATTTAAGTGACCTACTTACCAAAAGTCCCAAATTTTGGGGGAGAGCTGGGCGCTGCGCAAGTTCGTGGGAAAGGTGTGTATTATGCACAATTGACTTGTATAAAAGTTATAAAAGACATCGACATGACGTCAGATGCGTAGGTGCGCTATGTATTTGAGAACCACCATTTCCAGATACTACTTACAAGCCGAGTGTATAGACGTTGTGTACATGATGTCACACCCCCAAAATTGGCATGGCAGCCATGTTGGTGATCAGTTTAGATTCATCATTATTCACATTTCTACAATATCTATATTGTAAGGTTTTGTCCATTTCATTAGAGGAAACTTCAATGAATCATAACAAACAATTATTATCTATAAATAATGGATATATTTGGTCGCCCGTGTGGTTGTGATCACCAAAATAATAGTGATCACCGAAATCAGGTCACTTGATCCTGTCTGCATAAGGTCTATACTGGAACTAATCTGTACAATTGCATTAATGTCGAGTCTAGCTCGAAACAAGTGTAACGACGTCGTGTGTAGAGGAAGTTTCTATTAAATTTTGCAGAGACAGACAACAAATTTCAATCGTTACTGACCGTGCAGTAATTTAGCTTGTCAGACTCGTATATTTAGAAAGTTGCCTCTTGCCTTGCTACCAGAAAAGCCTAGTTCTGAAACGTCAATTGCATCTAATTGCAAGAACCAGTAGAAGGGCTCCAAGAGAACCGTAAAAGAATTGTGTCGTCTTCATCTCTGGGTATCCTGATTCCATAGTGCTTTGATAAGAAGTGTCCTATCGTTTAGGTTTGTTCCGCGGTTCATCCTCTTATCTCACATTATGATTAGATCTCACTAACTCTTTACCTATCTGTCTATCTACCTATCTGTCTTTATATAACCTATCCATATGTTTATGTATAGGCACCTATAGATCTAGGCCTATTTCTATCAATCTATCTACTTATCTATCTGTCTATCTATTCATAGGGCCTATATCTATTTAGATCTAGGCCTATAAATCAATCTATATAATTACATAATTATATGTATGCATATATATATATATATATATATATATATAATATACGTGTGTGTGTGTGTGTACTGACATGCATGTGAGTTTCTATAGGCCTAAATGTTGAAGTATGCATGTAGACTTCCTTCGGCTACATGTCCCTTAATCATCCAAAGACCAGCGTGCACAACCTAGCAGGCCTACCACTTGGTATGAGTAAGACACTGCACGGAAATTGATATCGGAAACTTCTTTGAAGTACCTCAGTAAATCTGGAGGTTGAATCGAGCCTGCACCAATCAAAGTCCACCGGCAGACGACAAACACGCCACCCCTTTGTTGTGACACCTGAAAAATGGCGCGCTCGCCCACCGGCCGCCGCGCCCCCTGCCAGGTGTCACACCAACTATTGTCTGCGCGCGCAGCCGGACGACAACCCTTTGATCATGCGCAGTACGATCGACGCAGCGCCACCTGCCGTCTCAGATGACACTTAAACACGCCGGGGCTAAATCTTTCTCCGCCTTCTGTAAAGAAGAGCTTCAAAGGGCGGATACGAAAACGAGGCCGGTTTGCAAATGGCGGCGCCCGTGGTGACGAGGTGCATGGCAACGGAAGTAATGAGCTCAGAGGGGAGGGAAATGGCGGGGCGCTTTGTTTGGTTTTCCTGGCCCATTAAAACTGAAATCAGATGCCGAGTATTCAGATGAAACGTCCTGCTAAGTATTCGCGCCAGTTTTAATCCGATAAAAAGATTATCTCAAAGGTGCACTCGCCATTCAATGATATCATTTCCCTTTCTTGTCAGAATAAAAATGTATTTCAAAAGTGTATAGGGGCCTAGTTCGGGATATTAGGTCTTTTTATACCATTTGGGATTTCTTTCAAATGTCCGTAAAACATGGTAAAGTACTATGTCAAGTCGTTTCAATTGACTATAACCCAGATACATCCGAGGCTTACCAATATACTTGGTAGAGTATTCCAACGCAACATATTGCGTAATTGTTACAGATCCCAGAAATTTGTTCATATTATATTTGAATAAAATGATTTCCATATTAATATTATATGGTTGGTCTGAAAAGGTATAGAAACTGGTTTTTTTTTTCAAACATTATTATATCCAGCACATATTGGTGCCTAATTTACACCTCAGATTTATGTTTCATAGTCTGATAAAGTATCTGATTCATATTTCTTGCTTTTTCACTGTACTAGAGAATTATTTGGTTGAGTGAGACCTAAAGCTCTCAGGTGCATATGTACTCTTTGCCACCTCAAAGGACCTTGACCTTACCAATTGAAACTGCACTAACACCTCAACCACTTCACCTCACTTGAGTGGACTCCTTTAGGTCACCCTCAACGACCACCCTCAACGACCCCAGGGGCTGGCTGGGTATAAAAGGCCGGCTGTGGGAGGCTCCAGTCAGAATTCATTCTCCCTGTGAGGTGTGTAGGAGAGGACTACAGCTCACAGGTACCCTCTCTGCCGGAGGCTCTGCTCCAGACCCACACCGGGCGCCGGAGGCTCTACTCCAGACCACACCAGGGCACCACCTCCACCTCCTACAGGGCTACAGAGTTCCACTGCCTGAGCACCATTTTGCTGAAGGTATAAACTTTGCCAGTTTTTCTTTGGTATAAGTGGGATAGTAAAGGGATAGTTTTGGATAACTTTATGTTCAGTCTTCCTTGATACATAAAACTGAGGTATAGATTGTTATAAAATAGTAGTTCTTTTCTCAGTACCAAAGCTGAGAGTTGTTTCATTTTACTAATATTATTCCTTTATTTTTTCAGCATAAACTTGGCTGATTTATCCCTCCTGGACCAGTTTGCAGTGAACCTTGGAAAGACCAACCATACCAGATACCAGTTTTCTTTTTAAAGAGATATACCTTTAATATCAATAAATTTTTCTCTTAAATCATTAAAAACATTTTCAATCTTTTATGCTGTTGTCACTCTTTTTACTATAAAAGAACTTTATTTGATAACATGGCGCAGTCGGCAGGATAGTAATTCTGTGACAACAACTGTTTTTTTTGTATTTGATTTGTAACTTACATTTCTGTGTTTTTCACTGTTTCAGAGTGGTGGTACAGCCCAGAAGTAGGACTTGGAGAGTTTGGTGAGATTTGATCCTGCTTTCTTACTTGACCTTGAATTGTAACTCATACCTCAAGAATCTAAGTTAGAATGTTAATTTAGTCACAGGTGTCAGGTAGACATTAGGTGTGTGACAGTGCTTGACAGTGGGGGTAGAAATGAGTTTAATGTATACAGTCAGGTTTAGGTAGATAGTTATGGAGGTTGTTGACTATTTGACTGTCACAGGTGTACTTGGATAGGTGTCAGAGACTATTTTGTCAGCCCTATTATACATTGTGACATAGGAATTGTTAGGAAAGATGGCTTTGCCAAAGGGTTTCTGGCAAATGAATGTGGAGACTTTGAGAGAAGAATGTCTCTCAAGGGATATTGATCCCACAGATAGCCCTGGGGGAGTAGAAGAACTAAAAAGAGAAGAAAAAGTAGAAGTAGTAGAAGTGGATGTAGTAGGACTTTGAGTTTGAGAGTTTTGGTCAGATTTCATCTTACTTTGCTTTATTTGGGAGCCTTACTTTACCTTTAGTACTCATACCTCTTACTTAGAGAGGGACTCTTAGTTAGAATGTCATTTTTACATTAGGGTCAGGTAGACTCGTTTGTTTGGTTGACAGTAGAGGTAAGGATTGAGTACAGGATGGAAGTTTAGTAAGTATGACTGTCACAGAGGTATAGGCAGGGGTTAGTTAGACAAGGTTGTCAACCCTGTTGTATATAGTGACATTGGAAAGAGTAAAGATGGAAAGAGTGAAAATTGCCAAATTAGATTTGCCAAAGGGTTCTGGGCAGCTTCTACAAAACTGAACTAAGACCTTCTATGAAACTAAACTAAAATGCTCTTAGGGAGTATAAAAGAAGTAAAGCTTAGAGAAATGAGTGCAGTTAGCACAGGATCTTTGAGACTTCAGTTGAAACAAAAGAAATTAGCAATGTGGGAAAAAGAGAGGCAAATTGCCTATGGAGACAGAGATAGAAGAAGACTGTCTTATTTCTGAAAAAGCAGGAAATGTAGGCAAGTTGAAGCTTACAAGGTTAGCTTGGGTAAATGATCAACCCACAGAAATGGTGTTAGACACCGCGAGCACTTGTTCATTGGTGAATGAGAGATTTGTTTCTCCCTCTGATTACACAGGTGTGAAAGTCAAAGTAAAGGGAGCAGGTGTAGGCCCAGCAAATTATTTGTTGGCCAAAATAGTGGTTGGTTTATCACCAACTGGGAAGCAGCATGAGATAATTGCTGGTGTTCGCTCAGACTCAGAGGCACCAGATCTCATTCTAGGATATGATGACATGGAGAAGGTGTTTGATGTAGACATCAAGGCAATGTTTGCCCCCTTACTCCAAAGTTCAGATGACCCTGTAGTGTGTGAGGATTCCTATCCGGTAGAGACTAGGGCATCGAAGATCACTAGAGAGCAAAAAGAAAAAGTAGTACAGGATGAGGTTGACAGATTAGGGACTAAAACTACACCACTAGTAGAGTCAAATCTAGGGTCAGACAGTATCCCTCTATCCCTGAGTAGGGAGAAGCTGATTGAGTATCAGAAGAGTGATGAAACACTCGAAAGTGTAAGGAAGAAAGTGACTCAGAATAGTCATGGAGACGGGAGTTTCTTTCTCAAAAATGGATTAATTCACAGGAAGTGGATTTGTAAAGATCAAGGAGATCGCGAAATAGATCAGTTAGTTGTCCCCGAATCTTGTCGGAAAGATCTCTTGATTATGGCTCATTCAATTCCGTTGGCAGGCCACCTCAGAGTGGAGAAGACACAGGAACGGTTGTTGGCCCATTTCTTTTGGCCAGGTATTTATAAAGATGTTCAACATTTTTGTGAAACTTGTCCTGACTGCCAGAAAGCAACCGGTCGTGTGTCAGATCCTCCGGCTAAGTTGCAGCCAATTCCCCCAATGGGACTTCCATTTCGGAAGATTTTCATGGACATTGTAGGTCCATTGCCTAGAACCAAAGAAGGGTACAAATATATATTATCTGTTGTTGACTTAGATACTAGGTATCCAGAAGCAGTACCCCTTAGAAATCAGAGTGCTGAGACAGTTGCTGATGCTCTGGTGTCTATTTTTGCAAGAGTAGGTATTCCCCAAGAGATCTCAAGTGATCAGGGTACCAACTTTATGTCGCAATTAGTAAAGGAGCTTTGTAAACAGTTACAAATTGAACAGGTCTCGACCACTCCCTACCACCAAGCAGCGAATGGTCTAGTAGAGAGATGGAACCAAACCATGAAGAACATGCTTCGACGCATGACTCATGACGATCCCAATAGTTGGGACAGACTTCTGCCTTATGTCTTGTTTGCATACCGAGAAGTACCAGAAGCAAGTACAGGGTTCTCACCCTTTGAGCTTGTGTATGGTTGGCCCGTTAGAGGCCCCCTTTCTGTGGTAAAGGAAGCATGGGTGGACAGGGATGATCCTGGAAACCTGATTGACTATGTTGTCCAGAGTAGATCCTGGTTGTTTAAATCGGTTGAAATGGCTCAGCAGAATTTACTTGACTCTCAGGCTGAGACAAAAGCCTGGTATGACCAGAAAGCCAGAGACCAGAACTTTGAAGTTGGGGAAGAGGTCTTATTACTCCTACCCACTTCTAACAAGTCCCTAGAAGCTAAATGGCAGGGGCCGTACAGAGTTGTCAGAAAGGTGTCAAACTTGAACTACGAATTAGATGTCGGTCGGACAAGAAAGAAGTTGTGTGTTTATCACGTAAATCTAATAAAAAGGTGGAAGAATAGGGAGGAGGTAGTTCTATATGTTGATCAGTTGTGTGAAGATGATCCTTCCACTGCTGAAGGCCTGTCAACGTGTGTACTGAACCAGACAGATCACAACTCACTAGTTTGGTTGAACCAAGTTAAAGATAAGAACCGGAAGCTCTTTAATTGGAGCTTGACTCTCCAGGCCTACGACTTCGAGGTTGTCCATCGCTCTGGAAATAAGAACACCAACGCCGACTCCCTCTCACGGGTATAAAGTATAATTTGTTCATTTACCTTTGTATATAGTTATAATCATGTGATCAGAAAATTTATTGTTTCTAGAAGAATTACATAAATTTTCTTCTCTTAAAGGAAGGGGGTGTTACAGATCCCAGAAATTTGTTCATATTATATTTGAATAAAATGATTTCCATATTAATATTATATGGTTGGTCTGAAAAGGTATAGAAACTGGTTTTTTTTTCAAACATTATTATATCCAGCACATATTGGTGCCTAATTTACACCTCAGATTTATGTTTCATAGTCTGATAAAGTATCTGATTCATATTTCTTGCTTTTTCACTGTACTAGAGAATTATTTGGTTGAGTGAGACCTAAAGCTCTCAGGTGCATATGTACTCTTTGCCACCTCAAAGGACCTTGACCTTACCAATTGAAACTGCACTAACACCTCAACCACTTCACCTCACTTGAGTGGACTCCTTTAGGTCACCCTCAACGACCACCCTCAACGACCCCAGGGGCTGGCTGGGTATAAAAGGCCGGCTGTGGGAGGCTCCAGTCAGAATTCATTCTCCCTGTGAGGTGTGTAGGAGAGGACTACAGCTCACAGGTACCCTCTCTGCCGGAGGCTCTGCTCCAGACCCACACCGGGCGCCGGAGGCTCTACTCCAGACCACACCAGGGCACCACCTCCACCTCCTACAGGGCTACAGAGTTCCACTGCCTGAGCACCATTTTGCTGAAGGTATAAACTTTGCCAGTTTTTCTTTGGTATAAGTGGGATAGTAAAGGGATAGTTTTGGATAACTTTATGTTCAGTCTTCCTTGATACATAAAACTGAGGTATAGATTGTTATAAAATAGTAGTTCTTTTCTCAGTACCAAAGCTGAGAGTTGTTTCATTTTACTAATATTATTCCTTTATTTTTTCAGCATAAACTTGGCTGATTTATCCCTCCTGGACCAGTTTGCAGTGAACCTTGGAAAGACCAACCATACCAGATACCAGTTTTCTTTTTAAAGAGATATACCTTTAATATCAATAAATTTTTCTCTTAAATCATTAAAAACATTTTCAATCTTTTATGCTGTTGTCACTCTTTTTACTATAAAAGAACTTTATTTGATAACAGTAATATAACATATATAATAACATTTCAGGTATATTTTCACTCACTAGATTAGATTTAATTCTGCAACAAAATACTGATAGGCTGTCAGTATATTTGCTCCTCTCGATAAGTCTCAAACTCTTTTGGCGAAAAAAATACACATTTATTTGACCTTTAAAACTGATTGTTCAATTTCGTTTGAATTTGCCTCTAATTATATATCTAAATAACCTTTAAAATCAACTTTTGTCAATAACAATACCAATTATGTCTTTAATATCATAAGCCTATCTTTGAATCACTTAGACTTCACTATGCTCCTGACAATATCATGAGAGTTGCCTTTAATGTGTGGACGACAATTCATGACTAGGCCTATACCGTTATTGCGAGTAGTATATGGGCATAAAAATGTGGAACTTTTCGTATACTTTGCACTTTCTGTATACATGACATGTCAAACACATTATAACGAATCATAAACACAAGAACCAAATGGATTTTAGCCTGAGCCTTGATTGCTGTCCTGCTCAATTGCTATCCTGTTTGACTGCTGTCCTATTTGATTGCTGTCCTATTTGATTGCTGTCCCGTTTGATTGCTGTCCCATTTGATTGCTGTTCCATTTGATTGCTGTTCCATTTGATTGCTGTCCCATTTGATTGCTGTTCCATTTGATTGCTGTCCCGTTTGATTGCTATCCTCTTTGACTGCTGTCCTATTTGATTGCTGTCCAGTTTGATTGCTGTCATATTTGATTGCTGTTCCATTTGATTGCTGTCCCGTTTGATTTCTGTGCTGTTTGATTGTTTTCCCGTTTGATTGTTTTCCTGTTTGATTGTTTTCCCGTTTGATTGTTTTCCCGTTTGATTGCTGTCTCATTTGATTGCTTTCCCATTTGATTGCTGTACCATTTGATCGCCGTCCCATTTGATTGCCATCCCATTTGATTGCTGTCCCATTTGACAGCTGTCTGTTTGATTGCTGTCTGTTTGATTGCTGTCCCATTTGATTGTTTTCCCTTTTGATTGGTGTCCTGTTTGATTGGTGTCCCGTTTGATTGCTGTCCCATTTGATTGCTGTTCCATTTGATTGCTGTTCCATTTGATTGCTGTCCCATTTGATTGCTGTTCCATTTGATTGCTGTCCCGTTTGATTGCTATCCTCTTTGACTGCTGTCCTATTTGATTGCTGTCCAGTTTGATTGCTGTCATATTTGATTGCTGTTCCATTTGATTGCTGTCCCGTTTGATTTCTGTGCTGTTTGATTGTTTTCCCGTTTGATTGTTTTCCTGTTTGATTGTTTTCCCGTTTGATTGTTTTCCCGTTTGATTGCTGTCTCATTTGATTGCTTTCCCATTTGATTGCTGTACCATTTGATCGCCGTCCCATTTGATTGCCATCCCATTTGATTGCTGTCCCATTTGACAGCTGTCTGTTTGATTGCTGTCTGTTTGATTGCTGTCCCATTTGATTGTTTTCCCTTTTGATTGGTGTCCTGTTTGATTGGTGTCCTGTTTGATTGGTGTCCTATTTGATTGCTGTCTTGCTTGATTGTTGTCCATTTGATTTTTCTACTGTTCATAGTCCATCTGCCTAGATACATATCTTACATACTTAGTACAGACCAAGGGGGCGCAAAGCAATCGTTATTACCCTTGTTTGCAAATAATATCAAGGGCCCTAGTCCAAGACACAGGTGTGTACAAACTGGGGCAAAAACAATACCTGAGTGCACCCGCGATCTGTACTTCATTTTTCTATATAAATTACACAGAAAATTTCGAACAATTTTACAGACAACAGAAAACCTTGCATCAGATTCTTAAACAAGCATTATTGCCCTGCGTGACAATAAAAGATGTTTTATTCACTGGTTTCTGAGAGGGCAGGATGGTGGAAAAGGTATAGGGGCTGGAATCCTGATATAGAATAAATAGTGGCACGGGGTATTTAGGGGCAGGACAATATTTACACTATACCGCCTATGTAGCCCCCATTAATTAAGTGACAATATCATATGAATGGACCAAGATATATGCAATACAGTGTGTTATGATGTAAGCAGTATATGACAATGGGAAGTTGAAGCTCGTCGCTAACATAGGTCAAGCTATGTATGCAAAGTCGCTTATATTGCGTGAATTATATTAGTGATGTAAGGTATAAAGCACTGCCTATTTGAATAATGTAAATATGAATAACTATGTACAAGACAATTGATTAATTGTGGAAATATCCAAAGTTTGAGTGTTAACGTGTATCATTTTCACCAGTGATGTACATAAAATGGCCTGAGTTAGGCCAAAGCACAGAGACTATTCTCGGGGCTAGAGAGTACAACCGTTTTCAATGAAGTCAACCAGCAGTACTGTCCAATGTATAGTGTTATAGTGGTAGTGGTAACTTAAAGAAAAAAAGAAGGGAAAGCAGCATACGTTTGATTCACCAAACCATCATTAGTTCTGTCTTCCTCCTGAAGATTTCACCACTGGGCTGTTGGTGAGTCCCGATGTCATGTACCGAGTTCTCAGCAGGGGGCGACACTGAGCTTGGAAAACATGCAGTCGTACTTTATCTATTTGGTACTGTCTCACTGTTCTCAATCCAACTTTATTCCGGCTGTTTCAGTACTGTGCATTTGCCATAACTTGTACTTTAATTTGTATATCGAGGTCACTGATTCAATGTAGATTTTCTAGGCCAAGTGTGTCCCATCATGACGATCATTTGTGGATTACCCACTTAGAGGGAATAATTCTGTTTGTTGTCTATATTGAGTAATGAAAACGTTTTTGCTGGTTAACTCCTTAAGGTTGCATTTTGCCGGAAACAAAAGAATTTCCACCTTTAGATAGCAGACTTGTATAGGTCCCGAGAAGTGGCGCTGCAGTGGTTCAGGAGGGCGGGCAGGTGTACTGGGTAACGTCTTGGCCTTGCACTCGGCCGGACCGCCTTCAAGTCTGGGCTGTGCCTGTTACACCACCTTACCTTGCCTTCGTTCTCACCCCTATAGATACGATCATTGACCTGACAGTCCGAAACCGGAGCTGGTCTCGATATAGCTTAAAGATTCCTGAGTAGACCCTAAACTCCAACACTACCACCACCACAAATTTGTACACGACAAGCTTCAAATTTACATTTCTCTATGCTAATTACAAAATAAAAAGTGGTCGCATTATGTATGTATGTATGTATGTATGTATGTATGTATGTATGTATGTATGTATGTATGTATGGAGGGTGATGCAGATATAATATGGTAATGTTAAAACACCGTTAACATTCGTATTCCATTGACATATTGATAGAGCTCGAGGCTGTCATGTTCTACACGTGTGTACAAGTGTTACTTTACTAAATCACATAACCTTTAAGTCGCGCTTCTCGATTTGAAGCGTTTACGGACCAAGGCAATACAAGTTTTTGGTGTCAATCATTTTATTTTCACATTTCTGACTAGTCTGTGCCTCTTTGTAAGTGTGCTGGTTAGACACAGACACACAACGACAATGTAACACAACACTTAATTTGACGTATAGATGGAAATTTGTCAGATATACTATCTTCTGGAAGGTCAGGGAAACCCCTAAAGATGATTTTCAAATAAACGAAAAGGAAAAAAGAAAAAAGGAAAAAAAAAGTCCGGTAGTATGTTATAACAGTAGTATGTCTCGTTGATGTAGACCTAGGCCTAACGCAAGCGTTTTACTGTACTGTGCTTATAGATAGTAATCGAAAAACTATTTTCTAGACAGTTCTAGTTTCCACAGAGTCATTGCTTAAATATTAGTATATTACTTCTCCCACCTAAATGTAACTATTAACACAAAAATGAATATTCTTCCATTGCATGTAAATATATTTGATGAATGTTACTTAGGGTTGCATCCAAACGATTGTTCACACCTTTTGCTGTTCCAAACCTTAAATATCAATTGTTAAGATCTTATGAATCTATACCAGCCAATGTCGATGTAACACTGTGCTGGATAGACAAAGACTACTTGTGTTTGCCAATGTTTATCCAGGGTAAATAAAACGGTTTAAAAAAAAGGATAAATACATGAATACAAACATAACATCCATACATTAATGAAGGACAGCTCCGATATTGGCTTATAGTATCACCGACCCTATAATACTTAAAAGAACTGGGATAATATTACTAATTTGGCGCCCGTATCGGCTAGTAGTCGGGCCACCTCCCGTACAATGCTATAATCCCGGGCCAACTGGAAGGCGTTGTTAGGTGCCTCCACCAGGTGGCAGGACCTTAACATGGCAGCCGCATTCCGCACGAACCCCGGGTCCTTGGCGTCCATGGCAACCTTGAGGCCGCAGAGCAGGTCGTAGAGCCCGTTCTCTGTGAGGCTGGTGACAAGGGGGCTGAGACTGGGGTTGGCTCCCTCCGCTATCTGGTCCAGGATGAAGGCTGCACGGGCCAGCTGCTGGTAGATCGCGGCCAGAGCTGCAACCGCCTGCACAGGGAAACATACATTTTGTATAAATGAAAACCCATCAGATTATCAATAATGATCTTCAGTGATTCAACTTTGCTATAGGATGTATCACAGGAACATGATTACATAGATAATAATTGTGGTATGAAAGATATTTACATAAACTATCTATTCATTCACTGAAAGTTGAATTTAGGTCTGAACAAGGAGTCACATGTATACTGCACTCAATATTTTACACTTAACACAAAGAATTATAACGGTTGTCAATATGTGTATGCTAAAAGTGCTTCAGTCCCTTACCTGATGTTCGCCGCCGACAGCAGTGCCCCCCTGCGGTCCGATCCCCGCCTGGAGTACAGCAGAACGCCCCACCACCAGCGCCACCCCGCGGGACATCCCCGCACTACTCTCTATACGCCGCATCACCTGCAGCGCCACCTGACGGGCTGCCCCAGCCTCGTTCCCGAGCGACAGCAGCAGGTCACGTGGGCTGGACAAGATGGCGGCCGGGGCGGGCAGGATCTGGGCGGACCGGAAGTGACCGCTGGTCCCCGCGCATGGCGCCTGGATGCGCAGGAGAGTGCGCATGCGCGACGAGGACTGGGAGCGAGCTTGTACCCGCGAGTCCCTTTTCGCTGGTTCCAGTAGAGCCTCGTTCTGGGAGTGGTATTTAGAAGACATCCCCATGACTTGCGGGAACAGGTGGTGTATTTCACCGGACATGCTCTCTTCTCCTGGGTACATGCCTCTCATGGCGTGTAGTGCAGTGTTGTAGGTAGAGTCGAAGGAGTTGAAGGGAGAGGAGAATTTCATGGGCGGTTCCACAGAACGCCAGGAGTCGGCCCAGTTGGTGAACTGTCCGTCCCCCTGGGCAGACAGAAGGTGACAGGCGGAGAGGAGGAGGAGGCAGACGCCTACTGACCTTTCTGCACCTACAAACGGGAAAACACCTCAATGCATTAAGGACTGTCTGCAAGGTTTCTGAATGAACCAGCATAAAGCCTTGACACGATTTATGACTTCCTAGACTAGTGCTATGGGATTAAAAACATAGGCCCTGCAGGAAAATATATAATTATGTCATCATATTTTTTTCAAGATACATGGGTGTGCAAAAATGACGTTTCAATATCCATAGGATTCTATGGGAAAAAATAGTTCTTCACTCACTTAAACATTTTACCAGCAGATATTGATCAAAAATGGTTTGATATCATCTTTGGACCTGCATCATGGTTCTTCAGCAAATAAAATATTAAACCGGCATTTCATCATTAATGTTTTGTAAGTGTATCCCCTAAAATCATAGATATCCCTTTCCATATTGTACATAGAAGATATTTTTAAATGATTGATGTAAAAACAAAGCTAAAAAAAACACAGACCCCACTCTTATTCGTAAGTTTACGAAGGGTGGTCTACTCAACACATCGGCTACCGCTGCAATGGAAGGATTCATTCAAAGCTACACTCAGACCTGTCTGCCTCTCTTTCATTCTCGCATTTCATTGGTCCATGCCGGTTGGTTTCTCCCTATGTTTGAGGCATAGCCCAGGTGGTATTAGAGATCAGTGGCCAGTGCTGCCCTCTAGGTTACCGTTGTGGGGGTGGACCCAAATGGTGCGGCGTGATTGAGTCATTGTGGATAACATATGTAAATACAAGTGATTCCCCCTTTGCTGTCTGTCTTAGGTGGGTGTGACTCTAGGTCATTTGACGTGGTTTCAGTGTAATACCTCATCAGGCTGAGTTATTGAGTGCGATATCCACTCTAGGGATCTTAATGAGTATGAAGAATCAGATTGGCGGGTAGGCAATTCATTTCTGTTCCATTCTTATTCATAGGTTACACTCTTTCCACTAGATTTTAGAAATGAAATCAATTATTCAGAGGAAGGTGCCTCCCTATTTCATTAAGAATGTATTGTAATATAGGTTTGTGTCCAAACCCCGTTGAAAATATAATTTGATAGAGCCCCCTCCCTTTTTGAAATGCTTTTACCTGATCAGCCAGGGATTGGGGCACGTTTATCTGCTTAGAAACAAAACTGTCGCTCGCGAACTTCCACACATCATTGTATTCTACATGGCCTTTTCTGATATATAGTGCATCTCCAGAAAAAAAGTTTTGGTTGCGCTAAGGATTTCAGTCGCTTCCAGTTATAATGGCATTAGTAGCATGCACAGGTGGGTATTTGCAACTGGCTGAATACATTGTACAGGCCATTAACCCACCGGTAATATTATCTGTTCCATAATATATTGAGTTTACTGAGACAGTTCTGTAAATAAGAAAATGACACTTAACGCAAGAAAAAACTTATATCAATATTAATGACTCCCTGACTCCCCCCTCTTTTTTTTGAGGACCTGTAAACCACAAAAAGAGGGGAAAATGTTGCATGCACGCGCATGAATGTATGGCACTTTAGTACTTAGCCTATTAACTGCCCTCCCCCCTGTATCATGTATCCGCCCCTGTATCCGCCCCTCTTACGGTTTTGATTGGACATTATTTTATGGCCACTAGGCAGTGTAATTCAATTTGTTAACATCAGTAAAGAATGAATCAAGATTCAACTCTCCACGGAATAATCCACCATGGCGGATGTTATGAAGGAAGTGGAATTCTTCTAAAACATGTATACCAAAGACTAAATTTGACTGTCGATTTCGTTTTTGTTGTATAGCCCGCCCCCGAAAACAGTAATTATATCATGTGGAAGAGAAGGATTAAACCTTTCTTTAATATCATTTGTAACTTGTCATTACTTAATCTTAATTTTCAGTGCAGATCTTAAGATTTGGCAGCCAAAGGGGCCTGTGGAATATAGGCTAAACCTCTAAGTAAAGTGAAGTCCTACAAACCCTTGCTGATATCGCTGACCATGTTGGCGGGAAGAAAGGAGTCGCACCGGGTCCTGGGTCTAGTGTCCTCTTCTCGGAAACAGTGGAGAGCTGGTGGACCGTGGGACCATCTCCTGGGTCTTATATACCATGGGAACGTAAGACGGCTCGGGTAAGATGACCTATGCGGGTTTGTTTGTCTCAACAAGGAGAAGGCTTATATTCCTAGTGTTACCTTCCTGCCCCCCTAGGGCATCAAACCGTGACGGTGGCATGACAGGCCCGAGCGTCAATTCCAAGCAACTCGCAAATATTAGCCGGATCGCTAAATGTCTTGACGCTAATACTGAAGAACTGACCTTGCCCTTGGAGGTATATCTGATTGTTTACAGCGCCACCTGGTACCCCTTCCCCCCAAAAAGGAGAAAAATAGAGAGAGAAAAGATGTATTATTCTGTATCAATGTTTGGTAAAACTTGATAGTGTTATTGATTTGATTTCAGGTAAAATAATGAAAACCCAACACTTTCACGAAGAATTAATGAGACTGGAAAATGTCCAGTACAATGCCCCGCTAAAAAATGTGATTCTTCAAAACCTGTTTTTCTTTCTTCAGGTAACGTCCCAAGAGCATCTGAGCATGACGGTAATCTGACATATAACTTATTGTGCGTTAATAAAACTTTATTTCAAATTAAATCTCAGGCAAAATAAAGAAAACTCACTTGAGAATTAATGGGAAAAAAGTACTTCTTTGCAACCTGTCAACATTAGCTGTATCACTAAATGTTTTGACAATCATATCAAAGAACTAACTTTTGCCCTTAAGGGGATTTTTTTTTATTCATTATTCAAAAATCCAATCTTAAATACATAAGTTCTTCCTTGGATTTGGGATTTGTGTAAAAATTGTAAGAACTTGAAATTGTAGTTATGTATAAAATATCCTTTATTTTAAATGACATGCCAACTTTGCCACACACATTTTGACTTCAGACATGATAATAAACGATGTAAAAGGAATCTGCTTACATAGAAATTTACAGGAATTGCCACATTGTTCTGTTTCAAAGGGTTTGAAATAATTTTATTGCAACAGTGACCCAAACGTTTTTGTTGTTGCTAAAATACATATCTTCTTATAGATTATCTGATCCGATTACACAAAAGACAGAATTCCCAAAACCTTGTTCTCGCTGTGAGAATTATGACCATAGCTGTTGTTACGGCATAAAACACCAATAACCAACCAACCAACCAATAAATCATGTCAAGAGTATCTGTTGGTTCATCCAGAAACAAGCCAGAATGTCCTTAATCCCATTAAACCATTTGTTCCTGTCAAAAGCCGGGTCCCCACTTGGGTAACTAACATCAATGTTTAGTTTCATTGTGCATCGTCCAGCGACTAACTCTGAAAACACCATTATGTCAACTAAAGGCTATATTCCACTATACGGTATTTGCTTGTTGTACCACGAAAAGACACAAGCAAACGGCCGCCAACTTGCTTGCAGTAGGGTAGTGTAAGGTGGAATATAGGTAATTGTGGTACCTGTTTTCAGTACTTGCAAGTGCTGCAAATGATTTTATATAGGTTTTCATGGCTTGTGGTCGGGGATACTAACATGTTGGTATCAAAACTGCAAATTGCTTGTGGTGACCATGAAAAGCAACCGCAAATGCTACCTACCATAAAGTGGAATATAGAGCCTATTAGTTGCTATGGTTTTGTGGCGAAAAATTGAGCATTGATATAATATTATTTCTCTTGCTGCTGACTAGACCAAAGTGAGGGGGGCTCTAATAACTGGTCGCTGGCGTTAAGTCGCCACGTGGGGACCAGGCTTAAGAGTACATTTCCGAACTCAGGCTCCTCGCTCCCCTGCAAACAACACTCATGTTTTCCTTCTCTTTTTATCACATGATTTTTAAGTTGTAAACTAGTTCAATGAGCAAATCCCAAGTTTACGCATGTAAGAACTTTGTATCTACAAAAATGTTGTGTTACACAGGTTGTAATTGGTTTTTAATACACTGAAATGTTGCAGAAAACTTTGAATCATAAAAGAGATGTGAAAAACGCTGGACCAGGCAAGTAACCAGAGGGGTGGGGGGGTGGGGGGGCACACCCTCACAAATGATTTCCCCCCCAAAGTTCTACCTTTCCTTCCAAAACTTTATGTAACAAACCCCAACAATAGTAGGGTAATATTGAAAAGTCCCACTTTTTATTGCTCACCCCCCCCCCCCCTTTCAAGTTCAAATTATTGAAAATACAGGCAAAAGTTCCACCCATGGAACCTCGCCAACCCCCACAGCAGAACCTGGGTCCGGGCCTAGGAAATGGGAATTGCACATTGAAATACATATTTCTATGCCCCTGAAATATAAATTGTTATATTTCTTTTTCTGATTCCTATTTCGTCATAAACCTCATCCTTTTATTGGACAATTGAAAGGTTTCAGGTTCATTGAAGGAGGTTAGGCGGTTAGCTGGATAGGACATAGTTTATTCGTGACATAGGTTATAATAATAGCCTTAGATGTTAAGGTTCTCGGGAATTGGCCAATAAAGCAACCTCCGGCCAACAATGTTTACTCATATTATTTCTTTAAAAAAAATCGTCAATTAAGTGGTCAATGTACTCCAGTTGAAGTCGATTGTCGGTTATATCGTCATGTCTGAGCTCTGCTCATATATATATATATATATATATATATATATATATATAAGTATATTTAAGTACAATAAAGGGTAGGTATTAACATGTATACAAATAATATTGCACTATATCAATTCTTCATCAGAATTTGATAAATGTGCCAGGTAGGGCCTCTCGTATCACATAGTTCTAGACATTGAGTAAGCAAGGGCAACTTTTTGGAGCTGGTAATCCAATTGATTCTGGTAAAATTCATGTGGATAACAATCAGTATTGTTGATCACTGTCCTTTCATGCCTCTCAAAGTCCTTGTAGGTCAATGGTTCCCTCTGGTGGCTCTTCCAAGTAACCCACAACCCATGTAGCTCTAGCAATCCTCAAAACCAGAATCACACATCTTTTTCATGTCACACACGTCCAATCTTTCTCGTAATCTACTCGGTATCTAAACAGACTGTATTACCTCATCTGCATCATGACGACTTTGTATAGATTGCTTGTAATATTGGGCAAAGAAGCGAGCTTTCAGCAAATATAACGCATGCACATGCATGCGCCTGAGGATTTTTTCCTCCCACAAAGGAGGGGCGTAGGGGTCTGGTCAGGACCACTTGACCCTTCCCCCTTTACAAAAAAATAGCACAAGTGCTAGTTTTCATATTGACACCAGTGTCATAGAGAGTCAATTTGATTGAAGTCGCTACATTTTACAAGTAAACAGTCAGTAGACCATAATTCTAACAGTGAATCACAACATGTATATATGATCCTGTTCATGTAAGTAGTATATTGAAACGGGAATTTATGGCAGGTCACCCAGATTGGACCGCTTTTTGCAAGACATGTGAACACAATCACTTCATAAAAGACAAATTTACATAGCGAAATTTATACGGTACGCTTCTACTTTAGTAACATGGATAGTGCACTTTTTATATATTTATAGGCCTACTTATTTGTATGATGATGTTGTTTATATTGTAGGGATTCAAAATATAAGCAACACTAAAATTAATGACGTTAATCATATAGTATTGTATAGAAAAGGAAGGATGCATAACAATGCAAGTAGTATATGAAAAGATTACTTTCACATGTATAAAATTTATCCTACGTTTATCTAGGCAATGCCATGTTGCCAGCCATCATTGTTCATTTAAACTAAACGACCTCGCATATACAACGCCGCTTACTCATCTAATTTCAATTGGCATGAAGCGCCTATATCTTTAATGACGTGTTCAAAGCCACAGCTATTTTGGAAAGAACAATTGTTTGTTAGTAGAATCATCGTAGATGTCAAGTATCTGACACCCTTTTAACGCTCTCAACTGAATAACTGAGCCAATGGTCTGGGTTCAGAAATATGATTATCCAGCTAAAGTACAATGATTTTCACATTTCTAGTTAGAATCCATATCAATGTATAGGCTGGTCCACTAGATAAACTCTAGGTGGCAGCAATGCATGACAGAAACATGCTCATTGATTCTGAAAAGGGCATGGCTCATTATCATGCACGAATGGCACATTCTATCCTTCACCCAAGAGAGTCCTTTGAGATCGAATTTAATTATTGAAAAATGATTTGATAATCAGAATACATTGAACCAATTGTTTCCTCCAATTCTAAACACAAGAACAAGAACTTGTAAAACTACCTCTATCTATCTTTTACTACAAGAACCACTACAGATGTGTTTCCATGCAGTTCGTGTTGTAAACACCAGGTGGCAGCAGCCTACCGAGTCAGGTTCATCAAATGAGGTTGTACAAATTTCTAGTTGTTACTTTTATTATCATTGGTAATGGGAGTATCGAGTAAGGCAAGCTCGCCAAATACGTATTCAAAGTTTCATTTCAATGTCTTCAATCGTTTCTGAGTAATAAGCTCTCAAAAAGTGAGAAATATAAGATTCACAGTATAAATTCTAGCAAGGTCAGATTAAATCTTCGTACAATATCATCAGACTGAACTATAAACGTCAAAGTTTTGTGCCGTAATGCCGCATAGGGCCCCTGTTTTACCCTGATGTAACTGGATTCACGCTTTATTAACATACATACCGTAAGGGTTATTATATCCTAACTTTACCTGTAGCCCATTGTACAATGATCTATCGTAACAACGATAACGTTAAGGCACATGTTGTTACGAAGAAAACTTAGTAATGATATTGTTTCTATATGTTATAATTATTTGTTTCTACTGGATCAAATCAAATTCTGTAAATTGATGTAAAAACGGGCACTGCAGGGCTATGAATTGTAAAAATAGTAGCTCATTAATAGCATTCTAAATAGGTTTAGCATGAGAGTCAAAACGTGCATTATGTGTAGGATAATGGACTCGTAGTAGTGCATGGGGTGGAATAATGCACGAGACCCTAGTGGATGGCCCTAGACCACTACTCGTAGTAGTGCATGGGGTGGAATAATGCACGAGCCCTACGGGCTCATGCATTATTCCACCCCATGCACTACTACGAGTCCATTATCTGACATAAACCACGAGAGAAAGTATCTTATGTCCCTTGGTACCTTATGAACATCTGAATTCACTACTTAATTCATGATCATTGATATAAAAGTTCACTTTGCCTCTGCATGACCCTAGTGGATGGCCCTAGACCACTAAATACGAAATAGGCATTTTCTTAAATTCAACAGAGTTACACATGCCCTAGTAATAATGACATAGGCTTTATAAATAAAGTGAAAAGGGGCATAAATATTTTTTAAATACCAATGCAACATAAAAAAAAGGTAAGTGACAATGACATGTGACATTAGCATTTCTTAAATTTGACATGCCACATTGGGATCCCCCCATCAAGAGCCCCCACCTGTGCTCTGACCGGTGCTCCTCCACTCTGCAGCGAATCACCCTCCCCACTAGAAGTAATAGCCTGTGCTCACTCTAGTACCTAAGGTGTCAATGTAGCAGAGTGAAGCTCCTTGCAAGTAGAGAGGGAGGGGAAGGGTGGAGGGGGAGAGGAGAGGGGTGGAAGGGGTGTTGATTGCCTACTCAGTGTACAGTCATAGACTGTAATTACATCCCACTCCACTAGTCACCAAAACTCAATGAAAGGGTAAATTTGGGTTAGAACAGACTAAATGAACCAACAATGGATAAAAGGTCAAACTGACCAGACTTCTAACAGCTGCCCCGGTAGGGTAGTGGTTAGACCATGGCACTATGAATCCAAAGGTCTATGGTTCTATCCTGGGCTGTGCACATCAATGGTCAAAGTTTTCATAAATTCAAAATTGGATGTTCTTGGCAGTATATTTGAACAACAAATCAGCAACTGTGCATTATTTCAGAGAACCAGTGCATTATCTGAGGCCACCAGTGCATTATCAGAGTAGCAGTGCATTATCACCTGAGAATGCACTGCTAGAACAAAGGAAATCCGAGTGAGTGTGGTCTATAATGCACAAAATCGCAGCCACAGGTGTTGTCAACTTGCTACCTTGCACTGTAAAGGCAGTGTGCAACGGTGCAATGGGCCACAGGCGTCTTCTTAAAGTGATTCAATGCAACCGAAAACACAAATTGTATGAGAAGTGATCTATTATCCTTGTCCAAGGTTGTCCAAGTGCCTCCTCGCCATGCTCTGCAATGTGGTGATGCCACGTGTCGCTTCCTCTCTATGTAGGTTTTTTTCCCACAGGCCGATAAATCATTATGGTTACCGTTAACCTACGCCCTTTGACGGTTCCGACAGTTGTTATAAGGTTGCCGACAGCCTCATAAAGTTATATAATTATGTTCTTATGTATAGTTTTCATTCAATGTCATCAAATTTGTCCTGATTTGCCTCTGTTGCTATCATAAGTATTGTCGTAAGTGTGGCTATGGTACTAGGCTTAACATGTAGCTCTGTGCATTGGACGAGCATGTACATGAACAGATGTACAATCATGCTCATTCTCCAATAAACAGACTAAATGCTCGGTGATCCACTGCCTAATTATTAATAACAACTTATTTCTACAACTCAAGTTATTACTTTCTCTGCATCCATCAAAAGGTATACTCGCCTTAAAGTTCACGGACTGCCCACTTTGTTCATTGCAAATCATTTTATTAGAAATGAGATGACGCATAAAGGTTAATTAAAACAATGATTTTACATGATGACCTTTCGAGTTGTAACCCTATCCTGATTATTTTAGTATTTTGCTAATCATGACATCAGGTATGATAAACGTATAAGTCACAGTCAATAAGATTGAGAAAGTCTTCTCAAGGATCTATTACCTAAAAGATGGAGATAACACGGAGATAAGGTGATCTCTTGTTGATTATTCTTGAGTCAACTCTATTGTAATGTGAAAAGTAGCCCGTATCTAGTAGGTACATTGTATCAGAATCCACGGATACAAACAAAGACATCAAAAGTCTTGCACTAAGATATAGATGCCAATCCTATGTAGGCCTAGACATTATTTTCAAAACCACGTATAGTCACCAAATGCACCAAAGAAAGGTTACGTAACCCTCACCGCTAAGAAATTACCTTCAAATTGGACCAGCGCATGCGCACTTGGTACAACATGGCTTCTGGATTTCCATACTTTCCATAGTGGACGCAGTATCGCACTAAGTGCGTTCTGTTGACACTGTAGTCCCAGCCGACAGACCACACTTTAAACCACCACTCCCCTCTGTCTGCTAATGCATCACACCCCACTCAAGTCTGTTTTAGTGTCATTTTGTTTATACAAACCTCCGTTGTTAAAAACCTGAGCTAAAAAGTCGTTGCCGGCTCTATAGTATCCCTCTGATATAATGTATGTAGAGGAGGGAACTAGAGACATAGGGTGCGTTTCACACTAGGTGTATGTTAAGCCGGGTTTCCACCGAACGACTTTCAAGGAGAGTTCCTAATGACCATAAACGACTGTAAAATAGGAAAATCTTTGCCCATCTTAGTCTTTCAGAAAGGATAAACTTTCTTGTTTCCACTGAACGACTAAAATACTGATATCTGAACGACTTTTGGACTATCTGGACGACCTTTCCAAACGACAGTGGTCAGAAAAGTAAGGAAACAATAGATTTAATTGCCTTTGATGGCCTCTGGAAAAAATCGTTTGCTTCTGTCGTCCAGAAATATTAAACAGGTTTGATATTTGGTCGTTTGTAGATCTTTTCATTTTTGCAGTCGTTTACTGTCGTTTTCAGTCATTTACAGAGTCTTAACCAACGATTTTGTGTTTCCACTGAACGATTTTACTAACGACCACAAAAGATTTGTGAATCGTTCAAGGTCGTTCATAGTCATTAGCATAATGTCGTTTGGTGGAAACAGGCCTTTAAATGCGTTTCTCACATCTCACAAAATTTAAGATGGGATGTTTTTAATTATTAATAATCTTTACTATAAAAACATATAGATAGCAATAGGAACATACGATCAAAATGTCTGAAACCTAACCATGAAACATTCTAAATATCTTACCTAAAGATAAGATCTTAAAGTTACGACCAGTGTGAAACTACCCCATAAGTAGTAAGATGTTGCAAGGAGTTCACAGAATAACATTGTCTGATGACGGTAAAGATGGGGAGCTGGGAACCGTTTGAAACACAGCTGGTCAAATATGATCATATAAAAGTAGTCTTCAAAGTGAAGTAATATCAAGGGTGTTTCCATGGAATAAAGCATGGACTTTTACAGACATTGCTATTATAAATGGGATTCGTCAAATCTTGGATGTGTTGGCTATTACCAGTTCTGCGTGGTTGGGTTTGATCTTTATATGTAATACTAACAGTTTATTTATGGAGCGAAGGGGTGTAAAAAATGGACAACAAATGCGTTTGTTGTTGATCAACCATTCGTTCTTATGACTAGTAATGTGCAACTGCCCAAAGTTGTCCATCGCATAATCAAATGTTCACATCAGCGACACCACAGCGAGGACTTAGATATGGGTCCCGCAACAGCAACATCCTTAAGGTTTTCCAAGTACCAACCCACACAACAGTGATGGTTTTGAATACATTTTGAACACATTTCATTGAATGATGAATAAATTTCTGCCGTTTACCTTCTATATATTTCATAAGGTGAAGGACACAGTTAACATTTGGTGAAAACAGAATATTGAAATAAGCCTAATGGTCCGAAAATGTTCCACTCATACATTTTAAAAACAGGGGTGCCAACCTTTGCTTTTATAGGCAAAGTTGGATACTCTCATTGTTGAACAGGGATGGATCTCACATGGGTGCCAACCCTTCCAACAGTGAGACCCATTATATATATATATGATGAAGTACTGATATAAAAAAGCCTATTTCCGGATAGGATCATCAAGGAAGTAATTTTGTGTCAGAGGTTATTCCCAACATCAAGCTTGCGTATTAATGTTGACCAACAAGACTCTATCCCCCTGAATTCCTAATGCTGTATTTTGTTGACAGAACAACAGTTGCCAAATTGCATGTATGATAAATAGAAAGATTTATATGCACATGTTTTCTAATGTTTATATTCTAGCTATGAATAAAAGTTGCAAATATCAATTATTATCTTTCCAAATTTGATAAAATATTAGATGATTATAGTATTGCTTAATTCATACAACCGTTTTGATCAGAGATAGATGTAAATATTGAGAAAGGTAATAGTTATACGTTCCACAGAGGAAAACATTTAACTGGGGCACCAACCTCATATATCTGTACTCCATTATTCCCTCCTCTAACTTGTAGTATAGGAACTGGGATACAACTTCACATTAAAGCATAAGTGAGCCCGGTGGCTATTCAAATTAACAAATGTTTCCTTGTCATGCAATCCGGGGATTTGTAATCGATATAGCGAATGCACACAGAAAAAGAGAATTACTATGGTATATGCTATCTGGAAAACCATTGAGACGTCAACATCTTCTTGTCTGCATATTATATTTATATGAAAGTATTGCAGATGTGAACAAGTGACTATGATAAACTCATTAGTTGATTGGTTGGTTATTGGTTGCTTTATGCCCTAATTAGCTGCCTGGGTCATATTATGGGCAGTGCCTGTTTGTAGTAGTGGGACCCAATGCCCTCTTTATAGTGCTGCCACACTGAGATATCATGTCATAGGCTCACATGATACCTCACCCAGTCACATTATACTGATACCACACCAACCAGTTATGTTTTGTGTTTCTTACTTCATACAGAGTGTCAAAAAAGCAGCAACCACTACCATGTTTAAACTCTTTGATGTGACTCCACCGAGGTTTGAACCCATGACCTCCCACTGTGAAACGGGGCACCCTACTTAATGAGCTAGCGAGTCTGGTCTAAATTCACTAGTTGTGAACCAATCATGATGTTTGTGATATTAAGGGAGGAAACAATTGAAAAAAGTAATAACCTGACACATGTAAAATTTGCATCACCACTGATGGTGATCCACGGCAGTCGCATACGAATCCTCTGCGGTTCAATTGATACTTATATATTTTTAATCAGGTAATTTGTTCACCATTTTAGAAACCTCAGTGCATATATGTACATGGGTGTACCGGTTTAATGCTGTGCCACATCTTGGCATCTTATAACCTGAGGTATTTCAGGTGAATCGAAATATGTCCGATATATTCTGAATCAGCTGAAATGGAGTTTATCACACGATCTAGGTTAGTATCATTTCTGCGGCGGAAAAGGTTTAATGTGTTCCTGGTGAATATGAATAATGAAACACTATAATGACAGTTCACAATCGATTCCCTTCTATAAAACACGACACTATTACCCTTTACAGACTAGGCCCCAAAATACCAGTTCTTATCACTTCTTGTTGGTTAAAGCTCATTGTTGCTGGTTATAGAATTCTGTTCTTGACACACTAGAAATAGAATGTGCATTCTGAAGAGGAAAGAACAGACAAGAACCAACATGAACTGGAATGAGCATTTGGGGTGGATTTTGTTCACAATGCACATCGTATTCAGGATCTATAGACAGTGTCACTGAAGTCAAACTTTAAACATTTATTTGTGAACTAACACAGATTTCTATGAGTTGTGTGAAGTATATCCAAAACCAATGCATATTATAAATTGAAATAAACCTTTCTGTTCACATACTTCAGTGTACAAGGGAAAAATGCTTTCAACCCACATACAAAACGTATTTGCAAAATCAGTGAGTGAAAGTTTTTTGAAGGTAAACATATCACGTATAGCATTATCACCTGAGAAGGCACTGTTAGAACAAAGGAAATCCGTGTGAGACTGAGAGTGCTTTATATCACATTAGAATACTGATACTACATAATGTTATTTTTGAAACCATATAGATAGATATAATATATATATATATGGGTATCTATATATTGATGATAAGTTTAGGGATAAAACACAGGGCCACAGATGGTTTTCTACCAGTAGCCCCTATAGGCTAGTGGTCTAGGTTCTTGATTTCAATGCAAGAGGTCCCAGGTTCAATCCCTCTCTGAGCCGTCTATTTGCATTTAGGCCTATGTTAATTGAAATGTATCAGAAAGAGTTTTTAACAAAAAAATCTTGAATGGCTCTTATTTCTGAAACTTGATGGTAATACTTTTCTTCAAGTACTCATATTTATTTGAGCCTTGTAAACTCATATTTCTAAACTAAGATTATTCAATTAAATGATAAAGCCTTTGGGCTATTTCATAATGTCTACTTGTAACAATATTCTGTTTTGGTACATTATTCAGTGTCAGGTAATATAACCAATATAACCAAAGATGTTTGACAACTATTTTATTCTGACAAAGAACAACTTTAAGTTATTTGCTTGATGATTTGTAGGGAAGCATGTCTCAGACTTTCTCTTTAGGTCATATTTTTTGGTTAATCTAACAATTAGATTTCTAAGAACAGTTACTTGTAAACTAGTTAAAACTAGTTAAGTGTAGGATAATGGACGAGTAGTAGTGCATGGGGTGAACTAAGTACTACTACTACGAGTCCATTATCTGACATAAACCACGAGAGAAAGTATCTCATGCCCCTTAGTACCTTATGAACTTCTTAATTCAATACTTAATTCATGATCATTGATATAAAAGTTCACTTTGCCTCTGTATGACCCTAGTGTATGGCCCTAGACTCCTAAATACGAAATGGGCATTTTCTTAAATTCAACAGAGGTACACATGCCATAGTGATAATGACATAGGCTTTATAAATAAAGTGAAAAGGGGCATAAGTATTTTTTAAATTCCAATGCAACATAAGAAAAAGATAAGTGACAATGACATGTGACATTAGCATTTCTTAAATTTGACATGCAACATTGGGATCCCCCCATCAAGCGCCCCCACCTGTGCTCTGACCGGCGCTCCACCACTCTGCAGCGAATCACCCTCCCCACTAGAAGTGAAAGCCTGTGATCACTCTAGTGCCTGAGGTGTCAATGTGGCAGAGTGAAGGTCCTTACCAGCAGAGGGGGAGGGGAGGGGTGGAGGGGGAGAGGGGAGGGGTGAAAGGGTAGTTGATTGCCCAGTGAGTGTACAGTCATAGACTGTAGTTACATCCAACTCCACTAGTCACCCAAACTTAATGAAAGGGTAAATCTGGGTCAGAACACACTAAATGAACCAACAATGGATAAAAGGTAAGACTGACCAGACTTTTAACAGCTGCCCTGGTAGGGTAGTGGTTAGGCTGTGGCACTATGAATCCAAAAGTCTATGGTTCGATCCTTGGCTGTGCACATAATGGTTAAACTTTTCATGAATTCAAAATTGTGTGTTCTTGGCAGTATATTTTGATCTAATTTTGATGATCATTAATTTGGATTATTGTAAAAATAGTAACAAAGCTGATAATATATAATGTTAGTATACAAATACTACATGTGACCCAACACACAGAAAGGATGCTCGGGGGCGGGGGGGGGGGGGGGGAGGGGGAGGGGGGGGTATATCATAAGCTCAAAGGCTTATATTAAAGGAGATATTGGTAGAATTGTGTAAAATAGGGGTGAAAATGTCCTAAACCAACTATTTGTGTAGAATTCAGTTAACCCACTCAAAACATTCCATTCGGTTTGAAAAACATTTTATTTGGAATGCTAATGGAATGTTTTTCACAATAATTTACCTAACATTAGATGTTTGGTTACCATGGAAACGACAACATTCTGCAGATTTTTTCAAAAATTGTAAGTCATTTGGAAAAGCATGACCTGATTACATAATCAATCCAAACTAAAAGAGATGTTCTTTTTTAGATCAAAAGTTATATGCATAATAGCTTTTTATGGCTTTTTTTTTAATTTATGGATAAAATTGTATTTTATTATTAAATATTTAGACAAATACTCAATATCTAAGCTTTTTGCAATTTTCAGGAAGTCTCACAGTCCTGTGTTCAACAGCCTGTAACTCCCTTGAAAAACGTCCAAATATGATGTGCCTGGTATCATTTGAAAGCTTAAAACATCCTCTACAATGCTTAATTCCCGCATAGAGCATCCTTTCTGTGTGTTGAGACACACATATAGTTATCATACCTTTTCCATATATAAGGACAATTTTGTCATTATTATTTCATTGAATTCTTCTTGTCTGTTTAAATGATTTCTTCCGGTTTTGGGGATACACTGACATATATATATATATATACATATATATATGTATATATATATTTACATATCTATATATGTTTTTTTGAGAAGTAATTAGATAAGAAAATAAGGAAATAAGATGGATTAGTGTTAATATTATAGTCACAAGCTGATTGTATACTACGTTAGTATACAAATACAACACAATAATTTGTGTACTAAATTTTGATCACTGCTGATTGGGATTAGTGTACAAATACAGTCTAAAAGCTAATGATGTACTGCATTAATATACAAATATATGTGACATATGTATACTGATAACACATAATGATATTTTTTCAAGCGAATATCAATAATCACTGATTTGGATTGGTGTAAAAACATTCACAAAGCTGATAATATAATGTTAGTATACAAATCATACACCATAATTTGATTTACTTTAGTGTTAATATAGTCACAAAGCTGATTGTATACTACATTAGTATACCAATACAACACATTAATTTGTGTAACTTAAATTTTGATAACTGTTGATTGGAATTAGTGTACAAATACAGTCTGAAAGCTGATGATGTACTGTGTTAGTATACAAATATATAAGACATCTGTATACTGATAACACATAATGATATTTTTTAAACCAAATAATCATTGATTTGGATTGGTGTAAAAATATTCACAAAGCTGTTAATATATATTGTTGGCATACAAATTATACACCATAATTTGTGTACTAAATTTTGTCAACTGTTGGTTAGGATTAGTCTACAAATACAGTCTGAAAGCTGATTATGTATATGTTAGTATACAAATATATATTATGTTAGTATACAAATACAGTAAGAAAGCTGATTATGTATACGTTAGTATACAAATATATATTACATTAGTACACTAATACCACAGAAAGATATTTTTCATATCAAATTTTGATAAACATTGATTTGCTTTAGTGTTAATATAGTCACAAAGCTGATTATATACTTTGTTAGTATAAAAATACAACACAATAATTTGTGTACTAAATTTTGATAGCTGTTGATTGGGATTAGTATACAAATACAGTCTGAAAGCTGATTATGTATGTGTTAGTATGCAAATATATATTAAGCTAGTACCCTTATACCACACAATGATATTTTTCATAACAAATTTGGACAAACATTGATTTGGTTTAGTGTTGATATAGTCACAAATCGGATTGCACACTACGTTAGTATACAAATACAACACAATAATTTGTGTACTAAATTTTGATAGCTGTTGATTGGGATTAGTATACAAATACAGTCTGAAAGCTGATTATGTATATGTTAGTATGCAAATATATATTACGTTAGTACACTAATACCACACAATGATATTTTTCATAACAAATTTGGACAAACATTGATTTGGTTTAGTGTTGATATAGTCACAAAGCTGATTGTATACTACATTAGTATACATATACAACACAATAATCTGTGTACTAAGTTTTGATAACTGTTGATTGGGATTAGTGTACAAATGCAGTCTGAAAGCTGATGATGTACTTTGTTAGTGTACAAATGTATAATAACATTTCTATACTAATACCACATAATGATATATGGATAATCATTGATTTGGATTGGTTTAAAAATATTCTCAAAGCTGATAATATTATAGTGTTAGTATACAAATTATACACCATCATTTGTGTACTAAATTTTGATAACTGTTGGTTAGGATTAGTCTACAAATACAGTCTGAAAGCTGATTATGTATATGTTAGTATACAAATATATATTACGTTAGTATACTAATACCACAGAATGATATTTTTCATATCAAATTTTGATAAACATGGATTTGGGTTAGTGTTGATATAGTCACAAAGCTGATTGTATACTACGTTGGTATACAAATACAACACAATAATTTGTTGATTGGGATTAGTGTACAAATGCACTCTGAAAGCTGATGATGTATTTGTTAGTGTACAATATATTATAACATTTCTATACTAATACCACATAATGATATTTTCTAAACCAAATCTTGATAATCATTGATTTGGATTGGTGTAAAAATATTCATAAAGCTGATTATATATAACGTTAGGATACAAATCATACACCATAATTTGTGTACTAAATTTTGTTAATTGTTACTTCAAATTAGTGTACAAATACAATTTGAAAGCTGATTTTGTAGTATGTTAGTATACAAATATGTTTCATATTTGTATACTATTCATGCAATTATGCATGCTACATATTGCTGTTTGCAAAATAAATGTCTTGGGGAATTGATTTGGGTTAGTTCACAAACACAATTTTGAAATTATGTGAAACATATGCATGTTGTATACTAACTTCAATGTTTCAAACAATCGCTGTTTTACAAACATGATTCAGAAAATACTACCTCTGGGGGTAGCCTGGGTTTTGTCTGTTCATGCTGGTTCACAAAATACTACCTCTGGGGGTAGTCTGGGTTTTGTCTGTTCATGGTGGTATGTGCTGGTTATTTCAGCAATCAAAATGTGCATTCTGTGACAAGTCTGTGTAGCAGCACATTCTATAACAAGCAACAAGTGGAGTGAAGCACCCAGAACCATCAACAACTGGTATTATGATATCTAGTGTGTAGGGGGTATGCAAACAAAAGGGAAAGGGAAATGGTTATAGAAAATTATCCCATTTTGCAGAGAGACATTGCAATCAACCACTGTCATACCCTAGTGAGTACACTCAATTTTGGGGCTAGGAACAGCCTGAACAGAACTTTTACGTTGTTCAATAATACATTACCTCAACCCACAACATTGAAGTCATTTAATATTATATTGATACTTTTCTGATTATATTCCACTTATAATAATTATTAAGACTTGAAAAATAACATTGAATAGGTATTTATTTATCATGAATTATAACAAAGGGTAATCATCAATAATAACAGTGTGAAGTGTAATACTTCCTGACACAGTTTACCCATATTATATCTATAATATGTATTGATAATAGAACCCCTCACTTCTAGAAATGAAAATTTAGTCTACAAATGTATACAAAGTAAGAGGAATTGTTGTTAAAAGAACAAAATTCAATGCTTCAGACTATAGATGACTGCATTCTGTCAGTAGAATTGTCTTTCTAGTGTGTAGCATGCGAATTTTGTGAACAGACAACAACAGACAAAACCTGCAGAATGCACATTCTGTACACGAGTGTGTGAGGGGTGAAGTTTTATTGCTTGTTCTTAACAGTAGTTGTCTGTTCTTGTCTCTTCCTAGTCTGTAAAGGGTATAAGATAATAGTATGTGGTTAAATTGTTGTTTTGATTCAGACTGTCATAATCATTTCATGAAAAATTATAGCTATATCCCTCTATATACAAAGGATGTATTCTGATCTAATGCGTAGTACAAAAAGTGTTTTTGAATTGATATAGATATATTGTGCCTGATATGACCTTACCTCAATTGCTCTATGATATATACTATGCAATTATGCCCTTTACCATATTACCCCTATGGAATATAAACCATTAGAAATGGTTTATTCCGCCCCAACTGAATAACTGTATAGGAAAATTAATGGTGAATTCTATTTGAAAAAGATAAGCATCAAATCATGAACATCGAATGCATTCAAGTTCCATGTGGACTATTGAGCTGTGTTCCATATATATATATATATATATATATATATATATATATATATATATAGTTAACGTTGCTGAGTCATCAGAAAAGGAGCCCCTTTAATCTGTATGGGGTTATGACACCTGTGTGACTTGAGATGAGATGTCCATATGACCATTATAGCAAGCAAGTGGCAGACCACTGCAATCTGTGAGAGCTGTTTTAGCGGGATGTCACAGAGTGCTATGACTTGCGGATGTTGCGATAATTTTTGCTTTTTTTGCAGCCAAATTATTGTGGGTCATTGTAAAGTCTGAAACATTCAGATAGCATTATGTGATATGCTGGACATGTTGCAGTGAAAACATCACATGCGTTTTAAGTTGGGTCCCCACTGAGAAATCCCATGCCGAGGGGCCATATCCTGGTCTGGCGCCAGTTTCTCGGTTAACAAAGTGCATTTCCAAGGTATTTGTCAACCAACAAACAGCTAAAAATATCAAACACGTTTGATTTTTCATGGTGTTTAGTCATTCTGGGTGACTAAATTTAGCCTCAGGCACCGACAAACTACCTTATCATACCGATGACGTCACTCTCACCGGCCCAGTAGGGACCCGGCTTAAAAGGGCCTTTTAGTTTATTACCTGTCTCTTTCCGGGTATCCGCAGGTAATCATCCGAATGTCTGAATATCAAGGACACTGAAGCGGATAATGCGCCTTTAATGATAGCCTTTTATGAACCGCAGCAGATAACTAAGAAGCAGCTCAAAAGCTTCTCTGTCCTTCTCCGATTTTCATCTCTGGGCTCCCAGAAGTTTGATAAAAGACGAAAGTAAGAGAAACTCTTTGCTTGTTTTAGCATTCAGATTCATATGGACACCTGGCCATCTAGCTTAACCTATACTTACCACAACGCCTTATAGAGACAAACCAAAGCTGACATCAGCAAAGTCGAGCTATACTGTAGATATAATTATACTGATAGCTGTACTCTATGAGGGGCAGGTAGAGAATTTTCCAAAGGGGGGGGGGGATGGAGCCAGCATATATTGATTCAGAAACAAAATAGCGAGTAATTATATGAACGCTCTTGGTATTTTCCACTCATTTCCTCCTCAAGACAGCATAAGACTGGAAAAGATTTGTAAATCTTTGATGGTTGTTCATAAAAATTATTCAGTCGAAACACAAAATCATTGGTCAAGACATTGGCGAATGACTGCCAATGGCATTTTCTCAAGACAAAACTAAAATATTTGTCAAAAATATCAAACTTGTTAGATTTTTCGCAAGACAAAAGCCATGCATTTCTTTCAAAACAAATTAAAACCAATCAAATAATTTGTTCTTTGTGTTTTGTACCTCTGGTTATCATCCACGATGTCCCAGAAGTGTCTAAATGTCATCGGTCAGTGGGAACAACAAATCTTTCATTTATAAAAGATAGTCAGGGTGATGATCATAAAAGTTAGTCATTTGCAGTTATCATCTTTTCTCGATGGAGATTGTTCAGTGGAAACCAGCCTTAAGGTGTTGTACAACATAATTTTAAAAGTGTCATTGTAGACAAAAATTTGGGTGTTCAAATGATTTGCAACGTATTGAAATCGAAACTAATGTACAGTCTTCCCTGGGTTTTAGTTTAAAAAATACACATGCAATAATCATAATGTACTTAAATGAAAACATATTGTATGTTATTGACATTGTTATTTTAACCATCAGTTTGAATTCGGATCGACTCACTTCAGACTCAAATTGTCGACCCATTTCAAACTCAGATTGCAACCAGAACTTTATGCATCTCAGTTTATGGATTCTAACAAAGCCTATATTCCATTTCCTCATTAAACATTAATGTATTAAAAACAAATATTGTAGAATATAAAACACCTGAATATGACAGACTCTTGTACCTTAATATCCGAACCAGATGTAGTAACGATGTAGTAACGTGAAAATAAAATACCAATTGATCAGTCTGTATGTAGTATCGTTGAAACAAAGAAATAGAGCGATCAAAATCTTTGATTGGTCATTGATTGTTCATTTCATATTCAACAAGCAGTCTGCGTGTGGTGGCCATATCATACCGAACACTGTTTAAATATTTGATCCTATCACATAATCGCATGTAGAATGACATGAAACGAATCAATAAAGCCCCTTTCGCCGAAAGCAATTTTTCATTACCATCTGAGGTGTACCTGCAGTCTTCTTGTATTTAGAATTCCTTTTTTTTTTTTTAATGTTTTTATGGTTAACAAAGGAACAATCAATTCATAAGGCAAAGTGATTATTTAGTAAAAATACTAGCTTTTTATGCTTGTGATTTAAGATTTAAGCAGTGAATTATTGCCCAGGGCGAATGCGGCTCAAGAGTTCCCGACCAGTCATCGGATGGAGGGGTCCTAGCCTATTCCTAAAGCAGGTAGAATTAACTAACTAGTAGAAGGCCCACAATTTCTGTATGGTCCTTCTTCCTCAGACGACCTTCAGTGACAATACAGTTGAGCCTTTGGAATATGAAGCCCCATTCGCCCTGGACGTTGTTTTTGTCGCAGATACTCACAAAAATGGTATCTTTAGGATTCGCAAACAACCTCAGGTATGACAAGATGATCATAGGCTAAACAAATTGATCGTATAGCATTCACACTGGGAAGAAGGCCCTCTTGCAATAATTTTCGCAAGCAATTTCATCTTGAATCACACAGGATCTCTACGAAAAGATTCAACATGTTGAATAGTTTCGCAAGGATTGAGGTCGTAGAGGGCTACGATAATCCAACGTTTCCAACGTGCACAGATCACAGAGGCTTACGACAAACACCTTCCACCACGGTGAATGGGGCTTAAGGGAGATTTGAGCCCCAGTCACACACTGTTAATAATCTACTATTCACTGTTATCCCTATTCACCGAATGAATATTTTACCTTGGAATTCATTGCGATCAAAGCTTCATTTCTTTTTAGATATTTACATTTAAATTCCAAATTCTGGAAAAGATTTCTATGATCTATTATCTTAGATCACAATGAATCTCCAGACAAATATTGCGAATGGGGCTTCAGTCAATTTTTGTTGTCACATTCTCTGTCTCATGGATGAGATTTAAGCTGCGTCCCCACTTGGGGGACCAATGACGGGGACTAAAATTAGTCACTCAGCGTTTAAGAAATTAGTAAGTTGTCGGGCTACCAACTAGTTCCTGGAGAAAAATAAAAGTTAGTCTCCAAGTTGGGATGCTCTTTCCATCAAACTCCTGGCGACTAGAGGACTCACTAACCCCCAGCCTGGTAACTAACTGCACTAATTGCTGCCGACTAGAGACAAATATTCAACATGTCAAATATTTTGCCAAAAAAACATGGCCTAGTTTGATTGTCACCAAACATCATGGCTCCACAGTTTAGTATGCTGCCGTATGACTAACTATGTTACTCACCACCAATTTTTGTAAAATAGTTGCCCAAGTGGGGACCTGGCATTAGTGTAAACCACACTGAGTTCAATGACAAGAGGGTGTGGTTAAAAAGAAGTTGGTGCCCGACTTACATTACCACCAACAAGTTAGAAGTCTGCCGCCGACAAAAGCTATCTAGCATGTTTTATGATACTGTCTCAGAATGAGTTGCCAAACTCAATCTGTTGGCAGGGAGTACGGCACCAGGTGCAGGAGGGGGCGGGGTGCCATGACCAAGGTTTTAGTCAGCCAAAGTCTCTAAAATTATATGTGCTTCGTATATTTTAGGGTACATTTTGCAGTGTTGCAGCGATGTAATTGGGAGTTATCCAAAGAATGGAACAAGAACCAAATACAGAACCAACTACAATTTTGACACAACATTATGATAACGTTGCATCCGTCGCGGGGTATCACAAGCATTTGGGTGGCCACATGTGGAACAGTCTCCCCCTACACATTCGACAAATAGATTCCAAAAATATGTTTAAACAGAAAATAACTGAGAAATTGCTTGATGGTACCCTGCAGACCGATTATGGTTAGGTAACCCTGCCTTGTACAAAACTGACTTTGAAGCTATCTTGCTTACTTGTTCCCCCCTGCAACCCCTTATCTGTGATGTATATAGTCAATCTGAAAAGACCAATCTGTTATCACCTCATCTCATTCATTCATCACTTATACCTCCTGTAATTGATATGACTACATGACTTCGCCTGTATATATACACATAATTTGTTCCACTGCCTGTTTTTGTAATAAGCACCATGGCTGGGCGGGGCCGGAAACCAGTTATGTAAAAAAAAAAAATTGAACCCATGTAAATGCCGCTTTGGGATGGAAAGAGTTAAGACAATTGAGTACTAGTGCACTGGCCAGACAACAATTTACCACAGACCGTTACACACTATAATAGCTATAACTGATGACATGGGGCTGTTAACAGTATAACGGCTGCTGCCCCCTATCATAGGGCTCTTTCTCACGGCCTCAGGGCCTATTGGTTACCACTCATCCCCTCATTTATACTGGTCCTATACAGCAGTACATGCCCCTAGCGGAACCTAACATATTACTGAGGTCACACAATTATTGATTGCCAAATTAGAGTAGCCTATCTACCACTATTTTAAACCTTTAGTTTTTTAAACCTTACCTATACTTTTCGCTTTATAATGAACATTTGTTATATGCATTATGAAAGGGGGAGACATGAATAAGAGGCTCTGCTTTTAAAGCTCATACACATAACCCAGTTTTATTCCATTGCCAGCCTAGCCTTGTGACACACTGTATTGCTTCATCGCCATTATATCTATACGCCTTATCATGTGTTGAGCCTCAAGGATAAAATATAGATAGAATGATGAAAATTTCAAATGCACAATTTAGACTTTGTATCCACTTTGTAGTATAAGGTATCATAAATGTAAGGAATTCAGTAAGATTCAGTAAGTCACCTGTGCCCCGTTGCACAATGGGTTTCGTAACAACGAAAATATGATAAACAACGAAAGAGTTCGTTGTTGCTTAATAAAATATTTGCAGTTATTTTCGTAACAACGAAACTTTTTTTAACAATTTTTTTTCTATATTTACAATGTCCCCAGAGAGCTGTAACTTTTACTGAATTGTCTCTAATGTCTCCCCTTTTTGTATCAATTTACAGAATTCAATTCCGTTCATTAGAACCAGAGATCTTTATTATTTAAGTAACAGTGGATTATTTTCGTAACAACGAAACATTTCGTTGTTAAGCAAAAGTTCGTTGTGCTTTCGTTGTTTTATCTTAGTAACGAAATTCTATTGTGCAACGGGCCACTGTGGCCAGTTGCAGAATGGGCTTCATAACAACAAAATAACACAACATTTCGTTGTTACTTTGATCGTAACAGCACACATTTTGACACTCAAAAAGCCTACTTAAAATGACTGTAATGAGCTGTAATCTTCACAGGAATTCTTTTTAAAATGTTCTCCTTTTGCATAAATTCACAGAACCCTTCTACATAATCACCTGATCAAATATTGGTTGTTTTTGCCAATACCACTAACCATACCAAGTGCGTATCCTCTTCTATTGGCTGGCTCAGCCACACCCTGCCTGCTTATATACAGACACAATGGGGGCTATCCTACATCTAAACGCCAGTGTGGCCTGCAGCATAATAAGAAAAGCAGCTATTGATTATCAGTGAACTTGATCTTCTTGTTCAAAACTGACTGAAGGATATATCTGTTTTCAAAACAAACAAACATGTTTCTAGAGATTTTTTGTTCTATAAAAACACAATTGTCTTGAAAATTGTTTGTTTGCATTGAAACCTTTTACATATTATATTGTTTCATTTCTTCTCTTGATTTTGGTGTCAAATGTATCATAATAAGCCCATCCCAAATTGGGTAAATCCAAGGATTTTCACAAAATTACGGTATAATCAAACCTTGTCTCCTAGGGTTTTGATTACTGGAATAACTAAGAATTATGTTTTTCTATTTCACCAAGTACTGATAAAACATTATGATTTCTTAAATTTTACCAATTGACAGATTTGCAAGTTTGCCAGCTATTCAAAATGCTGCATTTTAGGGGAAGTAGGGTTTAACATTGGTTCCTATGAGAAAAAGGCCAATATGCAAAGCTGTATTTACAAATCCTAGGAGCAATTTGTCAACCAAACCACCTTGGTCCATTTTGTTTCACACTTCTATCTTTGGGGATTAAATCAGAGAGAAATTGCTATTTAATTCAATGATAAATTTGATGTTCATGTATACTGGGATGGGCTCATTGTCTTGGTTGAACGTCTCAACAATACTGCCAAGGATACCTATTGTCCTTATTAAGAGACATCGATCCAGGTTCTTCTGATCATGATAGGTTGTTTTGCTTCAGACCAATGCAGGTTAGGGGCCATTCTCACTATGCTACAAGGTTTGCTGCGATCTTGCAACATTGAAACCCTGAAGATCCATTTTCCCTGGTCAATGTTTTTGCTGCAGAGACCCATGAATCTCCTCATGAATCTCACAGGTCTATTGAAATATTCAACATGTTGAATACTTTGGCCAGGGAACAGGTCGCAGAGGGCTACGATAATCCAACATTTCCAACGTTTGCAGATCGCAGAGACCTACAGCAACCCTGTCCACCAGGGTGAATGGGGCTTTAGATTATTGTAGCCCTGATTACAAAGGTTAACAGATTTCAAGAGATGAGGTAACCAACATGTTGGATCCATTTTGTCTCAACCATGATATTTTAGGGTGGGATCTACAGTAAAGATAACTGGATCTGATAGCAGGGGTTCTTTTCTAATAGGTGACCTACTCTGCGATTGTTGGGCTACTTGACACAAATAACTAATTTAGAATAAGGCTCAGGCTTTCTAAAAATGTAAACAGCTCTTAAATATTCTGAGTAGAAGCTGGGCTGTGAGCTTCTGAACATGATGTGGTCAGACACCTTAAATCCATTAAAATTGTGATATATATGGTATTGACAGAATTACCAATAGTTAGATATAGAGTAAAATATGAGCTGCATTAATTATGATGCAAATAAAATACTCTCAATTTTTTTCTAATAAAGATAGCTACAATCTGATTTTTTGTATAATGCATCTTGAAAATTCTACTATTAGGTTTTACTAGTTCTAGAATAAAGATCACATGACCTGGTTTCCATGGAAACCAAATGCTTCATCAAAGCAGTAATTCTATGATTTGACGTTTAATTAACATTCCGGTTAGCATGGCAACAATACCTTAAGTTTTAGAAAATTTTGAAGTTTCATATCAAACTACACAAAATTTGATTTTTACTCAAATTTTGGCTTATTTTATCATTTTTGGTCATTTTCTGTCTAAATTTTGAACATAGACCTATAAAAGTGTATGTTATTAGGGGAGTGGCTATACGCGCAACAGTCGCGCACGCGGACGTAGCGTATATAGAATTTCTTATACGCGCGGACACAAAGTCCGCACATACATATGTATTATATCTGCTATATGTGCAGAAATTAGAAAATAAAAATAGAAATAAGATAAGAAAATGGGGGTTCGGGGGCTTAGCCCCCGATTTACAGATGATATTTTGATGAAAAAAAGAGGTACGTCCGCGTATATTACTACAATTGTACAGCGGCCACAACGTCCGCGTATGTACGCAGAACTATTTACGCGGACTTCACACCCACGTATACAAGCAATTCTATGAGCGCGGCCATCTGCTGCTATGCCCGCGCGTATAACTCCAGCCTGTTATTAGGCCCCAAATTCGCAGAGATGGTAACCAAGAAATAGCATTTATCCTAATAATATTATATTATAAGGATAAATGCTATTTCTTGGTTTTCTCATGCTTGTAACAAAGATCGTGCCGTCATGTTATCGCAGCTAGGTGACATGTGTATCAATCATGCAACAAAAATAACTCTTTTTTATATTGAAATAAAGCTTCACGCATATACATGTTCTTCCAGCTTTTGTTGAGAGTGGAAAAATATTTATAGCATTAATAGAAAGGGTAGAGTAATAATTTTATTGCAGGATTGAGACATTTCCCAAGAAAAAATACTACGTTATCAAATTTTGGCAGCAACATTCTTTTTAGTTCTGCTTTGATTCTGATTACTATACTTAGATGGCACCCAAAAACGTCCTTAAAACCTAATGTTGCAATGTTGCACTGTGCAGTAATGACAATCTTGTTGTTTTGACATTCTTTACCAGTAAGGTCTCAACTTCACTAAAATATAATATTATCATAACATTCTTCTTTAGTGAGTCTCAACTTTACCTAAAGTATTGTAACTGTTATGTTTAAGTTGGGCAGGTTACAGACTGACCAAAAAGGTAAAGTCACAGAATGCGCTTGTTAGATTAGTTGTCTCACCCGTGAGACATAGATCATTGCAGCAAAAATCACATAGCTGGAACACAACCAAGTTTTAGTGCACTGTGGCATTACAAACTCTCCCCATGATCTAGAAGGGCTACTTGGTTAACCTTCCCGTATAACGGGGACCTTCGCACAGAAAGTCGATCTCAGGGACTAGTAGAGGCACCTTTTGCCAAAGGTCATGCGAGTAACACAATGCTTTACTTGGCTTTTGGCCATGCTAGGCATTTTGCACATGCTTCATTCGTGGTATTGTTCATTTTCTTTTCTCCTTGACTTATTGCTTTCTTGAAGTACTGAACGTCAGTGTTGGGCCCAGGCTCCACTGCCCAACAGTCGAGTTGAGTTGAGTTGTATTAAATCTTTCAGTGGAACTGCGATTCAAACTGGAGGTGTAGTAAAAAGCTATGACTGATCCGTCGGTCCAACTTGATTAATTGGAGTCAAGCGACTGAACTGTAGGGTGTGTGCACTAGAGTTGTACATATATATTTTACTGTAGGACAAGTAAGGCACAGTCTGTCGCAGAATGTAGCACCTCTTAAGCCCCGGCTCCACTGCCCAACTCAACTCAACTAGACTGTCATAGCTCTGAGAGGCACCAGGGCCTTACGACTGTCTGGTCGTAGCAAAAACTCTACCATGCCACAGGCTAGGACCCGATGGTCGTAGCATGCAGGCTATATAGAAAATATGCATAACTACTGCACACACCCCTCAGACGTGACAGTCCAGTCGTACATCTTCAACAACTCAACATGTAAGACCCCACAGATCAGTCTTAGCAAAAAGCTAAGACTCCAGTTGTAATACCGGCTCCACTATAAGACTGAGGCCAACGCAACTTGATCGTTGGGCAGTGGAGCCGGGGCTTTAGAGCTAAGACAGTTAAGTTGAGTTGCATGGGCTCGTGGATCCAGGGTGTTAGGCTTTATTCAGATACAAGAATTGGGCCCCAATTTATAATTCTACTTATTTCTTCCATAACTATTTTAGAATATAGGCTGTTCCAATGACCATTTTCTCTTTTCGAGCAGGAGTTCAGTCTATCGTCAGTAAAGAACCAGTAATGTATTACCCAACAAGAATGGGACGTTATCATAAAGTTGCAGCAATTTTTAGTTCTGTTTTGGTTCTTGTTACATTATTATGATTGCACCCAAAAATGTCTCTATAACCTAGCATTGCAACGTTGAACTGTAACATTATTGTGACACACTCCTCTTATTATTTTACGTTAAGAAGACATTATCATAATAATCTGTATTAGTAAGGTCTCAATTTCACTGAAATGTGATGTTATTGTAACATTATTCTTTAAATAACTCAACCTGATCTAAAATAACGTAACTCTTTTAAAGAGTAACAGATTGACCAAAAAAGTATGGTCAGACAACATACCTTTTATGTTGCTGCTTGCCTGGGCAGCAGAAACTTTTAGCTTGTTAAAGATTATCTGATTCTTTAACTGTTTGTCAATTATATTTCGGAGTACCAGTGTACAATACTTTGCTTGAAATGTTCAGTTAGTTTTTTTCTCTGTAGTCGTCCTTCTCAGAAACACAGGTATGCTTTCCGGCATCCCTACAATCAATAATAATGTACGGAATGAATCGACCATGAGGAGATCTTTTTTAACTTTCAACTGAACCACTCGGTTGGGCACTTATCATGTATTGATTTAAATGTGGGTGGTAGGGTACGTATAACTTTACCATTTTAATAAATATCACCGAAACTAGATAACTATCATTGAATTGAATTTGAATCTGATTAATTAAAGTGTTGAATCCATGGTGACATATAAGTGAATTTTAAATGCATCAGAAATAAAATAACATATTACTGAACCAAATTGTTTGAGCCTAACTAACAGGTTATGTATAGCTAAATGAGACTGCCACACGCACAAATATTGTTTTGATGAACCTTTTAAGTTGGAGAGATTAGAGAATGATTGCGTTGCATTGCAATACCACCTAAAGCCTGGTTTACACAGTCTGATAATACGCCCATCCCACATGGGGTACATGGTAGGGATGGACAAGGGTTGGACAAAAAAACACACAATATGACCCATCACATTTTCTGTATAACCATATTATATAACCATGAACTGCTAAAACATTGTGTATTCCTAAATTTTATCAATTGACAAATGTACAGGATTGGCAGCCAACCAAAATGCAGAATTTCCAGGCAATAAAGGGTCGGACATTGTGGGTTTGGTTGACAGGCTTCAATATTGGTTTCTATGGGGGAAATCATGATTTTATCTGGCTGGATCTCACATGCAACTTCTAGGAATTGTTTGTCTACCAAGTTATCATGATTCATTTGTTTTATGCTGCTGTCTTTGGGAAATAAAAGAGGAAGCGATTGTAACAATATTTATTTAGCGATTGCAACTAAAATTTTGATACAATCTGGTATGGGCGTATTACCTTTACGATGATGGTAACTATAATACCAGAAATGGATGGAATATAATTTCAGGAATTATTGTGTAAACCCTTCTTAAGAACAAATTTTGTCCTTGTTGGCCTCCTCGTCGGCATAAAATTATCAAACATGCTTGATATGGATAGGCGGTCCCCTCAGCACCAACTGCCGACGCAGTGCTGACGGGACTGCCGATTATGTGTGGGTATGGGTTGTTTATCAGAGTTGGCCGACGAGTATGCCGACGAGTACGCTGCCGAGTATGCCAACACTGATGCCGATTCAGCAAAATATTGCCTAGTGGGTATGGGGCTTAAGGCTGTCGGGACTCTTAGGACAACTGTTGGGACTGTGTGTCAGCTGGCTCACATTGGGGCTGTTTTATTCCTGTTTTTGCTGGTGTGAATAGCAAATGCGAATATTGATGCCCAACCTGAAGTGTAATATATAAATAAAGTCCCAATGTGTGCCAACGCATGCCAACCTCACCCCCTAGGCATGCCAAAACTCTTAGTATAGTGCACTTTTGTTGGGTCTGACGCATAGTGTCATATGGCCTGAGTATAAATCGTTTGCATTGGGCAATGTTACCCAATTCAAACTGGGATCCGCCACATAGTGTAATTAGGACTTAAGGATAACCATTATCATAAGTTTTGATGGCCCGTGTAAACCTCGCTTGAGGGGAGAAAGTCTGTAGCCGTCACATAGGTCACAAATGTAGCCATTTCTTGAAACATGCAGCAAGTAATTTTGGAGAATGGTGTTTACAAATTAGGGATTGAAAGAAGGGTGTTGCATTGAGAGTGATTTTTATTTAGCCTTGAAGGAGGTGCCTCTAATTTTGGATTACTTGTTGCTCGAAAGCCTTAAGCAACATGCAACATTGCATGTTAGATTTGAAGGGAATAGCAATTTGTAACAATGACCCTGTAAGAGAAGCCATAGAGGATCATTGGCCCATTGCACAATGATTTTCTAAGCAACGAATAAAATATTATAAGCGAAACTTTTCGTTGTTAATATTTTTGTAACAACGATCATTTTGCAACATTTTTTTTCTATATTTAGAGTGCTCTCAAAGAGCTGTAACTTTTACGGATTTTTCTCTATTTTCTCTAAGGGCAGGGCCCACAGGCTGATATTGGGGTCCAGCCTTCGGGTGCTGACTCCCGAGGACCCCCTTCGAGGTTGGTTATGGATTTATTATACATTTCTGTTTGACCCGAGCTGCCAAGGAAGGATGCACAGCAATCAGTGATGGTGCGACTGTGATGCGGCACATGTTTTTATGTTTCTTCATATAACCTTTTTTGGATATCCATCAAATCCACAAACAGTATGTAACTAGAATGTTGTGCAGATAATGCATGTGCTAGATTTTTTTTATGAATTATCAAAAAATAAAAGTTTCTGCATCTCCCTGGAGGGTGAGACAAGGCTCGTTATCACTCAGCTTTTATATGGCATGCATCAAACTCTAAACTGCTATACGTTTATCACCCTAAGGTACAATAAATAAAGATGCTCATGATTGCTAAATGTGTGATCGTGTGATTTTGGTGTTCCGTGCTATTTCATTACTTTTTCTTGTTATTTCTTAAATCTTTCTTATGTCACATCGTTGGGATGTCCTTCAAGTATTTCTGAATTCACATACATTGTGAATGGTTTTATCAAGATAGATTAATCAAATAACTTTCGTGTCCACAATGTATCGTTGATGTTTTCTGGATAGGATTTCTGTATACGTGCCGAGATAAATTCTGGTTCATGGTGGATGTTTTATTGGTTGGCACCCCGTGTTACTCCATCAATAAAGACCTGCAGTGGTCAGGTGCCCCCCTGACCCCCAGGAGTAGGGGATGGAGGTTCAGGTGGGGATCGGTTGGCCACCATTCTTTACCCTGAGCCAAGTCACGCAACAGCACCACCTTCACGACAGCCTTGTGCTCCACCAATAAAAGTCCGATCTTATACCTGTACAGTCTCCTAAGCAAAAGTTGTTCATTCAAACTTACCTTTACAAGCACTAATCCTCTCAATTATGATGCTAATTTAGGGGAGATACGAGGTTATTGAAAGGGGGTTAATGTGATATAATATTATATAGTACTGAACGGTGTGCAGTCTCACACACACAGAAACACAGACACAGAAACAGACAGACAGACACACAGACACACAGACAGACAGACACACAGACACATAGACACACAGACACACAGACACACACACACACACACACACACACACACACACGCGTGCTCGCGCAGAGCATATACCTCTCTTCTTTGTAGTTTAAGGGTCCACCAACTGGGTGAGGGGGTGTCAGGACCCCTGCATCCGCCCCTGTAATTTCCATTAGATTGGGACTAATTTGGTGTAGTTTTGGGTGGACTGATAATTTGGCCTGTAGAGCAGGTAAAATAATATGACAAAAGGCATGTGGTACAGCCAAGTCTTGCATTAGCAGATCACTGAGTTGGCGTGATACGAGCACTGATTCTTCTGTCGGCAAGATGCTGGATTCTAGTTCAAGGGGTATTTACACAACCCCCCAAGATGTGATGATGATGAATAGGAGATCGAGGTTCTACTCAGCAATTTTTCAGCTAAAAAGATACCAACACTTCGGAAAAGAAACAAAATGAAATGAGCGGATTTATTTAATAGATAATTGTCAATAATTAGCACACACTATCGATCCTTTCAAAATAATCATTGTGTGATAGTATTTACTATCCAGACCAAGAATCTAAAAGACTTCTATGCATGTTTGAGGACTGCAAAATTATTCTCTAACCATACAACAATGTGTCTTTTCAAAACAATAGCTTCCTTGCTTGGCAGAAATCTAGCCCTAACATTACAACCCTCAAGGGTCAAACATAGGTCAAAAAGGTCAACCCTGTCAGATACTTCAGGCCCTGACACCGACTAATAGTTCTAATATTTCTACTCACAACCGAGGGGTCAGCACGGGGGTGACGGCCATTTCCTTTGAAGCGGGCAAATCGAGAACGAGGCTGCTGGACAAAGAGACCTCTGGTGGCACACGCCCTAACCACCCCAAGGTCAAGGTCATCTGTAGCGACCCCTATCGGCGTGTCCACACATGGTCAGTGAAGGGCAGAAAGGGCCCAGTACTTATGGCCCTACCTTTTTGACATGCTTTCATTACATGCATACTATCGAATGTGCATAATTTGGGGTAAACTCCTAGAAACTATACAACTATCAATATATCTTGACATTTCTAGATGAAGAATAAGGAGATTGGATTTGAATAACTGTAAATGGAAGCTTTAACTCTTTTAACTAGCTATAGAAATACAACTTGATTGGTAACTAGGTGCATAAGCATATAGGAAAGATCAGTGTATTAAGAAATATTAAAATGTTACTAATAACCTACTATCTGAAAAGCGTTAATTGTAACCAGATAGTTTTGCCCATAAAAAAGTTATAACGGGTGCCTTGCATTTGCTTTATCATACGCATATCTATAAATTTGATGCGGCGAAGTGGCGCTCCTTTTTTGCAATACTGTGACAAAAAATTGATGTTATTGGTATTTGATAATCAATGGACTTGATATAGAAACAAAATATCTTCTATCAATAATCAAGATCGAGCAATCTGGGTCTACAAGTAGTAAACAAAACATATTCTAAATATGTTTTTCAAATCTCACTTTTGTGGTATCTCTTTACACTTCCAACGACAACATCTCCCATACACCTATGATCTAAAGGCCGTATTCCACATACTGAAAATGCGCTACCGATTTCATCCCATCTAGAATCGCCAGTGCCGATATATAATCGGCACCCCTCCCGCATAAATTTACCAACATTCTGGTAAATTTTTCTTGCCGATTTTGGACTGGCCATTGATAATGTACTTTCGGCCGCCGATTTTGTACTTTTGGCCACCGATTTTGCGCCGAAAGTATGGGCTGCTGGTACGGAACGTTGTTATGGAGAGGCTCAATATCAGCGGCCCGCACTTTCAGTATGTGTAATACGGCCTTAAATCTCCTCTCTACTTTGTATACTTGGCACCCCAGAACGGAGGAGACTTTGGTGAATAGACGTTAGACGTCATAGAGGGTCCGTGTACAGGGAGGGACACAATGGTGATGTGTCTGAGAGGTCGGGGGCAGGGTAGGGGATACGCTTGATGTCTGACGACATGACTATGACATGTCTACATAGCCTGTCATGGGGAGAATAGACACAGAAAATGAGATTTGGCCTATGTGTTAGAAAGGTGATGAATGGAAATGAAGCTTTTTAGTCATGAGGGACGGATACAGAATTTCGAGAGAAAAAAGAAGGGGGGGGACCACATAAAGGCTAAGAACTAAGTATGTTGTGCATTTCGTTTTCTCTCTGGCAACCTTATGCCTCCACACAGAGTAAGAGGGGGGTTCAGGACTACCAGGACCCCCCTGGATCCGCCCCTGGTCATAACTTATATATTATGTTATAAGGCCAATTATTGTCCTAGGTACATGCATTGGTTCTTTGTTCTATGGGACCCTGTCATTTAACCTACGTGAATTCATTGACTGGCAATTGGAACATGGCCAACACATCAATTGAATATCATATCTTTCATCAATAAACATATTGAATGATTTAGTGTAAATCCACTTTGTTGGTTTTAAAATGTCGAACATTACACCGCTTTCTAAATGATTCTACTCGATATGATGACCAAAAACAATAGGCTAGTGTAACATGAGTTGGTAATAGATATCAGTGACGGATGTCGAGTCTTAATATAAAGGCTTCATATTCGTTTCATATTGATAAATTGTTTCGTATCAATGTACAAGTCTCGTGGTTCCTATTGCAGTACGATCTTTAACAACGGTTATACATGTACTTTATATCGTGAAAGCACAACGAATCCGTCCCACATGAAATCGGGCGTAAGAAAATTAGTTGTGTGAAAAAAGATATTGTCTGAAAAAAATATGACCATATTGAATATGGTCAGTGTTTTTTTCCAACCAATATGGCATAACAGATAATTATGATTATATTTTGTACATAGTTGAAAAATAGTGTCCAAACAGTGTCCAATTCAGTATCAATATTCATTTATCTGTTTTGATCATGTACGCCCTTCTATAATTGGACGGAGAACACAGTATATTGTATTTTAATGCAATCCTCTCAATGTCTTCACATCATATCAAGTAGGGTACAGCATTATATCAGATAGGCACCGACCAAAAAAGACTCCCCCGGTTTGACCAACAATGGCGTCCTGACCGCTGCCCCCTGCACCTATTAGCCTCCATTTCCCGGAAACCTTATTTCATTTTTCACAAGCGGCCCTGATTTATCAAGGGGTCTCCGCCACCGGAAATGAACTCTCACGTGACCCCCGCCGGCACCCAGCGAACACCACCCTGACCTCGTTCTGAGAAGTCACGTGACCGGGACAGCCGGGTCACGTGGGGGCCGGCAGGGGTCATGTGACCTCCCGCGTCGAAGTGTGACTCACTGTGAAATAACAGCCTACCGCTGGGACGGCCCGACCGGAAGGGAGTTGACCGCCCCCGCCGCCAGGGGGGGTAAAGGGGGGCAGGGGGGGCTTATGGGTAGGGTGGGTGAGGGGGGAGGGGTCATCTTACCCCCTCTGGTGGCGTCTGCCCGATAATCGTCCGGCTTTTCACACCATGACCCCTGGATCAGAGAATCGGGGCGCGGGATCAGGTCGGGGGATTTATTGAGGGATGGGGGTTAAAACCTGTCCCTTTACCCCCAACGGACATGGTGGTCAGGGTGGTGGGGGTGGAGGTAAAGCCCTGTTTTCACCAGCCAATTTTACTACCGATTTCAGAAATTGGCAGTGCGAATATTGGTTAATAGTGAACATGTTATATACCATTAGAAAAGGTTTTAAAATATCTTTCAAATGTTATGGAAGATATATAATCCTTTGCCATGCTACAAGTTAAAAGTAATAAATTGCCAACAAATCGGTAGTAAAATCGGCTGGTGGAGACAGGGCTATAGGTGGGTAGGGGTAGGGGGGACGCTGGTCATCGCCTACAATACGGACCTCGGTCTGTACAAGGCGCCCCTGATGACTGATGGGCAGCCCCGTAGGGCAGGCCATGCTTTGGGCGATAAAGGGGGTATCTGAGCGATAATAAGGGATATTGGTGGTGGGCGATAATATGCGGTCCTCGGGGTTATGTCAAGGCGTGGAGGGGTCGGGGTGAGGGCTTAGACTAGGCGTGTTGGGAGTGGTCAGTGGACGAGCTGGGGCTGTAGGGAGGAGGGGTACGGGAGTAGGGAGGAGGGAGGAGGGAGGAGGGAGGAGGGAGGAGGGATGCAGGTGGCGGGGGTCAGTGTCTAGGTGGTAGTGTTATCACAGACCTACACGTGTCAAACAGGCCCCTCAGACAGCTGGGCCGTCGTCCCCTAAGACCCTAGTTCCAGTACTGTTTCAAAACCTGTTCTAGAATCGGGGTCTGCTTACCAACCAATCAGCATATATGTATTTTCTACTACATGGTTCTTTTACAAACCGTTGGTTGTGAACGGATGTGAAAAGAACATTACTATGTGTAGCCTTGGGAATAGCATAATGTAAAAAACAACTCATCTTAATCTTCCATAATAATATGTGAGTGCAATTAAGTTGTATGTGTAGCTTTTAATACATGACACCTACAATAAAGAACCCCAATATTTGTTTTTACTGAATTGAAACTAATCAATTGGTGGGAGATTCATGAAGTGATGACAACTCAATGCTTCATGGGTATTCAAATTCTCAAGAACAAGAATTATCGTACTGTTTGTGATTATATTACCGTAATAAAATGATAGGTTTATTATAAAAAATGAACAGACACAGACACACACAGATGAGTGCACAAACACACACACACACACACACACACACACACACACACACACACACACACACACACACACACAAGCCATAAACTACACGGATTTCAAAGTATGAAGCATCATCATAACTCTCTTTTCTAATGAATACATGGAATAAATGGAATAGTCAAATTTATGTTATAAAGGAAAATGTCAATTCACCATAGACATAGAGTGGTGTTTTTGATTACAATAAGGATTGTAAGCATGTGGCGGTATTTCTAACAATGCAGTCAATTTCTGTTTCGTTTTGCTTTGGTTCTTGTCACTGCGTTCTGGTCGAACCTAACATTTTGTTGGTTAGGTAGATTTGAGATACGCTGAAGCATTGAGATGCGCTGTGGGATCTGAAACTCCCTTATACTCAGTTTTTTTTATGAGCTATATGAAAATTGAGCAAGCAACAAACTGATGAAAAACCTCGTAGACTGTGTCTGTTATGACGCTGCGTACCTGGACCATTTCCCCTCAGGGTAGTACAGTTCGTCACAGTGACGACCTTAAGCCTGTCACGACCTTTAAAGTGCAGACTTCTCATGAACCCACCTTCTCACACCTAGACACTGTGACGTCACAGCCAGGCGTCTTAAAGGCACGTGGCATCTGCGTCTTCTGAAAATTAGCAATATTGGTCCACAGATTAGGTTTTGGAGCTATGGGTCTTTAACATGGCTGGTTCCCGAGGGTGTAAGTTGAGAGGTGTCACAGGCCTGGAAAACAAGGGTCTGAGAACTCGGATAGGTCAAGAACCAGCGAAAACTGTCCTGAGGCATATGTCCGTCATGAAAGAGTTCTCCTTTCTCTAGTATATAAGGGAAGTGGTAAGAATGCTGGGTCACACCACTGCTTTCTGTGCAATCTTACACAAGAACAGCCTTCTGAGACACTATCGCCAACTTTACTTCAACGATGGCCGTCACTTTCAGAGGTAAGTACACGTTTTGAAGACCTTAACCCTCCTAGAAAATAACTTTCTGCCTACCTCCTTACCTTCCAACGTATCAGTTGTATGACAGAGCTCGCAGTTGTCCTTCGCAAGTTTAAAGAAACAATAATCTTATTTTTTAGGTCACTAAAGGATTTAAGAGCAGCAATGACGGGCTCTGATGCATGAGAACCTCACCGAAATCCCTTGTACTTTTAGCCAGAACAAAGTCAGAAAATAAAGTCACGCAGGTAGAAATTTAGTAGTGTTTGGTCAATGATAGGTCCTTTGGTCCTTTGATAATGGGACATAGTGTCTTTACAATATATCCTGGCACAAACCGCCAATTGCATATACTACTCTTGGACTTTAAGTAATTTACGTTTTCTGTTTGACTGATTCAATAGCCTATAATAACTTGCTTTCTTTGTACAACTGCTTCATCATTATTCGTATAAGTAATATCAGAACATCAACTAGTTTTATACGGACCAATATGATTTAGGCCTACATGTCTTTCAAGGAGCTTTTTTCACAGAATTTCTTGTAAACTTCCAGCAGTGAACCAGGTGCTCCTGTGCTGCCTTCTCCTGGCATTCACCATCTGCGTGAACTCCACCAACGACGAAGACAGCCTGCTATATGAGAAGGGGTTCATCGGCGACCACTTCGAAGGCCGGGAGGTGAAACTTTCAACCTACATGCACCAAGTAGCCAACAAAACCGTCAACTACAACGACAACACACGAGTAGAATACATCCCCAACCTTGCAGCGGGTTCTATGTCCCTTAGAGATCTTCTTCCGCGTGGCCCAGAAGTAGCGACGTCTTCCACGTCCTCCAAGAGGGACGCCGTGACGTCATCGCCGCGCATGCGCACTCTGCTGCACATCCGGGCTCCCTGTTCTGGCGGACCACGACGCCACACGTTCGACATCTCCCTGGACCCCTCGTCCGCCGGGCTGACCCCCCGGGACCTCCTGAAGGCCCTCAGTGGGGAGGCAGGGCAGGCTAAAGGGAAGGCCCTGGAGGTGCTGAGGAGGTACGAGGGGATGGGGGTGAACGGGCGAATCTCCAGGGTGCTCGGGAGGTCGGCCACGTTAGGGTTTGGACTGGACGAGAGGGTCCGAGTAGGGGGCGGCCTACAGGTAGGTGACATCTATTATCGTAAAAGAACTCAAATCACAAATCACAAATCACGGCAAATCACATAAAATTCATACCCAAGCAAGAATGTGACGTTATTATAACGTTGCAGCAACGCTCTGTTTAGTTCTTGTTACATTATTTTGATGGCACCAAACGTGTTAGAACCTAACATTGTTATGTTGCACTCTATCGTTATAGTGGCATTCTTCTTACAATCTTTCGTGTAAAAGAAAAAACCACATTGATATGATGTGATATTATTGCAACATTCTTTTTTTGGTAAGTCTCAACCTAATCTAAAATAATGTACCTATTATCTGAAAATGTAGTAAAATAACCAAAAAGGCCTGTTACATCACTCTTTGTTTGCGTACTAACGACCAATCACTCAATAATCGGACTGACGAAGTTAAAATCACTTGAAAACATGACAGACATCTCTTGACTTGTTTGTAATCATTTTAATCATCATAACATAGAGCTTATTCTGCACATGTCGCTCCTTATTATATGAATATGTACTAATGCTAACTACTATTCCCTATCATTACACAGGCCCCTGCAGCTCTTACCACCATCTACCGTCAGCTGGCCCGTGTGGCGTTCATACTGGAGGCAGCTGTTGGAGAGACCGACCCCAGCGTCAGCCGGTACATCGTGATCCTCAAGGACTCGCACATCTACAACATTCTCTGCGGAGTTAAAGTTGCCATGGATTCCAAGGACCCCAGCTTCCTTCAGAGTGCCCCCGCCATGTTGCCTGCCTCACGTCTCATTTCAACACCTAACGTCGCCTTCCGATTGGCCCGTAATTATGCAATTGTGAAAAAAGTGGCGCAGGTCCTGGCCGCAGTAGCCAATGATCTAAGGGCCATTGCCCCTTACTTTTAACTGAAGTCTGGATAGGCGAAATTACGCTATTGCCGTACCGTTATGATGAACAATGACCTAAATGTTGCAGTATTAGTACAACCTAGAAAATGCTTGAAACCGTCCTTGTGTGTGTAACAATGGAAAATTGTTTATTATTATGATTTTTACAATTTGTTTTGACGTAAGTGAAGGAAATATGAATATGATGGATAACTATGGTTAATCCACTTCGATCCATGTTCTATCATTCATCTGCGAATTATACGCAAACATTGATAACACTTCTGGTAACATCATCATTATGCAGATGTCATTACTAAGGGTTTCATGAGATCATATTTCATTATGGATAAGATTATAGGAAAGAAGTATAAAGTTGTCCTTAAAAGATACTAAGAAAGATATGTATATTTTGTCAGAATGATCTGTGATATTCAATAAATGCTTGTAGAGATCCCTTAATCTCTTTTTATTTTCATTGAATTAACAACATCATCTCCCAACCATCAGTTGCAATTCCATAGTTCAAAAGACTTGACCATCAAATCGTAGATGAATGTTTTCATTTACTTTTTATTTTAGAATATATAGTCTTAAAGTATATTATACATGATATCAAACACATTACTGATGTACCTTTAGAGTTCATATTTATAATCAGTTTTCAATATTGGAGGCATTGTTAAGAGTTGATAGGCACTATAACAAATTCATATTACAATTCTGCATAAGTACATCGAGTGGGAATGGAACTTGTAAGTTAAGGTGTAACGACACCTCACGTGCAAGAGTCTTTATTTACAGAAACCTATTTATGAATTAACCATCTATATCTAATCAAATCACCTTATCATATAGAGGATACGTTCATTAATTGACGACTCCATATTGGTCGTTATACATTTGGCTATGGTAAAAATCACCTATACAGCTACCCACCCTCATCATGGAAGAGGTAGGGTTAAACCTGTACTCAACATAACGATTTTACTGCAATTTAAAACAAAAAGAAAATGAAAAAAGTTAGGTATAGACTTTTCATGTATCACTATAAATGTTTTACAAAACAGATTAAAAAAAAGGTAAAACATGGGTTCATGCCATAATCTAAGAGAAAATCAAACAGAATACCAGCGTGTGGTATACAGGCTTTAGAGTTTATGTGCAGCATGAGAATGCTTATGAAATGGTTTATCATACGCCTTATGGCAAAGTGGACAAACGCTTTAACAATAAATTAATTGACTAGATTTCACATCAGAATTTCTCGAAGACTGCCACAATCGTCTTCTCATACTATCCTAATAATCATTGTGAAGCCCAAATCGCCCTGGTCAACGCTTGTGTCACCGAGACCTGCTACAAATTGATTACATGCATTCACAAATGATCTCAGGTATGACAAATTGATTGCAAGCCAGCAAAATTGATTGCATAGCATTCACACTGAAAAGTAAGCTCCTTTGAGATCATTTTCACATGCAGTCTCATCTGGAATTGCACAGATCTTCTTCGAAAATTTTCAACATTATAAGTAATTTTGCAAGAAACCAAGTTGCGGAGGGTTACCATATTCCAATTTACCCAACATTCGCAGATCACAGGGACCTACAACAACCCACAGCAACATAGGCCTATTCAGGATGAATGGGGCTTAAGGATAAGAATCTTACAGTGTGAACTTAGCTTTGAGTGGGAGGGGCTGCTGGCATCTTCTGCCCATCTCCCTGACTAATTAGTGTTAATAATTAGCAGTACCTGGCTCTGGGCAGTGAGACCCCCTTACCTGCTGGCTCCTGATCCTTCCGTGTTGGCCAACCGGGGTACAGTTGGCTGGCCAGGACACGCCTATTCCGCCAGACACACAAGGCACTCCTGTGCATTAAAAGGAGCCAAAAGCAGTGTTTTATCAAAACATTTCAAAATTTTGCAAACTCAAATACCTACAAAAATAGATTCTATGAGTCTAAATCCCCATACCCACTAGACTGGATCAGCCAACTAGAATCAGACGATTTTATGAGAATCATCTTAGCACCAACTCAGATTACTAGTCAGTATGTCATATTGAAATATATTTGTTTAATATGAGTTGGCGCTAAAATCGGTCGACTCTTCTAGTAGAGTTGCACAATTTTAGCGCCAGTGAATCAGCCGACTCTGGTCAAAATCACCTAGCAGGTATGGGGCTTAACTTTAGTTATTGGTATAGTATGAACCAGGAAAACTGTCTAAAACTGCACTTGCATTCCATAAAGCCTATGACATTTCTGCTTTTAGACAGCAATGTTTTAAACAAACGTATTTTGTTTGGTCACCAAAATTGAGCAGGAACAACGTTTAATGTATATCATGTATATCTAACCTATTTAATATTTCCCCATGACTTAAGCCGACGATTCCTCCAAAGGCAGTTAAAGGCAATTAAGATTATTGTCCTATGTGTATATCCCTTCTAGTTCAGTGGAAACTGGCCTTTGGTTTCTGGGGTTTAAGCTAACAATTCATTGACTTAGCGAACAGTGAGAGGCTTCGCAGACTGCATATAAACACCGAGCTATAGGTTGTGGCACGCAAAAGATGCAAGGAAGCGTGCAGTATAAACAAGTGTGGTTTATGTATTGCTACTTGGAAATACTCACACATAGTTCTTTGGAGGGGGTGGGGTGCTAGTGGCTAGCGTGCTGGCATTGACCATAGCTGGCAGGAGTATTGGACCTGACCGTTAGACCACCTCACCTTGCCATCATCTCCACCCTCATAGATTCGACCACTGATCGATCTCGAAATGGCTAAAAAGAATTGCTGAACAGAGCTTAAACTCCAATAATCATCACAGTTCTTTGATAAGGTTCAGGTTAGCTCATCCTCTTCTGATACGTGCAGGTCCTATGTTGGTTATGCCCCTCTATTTTTAACGATGCATCTACTAAAAATGGATTGTTCCTTACATGTAATGTAAACAGTTAAAGGTTCACAGTATTTTAGGTGAAAAGAAACATAAGGTCACCATGGGAAATTGTATTAGCTACATGGAAAATTTTATTAGCTACATTTGCCTAACTTTTTCTTTGTTAAGATATTTATTTTCATTGACATTTGCACAAGCTAACATTGCTAAGTACTCCATCATGTTTAACTGAAATTTCAACTTAACATCTTCTCTTAACTTGAGAGATCTGAGAAACGTATTGATGATTGTCTTAGTGCGAAACCCGCCCCGAGTCAGTAGAGAAAGAAAAGAAACAGTACTGCAATACCCAAATCGTAGGTTGCAGGTGTAACAAAGAAAATGAAGGGCCCAACTTCCTATTGTAATCATTGACATGATGCCAATGGAAGTGTACATGATTATACGATGGCCTGAAGCATTGAAAGTCTGAATCTGACGTCTCCCCCTTCTCCCCCGGGAATATAAATGTGCATGTAATTTAAGTAAGTGCCTTCTTAACTCACTTAAGAAAATTTAATCCCCTGGCAACTGTGACAGCTGGGGTCTGAAGCCGCACTGCAGACAGACTTATTCTTTTTTTTAATTGAAGATTGGAAAGAAAGAAATCAATATATCGTGAATTACGTTCTGTGGAGAGTGTGCACCTGTCCCGGCTCTTTTATATGATTAGAATTGAAATCAGGAAAATATAATTTTACAATCAGGAGTGGAGAAAGATGGTCTTACGAGTTACATACGGCTGCAAAACGAGCAACACGTATGCATGTATAGTGAAAAGATGACATTTTCAATAAGCACTCTCGACAGCTTTGTCTTTTTTATTTGACATGATTGAGCTACTCAAGGAAGCAAGAATACAAAAGCTAAAGGTACATATATGATCAACATACTATAGCACTTTTCCAAATATATTTGATGAAATCAACTGGAGCAAAACTACGAATTCATGCCATCAACAGGAAATGCATATAGGTAAAACCTAAACAAATATAAAAGGGAGAATGCAAAATATAAGTTTAACCCAGTAGGCCCGAAAACTACCGAACTGTTTTCCATGCATTCTGTAGACTCTGCAGGACAATTGCCGTACATTCAAAGCGCAACTCAAACTCGTCAATTCCTTAACCTTATAGGTTATTCCCAAAGATAGAGACAGCCTGCCCTTCGCCATTTTATGCCATTTGCCCCACAATAAAGGGAACCAAAATCCAATATTGGGCAAAAAGTACCAACTATTGAAATACATTCTACGACCATAACAGAGGCCCATGATAGAATATAAACTGTGAAAACAGGCTATGACAAAATTGGTTTGTTTTCAAACATTGTTGTTTACAGAAGGAAAGGAGTTTTACAGAATTCAAACTAGTGTGTAGTTGGTTTTCACGGTTTAAACTGTACCACTAGCTTAGGGTAGACTCTCAGAATGTAGTTTTATAGTTATTAAAGTTTACAAAATTTCGACCATTTTTTTGCGCAATATTGCTTTGGCTCTTTTTAAATCCCCATTAATCATTTGCCCTTCATCAAGTCATGCCCTTAATCCACCACATCATATGACATCCCTTGCATGTCCTTAGATATAGGCATATCACATATCAAGCATTTTAGCCCGTGATATAAATAGAATTTCGCATTATGTGTAGGGGTATAGATAGAAAGTTATAGGTCAAAAAGGTACAGATTGAAAGGAACACTTTGTTTGACATTAAGCTTTGGAAACAGTACAGTCATATTCGGGCCGTCCTAATATGTTAACATTAAATTATTTACACGGATGGCATTGGAACATGAAATACATCGCAGATATCTGATGTTCTGAAAAGAGAATGAAACATGCAGCGATTCCAGTCAGAACCTGCTACCAATGCACTTTTGAATAGAAATAGAAACTTCCAACTATTTATTGCATTGTCTGCTTTGTATTTCAATACGAAAAACGAGGTATGAATCACTGCTAACAGTTTGTGACTATTTCCATGTGAACCGTTTTAATGAACTAGGTGGGAGTATTCTCGTCGCATCCTGCAGTTACTTCCCAGTACTCTAATGTGTTATTAGGCCTCAGAGCTCATTAAACCAATAACCTACATTCATTATTTCGCTGTCTGTTGAACATAAACGTGTTGCTACTGTGACGTTCTCTGGTAAGTCGGGGTTGCCGATTCTTACAACAGAGGAACGTGGGGGTTGTTCGGGTCTCGGGGCGGACGGGGAATCCGGGCCAAGAACCGAGATGTGTTTTTAGAGTCGTGCCTCGCGCACGAGGGGGGGGGCTGAGCGAATCGGTCGGGAATCGGCGCTCGATGTCAAACGGAGAACTGCGGGGAAGGGAAATTATGGTAGGGGTACGGGTCGGCCGGGGTTCGTCTCGCTCTATCTCCCAGACCAGCATTCACCCCCACCGGGCGGTCCACCCCGTGGTTCCGGTCCGCGGGGCCGTCGGGCCGTCGGTCGCCTATTGTTTGGTAGCGTGGGGCCGAGCCTGCCGCGCCCTCGTCCCCGCGGACTTCGTTCCTTCGTCTCGCCCTTCATGCCTTCATGCCATGCCGCGCCTCGGCTTCCGGGACGGTTTCAGGCCTTCGTGCCTTACTTCGGTCCTTCGTTCCTCGTTCCTCGGGCCGTCGGGCCCCTACCCTAAGTTCCTCCTATTTATCTCGAACTTCGACTATTTTATCCTAACTTCTGGTTAATTGCTCGGATCGGCTCATCTTAGCGGTTGTTTCAGGAAAGAAGACACGTCTGGACACAAGGAGAACTGTTAAAGAACTCTGTTTATTCGGGCCTCACCGCCCCTTTATATACCCTAGAGGTCAGCTCTGATTGGCTGCTTTCAGTCACGTGATCTACAACTGACGTCACTTCCGGTTTACATTTCACTTCCGGTTTACATATTTCCGGGTCTCGTTCCTTCACATTTTCGTTCCTTTACACTTTCGTTCCTTACATATGCGTGCCTCTTTTTCGGGCTTTTTACACTTTCGTTCATTCTTACATATTTCGTTCTTTTACACTTTCGTTCCTTTTCGAACATATATACCATTTATAATATTACCTTATTTTCTTCTTATTTTGATCTCTACATATTTGGATGAATAGCCGTTCATCACACTACTAACGTGGCAAAGGGGTAACAATCACTAACGCGGCAAAAATAAATTTTTTCCTACATATATACGACACGAATTTTATATTGACATTTACTAGTTTTAGTAAGAACTATCCATAACGATTTTCAAATGTTATTTTGATAGAGTTACAGGTTGCAATGCAGGTACTTGGTTTTTATGAGAGTTACCATGCAGAATAAATGATCAGAAATTTTTTCCCAACACCAGAACAGTGGATTTAATTTTTCATCACTACAGAATCTCATTGCCATTGAGATAGTTATTTGGCTGGTACCAGGTCACCAAGTAGATATTTGGTTGGTAACAGGTTGCCATGGAGATATTTGGATGGTAAACGGTTGCCATGGAGATATTTAGCTGGTAACAGGTCGTTATGGATATATTTGGTTGGTAAACGGTTGCCATGTAGATAATTGGTCGGTAGCAGAATACCATTGAGATGGGTCAGATGTTCACAAGTTCCCATTCAGGTAGTTTGGTTGAGAGTATGCTTCCGTGCAAATGAATTGGTTGGTTATAACTTGGCATTAGGTGACAATGGTATATTGATAGGTTGTTATGCAGGTGTGCAGCATCACAAATCATGTGTATAGAATAGTTTTTGCAAGGTCGTGAACTTACCAAATAAGCCAGAAAGATAATATAATATATCATTATTAAATTACTTTTTGCATGCTTTCAGAGCACCACAAATAACACATTGACATACAAGGCGTGCAGGTCTTCAGTAAACTATCAATATAGCCTGTGCAATTTCTGGATATATCTACACGGTGCATACCTTCCGGACCTAACAGTTAACAGTGTAGCCCTCACTCTTTCCCAAACCCACGGCACGTCCTTATTCAGTCATTACACTCCCTCAAGTGGACCTCAAATTGCCAAACCTGTCAGCCCACCTCTAAACGTACGGCGCTAGGTAGGCCAGAAAATGGGGCCATTTAGGTGGAACAAATGACACCGTTGGGGTACAGGAAACTACAGGGGCCTGCGCAACCGGTACATTTACATGTTTAGGACATTTGTATTTACATGTAAATGGATACATTGCATATCTTTATCTTTTTTCTGTGACTATGCTCTGTACCTGTGAATATGGCACAGATAAGGCATATTCATGACCAACTAGTTTCCCGGGTTCAGTGTTTTTCAGTGATTAAATGCATGGAATGGCCTAGTGGTTTCTCGTAATTCATAGTCATGCACTGTGTTGTAACCAATGGATGTGTTATTAACATTTAACCTAAATTGACCCATGGCTACGGAGTCACGTTCATATAATTAACAGAATTCCTGCATGTTAAATAGATCACAGGCTTATGGCTGTCCCAATTTAAAAGCTTGAGGTTACGGAAATAGCTAAATGTATCTATAAAGTTGAATATGAGTACTTACAGTACGCCAATATGAAAAGAAAATAATTATGGTCAACTGTTTATTTGTGGTAGAATATGGTTGAATAAAGATGGTTGCTGTCCATAAAAAAGAAAGATAACCATAACTTTCTACGGTTTATTACAGTGAAAATTAATTGGTCTTGATCCATACAAACTAGGGTCATGTAGTGATTATGGTCAACCGTGAATTTTACGGTAGCATACTGGCAGTTGCCAGTAGTTTACCATACAATGTACGTGTTTTTAACAGTGCACACAAGAAATGAGCACTTTTGATTCTATATTATGAGTATTCGCAGGGGTAGCTTATATCATCCAAAGCAGATTCAGCAAATAAACTAACAGCAAACCTATCCAACGCTTAAAAGTAAATTCAGCCAACACCGATCACAGAGCAGTCATATCCAGACAGACAGAGATACACGACAACTCCCAGAGTATCCCGATATACTCAAAGAGATCCGCCATTTGAGTCCCCCTCATCCCCCGGTGGGGGGGGGGGGGGGGGGGGGCTCGGTCTGGAAATGGGTACCAACTGCAGTCAGAAGCTCTGGGGGCTGTAGCTGTGAATCACCAATTTGGCAAAAAAAAGGGGGGCTGTCAAATAATCAGACCATCTTTTAGCTGGGCTGTCAATGATGTATTAGATATTTTTTACTGTATTAAGAGTGTATTGTATGCAATTCAGTTACTTCATAATGTTTCTAAAACAAATCATGCAGCTTAGAAATGAAATAATGACTGCAAACTTTGTCATCCAATGCTTTTCTAATGGGGTTGTCCTTGATATAGCCTGAAACGAGGGGGCTGTAAGAGTAAGAGTCCCATCCCCAAAATATCCCAAAAAATGGGGGTTGTAGTTTCGCAGTTGGTACCTACCTTCAAAGACCGAGTGCCCCTCCCCCCGTCCCTCATCCGTCTACTACATCGCCCCGACCAGTCAGCGGCGCGGGCTGGGGTCAGAGGTCAAATTGACCCCTTTTGACTGCCACCTGTCGGCAGGCCTGGCGCCATCTGGTGACAGAGTGGGGAAGCTGATAAAACAGAACCCGGATGGCGGATCGGCGTCCGTGGACCAATGAGCAAACATGGCGGCGGTGGGGGGGGGGGGGGAGATTAGGGGATCCCGGGACCCTGATACGGGAGGGGGGGGGGGGGGCAGGGGGCGCCAAATGTAAGGCTTGATGTAGGATTTCAAAAATGAGGTTTGATCCCCATGCAGCTGTTCCTGCCCTGTCACCTTCATCTCATAGATACGATCACCAAAGAGTGGGAATTCTTCCCAACCTGTTTTTGCCGTGAATATGACCTTAGTTGTCGAAATGGCTTAAAACATCCATTACTCACTCAAAGATAATGGGCTTAGGCATGTCGGCATACACCTTTTCTTCGAAACGGGCCGTCCATAGAATTGATATCACACACAAGGAGCAGGGTGGGTAGGTTGAACAGTGTGACACTGCCTAAAAACCAGCCTTATTTTCATGTTTGAAAAAGAGAATTCTGTCTAACACAGAGGTGGGGGTGGTGGGTGGGTCCTAAAAGTATCATGAAAAAGTGTGACATCATTTATGGACGGCCCAAAAGGGTGACACCCTACTAGTGTATAGAACTGAACCGAACGGTTGAATATTTGGGTTCCTATAGGACCAAAGCGTTGAGAACAAGGTGTTTATGTGAGGGTTTATGTGAGGCAAGGTACTAAAACGTTACTTCCTCTGACACCCACGTGCAGCGTTTTTATCTCGATACAGAAAAGTAGTTAGAAGACAGTATAATAGTGAGTTCTAGAATGCGGTTCAAACAGGAGATCTAGATGCGAAGTGCACTGATGGCTTAGAACCATAACCAGGGGCGGATATAGGATTTTCAAAAAGGAGGGCAGCATAAGGGCTAATTAGCCTACTAAAACGGTATGCATTTTCTCCTTTTTGGTTTTTTTTGGCGGTCCACCAAAAGAGGGGAGGCGGGTCAGAACCCCTTGGACCTACCCTGGATCTGCTCCTGCCTGACTACTCGCAAAGACGTACCCTTGGGGTGCTATAGGTGAATCCCAGTAGTGGCCGAAGGGGAGGGGGTAGTAGTGGTAGTGGTGAATGGTACTACTATACTGAGCCGCGGGTAGTTTCTCAGCCCAATCATTGGCTTTAAACCATTACAGACACACTTGCGCCAGAATGCGTATCTTAGGTCTAGTCTGTAAATGACAAATACATTTTAGTCTACAGGGGCAGATATAAGATTTTCGAAAGGGGGTGGGGGAAGCAAATAGGCATTCTTTTTGTAACTTAGGGGTCCATCAGAGGGGGAGGGGGGGCAGGACCCCCTCTCAATCAGCCCCTGCCTAGGTATAGTCTATAACAGGTAAAGCCTTAAAGACTGCATGGTAATGGGAAATAAACCCCTGTGGCAATTATAACGGCTGGCAAAAACGTTTTTTAGGCTAACAAGGTACATTTGTAGACTAACATCGTAAATTCGTATTGTCCCAGATTACGCACAATTATGTCTCGGGCTAATGTGCTGACCCCCTTCTGGAAATCCTGTATCTTCCCCTGTCATCGTCGTCTGTACCCTCCCCTATCCACTCCCTATTTTCCCCTCCTCTGTTCTCCCTTTCCTTCCCCCAATCCCACTACCGTGCCTCATTCGTATTATCCTCTCCCTTCTACTGACATGTCAGTAGCATATGGAAATGGTACATTGTAACACCTATATGTATATAATACATGGTGCCAAATAACTGTCTTAAACTATGTTGCTTGCAGTTTTAATGAGGTAGTTATAGAGATATGAAGCGTAAAGCGCATACAATGTTAGAGTTATTTCAAATTGCAGGAATTATATAAGCACCGAAGAATCTATGGAATTACATACTATAGGTATAAGTTGGATATACTTATTGTCAGACGTAAGAGACACTTGCTGAATCTGGCTTATAAATATAGTAGAAACTTGGAATTTGTTGAGACTAAGAAAGGCAATAGATTGCTTAGAACCTCCGATAAAATAGACTTGATCAGGCCATTTAGTGGGAAGAACTATGTACTGAATAGTCCTTATTATCGGATGTGTCACTGTATGTTATGGGAGAAACTACCAGGGAAAAGTCACTAACTGGACAATGTGAAGATTTTTAAAGACCAAACAAAGAAATTGGACATACATTCTTATGACTGGAAAACTTAATTAACATTATTTAAATATCACAGAAGAATATTTTCTTCTGTGTTTTTAAAGTAGCTATAAATCTACTTCTATTAATTTTGCAAAACAATCATTCATCATTCTCATTATTTGTAAACTAACAAGTATTGTTACTAATATTACCTTATATCTGAAAAGCGCTGTAAACGAGATAGTTGCCCTCAAAAATAAAAAAAAAGTTCTAATATGCTATTAAGGAGCGAAGTATGTATAAGTAGTACATTGAAATGTTACTTAGATGTTTTGTTACATGCATAAATATATGTTGTTTACCTGGCACTTTTTTGCACCCGTACGCAATATTTACGATACAAACGACGTCAGATAAATATCGGGAATGAGGATTCCTTTAATGCGTTTATTAACAGTTTTTTGACATAATGTTCCTGATTCCGTAAACTCTTTTTGAAGTGTTCTTTGCCTTCGGCCATAAACCCCCATAATATTGGATCAAAACTTGTGGGAAACTAATGCCAGTTTAACGGTGTTTTTATCAAAGAACCCCCACAGCATGCGGCCACTAAAAACAGTTAAACTGTGCTTTATTTGCAGCTCTTCAACGATATTAGAAATAAAACCCAGACGGCCAACCACATGTAAGAACCGAAAAAGGTAATTAAAAACATTGGAAGTCGCCATTTTGTGGATCAAGGATCCTTTTTTAGCCGGCCTTACTCAGACCGTGTTTCCTCCCAATGCAGCTGTCAGTGTCAACAGGGCGCGCTTCACTGCGCATGCGCGGGCCACTTTTCACTGCGCGGAGTGACACACGGTGTAGGAGTGAGTCGGCCTCGTCCCCCCGAGTCACAATCAAGTGCCGGTCAACAAATCAATGCGCTGACTGCCGGGCCCGGGAGGCCCGGCCCAAATAAAAAGTCCCGCGGAGGTTTTTCCTCTTGATATGATCGTGATTTGTGTCGACATTAGGGGCCCTGGCGGAGGAATCTGTCGAGCCTGAGGCTAAGTGAGGCGGTCACAGAGGTACTATTTACATCTTCTGGGTCAAGGAACGGGGCAAGACTGACGGCAGGATGGGTGATGGTACGAGAAGGCTTTCAAAGTCAGCCCAATAGTTTTGATGGGAATTAGAAACACGGCTATTTTCATATCTGGCCACTATAGCACCGACTATATAAAGCCCCATACCCACTAGGCCATTTTACTGGCGACTGGCGACGGGCAACCGCCATAATAGTGGTAAAATCGTCACCAATTCAAATCACATGTTAGTATGTAATATTTGAATTGGTGACGATTTTACCACTATTATGGCTGTTGCCCATCGCCAGTTGCCGGTAAAATCGCCTAGTGGGTATGGGGCTTAAGCGACGTAATGTATAGACTATAGACACAACGTTGCTTTTATATAGGAATGCCCGCAACAAGTTGTAAATCCCCATGTATGTGTAGTGTAAATATGATAACAAATTATCGCACACACAATAATAGATGATTATACAAACGGTGCGACCATTTACAAATCCCTATTTCCATATACTACCGTTTTCGCGTGAATAAAAGAATGAACACACGCAACAACGTCCGAAACGAATTTTGTCGACATTGCGGGTAAAGGTAGCGCCGCAAATAATAAAACTATGGGAAACTATGCCCCCCTTAATCTCCATCAGAAGGAGGGAGACACAGAAATCATAGGATTCATAGTTATAGGAACACAGCATGCCGGATAGAGAGAACGGTTAACGTGAACATACAATGAACAAATGAATAGAGTTTAAAAAAAATCCTCTCAATCAAGACAGAAGATCAAACGAGAAGTTATTATCAAGGTAAAAGCGACGGGCGTTACTGACCCATGTTTACAGCTTTTAAATGGAATAAAATACCTACGCCCCATATGTTCATTAGGACTCCATCTTATATGACATTGTATTCTCCAATTCCTTTGTTGACGCTTTCATTCTCATTACTTCTCTACAGAACATATTCTCATTTACTCTGAAATCCTTTGAAGTTTAATGACAGAAAACAGAAAGGCGTCTTTAGTCGACTTCCTTACTCGCCTACAAAAGGAAGGCTGAATGGATAGAAAAAAGAGAGATTACGCTTTCCTGTTAGTCCACACTCAGCTGAAAGCAGAGGGAAAAATATAACCTAGAAATACAAAAGCATTGTGTACGAAGTCCCCGTCAGAGAGTCAACTCGTGGACATGAGTAAAGCCTGGTTTCCACTAGCCGATTCTCATTGTCGGACTTACGGTAATTAATTATTTTCACCAGTAATATGAAACCGGACCATGCATCCTACATATTACTTGAAAAAGGATTTAAACCATGTTTTGATCATATATAACATGTCTATGATTAAACGAAAATTCAAAGGCTGAATTTTGATTTCGGGAGCAAAATGAGCTAGTGGAAACCAGCCTTTTTGGACAAAAAATGCAAAACCACAAACATTTGCGCGGTGGGAGCTGTCGCTTGTACATGCCTAGAGATGAATTGTAAATGTTGCTTGACCAAACACGGAACTCTTGTTGCTAGTCAATGTCGTCTGCTTAACCTTTTTCCCGCCATTTTAGCACGCCTAGAATAGCTCCATCACGGCAGGCCTCGAAGCAGACACTCGTAGACAACCTGCAGTGGGAAGAAACCTGCCCCCGTCCTGTTGACATCCGGGTAGTTTTGTAGTGAGGCGACACCTAGCGGCGCGCGGGTCAACTACTGGCTGAGTAGTTGTGCTATTTCTCACCTACTTCAACAGAAATGTTCTGCAACCATATTGTTTTAGACAGTCTGGTACTTACTAAAAATGTGGCACTTAACAAGTATGTTATTGATGGTGAGGTTGCAACCTCATGAAATCAGAATGTTATTATAACTTCTTCTTTTTTTGAGAGGTTAGCACAAAACTGAAACAAACATTATAAGAACATGCTGTTTAGGTTGAAGAACTTAACCAGTGCAATGTCACAGCATGCAGTACGTTGCAGCATCATTATTGGTGGCCATCAAAATAATGTCACACAAACCAATACAGAAGCAAACAGAACATTGATGAAACATTCGTTATAATAACATAACATGCTTGGTTGAATTGGCAGCAAAATAAAATAAAAACTAATGAATCCATTCAATTATAGTATTGACAAGACGCCTTTCGAGATAAGTTGACATGTCGTTTGGCAGCGGCATTTTGCTTTATGGATGTATAGCATGCAACATAGTACAGTTGAAGGGGTTGGCCATTCTACTTAGAAGAAAGGATTATAGCGAGGACTGAACTGATTTAGAGACACCGTTCATTTGTCATGTATGTGTGTAACAGGCACTTGATATATTTTATTGGTGCTGCGTGTACAAAAGCCAGGAAAAGGTTATACAGTCCACATTATTTGTCCCCAAATACTGTTTAAATTGCTCCTGCCTCAAGAGATCCGCCCAGGATACAAGGCAATGGACAATGTAGCCAAATAAACTGTATACCTTTCCTTCAGCTACATGGTTACATAGACAAAGGTACATGGGTTTCTGTGGGACAAATAAACCCCGACGAATCATGCATTTTGTCCACAGAATAGTGTTAACCCTTTCTAACCACAGCGATTAGTCCTGTAAATAGGCGCAATTCGCTGCAGATACAAAGGGTTAACCCTGATTAGACAAACAACTGCCCTATTCAACAATGTTCATAGGCCCATTTACCCTGGCCGTCGCGGTACTTTCGATCTGTTGCGACACTCCCCTTGTGCAATTCCTGATGCAAACAATAATGCAACAACAGATCTGCAAGTGAATGGATCCAACATGTTGGATTGATTCAGTTGAATTCCAAACAACTCTATAGGCTATAAGTACTTGAGACAATTACCGTATGCAATCGTAAGGTCCCTCTTTTGTCAGTATGAATGCTTTTTGTTGAATTTTGGGGGCCTGCGATAATTCTAGCGGCCCTAAGACCATCGCCTTCTGTATACGACAAATTTATCCAACCTGTAATCAACACGACCATCGGCCATGGCGAATGGGCCTATTCGTCCTGTGGAAACCCGCCTTTTTGTGGCCTCGTGGAGACACGTCTTCCGCCTCTGCCACCTTCCCACTGACCCGGGCGGACCGCGGCCAGCTACTTCCCACCGCCTCCTCCCCTGATTACCTGGTCATTAGTCTGTGGTGACTAATATAGTGGCCGTCTCCTGCTCTTTTTCTTCACACAGGGACTATTAGCATGGGAGGCTGTGACAACAAAGCTGAGGATAGCACTGTCACCTGAGGTAAACAGTGACTCGTTTTAAGGTGTCAGTTAGTCATCACACTATCTATACGTGCTTGTTAATCTGCATGTTTATATCGGAAGTACACCTTTTTTATTGTTGTGATGCACTATTAGTCAAAGAGAAATAGGTCACAAACATGTATTGGGATACGTATTCCAATGGGTTCATGATACAACTAATAACATGCATGGTATTTGCGGGACTTTTCACTGCGCAGACTCATGAAAAAGGTGTATACTAAAATTAATACTGAGCTATATGTCTTATATTTCACCCAGTTAGATGTTTATCGTCTATTCTTTTTTCTTTCAACTCCTCATCTATACTGAGACTACATCAGTAGATGCCAGTTCAGTTGCAGGCCCTGCTGTGTATAACAATTCAAGCATATAAATGAAATAGCATTTTTGTAAGCTGCAAGAGTTATAGACCTAAAATCATAAACACATAAGTTAGAGATTTAATTGCTAACCTTAATCTCACCCCTTATCAATTTTCATATGGTTTCTCTCTCTAGACAAATATATGTATACTACCTGACTATTTGATATTCCAATCGTATGTATTCATAATATGTACAATCCATGGCGGAATGTCATCACTGACTAAAACCAATCCCCTCACTTGGTTGACTTTCTGGTCGTTAGTCTATCCTGGATTACGCCTTGCTCATTCCCATTTGACTACCTCATCAGATTTTGTGGGTTCTCCATGTTTGATCCTTCGTCTACATAAAGGATATAGCGACAAACAAACCCATGTCTCACCTGTGTACCACCCACACCCACTCACAGGCCTGCCCTGACTCCCTAGGCGGCCCCCACCTGGACCTGTTCCTCAGTTCCTGGTCACTCACAACCCACTTCCCACAACCCACTCACTCCTGGATCCCTGGAGTCCACCCACAGCCCATCCAGTCCCTCCCTCTCCACCCACTCACTCCGTATCCCAGGACCCCGACCATTCCTTAAGCTGCTCCTTGAGAACCTAAAGGTGGTTTTGCATCTCGGCGCACAGAAATTTCACAGCGACGATATGATTGTTTGAAATGAGCTATTTTGAGTATTTTGCACATGTATAACCAACAACTGTATACCTAACTCGTGCAACTTCACTGTAACAACGTTATATCACAGCTGATATCGCATAGTGTAAAACCCCCTTTATATTGAGATTCACCGATGCACTGGGTTTGCTTCAGTGGCCCAGACTGAACCAACAAAAGTGGCCAGACAATCCTTCGGGCATAGGGCGTAGAAATCGTATTCCGCTGGTGGCAAGTTTTTTTTAACTGCATAGCAGTAGAGGCTAATCTCAGTGACTCACCCTCAAGTGTGGAGGTCCTCCTTCTCTCTCTTATCCCACTGCGAACCCCTGGACCAACTAGCACCTGGCTGTATCTACCGGCCAGGCAAGCTTACACTTTTATACTTAATATGTGATGAATGTCTATTCATCAGGTGTCAAAGCTAGCATGTGAAAGATGAAACGATACGATAGATAAAGTACACTTTGTAATGGGCCCGAAACCCGAAACCCAAGAAATAATGTAAACCGGAAATGACGTCAGTATGACCACGTGATATCACTATGACCACGTGACGTCACTATGACCACGTGACACGAGATAGGCAATCAGAACTGACGGCTAAGGTATAAAAGGGCCAGTGAGGCCCGAAAATAAAGAGTTCCCTTGTAGTACTCGTGGTGTTCAGACGTGTCTTCTTCCTCTAGCAGCCCCTTAGGAGGGATTCCAGTCAATAAGATGATCGAATATGGACTAAGTAACTAGAAAATATAAGTAATATTGGTAAAGTTATAGGAAAATAAGACGTAACATAGTACGGGGTCCGAAGGCCTGAAAGACTGAAAACATGGCCCGAAGGTCCGAAATAGCTCAACTGACAACCAGAGAACAGAAGACCGGCCAGGTACGGAAGCCCAAAAAAATAAGCGGTAGTCTAATGACTGGAGGCACCAAAGCACGACCGGCTCGGCCCCACGCTACCAAACAATAGGAGACCGGCGGCCCGAAACCTCCGGCTGAGGTAGAAGAGGGTAGACTCCCCCCCAGCTGGCCTGAAAGAGAAGTAGAAGAAGAGATGGCCTGGACCCCTACCCGCACTTTTGCCCCCCGCTATCCTCCGCGCCTGATGGCTGAAACCCCTTGGTCCAGTCCGACCAACACCCCATACCGATCCCCAGGACCGAGTCCCCCTCGTGCGCGAGGCACAACTCTTGATCTCACATCTCGGCTTCTTGCTCGGCCTCTATGCCCAGCTGAGAACCAAAATAACCCCCACGTCCCTGGGCGGTAGAAACCGGAAAGCCCGAACTACCGAGGAACGTCACACTTACAACTTTATACACCATATTCAAGGGACAAGACTACAGACTACAGCTAAGTTTGTACACTCTATATTTGCCTCCAGTTCCTGGTCACCCAGTCCCAGCCAGTCCCTGCCTACTCTCTCCTGTATCCCTATAGACCCCACCCACTGCCCATCCAGTCCCTTTCCCTCTCCCTCTTCACCCACTCATAGAGCAACCACCATATGGCCGTGGCTCACCCCAGCCAAGCCAGCAATGTTATTATTTCGTTGCACTTATATTCTGTTTTGTTTCTTCAGGGTTGCTGTAACATTGTTTTGATCCCTATCATTTTATTAATGTAACACTGCAATGTTGCACGGTGACATTATTGTAAAGTTATGGTTAGATCTATGTTCTTTCAATTAAAAGTAACATTATTGTGATGTTTGGCAGTGGTAAGTTCCCGACTTCATTGAAATCTAATGCTATTATAAGACTCTGTTTTGGTGAGTGTCAACCAACTTAAAATAACGGTACCTCCTGGGTCTAGGAATATAGGAGTGTATGTAAGTAGGTAGGGAGTAGGCCATGTAGTCAAGGGTGCACATGTGTGTAAAGGGCCATACCCACTAAGCGACTTTAGCGACAACGGGAAATGGGCGACTGGGAAAATCGTCGTAATTGCTATGGTCGCCTGTAGGTATACCATATTCAAATGTGGGTTTGATCTGAATTGGCGCTGAAGTCGGCCGATTCTAACTGTGAAGTTGGCCAACTTTAGCACCGATCAGTCGGCCAACTGTGTAAAAGTCGCCTAGCGGGTATGGGGCTTTAGTAGGTAGGTCTAAGAGTATGGTGACCAAGTAGTACCTTTATATACATCCATACATAGACAGACCAAGGCGGCACAAAGCAATTGTTATTGCCCTCGTTTGCACAAACTGCTGAGTGCACCTGCTGTTTGTGCTTGATTAATTCTATATTAGTTACACAGGAAATATTAAAATGTTTAACTGACAACACAAAATATTGCATTGGCATTTATGAGACAGGCAATATTGCCCTACGGCACAATAACATATCTTTTATTCACCAATTTCTGAGAGGGCAGGACAATTGTGAAGACAAATGGGGGATCTTGATATAGACTACAACATCATCATAGCCTCCCACCTACCCACTTACGCCCACTGCTATACTCCTATACCCAGGAGGTACCTTACTCCAGCTAATTGTGTCCACCCTTTATAGTCCCACTCCCACCAACCCATTCACCTTCTCCTCTCTCCCCAGACGGCCAGTCAGCCAGCCTGTGTGGGTGTTCCCAGTCGGGGCTAGACTAGAAACAGGATCGCTAGCTGGCTAATTGTTTTTACCACCCTCAACCTCTTTGCACGAGCAAAACTGATAAACATGTTTGTGATTTCTAATGTACCAGAGAAAAACACTCTACAAACAATGTAGCTTTATTGAAATGTGGAAAATGTGGAAATGTGACCTTATTTCAGTAGTTTGATTATTCTGGTCAACCAAACTGGATCTTGAGGAACTCATTCTTACAGAGGTTGACAGTTCATATAAGGGGATGTGAATAAGGACATATGTAAATATTTGTGAGACCTTTATTCTTAATAGATTTATATGATTATCACGTCTTCCCGCCATATTCCTATTATACAAAACGTCTCTGGTGGCTTTCTTTTAAAAACAAACAATGGACCCCTCGTTCCCTATCCATTCAACTAGTCACCACCTCCAGACTATGTATAGTCTAGTGACTGGCCTCCCTCGTCTCTTTCGTGCTAATTCCGACACCTGCTCCTGACCCCCCCACCCACTAACGATCCTTAACGATTCTTAATGACATGTCAGTTAGACCCCTGACCCTGTGTGGTCGGGTCCACCCCCTACTCATGTTGCCTCATCATTAACACACCCTCCTGCGTCGCCCCAGCCTCACTCTGGCATCCCCCCTGCATCCCAAGCAACTATGCTGCATCCCCCCAGCGTCACCCCAGCATCTGCCCAGCGTCCCTAAGCATCCCCCCAGCGTCCTCCCAGCGTTTCTCCCTGCGTTCCCCCAGTGTTCCCCAAGCTTCCCATCAGTGTCCCCTCAGCATCCCCCCAGCATGCCCCCAGCATCTCCCAGCATCCCCCCAGCGTCCCCACAGTGTCCGCCAAGAGTCCCCCCACCGTCACCCCAGCATCCCCCAAGTGCCCCCCCAGCATCCCCCTACCTCTCCTGAGCATCCCCCCAGCATCCCCCCTCCGTTCCCCCACCATCCCCTCTCCGTTCCCCCCGTCCCCCCAGCATCCCCCCAGTGTCCCACCAGTGTCCCACCAGCCTCCCCCAAGTGTCCCCCAGCTTTCCCCAAAGTGTCCCCCAAGTGTCTTCCCAGCATCCCCCCAGCTTTCCCCAAGTGTCCCATCAGCGTACCCCCAGCATCAACCAAGTGTCCCCCAGCGTTCCCCCAGCGTTCCCCCAGCGTTCCCCCCCAGCGTTCCCCCCCAGCGTCGCCCCCAAGCGTCTCCCCCCAGCGTCTCCCCCCAGCGTCCCCCCCAGCGTCGCCCCAGCGTCGCCCCAGCGTCGCCCCAGCGTCGCCCCAGCGTCGCCCCAGCGTCGCCCCAGCGTCGCCCCAGCGTCGCCCCAGCGTCGCCCCAGCGCCCCCCCCAGCGCCCCCCCAGCGCCCCCCCAGCGTCGCCCCAGCGTCGCCCCAGCGTCGCCCCAGCGTCGCCCCAGCGTCGCCCCAGCGTCGCCCCAGCGTCCCCCCAGCGTCCCCCCAGCGTCCCCCCAGCGTCCCCCCAGCGTCCCCCCAGCGTCCCCCCAGCGTCCCCCCAGCGTCCCCCCAGCGTCCCCCCAGCGTCCCCCCAGCGTCCCCCCAGCGTCCCCCCAGCGTCCCCCCAGCGTCCCCCCAGCGTCCCCCCTGCGTCCCCCCAGCGTCCCCCCAGCGTCCCCCCAGCGTCCCCCCAGCGTCCCCCCAGCGTCCCCCCAGCGTCCCCCCAGCGTCCCCCCAGCGTCCCCCCAGCGTCCCCCCAGCGTATCCGCAGCGTATCCCCAGCGTATCCCCAGCGTCCCTCCAGCGTCTCCCAGCGTCTCCCAGCGTCCCTCCAGCATCCCTCCAGCATCCCCGCGCATTCCCCAAGCATCCCCATAGCATCTCAACAGCGTCCCCCAGCGTCCCCCCCCCCAGTACTCCCCCCCAGTGTCTCCCAAGCATCCCCCCAGTGTGCCCCTAGTGTGCCCCCACCGTCCCCCCACCGTCCCCCCACCGTCCCCCCACCGTCTCCCCACCGTCCCCCCACCGTCTCCCCACCGTCCCCCCCACTGTCCCCAAACCGTCCCCCCACCGTTTGCCCACCGTCCCGGGCCATCCTCCCATAGTCCCCACGTCGTCCCCACGCCTTCCCCCCCACCGTCCCCCCCCCCAACCGTCCCCCCACTGTCCCCCCACCGTTCACCCACCATCCCACACCATCCCCCCATAGTACCCTCGCCGTCCCCACACTGTCCCCCCCCCACCGTCCCCCCTCAACGGTCCCCCGACTATCCCCCCACTATCCCCCCACCATCCCCCTCCCATTCCCACACCATCCCAACACTGTCCCCCCACCGTCCCCCCCACTGTACACCCACCGTACCCCCACCGTACCCCAACTGTCCCCCCACTGTCCCCCTACCGTTCCTGCACCGTCCCCCCACTGACCCCCCACTGTCCCCCAACCGTCCCCCAACCATCCCCCCAACGTACCCCCAGCATTCCCCCAGCATCCCCCCAATGTCCCCCCACCGTTCCCCCACTGTTCCCCAACTGCCACCCCACGTTCACCCCTCCGTCCTCCCCACTTTTCCCCCAGCACCATCCCTCAACTCCATTCCCTTCCCCCGCTCATGTGTCAGCCCCTATATTTAGCGGCCTTACTACTGTTCGTGCCCAGCAGCACTAGACTCTTGCGTGCTCGTGTCTTTATTAGGGAGACCCGGTGCTACTTACAGGTTGACAGTCATTACTTGTTTTGAATTGATGGATACCTCATGAATGGTCTATAGGTAAACTTTAACTTGGTTAATCATATAATCAAGTGGGAATTAATCATGAGGTACAGCCAATAGTTTTTCTCTTGATGAAGCGTTTTTATTTGCCATCAAGTCATATAATCTTTTAATTTAATGTTAAATTAAAGCACTCTGGCTGAAAGTGAACCTTTATTTGGAAATAAGCAGTGATGTGCGAAGGAAATTAATGGAGAACGATTTCTTTGTTCCTAAAATGTTCTTGTTCTTTATTTTGTTCCTTTTTGCAGGTCTGATATATTTTAGTTTTCATGTCATGAACGTAATGGTCAACCACAGTTTGACAATAAATTAACTTTATTCGAACATCATTATCACCTGCCATTGCCGGCCCAGTGGAGTTAGTCCGTCCACATTTCGATATTAAAACACAAACCACATTAAGTCTATGATTATGGCCCTGTTATATTCTTATAGTGTTTAGTGGAATATTCGCGTCAAATTCATCAACAAACTTACATATAACATTATTTTATGAATGCTAAAATAACTGGCAGTGGGACGACAGTTATCATAAAACGAAGTGAAGCTATTCATATCCACCCGATTTTAATATTGTAAACGTTTAAACCCACACAACATGTACTGTAACATAATGAAACATAAGTTTTACAGCGTGAAACATGTTTGTGGGTATTTCAATTAAGCGAAGGTACAATTTCAGTAAAAATGTATTATTGTGAATATTTAAATATATAAAGCAGTACCTAAAATAATCAGTCTAGTGGTTAACTGCTGGTATTTTGTTTAAATCAGCCGGAAAAAGTTTCTTTTGACAAACAATTTCTCCATTTGTTTGAACCACCTGACCCACCATTTTGATCACAATGACCATGTATAAATATAGAATGCAAGACGGACACAATATCGCTAAAATATCGTGGCAAATCACTCTTGAAAATAATCTTGTCAATTGATACCTAAACACGTATGTGGAGTCCGGCCCACGATCATTATGACGTCATGAGCTAAGTCTCCATCTATGGGCATATTTTGCCTGGTTCTGAGCTATTTGTGACTAACTTGGAAGCCATGTACATGTAAATTACTGGAACTAGTTTGGGAATCTACTCAACCACACCATGATCATCAGGCTGTACCCAGCCAAGTTGTGACATAACAGAAACGTTCTGCAACTATACTTCAGACTGTTACTTACTAAGATGGCATATAACAATTATGCTATCAATGGTGAGGTTGAAACCTCACCAAATCGGAATGTTAATATGACATTATATTTTGGTAAGGTTAAATGAAACCAAAACAGAATGTTATGAGAACAATCTGTTTAGGCTGAAGAACATAACCAGAATGTTATAATAATATTGAGGTACAATGTCCCAGCAGTATGTTGCAGCAACGTTCGTGGGAGCCATCAAAATAACATAAAAAGAACAAGTACAGAACCAAACAGAACATTGCTGCAACGTTGTAATAAAGTCACATGCTTGGCCGGGTATATACTGCCTGCACCTGGGCCTCGTTCGCCTACACTACTCACACTACACTCAGACGATGACAGGACAACTACCCCTGGGACAACTACCCTGGGGACAACTACTCAGGGACAACTACCCCAGGGACAGCTACCACAGGGACAACTACCCCAGGGATGGTTACTCCCATAGGACAACTATCCCTGGGACAACTACCCTGGGACAACTAACCCCGGGTAAATTACCCCTAGGACAACAACCGCAGGGACAACTGCCCCTGGTAAAAAACAACCACTGGGACAACTACCCCTGGGACAACTACCCCTTGGAGAACTATGGCCTGGGACAACTACCCCAGGGACAACTACCCCAGGGACAGCTACGCCAGGGACAACTACCCCAGGGACAACTACCCCAGGGACAGCTACCCCAGGGACAACTACCCCGGGGACAACTATCCCGGGGACAACTACCCTGGGATCAACTACCCCTGGGACAACTACCCCTGAAACAACTACCCCTGGGACAACTACCCCTGGGACAACTACCCCTTGGACAACTTCCTCTGAGACAACTATTCCTGAGACAACTACCCCTGGGACAACTTTCACTGGGACAATTACTCCATAGCACAACTAGCCCTGGGACAACTACCCTTGGTACAATTACTCCATAGGACAACTACGTACCCCTATGGGTAAGACAACTACCCTTATAGGAAAATTACCCCTACAGATATAGGACATCTATCCCCCTTGGTAGGACAACTACTCCTGTGTTAGGACAACTACCCCCATTGGAAGGACAACTACCCCTCTTGATAAGCTGTATAATATTGCCTGCACCTGGACCTCTTTGTCCTACACTACTCACACTGCACACTTCCTATATGGCCCGTGAGGCCACTCGCTTCAACCAAGCAGAGCATACCGGAACCTTAGTGTATATTAGCTAGCTTGGGAATCTACTTCACGATACCATATTATAAGGATATTAAGAACAATAATTATTCTGCAACATTCATATGAAAATATATAATCCTAAGTTGCAATTGTTTTATAAAGGTGAAAATAGGCCATTTGAGTCCACACCTTTAGGTATGAAGCAGCAGAACGGTGGAGCCCGCCTTGTTGGTTTAGGCACGTAACAGTCGCGACTTAGGAAATCACAAAAAGAAAACCAACGAAACTACATAGTTTTTGACCAGAAATAATCTGTGAATGCACACTTAAATACCAAAAATCATATAAACATTAGGTGAAACACAGAGATATTCGTAGGTCTAATCAGCAATAAAAAATAACTCTAAACCTTTGCCGAATCCATGAAATTAGACTGAAGCCAGCGTAGGGGGGACTGCTCTCGTCGGTTAAATAAGGTGTGAAACAGCAGCCTGGCGGGTCCCGCTTCAGCCCTATAGCTCCCCACGCAGGGTGCTGACAGGTGGTGGTGGGGGCGTAGGTCGGGTGTCGAGCGGCCTCGGGGCCGACGGGGTGGGGGAAGGGAGGAGGGGGGCGGTGAGGGGGGAGGGTGGACGGACGGAGGGGAGCGAATTAAGACTGAAGGCTAATACTCTTCTATGCCCTCCCTACGTCAGCACATATATCTAGAGGACACTGTCCAGGTTTTAGATCAAAAGGGTACGTCAGAATTTATATTTAGGAGCATTATGTACACACACACACACACACACACACACACACACACACATATATATATATATGCTCTGCTACGTCCTCTCAGCGTCAGCACACACGGTGAAGCCTCCAGGGGACAGCGTTTTCAGATGGTCATGCTTAGAACAAAAGAGCACGTCAGTATTTATATTTAACATTTTATATATATATATATATATATATATATATATAAATGATACATAAAATATAATCATGCATAAATGTATCATATTTATTTGTACTTTATTTGTAGTGTTTGGTTTGTATCCCACAGGCAAATGTTGAAGCTACCGATCTTGAATGTCTTTGATTTTCCCCCCAAGAAATATTGCATAGATCTATAACACGCGTATACCTGACATACTGAAAAATTTCTAAATCGCCAGTTAAATCGACCCGTTGAATACAGGTTCAAATCAATATTAATTGGGATCTTTAGACTGTTCAACATAACGTATGTCCGTTTTCTCTCTTGGTAAAACAAATACACTAAGAAATTATAATTTCTCAGATTGAATGAAATATCTAAAAAGAAATATAGATTGCTATCTAAAGGGTGATAATATTCTTTAACAGAATGCTATCCCACATACTTTAACGGTGGTATGAGCTCTATGCTAAGACTACAGCCTCTATTCCGGGAAGACAATGATTTTCTAATAATCTAGGGATACGTGTCTTATAGCTTTAAATATCTCCGAGATTTTTATGATGTATTATTTTGTTCTCTTGTTGGCATGTTTTCCCCTATAGTGAAATATTTCTTGTATGCCCGTTTACATTTCAGACGCATGCCAATAGTTATGATTATGTCGTGCAAAGATCCGATCAAATATAACATCATTAACATTATATCTCTAAGATTAAAAACAACAATACAAATATTCTGCACTCAACATATCTCGTTTTGAACCAACACAGATTAATTGTTTCGCTTTAATTTCTCTGTGAGCCTCAGGATGAAAGATAGATATGCATATATGGGAAGACGACTCAAATACAATCGCCAGCGGTGGGAAAACAATGGTAGAGATAATTTCATTTATCTACGGTCCAATAGGATTAAGACTGAGACTTTGTCGATCCACGCATTTCATTATCAGTCACGCGCATAGCAACGGCAACGAAGGCGAGCTTCGTCTCTTTTTTTAAAATTTAAATTGTTGACCTAATTCCCACGGACGGGCTGAATCTAAAATCTGACTCACTCCAAAAGAAAGACTCGCCTCGCATAAACCAGAATTACTTCTTTCAGCTGCCTTCCCGTCCGCCTCTTATTAGAATTCTATCCCTCGGTGGAAAGCAGATACGCGACGCATTGTCTTTTTTAAACATGCATTCCTTGCAAAAATTTCTAATTTAAAATCAGGCCAGCTCACTCCGGGTTTTATGTTGTATGTTTCAGGCAGTGGGAAAAGGGGGTTGCGTTGGTTAAAAAGCGGCGGTGGGTTGGGGTGATGAGATGTGCGCGCGTGGACGTAATTAAAACCCTGACGGCGGCGAATAAAAAGCGCTTTAATTTACTATCTTAATGAAGTCGACGATACCTAATCCAGCCGCCTAGATCCCAGCCAAGTAGGGACCCATCACGGTCATGATTTATTCCAGTTTTCTCATCTTAATGCCACACAAAAGCGGCCGCCCTGCCTACCTACTGCCATTATATGGCTTTAGCACTAACTCTATGGGATTAGATAACATTCACGTATTTCCACTAGGGTTTACTCACTAAACACACTCCAACCTCCTACCTCCTACCCCACCAATCCTACCAACTAACAATACAATATGGAACCACCTGGGTTTACATAGTAAGTTGTGTTATGTTTTATAGCATTTTCTATCGGCACAGGATAAAAAACCAGGATATGAATGGTTTAGCTCGGTCGACAGCCATGCTGATTCATTGTTTCACAGCGCGCATATAACGCCGCACGTGCAACGCTCGGCAGCCCCGCATTAAGCAATTAATTTTCAACTCCATCCCTCCCGGGGGGTTTTTGTTTTGAAATTTTATGTGGCAGGGCGGAGGCGGTAGGGGGATGGCTTGGAGACAGGGAAATGGGCCGACTGATAATATACAGTCTGAAAGGTTCTGATTTGCCGACGCTTAATTACTTACCTTGTTATCCTGGCTGCTGGCATCTCGAGTTTTGTTTGATCTTGGCCTATTGTTTTTAGTTCTACGCTCCCGGCATTTCTACTGGCATCCTCGAATTACTGCCTTATATTCGTGAGGTTGTTTTATTCTAAACAGGTTGTTGTTCAGTCATCACATTATAAACCAAGTCAATGGCGACAAGCATTGACAGAATGACATAGTGTTTTCCCATTCATGACATAGGCTCATGAATATTTCTACACGTGTACAATTAAGGTTTAGATTTATGTGCGCACATTTCCATACTTGAATAGGTTTTGTATTACGCCATATTGCTTTTTATGTGGATTTCATATCAGGATGATATGAAAACATGTTTGAAACCTATTATTATCTGTTTCAAAATGAGGGTCGGACATTATAATATGCATTTTATTCATAAAATTCCTTTATCTATCTTGCTGAACACTAAAAATGCTGAAAATAAAACGAATCTAAAAAATAATGAAGCAATATATTACATGAATACGACTCTTTAAGTGATTTGTGACTGACCACACCAGTACCACCTAATCATAGGTGCTGAAAATCCTAGGAGCTTGAAACTTTATCTATATGTAACATATCTTCCATTTCCAAAGAAAAATAAACTTTTCCACAATATTTTAACTTAAAATGGATGATAAAAGGTATACAGGGATTTTTTTTAGGTAAGGAATATACAGGAATTGCCATAGGCCCTATTATTCTGTTAATAAGGGTTGCAGATTTTCAATTACAATGGTGACCCCCCGTTTTTGTTTGCTGAAATGTATTGGCACACTTAATGTGAACTATCCCCCAGTGTTGAATAAAATAACTGCATATTTGCTTAGGTTTAAAAACATTTCTTCTCCTAAAGAAAATTATTTCCAAGTAGTATCCGAGGCTAGGTTCCTAATCAATACTTATTTCAATAATTAATTCAGTGATTCCAGTTGTGATTGATGTTCTATAACACCCTGCCGTACCCGACTAATGATCTAGGTCAGGCCTCCCCAGTGCTATCCATCTTTTAATTACCACCTATACGTCGGCCGGTGATTCAAGGCCCCCTCTCACACACTCACTCTCCGCCATCCATCTAACGATCAGTGCTGCTTGGTATAAGTCAAGGAACTTAAAACGTGCCAGACATGGAAAGTGAAATATCTGTTAAGGCAATTACAACCGTACATCTTAAAGTTGAAACCTATATGGGAAGGACAAATGAGAGGTTGTGCAGTGCATGTATAGGTATATGGAAATTCGGTGTGTAAACTGATTCTATCACGATACATTATTTATGTTTGGTTGGTTGGTTGGTTATTGGGGTTTTACACCATATTGACCTCTATGGTCATATCACGGTGAGAACAAGGTTCTGACAATTCTGTCTGTTTGATGATTGTATCTATGAACTGATTGTATCTATGAGAAGGTAGAGACCGTACCCCTACACTTTTACCGAGGCAGGTATTCTTTAATGTGCCTGGTCCCATAGACATTTATGTTTGGTCTAAATCGTCCGTTAGAAGCTATATTATTGGATGTTATTTGAATATATATATGACGGCCCATCCAAATATTACATTTACAGGTATAGCATGCATTTTATAATTTGTGCGCCTGTAATACCATCAAAATCGTACCGATATTGCAGCCCAAGTCATATAGCGTATGGGCCTGTTTATACTGAACAAAATTTTCCTCAAGACAGCCTAAGACAGGGAAAGATTTGAAAATCTTAGATAATCATTGATAAAATCGTTCAGTAGAAACACTAAATTGGTGTTAAGACATTTGTGAACGACTGCAAATGACAGCAAATGACTGCAGAAATGAAAAGATTTACAAACCACCTTAACCTCTGGGACGACTACAGCACACAATTTCCCTACTGCCGATATAGGCCTATAATCGGCGATACTGCCAATAAAATTTACCAATGTGTTGGTAAAAATGTTCTTGCCGATTTTGTGCCGGTAGCCGATTTTAACACTCAAAATTGGCAACTTTCAATTTCAAAATTGCATGCTGCTGATTTTGCGTCTTCCAAGTGCCTCACCATGACAACGTTGCATCGCCCTGCAAGTCGGCAGATCGCAGTTTCGGCATGTGGAATACAGGCTTTCATATACCTTGGGAGCAGAACTGGGCCTGGGAAGGTCCCACTTTGATGGTACCACCACACCTGTCCCTGCCCCTGAGCGGGCACCATAAACTGACTGAGGGGAGGTCACACCCCTCGTAACTCTCCCTGCACCCGTCTGTCTATATCACACAGGACTGTCTGTACATCACCCCCTGGGAACTTACCTAACTAGCAATAAGTTCATGTAACAGAGTTTTCACACCTGTGCTGAGCAGACCACACTGTAGCTTTGCCTTTCTTGGTGCCTATCTCTTTACATAATGACTTATATAACAGTAAATGATATCCTTTTCAAAAAAGTAATGGTCAGGTAAAGATCAAGAATCCACATTTACTGGCTTATAATGCTCCTTCTGGGGTGAAACTCTATTGAATTTTAGATGGAAATACCTAGATTTTAGAACTGTTTACAAATCTTAAGTCGGTCGAGTAGAACAGTCAGAATTGAACAGAGGGACCCGGTGCAACAGGACTGATTACACGCACGGACCTCGCGCCGCGGCCGTCGTGTATATGATAAATTCTGATATACGCGGACCTTTAAAAATTGATATAAAAAGACCTAATTTGAAAAAAAAGAAAGAGAGAAAATTAAAGGGGGTTCGGGGGCATAGCCCCCAATATGAAAACATTTCCTAAATCATTTGATAGTGCAATATAAGATTATTTGATATAGAGTCCGCGTAAACAGGGATAATTGTGTACGCGAAATGTCTGAGTCCGCGCGTACAGTGTAGTTAACAAACACGTACTAAGGGTCCGTGGGTACAAGGATGATTATCTACACGGGAATGTCCGCGTGTATAAACTGAGCCGGTGCAACATGGACGCCCCTGGTGTAACACATTGATATGTTTCATCGTAGCATTATGCAACAGTCTAACGAGAATGGTTGTTACAACAACCAGATGAAAAAATCTCTGAAGCATAATGTGACAGTTGTTGGTCGGTTAATGGTTGCTGTACACCCTATTTAACTGTCAGGGTCATATGCAGGGTGGTGATGTTGATCAACTCCATGAGAACGTATAGATCTGGGGAGCAAGAAACCACTCAAAACCTTGAAAGTCATCCTGCCATATCTTAACTGTGTTTCTTTTCTGGTTTTCTAACATTTTTACAAAACTACAAACATCACTGAAAACATTAAATGTAAAAGTGATGTATTTTCTGTTCATATATACAACCTGACTCTAAACACAATAATTAGAATCAAACCTAAACTCAAATATCACACAAGTCCAAACCAAAAACAGAAGAAAATGAGCTGTTTCTTGCTGCCCAGATCTTATAGAACCCCTCTCCTACACCTTTAGCACGGCAAGCTTTCCTTTCCTTCCAACATTACATAGGCATAGAATGAGAACGACAGCCTGTAATATAACAGTATGTCCACCACAGCTTGGGGTAAGGAGGTCCAGCTGCCAGTACCAGAATTTGATAGTTGGCTGTTGTTCAGAAAAGGGACTGAGATCAAGGCTTTTCCAACAACTTGACCAGTTAGCCAATCAGATTCTATCTCACAGCTTGGCTGTGGTGTCTTGCTTCCAAGACTAGTGAGATAAGCATCCATAAAGCTTCCCTTACATCAATAGTGCAAGAAACGTGGCTAAGTCCAAGTTTAGCCATAGCATTTGTTTAGCATTAGATAGACTAATTGCTGATATACAGAAAGCAATCATAAAGGTGAAGTTTTAAAACATAGTAAAACAAATTTGTAAAATCTATTTCATCGTTGTCATTCATATCTATTACCACATTTCTAATTATTATTATTGTCATTTACCTTGATCATTGTTATATTATTGCTATGATATTAATCTGAAAGATCATGTGTAGACGTGAAGATGCTTAATAAACAATCAAAAAAGAAAGAAAGAAAACAATGGAATAACCCCTGTTTGATAATGCTGGATATAGGAGATTGTGCTATATGAGTACTATTATGAGTTTTACGAGGTACATGGGCTATATGAGCTATATGAGTACTCCCATACATTCTAAAGAGGACTGCATTTATTGAATAAAATCATGTATCCAACCTTGGTGGCTACTGCAACGTGCAAACCTGGAGTGTCAACAGAAAGTGTCTGTAATAAATGTTGTTATCTAAACTCCATCCATTAAACATTCACGTCAGTACAGGTGTTATTGTGAAGGCTTGTGAAGTGATATCATGACAATATTACAATAAAATCAAAACCTTTAAAATGCCTCTTTTTCAAAGAGTCATACATGAAATCAGTGTACTTGAGATGATCACATATATATAGAGGTAATGTTTGAATTAAAAAAAGACAATTTGTACCGTGTCTTTTTGTTATCTTCAATACCTCCCAGTTTTTATGGTGGAAATTCCAGGCTCATCCAACTCTCTATGACATCTTCCTTTGCCCCATGCAGCCTCCCCCAAGCTAAGAGATTACTACATTCATTCTCTCAGCCCATCTCATACCTCAGGCTCTCTAACCAGGTACCTTTGATAAATAGGCTGCAATGGGAATAATGACTGTGATAATGATATAACCATTAAAGTATTATACTTCCTATGTAATGGATACTGGGGATGATTGTCTGGGTCTTTAGCTTAGATCTAAGGGCCTATTAAGGATGGTTGAAGGCTGAATGTAAGGACCATGATTACTTCTAGCCTTCTTATAAACTTTAATCTTATCATGCTCTAGGTCCCTGCAGCCATAATTTAAAGTATGGTTCAAGGATTCTTTAATACTTAGTATTGTAATCCTAAAAGTCCTATTTAGATATATTTAATTTTTTAATTTTCTCCCTTCAATTAAATGATACCTGATTTTCTTCCACGTATATATATATATATATATATATATATATATATATATTCACCAGATTAGTCATCATGATGGTTAGTTTATTGGGGGTGTTTCTCTGTATGTAGATGACATCGACATTATCATATTGATGTGAATAGTTCCTGACCCAACTATACAAATTGACACCAGAGATTATGTTGTATACTGTTGATTTAAACTGTGTGTAAAATGAGTAATTCTTAATAGTGTCAGAGTTTGCCAATAGAAATGATTCAGTGTTTGTTCCCCCACAAGTCCTTTAGATACATACTGTGTATCCCTCAATGGCAAAAATGTATTGATATACAGGGATGGATGCAGGATTTTGTAAAGGGGGGGGGGAGTTCGGTATAAAGGTTAAGTACTAAAACGATATGTATTCGCGCGTCCGCTTGCAACATTTTCCCCTCTTTTTGTAGTTTTGGGGTGCAGCAAAAATGAGGGGGGAGCGGTCAGGACCCCCAGAACCCCTCCCCCCTGGATCCGCTCCTGATATATCTGTAACATTGCACAGGAGTATCGTTCATAGTATCATATTGCAGTTTACAGTTAACCGAGATTAACAGGTTAAGTTCCACATCTACATTTTGCCTCAGACATGTAAACCTATTACATTACTTTGAACATCAGAGAGGTACTTTAGGTTCCTCTCAATATGTCAAGTATTTCTCTTTTCCATTTACATAAGGACTTAAACATCGAACTCAAGACAAATTAATGTTCATCTTTTGATTCTAGAACTTAATGAAAACATACTGTTCAATTGTTATTATGATATATGTAACTCTGTAAGTATATCCTGTATTTGGGACCTTGATCCCTGTTACAGGGCTTGACACCCTGATCAATTGCACAAGACCAGTGCCTCCCGTATTAGGTGACCTAACCCGGGTGGCTGGGCTTGGCAAGTCTAGTGCCTCCCATATTTTGGGTTCTGGTCCTTATGGCCAGGCAAGAAGTCAGATTATGTGTGCAAGTCTAGTAACTCCTATATTTGTAATATAATGTGTGTTAATGTGTGCAAGTTTAAGGGCTGTATCCCTCCACTCTATTCTCTACTTGCAACATCATATTCCTATCGTCAATAGAGATTGTTTATAGTCATGTTATATCATTAGAAAGGGATTTTAATTCCCCTTCAAATGATGTTAAGGATTCATGGTCCATTGTTACATTTTTGGAAAGAAGTCAGATATCCTGAATTGCCAAAAGTCAGAAGCTTCAAGTGATATACATGATTTGGCAGCCCAATCATGTGTACAAGTCTAGAAAAGGCTGGTTTACGCTGGTTGATGCTGCTCATGATTTCAAGAATCGGCATTTAAAATTTTGGTCAATCATAGATATGTTATATATCATTAAAATTGGGTTTAAATTCTAATTCAAATGATCTGTAGGATGCTTGGTCCTTTGTCATATTACCATTGAAAAATAAGTAATTACCAAAATTTCGACAGTCAAAATCGGCTGGTGGAAACCAGGCCTAACTCCTATATTTGGTGATCTGACTTGGGTGGTCAGGCTTGGCTGCCTGATCATGTGTGCAATTTTTAACTCTCATATTCTGGAATCTGATCTGGATTGCAAGGCTTGGCTGCCCAAGCATGTGTGCAAGTCTAGTTCCTCCCGTATTCGGTGATCTGACCCGGGCGGCCGGCCTTGACAGCCCGATCATGTGTCTTCATCGATGTCTGTACAGCTTCAACAGGTCCCCCAATCCCCTCCTGGGGCTCCCTACCAACAAGCCCACGACAAGCACACACTTCATTTCATTGAGTCAAAGCTACATTACAAATTAAATTGTGCGCTTACAGTAGCTGTAGAGGTGAAATGAAATATGAATATACAAGTGAAATATGATTGTATGATGTATCCTACAGTCATGGTACAGTCAATCATTATTCTTATTTTTGAACATATTTCTACCTAAGCTAATTAACTACAGGGATAGTTTCCCTTGTTACTAGCTTGTTGTCTCCTTTATTAGATTAACATACCAACTTATATACTGTTAGGGATAGTTCCCTTTCAGCAATATAAGTAAGTAAGATTTCAATAAAAAAATAGGATTCCAACTCGCAGATCAGTGACTGATCAGTTAAGCCGGGTTTCCACTGAACGAGTGTGCAGGAGAACAGGTGACGACTACAAACGACTATAAAAACTTGTGAGCCTCAGCAAATTGTCGGATGTAAAAAATCTTTTGTAATGAATTATTTCTTGTTTCCACTGAATGACTGAAATAAAGTTATCTGGACGACACAGGGAGGTCTTGGACGACAATTTCTGTGTAAATCAAGACCCAGCAATGACATATCAATAGAAATAATTGCCTTTAATTGGTCTTGGAGAAAATCGTTAGGTTTTGTCTTGAGGAAAATCTAACACGTTTAATATTTTGTCTTTGGTAAATCTTTTGCTTTTGTCTTAAGCAAATGTCGTTTGAAGTCTTCAGTAAATGTCTTGACCAACGATTTTGTGTTTCCACTGAACGATTTTACTAAAGACCACAAAAGATTAGAGAATCTTTCACAGTCGTTCATGGTCTTGAGCATAATGTCGTTCGATGGAAACAGGCCTTTAGCATTCTAAAAATGAGTATCAATTTCTTTTCTTGACACCTACATTTCTTATAATTTTTGAAATACATAGAGCTTACTTAAAGGGTCTAAAAATGCTTAGTGGGGAATCAGTGTACAGTTCATTATCAATGATTATGATATTTTGCCAATAGCGCAGGTAATCTATCCAATTTATCTATATCCTTAACCATGTTTAAGGAATGAGGGCATCCACGTAATCGAATTAGATGACAAGTGAGTTTTATCTGATTGAGCAGTTAATGACCAGTTACTATTGCTTGAAAAGGGAATATTACGTTGGTGTCAATAACTGCCTACATTTGGTCATTTTTGGCTTGAATATAGACATTGTGCAGATGTGCAGACGAAGTAATGTAATCACTTTTTTGGTGATCACCATGTGATCAACATAAATATGTGGTGATTCAGCTTGTCCTAAATGTATCATTTCTGGATAATAGAAATGTGTATTATGATTTTAAAGACGGCCCCATATGAAATAAACTAAAATGTATGTTCTTCATTCGCATCAAATGTTAAAAGCAATTGTTGTCAATTTATCACCGCTATGATGCCCAACCTATTTTTGGGTGATGTGGCATCATCTTCACAACGACTATATTAAACATAAACTTATTTCTTTTTTTTTAATTAAGGTAATTTGTACAGCATTGAAAAACCTCAGTGTAAAATGTAGTATACACTGGTCTACCGGCTTGATGCTGTGCCTAGTTGTACGGAACTGTGCATGTAGGTCTTAGAGGTATTATAAACATTGTCATTCAGTACAGTGGAATCAGAATACATAAAGTATGTAACACTATTACAGCTTGGAAAAGTTAAGATAGTAAATAGAGAATTGCAATCTTACATATTTTAACAGCTTGGTGTCAAACATAAATCTTGTTGACAGCATTGGAAATGAAAAAGGGGACAAATTATTTAATTTAATGTAAATGAATGTGGATGAATTCTAGAGAATGGATTAATAAATAAAATATATGGAATGAGGATGAGTGGATGCAAGAAAGTGGCATATTTTTAAGTATTTATTTATGAGAAACAGGTTGTTTTGATCCTCAGCTTCCAGAGCCCCATACTCACCAGCCGTGGAGGAGGAGCCTCCAGGGAGCCCTCCCTATGCCTAATCCCACCCCCGTGTGGTGGAGATTAGTATTAGCGGGGATTAGTGGGGACCTCCCTCATCAGGGTATACCTCCCCCCTCCCCCTCCCCCTAACACCCCTGGGGACGGCCGTCTACACTCTCTGAATACTGGTTAGAGCTGGGGGAACGTAGGGTAGAGGGGGAGGCAGTAGAGTGAAGGGAGAGGAGGTTTCAACAGATTGTGCCGTGATTCCCTGTAGATCTAGATATATACTGCAGACATATGGATTAAGGGTAGATGTAGGATTTCCTAAATGGGAGGGGGCAGGGGGAAAATTACCAAATAAACTCCCGACAGATCTAGAGATGAAGCATTGGTTGGAGGAAGAGGCAGCAGCGTCGGGGGGAGAGATTTCGATAGATTGTGCTATGACTCTCTATATAAAACTAAACATATATAGACCTTGTGCAGATGACGTCACATATGCCCAAAATAGGTTGGGCGCCATATTCGTGATCAATTTTCATTTGTTATAATTAGCAGTCAATGAGCGTTTAAATCACCTATTTATGTTACATTCATCTTATACAAACATAAGAAATGATAAAATGTGATGATAAGTATCTATAATCTATTGATTTCAGACTTTAACATTATGCATGTGATTATGATCTCCACGTGGTGATCACCAAAACGTGATCAAGTGACCACGTCTGCACAAGGTCTATAGAGCTTGGGTAGACTTTTTGGTGACCATCCTGTGCTCATTGCTCCCACGTGACAATTAAAAATGTATAGAATTTATTAATTCCAAAGTATGAAAATGGATAGTTATGCCTTAATAGAATAAATCTTGCATAAATTCTATTGTAGATGCATTTTAGTTTTACACGGAAAAGTAATAATTTCTAATTCATCACCACTCTGGCGTCGACTCCCGTTTTAGGTTGTGTGGCATCATCTGCATAACATCTATGTACTGTAGATCAGAGGAAGAGACACAGTTTTAGAAAGGGAGTCAGCCTTCAGGCTGAGTACTGAAACTGTGCGCATATATACACATTTACACAGGTTGGTAGTTCAATAGTCCTCCGGAGAGGAAGTGCGTGGGGAGGGGGGAGCCCCAAAATCAGCCCCTACAGAGTGTATGTTCCACAAAATATTGCTTCATTCGGCGAACTAAATAGGTGGTGATCTATGTGACAATTAATTTTGTGATTCCAAGGATTTCGGTTCACCATTTCAACTAGCCCTTTTTAAGGGAGAAGCTTTAAAACACCTAAGATACTCCACTGTTTTCTGAAACTACAGCGTTTTCTGTAGTTATGTTACCTACTGCAAAGTGGAATATAGCCTTAAATCATCAGCATCGTCCACAAGTACTCCCGTTGTATTTACCATCACTTCATACCTAGTATAATATAATTATGATGGAGGTAAAAGACAAAGAAAAACACTAGTTTACACAAATATTATGAGCCTTCTGAAATACATTAAACCATGAGTGTTCCGTGTAGGCAAGCATAAGGCTATTGCATGTTGAACATTTCTTATATCATCAAAACGAGTAATATTAACAGAAGAAAATGGTGTTTTTCATCTCATTTCAACTTTCTGAACATCGTCTGATGTTGCAGCACTGAACCACCTGTGTAACTGTATAGGGCAGGGGGAGGTTGAACTTTGAGTTAATGAAGGCTTAGAAAGAACCCAACCGGGAGACTTCATGCCATTTCCACGTTCTCAGGAGGGGGTCTTCAGTTCCAAAAGGTCATGAGAAACTGACTCTACACGTTTTGGATATATCATTTTATCTTAACAGTCATCATAAAACCGGCACCTTGATGTTTTTCATTTTCTGATATTTAAGATTTTACATTTTCCACTTTTATCCTAAGGCGTTATCCTAAATAGTATTCGGCAGATTGAAACACCAGTGAAATGTTAGGGGTCAATGACTGGTATGAGTTACTCTTAAAATCCCCAATGCACTTAGAATAGATGTGTCTATATTTAAGATAACATAGTACAATTGACATAATCGCAAAAATAAAACATTAAATCAAAACATTGCATTAGGATTTAGCCAAAGATTTAGATTGCCCAAATGTGTGTCCTTTAATTTCTGTCCTAGTAAGTGCATTTTAAGCCCTGTTTCCACCAAACGACATTATGCTAACGACCATGAACGACTCTAAATGATTTACAAATCTTTTGTGGTCGTTAATATAATCGTTCAGTGGAAACACAAAATCGGTAGTAAAGACATTTGTGAACGACTGCAAACCATTTTTGTGAACGACATTTGTGAAAGATTCACCAACGATCAAATATCTAACCTGCTAAATATTTCTGGGCGATAGATGTCAATGATTTTTTCCAAGAGCAATTAAAAGCAATTAAATCTATTGTTCCCTGGATTTTCTAACCTCTGTTATTTGAAACAGTCGTCCAGATTGTCCATGAATCGTTCAGATATCAGTCTTTTAGTCGTTCAGTGGAAACAAGAAATTGTTTCTTTCTGAAAGACAAAAATATGCAAAGATTGATGGTCGTTCATGGTCGTTCATGGTCGTAAGGAACTCTCTGTGAAAGACGTTCAGTGGGAACCCGGGTTTACAAGCCTATTATCCACTAGACGATTCTCACAGTTGACAATCTTTTAATCTATCAGTTTTCCCCTAATAGTATGACAAAATATATTGCATGTGGCAAATGAGATAAGAAATTGAACACCCTTTCATAAGAAGTTATATATATAATATATGGACATTCACTGTCTTATCTGGAAGATCAGATACATCTGAAGATATTCATTAAACATAATTATACAGTTAACCCACATTACCATTGTCGATTCATGAAACTAGTAGTGGAAATGGTTTTGTGGCAGTATCGAAACAGTCAAGAAGTTTTTGAAAGGACTACATTGTACTTATCAAGATCTATCTAGAATTAATTACATATTATAATTATCTGTACGTTATTACATGTCTATATCTCAGTTCAGCTTCTTCTAAATGCAATATTGATATACAATTGTATCACGTCTATAATCGACATGACTAATATTCCAATAACAAGTATCTATAACTTGATGCAAAACACCCCAAGACCAGGGGAGGTCCTGATAAATATTTGGTCGTTTGTAAATCTTTTCATTCCTGCAGTTGTTTGCTGTCATTTGCAGTCATTCACAAATCTTAGGCACCAATAGACCTGTCCACTTTCGGATGTATTGCTGGAATGATACAAAGTTTTTGCAAAGTCAGGCACTGACACAAATATGAGTGAATGAGTTAGTACTTGTGCAAAGCTGAAGGGTTTTAACGCTGTTCCCTATGGGAAAATGCCATTTTTGCTTTCCAGTCCTACAGCTACATATTCAACATCGTATTGAAAGTAATAGCTTATACAGTTTAGTTTTGGGTAATAGTATTAGGAAAATTACTGTGAATCAAGTATAATGAACATTTTTCAAAAAATGTTGATATGATAGAAATAAGGGTTGGGCTAGCTGGCAAAGTGGACAGGTCTATTTGGTGTTTCCTCCGAATGATCTTATCAAAGATTATCTAAGATTTCCAAATCTTTCCCTTTCACAGGCTGTCTCGATAAAAATGCCATTTAGTGGATACCGGCTTTTATGGGCGAGTGCACCTAGAGGAGGGAAAGTATTTTAACCCGGGCCCTGGTCTGGGACTCCACAGCTGGCCCGGTAGACCCATAAACAGCCATAAAACAACTCTAATAACCAGCCTGCCTGAATTAATTGACTACTGAGAACGGCCAGCAGCGGAGAATAAGACCTAGCTTGTACTTCCTCCAAAACTGCCTCTACGAACCATCCCCCCCCCCCCCCCGCCTTGAATACTCCAAAGGAATATTTCTCAATAGCATTCCCCTGTAATATCAGATTTAAATTTCATAAATGTTTTAATATTCCTCAAAATTACAAATTCGCATGGCATGGCTTCCTTAAATTTCATAGTATTTTCGATTAACATACAAGTTAACTTTTAATAATTAGAAATACTATTCAGTTTTTGGTGCTTTAATTGCTTCCAGTTTCTTCATTTGATTATTCGAGCACTAACCCTCAAAAACCTGTAATGGAAAATCGTTATTTTTATGTTACATAAGCATCCTGACTCCACATCTTCTTGGATTCAGCTGGTTCTTTCCTAAAGGCATGTGAAACTTGTAATTAAAGGTATCTGTGTCAATGACCTTTTGAGTAGAACTCGAAAGACCAACGAGTGGTCTTATTCATCCGGAAAGGACCCGGCCCCGGTATGCGTGGCATGCGACTTGCGGTAGTCATGCCTTAATGGCCAAGTCAGCTGCAGCCATGTTTTTTTTTCCTGTGTGGCTTCTTCCAATGGCAATTTTATGGATTTTAGAGTAATATTTTGACATACAAGCATTTTCCCACAATTCAAAACACTTATAATTATAAACATCCGTCATAATAATCATTTATATATATATATATATATAATATATATATATATATATATATATATTTATCAAAAGAGTGGCTCTCATACAATTCATGGATGAAATCATACATGTACTTTCTCCCAACGTGCAATTCTGTGGTTTTCATAGTTATTAAGTATGGTTTTGATATTGAAATATTTTGCCAGAGATCAAAACATCTATTTAAGCAACCCTTTTTGATTATTTATCAATATTTGATCGAAAATTATACAAGTTTGTATCATGTGCCTTCCATTCATTTTTCGGTCATAATCATACAAGTACCTTTTTCCAATAATTATATAGATAAGTGGATTTCAGAATTACTAAGTATGTCAATATCAACCTACCACGGATAGCTGATTTACAGGTTAATTTGGATTGTTTTGTTGACAAAAACAAAGGGAAACCAATAGAAAATATACAAATATATGCCAGAAATCTTTCTGTAATAAATGATTTTTCAAGCCATTCAGTAAAATAGTAAACATATATGATATGAAATGGAATAATCATGGATACTATCTTTCCATCATGGTAAACCACAATTATTTCATGATTAATCTAAATTTCTAAGTTAAGCCTTGTGACTTGTCGACACATATCCCAGCATACATCCTGATTTAGGCTAACCTGCAGGTAAAATTCAAGAAATTGGCTATCCATGGTTGCGAGACCACTCCGAGGGGACCTGCCCATAACAGGTCAGCTCTGAGTTCACCCATCCCTGCGGTTTGTCAAAGGTCGTTCATGTGCCGGACTGAGGCATCATGACCACATAGATCATGTCAGCTGGAATGTCAAGGGGACAGGAAATGATTCATAAGCATGGGTCAGGAAAGTGCAACTGAGGCATGATTTGCCTTTTATGTTAAAGGTGGTGATCCAAATAAACTGAGCATTATTGAGTATTATGCAAGCAACTACTTCTGTTCAACTCATAAGGTATTGAGAAAAGTGAACACAGACCAGGGGGTTCCAGGGGGTCTTGACCCCTCTCCCCTTTTGGTGGGGACTTGAACTTGACAAAGAACAAACGAGAACATAACCCATGTGCATACTAACGCTTAGCACTATATGCACTTAGCTTATATGCAGACCCCCTCCCCCTTCCAAAATCCTGTATTTGCCCCTGCAATGTAAGCTCCTTTTATTATTGTGGCATTCTTCTGCCTTCTGTGTTACTTATGAGATGGAGTTTTTGAGAAGGATGGGGCAGCGACGCTTGTGGTCGGTACTTGGAACTGTAAGACAATAGAGGAATAAGGAAAGAGTGACACATCCAACCCAACCCTCCTGTTGGTGCAATATTGGTACTGAAAATTGGACAAGAAGGAACAAGGGCTGAGCCCTCTTTCTGCCCTCATGGTATCTCATGCTTTTGGGGTCATGTTTTACTGTCAATAAAAGAGATACTTTGTTATTTCATGCATCTTCAATCTCTTTAGGTCCCATATCATCTTTGATTTGATAACAATTGTCACTTAGAATATCGTAAGGTATTTGTTTGGTATCACAATATTTACATCATATATCAAAGTACGGACAGTACATATTTGCTTTGTATTTTATTGTATATTTTCTAATATTACACATCATATTTCTTAATTAAGAGGTTCCTCTCGCCAGTGAACATACAAGGGCTGACCGTGGTAACCCAAGGCTAATAAAACAATACTTATCAAGCCATGATAACTGGGTGCCAACATTGAATCTTTATGAGTAAAGGTAGGTAAGTAAAGTTCTATTGTTTTCTGCCCTGCTATATACTGTATGATACCAGAAATGAGGGACAGTGACTAGTGATGCCCCATACAATAATGGGCTGATATTGAACCAAGTTTTGAAAATAAGGGATATATATATATATATATATATATAGTTACACAACCGCAGAAAAAAAGTCAAGGGGAAAGGTGGGGTAAGAGTGGGATAGGAATTTGTGGCTGGGGGTTTGGGAACAGAATTGCCCGGTATTTTGATGTGTTGTGGATCATTGAGCTTTGATTAATGACAGAGGACATCAGTAAATCACCCCACTATGGGCTGACCATTCTGAAGTTTTCCGGACCTGAGCTTAGCCAACCCTACTTTTGGTAACATCCGTTAATTATGGTGAAACAACTTAAGTCCCTGAAAGACGAATGGCATCATAAATCGCTGACCATCACAAAGCAGATCTCCTAAGCGTCATTGCCCCTTAATCCGAACAGCAGTGGGAATTTATGGCCAGGAGGGCTTTTAGATTAATGACTGTATTCTACTATCCTATTTCATTTGCGATTCAAAGCTTGTCACTGGAAATAACGGGTTGTCATGGAAGTAATATATATTATTAGAAAGTTGTTTCAATTCCATTTCAAATGGTGTGTCATTTGTGGGGTTCGTGCAATACTCCTGGTGGAAATTGAGAATTAACCAAGTTCTAGGTAGTGGAAATCGCCTGGTGGAAAACAGGCTTATGAGTGAGTGAGTGATGGATGTTTTACGCCGTATCGACAGCCAAGGTCATTTTCATGGTGGAAACAAGTTAGGATGAATTCTGACTTTTCAGACACGTGTCTTGACTTGGTCAGTCTTTGGTGGTCATATCTATGAGATAAGGGTGACAGAGTGAGCAAACAGCAGGAAATCAAAACCTAGAAATCATTAATTTTTTGCTGTACCTCATCCCTTAGTGAACCATAGCACCGACCAGGAATCAAACCCAATGAACCACTTGGTCAGCACTGGTTCGCTCCTATCTTCGCCTTTTACGATCAGCAGGGGCTACTGGGAACATAGACTTTATGCAAGGCTCACTTCACTGTCTGGCCTTTGCGTGCGTCCTTCTGCCGCCGCCGTCTCTAACCCCCAAGGGTCTGCCAATCATCTGTAAGACACGCCCCCTTTGGCCTAATGAGAAGGGGTCGGGTTCAGGCCGTAGGGGGAGGGGTGGGGTCACAGGGGGACGGGACCCCTCCCCTGGCCTGAGGTCTCATTATGGGGTGACCCCTTTGGGACGGAGCAGTGGGGATAGGGTTGGAGGGGGTAGGAGTGGGGTGAGTGAGGGTAGGGGTGGGGTCAGGGTTGGGTTAGGGTGGGATAAGGATGGGGTTAGGATCTGGTAAGGGCTGAGTAGGTTTGGTGTAATGGTGAGGGTTAGGGTTAGGTTAGGTTAGCTGTGGGGATAGGGTTGGAGGGGGGTGAGGGGTGGGGTCATGGTGGGTAGGAGTGAGGTGACGGGTGGGTTAGGGTTGGATAAGAATGGGGTTAGGATTTGGTAAGGGCTGGGTAGGTGTGGTGTAGTGGCGAGGGTTAGGATAAGGATGGAGTTAGAAGGGTTAGGTTTGGGTTAAGGTAGGGTCAAGCCCCAGCTCCACTGCCAGACGATCGAGCTGAGTTGAGCTGGGTTGGGCTCAGTCTCACAGTGAAGCCGGTTATACGATGAGTCCTATCTCTTTGCTATGACTAAACCGTCCGGTCTTAAGCCGGGTTTCCACCTACCGGAATTCTCCTCAAAACAGCCTAAGATTGGGAAAGATTTGTAAATCTTTGATATCCATTCTTGAAATCGTTAAGTGGAAATACTATTACCATCTCTTGTGGAATTTTACTTGAGTTTGAGCTAACATCAACAGCTCATACTTGACCACCGACCTTAACTAGACACATGTAACATAATTTCTAAACTTATATGAGTTTTGAAAATTTAGGTGTTGGGTCTCTTTACGATGTCATAATTGTAATGTGCCATCTTAGTAATTATATATAAGTAACAAACTGACTAAAAAGGTATGGTTGCAGAACGTTTCTGTTACGTTGTAAGCTGGCTTGGTAGCTACGCCTAATGAGAGGTCATATGATATAGGTAAACTAGTAAATAAAAGCCTCCTAACTGATTAGAGGAATAAATGGGGAAGTTTAGACATCACTTTCCAATACGTTTTATCAAAGGAGGATGCTCTGATCTATGGATAACTAGTAATAGGTAACTACATTTTCTTTTATTGAAACTGCAGGACCAGAGGGGTAGAGAGCTCCAGGCTTCGTTCTCAAAGACAGAGCTGAGTAAAACGGCCAACCACATAAAACGATTGCTGCTGGTCCTCCTTACTAAATAAGTACCTGGACCTGACTGGAAAGAGACGACACATGGTCCTTTTTGGTCCTTTTTTTGTCATCATGCTCTTTGACTGGGGGGGGGGGGGGAATCTCGGCCATATTTCTGCTGGAACATATTTTTTAAGAAATACTAATACAATTTCTAATAACCATGTATTAGGAACAGCTGAGGATCTGTGCTAACAAGAGCTCAAATGAAGCTTGAATCAGCCAATAAAACCTTTCAAATCAAAATTATACAGGATTTGGAAGCGGCAAAAATAATCTTCTTCAAATATTTGTGTGAGTACAGGAGCCTTGAGAGGTACTCATTAGCCCTAAGGTCGACCAGCTGGGTGGGGGTGGGGGGAGGGGTCGGCCCCATCATACCACATGAGCCCAATTACCGGGGGGAGGAGTGGATGAGGGGGGTGGCGATAAAGGGGGACATTGGGGGTAAGATAATAAGGGGACGCTGCCTGTAGGTGGGGAGGACTACGTCCGGTCATGCTTGATTGGCTCGGTGTAAAGAAAAGATCAGCGGGGCGTGGCGGGGTATGGTATGGTAGGGAGAAGGGTGGAGGGAGGAGGGTGGATCTAGAATTTCTTTTATTTGAGAGTTGAAGGGAGGAGGGGGGGCTGGTCAGTATATAGGGCTAGTACTAAAACGTCGCACATCCAGGTGTGCCAATTACATCCAGGTGTGCAGTTTCCGTTTTTTAAGTTAAAATGTCCACCCATAAAGGGATGGTTGGTGGGTGTGGAACCCTCGTTCAGCCCCCAACCCTGCATTGATTGCGCCCCTGTAGCATTGGGGTAACATTAATTTGTATTGAATTAAGCCACTGTCATTTTACAATGTTCTTCCAAGTATGTATTCAGATAAATGGTATAATTATAAGGATTGTAATGCAGGGAAACTAAGTTCATGTCTTGTTGTACCCCCCGCCCCCCCCCCCCTTCCCGTAGGATAAGACTGGTATGAAGACAATTTATCTAACCAATTAACTTGCTTGAAAGTCACGCAATTCACGTAAGACCCCAAGTTAATGGTAAATCCTGCAAGTCTTGTCCTTTCTCTTTTATCCCAATACTGATAAAAAAAAAATTCTCCGTGAAAGCTATTCACAATCTAGGACCAAAAGTATCCATACGGATTTCAAATATTGAGAAGACAGAGGAAAACACCCCTATTAGATGTCCAATAAGAGCTCTCCTTTGAGCAATGACTGTATCCATATTTGCAGGTATCGTGCAAGGAACCACCAGTGCGTTTCATCTCTATTTAAGCCATATCCTCACTGAACCCAACCCATCTTAACTCAACTCTACTGTCGGGCAGTGGAGCCGGGATTAGGACTGCAGTCATAGTCTTTTGCTACCACTGATTCGTCGGGTGGTATTTGTTGAGCTGTTGAAGATATGTACGATTGTCGGGTCTTAAGGGTGTGTGGAGTAGTTTTGTATACATTTTATCATACCCTATATATTAGGGACAATCTAGCTGTAGCCTGTGGCCTGGTAGAGTTTCTTGCTAAGATAAGATCTACGACGATCGAGTGGAGTTGAGTGGGGCAGTGGAGCCGGGGCTTAAAGCTCTCCGTGATTACAGTGAAAGGCAACATGTCATTTGTGCCCAGAGTGAGCAGAAAGACCAGACGGGATTCTACTCGGTCTGAAAGTCTCTACAAGTGCTCACGTGACTTTATCCCGACAACTGTCGTCGAGCTCTATGGGGTACCGAGCGGACGTCACTGTATTCCATGAGAAACAAGTTGATTTAACGGGAGATACAAACTCTGACAATTCAGGCAGACACACTTCCTAGTTTTCCTGTATTCTATGCACCTGCAGGCTAATTTTGGCATATTTTTTTGACAAAAACACTGGAAAACCAATCGAAATAATGCATCTTATGGCAATATAAAGATATCTAATGAAAATATTTCCAAATCAACTTCAGAAAAAAGAAGAACATACACTTACAAAATGAAAATGTATCAGTATCTACTTCTACATTTTAATAATCTAAGACAGAAGATAATTTCATAAACGATTAATTACAGTATGCTAAAGGCAAGTAAGGGACCATAGACTTGTCAACATATTACCCACAATGCACCTTGATTTAGCCTGCAGGTACAGAAAAATACAACAAACCAGAGAACCGCGTCCGGGAGAATTGAACTGTGAAAAGTGAAGGAAAAACATGTGGATAATTCCATGTTTGCTAGACATATTCCATTGTTTGTTAAAAAGCAGGGGGGAATTCAAGGGGCTCAATGGTGCCCTGACCCCCTTTTAGTTGACGCCCAATCTAGGCAAAAGGAAAATGGTGCACATGTGCGCTTAAATGCCTGCAATTTTAGTATTAAGTATGTACTGATCCCCTCTCCTTTCAAAAATCCTGGATCTGCTCCTGAAAGAGCACCAAATCGCGGTATACCTAATTCTCTCTACCACAGATAGCCAACACCCTTCATTTTACCCAGCAAGTTTACCTAGATCAAGGTGCATGCTGGGAAATACTGTTATGACGACTAATCACAAGGCTAAAGCATGTAAAGAGTCAGTAATGGTAGCATCATCTGTAGTTGAACACTACGGCAAACTACTATTGCATAATTGTTCCATCTGTCTATATTTGTATTATGGTTGTTATTCATTAAGTTGGTTTAAAGATTTATTCCACAAAAACAAATATACACCAAATATTTGTATAAACTGTACACTTTTTCCTATGTTTTTGTCGACAAAACCAGTCCAAAACAACCTGCAGGTGCTTAAAATACAGTTACTCAGCTATCTGTGGTAGGGTGAATTATAATGAAGAAGCTTTAGTACGGAGACCTTGACTCTGTCCCGTCGGTCAGCGGGCGCGCGGGGGGAGGGGAAGCGGGGTTGGTTGAAGAGACAGGTGGGCGTTTTCGTGTTTTTAGAGCTCTCCGTCTCGTGTTTTTAAATCTCGGCGTCTCGTGAGTTTTTCCCAACTCTCGTGCCGAGACGTGACACAAAACACGTGACAGCTGGTGTACGGGCCGCCCGGCAGGGGGCGTGACGGGAGGAGGAGGGGGGAGGAGGGGGGGAGGGGGGTGTGGGTAGGTGTAGGCGTGAATTAGGGGTTATACAATGGTATAAATGTCACAGGTAAGTGATCATTAAATCAAGATTAGCTATGGATCATTTTTGTTCTTTCTGTAAAGAAAGGCAGGTTGCGTATTTTTAATCGCATGTCAAAGGTATTAAACAATTATTTGTACAAGAATAACAAAAAAGAATAGAAACAAGGGGGTAGATATGTAAGGGTAGACTGGGACTGGGGTTATACAATATTGTAAAAAGAAAAGAAGATAGGCTATAATTCGTCACTTTTCGAGAAAAAAAACGACAAGTGTTGGACAACTTAAAATCATTTCTTACAAATAAATAACAAAAGGTAATTGCATAGGATGGGAACATTCATAGATGTGTAGAAATGGAATAGTAGGGGGGAATACAAAATAACTCTGAAAGAGTAAATGAATGATATTATCAAGAATGAATGGTTATACATGTATATCGCTTTCCTTGGTTCAACAAAGAAAAACAAGTTTAGGGCAATCTGATGAGTATAATATTATTTTGTAATCACATCACAAGGGTAACTATATGATGGATTAAGAAGAAACAAAGACGTTGAGAGGTAAAATCTGTGCAGCGATCTAAAGGTCCGTCTAGAAGTGTATGAGCAAAGAGTACTACCCCATGCAGGATTTAACGCAAGTAGACATCTAACGTTTTTGCAATGAAGAGAGTCAAAAGTGACGGTCTGAATGCCTTATTATTCCTTCTACAAGCGATCAGCCCAGGTGTGGCGGCGACTACCTGAATACAGGGATGAATAGGGGAAGGAGTAGGGATCGTCTTGTTTGAGAGGGAGAAGTAAAGTGAAGTAGAGGTGCATGATGTACGCTCCTTGCACCTGGGGCCTGGCGGAGCGTACAGATGGGACTTAAAACACATTCGCTGTATGCGAGTATTGCTTTGAGAGTCGTTGCTATCTAGGATGTCTATTATCGTTTTTGTTACACTTCAATTCGAAATTGTGGGAAAAATACCTTTGTGACATTGTAAATCACAATTATCATAAACTTTCACTTGAGCAAAAAGTTCTTGTTATGCTTGCGATTTGAGCTTGTAATGAATCTCAAGGCAGAAATTGCCTAAGGTGAATGGGGCTTTAGAGGTTACCTTTCCCCACACATACAGCCGACGTCGTGTATCTGACGTTATGTATACGAAGTAAAGTGTGCACACAACGGCACTTGAATAATATTAACTATGTGCACGGCAAGAACCAAAGTGATATTAATGCAATGTTCGATAGTAAAGACGGCCTGACGATGTCGTTTTGTATAGGCCTAGGTGCCATAGTAGGAACGTAGACTGGACATGATATACAATGTAGGCGACAAGCATGAAATTTCCATTTCAGTATACTACTTACACCATTTTATATTGACGCATTTTCAACTGGTAAGCAGTTCATGCGGTGCTGTCGCGTAGATAGTGTAGCTTATGGAGGCAACGCTGCGCTTATAGGCAGCGCCGTTTAATGTCGGTTAGAAACATTTTTGTATGAACATATTGTCTAGTTGTGTGTATTTGCCTTCTACAGTCGCACCTGGCACACAATCCAGTAGGCCATTTATAAACTACCATATAGTACTTCCCCTGGAAAGCCAACATGCACCTCTTCCCTAAAGAGAAGAGAGAGACGAGATGAGGAGAAAGCTGACAGATAAGCCGCAGAGAGCGGGAGGCAGACGTAGTAGTGCTGTAGCAGGTAACGCCACAACCGTGGGTTAGGGGAGGCGCTGCCTCCTGGGGTGTGGAAATTTATCAATGGATTAATCAACCATCAGTTAACCTGGACTTTATTGACTGCTATGGGAGGATTATATGAAAAGTCGAGTTTGTAAGTGACCATATATATATATATATATATATTATATATAGGCCCATATATATATATATACATATATATATATACATATATATATATATATATATATATAACAAACCTCCTTCAAAGGGTAATATCTTTTTTGTGGGACAATGTGACGTATAAATAGATATGTTTCTATGTTAGAAAAGTACTGACAAAGCAAAAAGCACAGATGTTCTGACGATATTTTAATTTCATTTGAAACAAGAACATGTGAAAAATACGAATCGGAAGGACCATTACATTAAAAATACAAGTCGATACTTCTACTGAGTTTACGCCCTGTAAACTCTTCAGCCATACCGTTAAGGTGTATTTTCTCTCCCCTGAATATGAATTAACGACTTACAATGTTGTTTATTTAGATGACTTTTTTTCTTACTCTTATGATGTTTGCCTTCTTCATTTTTTTTATATATGTTGCTTTTTGTAATTTGATAAATTGTTTTGTTGTCCAACATATTATCACCTGGAAGATCAGGGGTAACTCTGAAGATGATTCTTAATAAAAAAAAAAAAAAAAAAATTCACTCATCAAATCACTTAGATACAACAGTCAATGCAATCCATATACACATCAGTATCCCCATTGCATCAAATAAACAACACCGTACTACTCCTAAGTTTCCCCATGCATCACTCGGCCATATCTCGCTCATGTATTATATATATACTCATGTATTATATATACAGAGGGCAGTGGGTGGCAGCCTTATACAGCGGCATACGCCCGAGCCGCTAATCGCACTCCTCACCAGCCCCTGTGAGCTGCTCGTAGTACGCTATGGCCATATTTAGCACGGTGACGTCGCCCCCCCCCCTCCCCTCTCACCTGCTCAGTCCCCTCAGGACACCTCACAGCCATCAGTCACCTGGACGCGTTCGGAAATTCTCCATTTACAAACAACACAGTAAGCTTAATAAGGATGAATCCTACTAAGTAGCCTACTTTTCCTCCTCATTAAACATACCAGTAATTAACATTGAACAACATGTCCACTCAAATGTGTCGCATTTGTTTGTTATATCTGTATATAACAAACAGGTATAATATATACCATTCAAATTAGCTTAGAACTTTCAATTGGACAATAAAGAGAACGATTTTTATGGGCGCTTTTTCATTGTGAGTGTTTCCTGGAAAGATTCGCCGAAAGCCTATGACTTGTGCCCAGTGGCCAAGAAACGTACTTTTTGGTAAAATGTGAGGAATTCTGTAATTTGCCTAGGAATAGCCACATTCATTTCATTTACATATCCCATTTTCTCATCATACCAATGGATACCTATCACATACAGTTAGACTGTATAGTTAGGGAATCAAATGTATTTACGTGTTTGAGCAATCGAGTGGGTTGGAGAGAGTGGATATTGAATTAAATACCAGCGATTATTCTTGGAATATCCACCCGCCTATTTAAATAATCATACCTTTCATTATAACAACCCTACGTACTATTCAGATAAAGCAGACCATTTTATTTTGGGAATTAAATGGAAGTGTCCACGTGATTGAGTGGGTCGGAGAGGGTGATTTCCGAACGCAGCCAGGCCCGTCCCACGTGCGCCCGTCGCGCCCCCTGGCCGTTGAAGCGGCCGGCTGACGGGTATAAGGGGCGGCGGTGGGGCGGGGAGCCGGCATTACTCTGACGGGCTCAGTACGCGACGAACCGGCGAGCAGCTCCGAGCAGCTCCGAGCGGAACACAGCCCTGAGATTACCCCAACAGACACGGTGTGGGATTAGTGAAGAGCTTGGGATTTCTCCTAGTTACCGACAGGACAGGACTGAGTGAGATAACTGTACCCAGGACGAGGATTGATTGGTCAGGGGACTTTCTAGGTGTTCCCGCCCAGATAAGAGTGAGTTGGACCAGTTTGGTTTGGGAGACAGTGTTTTGGGTGGTTACTCTTTGTAGGCGGTGCGACGCCCTCACAACTTCTCCTGATCCTACTAACAGGCCACTCTGTGGTAGGCACGTTCTCTGCCCACCTCCACATACACAGGGGGACTTCCAGTCAGGTTTCTCCAAGTTTTTTCCTCCAGGACCGCTAGCCATACTCCTACACCCTTCATTGTAGTGTGATTAACTTCTACTACCTCCCACCAGTTCGGACCCCAGAGGGACCACCACACCACACGAGCACCAATTAGCTTCGCGGAGAAGTCTTCACCTCGTGAGAGGAGGGACTGGATTCATCAAGTTATCAGACTCGGGATATATCCGTCTACGAATCCGGCATTCTTTCTTCAAGAGTTGTGGAAGAAGTTAGTGTCAAAGTGTCAAGATGAGTGCGGCGTTGGTCCTTTCATTCATCACCGTGATGTCTATATGTGTGGGCTCCACGTCGGCCACCTCGGCTCTGGCAGGACCAGGTAGGTACTCCTTTAATTGTAAAGTCTGTATTACACAAGGTGATTTTCACTGTAGACATTTGGTTATTTCTATTGTTTTGACATCGCAGGAACATGTACAAAATATGTATTACACTAGGTGATTTTCACTGTAAAAATGTGTTTATTTCTATTGTTTTGACATTGTATACCATTTAAAAGAGATTTGAAAAACCTTTCTAATGGTATGAGACAACTTCCAAACCAATTCCTCAATGTCATTCGCGATTTTGTAACTTGTGAGTAAAATCACCAAGTTGAGTACGGCGTTCATTAACTTTATTAATACTCCACTTGTCCTTTACTGAGACCATTGTCTTCTTGGTGACGGACCGGGCCACACAGTTATAGCCTTTGTAACACTGACCTATGGCTTCAAACAATGCCTGGCCTTTTTGCTCTAGGGAGAAAAGGGCGCGTTATTTGTAAAAAGGGAATTATTTCTGATAGTGTCATTCATAAAGGGGAGGTTTATTTTTACTCTAGACATTTTGGTGTGATGACTGAGAGTTGACCATAGGCTTTTGGGAGGTTAAAGTCAGCTCATTGACTGAGGTTTGACACTCAGGTTTGTCTGATGGCACTGAATGTCAGAAGTGATGTCAGAGGTGAATTAAGGTTGTATTACACTAACGCCCTGTTTTCACCAGCCAATTTTACTACCGATTAAAAAATCAGCAATCGGAATATTAGTTTCTCTCAAAAATTCTATATACCATTAGAAGGCATATTCAAGTCTCTTTCAAATGGTATATAAGATATATAATCTTTTGTTATAATACTAGTACTATAAAAGTAATAAATTACCAGATAATCAACGGTCAATTCAGTAGCAGAAAAAAAGTCATAACTGATTTTACCTCCGGCAGTTGGAAAAGGGCTTACTGATAGATATGATACAAACAGTAACAAAGGATTTTTAATACCCTTCCAAATGATATGTAGCATGGTAAGTCTTTAACCATATTACTTGTGAAATGTTACAAATCAGATAACCAATAAGATTAAGATTAAAATTGAAATTACCAAAATAAATAACCAAATTATCAACGGTCAAAATCAGCTATTGGAATGGCACCTTTAGCCGCCTTTTCATTGCCTGTCTGAGTAATACACTGGGGGGTCTGAGTCTGAAGGTACTACAGGAGAGGCGTGGGCAGGTGAGGTAAGGTGAGGTGAGGTGTGTGGGAGGAGGAGGGGGAGGAGTCAGAGAGACAGGCAGCCAACAGGGTGGTCTGAACTCACGTAGTAAACACTCTGACATTTGGCTGCGTTCACTGCCAGCGCCAAATCAACAGGTACAGGTATCCCCGCGACATTTCAAAACAACCTTACAGATTCCGCCAAAAGTCTTGATGCCTGATTTACAAAAATAAACTCATACAATACCTACCTGTCTGTGTACAGGGGCGTATCATAGATCATGGGTACTTTCCACTGCTACCTACACAGCACATGACGACATGGCCCTTCCCGGTATTAAAGGAGGAATACCCTCCCTTATAAGGGCGTCCACGTGACGTCACAAGTGTACGTCACCTGAGTCCGGACCCCCCGCGAAGAGAGGCCGGGAATAGTGACAGGTGATGTGAGAGAGCATGGCGCCTCCCCTCCCGACCAGCAGGCTGTGATTACTTTGTCTCGTTTTGATATCTCCCCCTTTTTCTCCGGCTACTTAGCCCGCTGCTATATTTAGGTCTCACAACCATGATTCTGACAGCTTCTCTTTGGCTGCTGGTTCCCGGTTTGTTCCTGCTCCCGGCTGTGTTTCAGATGATAACAATCAGCTCAGCAGCAGAACCATGGCCCATGGTGTTAAACATCCTATGTCAGCAGTTCTCTAATCTAAATTTATCCTCTCTAAATCGAGATATAAATAGGCAAACCTCTTCATTTAATCATGTTCCGTCCTGCTACTATGAATCAGCAATTGTCCAGCAACAAGTCACAAAATTTTCCTTTTGTAAGTTAATATTACGAGATGTAACAAGTAATTTCTTTAAATTGTTTCCTTTTTAACGAGAGATTTTCAAGTCACAATTTTTAACATTTTTTCTTTCCTTTCTAAAGAGATTCACAAAATGGCCTATTGCAGGTTAACATTGGGAGATGTGCACTTAATAGAGGGGATATAGTAGTGACGTCCCACCCTGGTTGATAGAGAACAGACGCTGCCTTGGATTATTAGTTAATCCCACCCAACTAGCTAATCCCCCAAGGCACCAGTGTCCACCAGACTGTGCTCAATATTAACTATATGGTCAAGTATTTTTTCTCCTATCCTAGCAGCCTTTGATAATTGATAACCCTCGTTTTCAAAACAGATCAATTTGAAACTTTTACACATATTAAACATACTTAGAATAGAGCTTACTCTCAATAGATATAACAGAAAAATACACACAGAAGTGAGGGTAGAAAAACAGTCCCACCAAAATATATGTGAAGGCAGCGGAGACATATACAGTGATGAATGTCAGAGATAATATAGGGGTAAGCAGAGAAATGGCCGAGTGGGTAGAGTCGGACACACAAAAGACAAATGTGGGGGGCTGTCAGGTCTGGGGCTAATGGAGGCTGGGTTTGCCGGTATGGTAGGTGGGTGGGTGGGGAGAGGGAGGGGGAGGGGGAGCACTTGGGCTTGAAAGGGTACACACTGCCAAACGGACCTGTGAAGCGGAGATGGTGAATGTCGAAATTGTGGGTGTTGGTCAACCACTATTTCGGAAGGAAAGGGGAGTGGTGAATCAAATTGATAGAGTAATGTAGAGTCAGTAACTTGAAACTTAGCCATAACTTTATTTCCCAAAAAGAAATGTTGACATTTTATAACATTTTTTCCTAAGATTTTGGTAGACTTCCTGGTATTCCTGTTCCTGACACTTGAGGTGCACGTGGTGATTTCTATCCCCCCAAAATAGGGGCGTGTCAACTAAAATTCAGGAGCGGTTAGTCTCAAAAAGGAGGGGTGGTAGTGTGGCAGTAGGTAGTAGCCTTCACAGAGTCAGTGCCCCCCCCCCTTCTTCCAATGACGTGGACAGGAGGCAGGGGGACAGGCCCCATATATAACCTGTGGGGTGGTGGTAAGGGGCAGGAGGGGTTACAGCAGGCTACAGACCAGTAGACAGGGTTATAGGGATTTACTCCCGGCCCCCCCTGACCAATGAACCCCTCCCTGGAACAGTCGTCCCTGATAGGCGATAAAGACGGAGTATTTGTCCAGATCTACGGCTGGATAATCCGTTTATCTGGCCATAAGGCTGGGGTGTGTTCTCATAGATTACCGAGTTAGGCGTCTTCATATCCTGAAGTACACTACTTTGGTAGAGGCCATATCCGGAGATGCCTAAACATAACGTCATATTTCTTTATATATATATATATATATATATATTATTATTATTATTATTATTATTAATCCAAAAGAATTACATTTTTATATATTTCATTTCATAGTTCCAGTTGATTTAACGAATAATATCAATGTCACTGATCATTTAGGTTTTCTTGATACCTTACCAAATTGTCTGAAGTAAGCTAGTCAAGTTCCCTTCCATACTTTGATCTTTAAGAGTTGCTTATACAGATAAAACTTATTGTTGATCGATTTTGGTTCACTTATAAACCTAAAGCAAAACATCTTAAAGGCGGGTTATCAATCTAATGCTTCTCCAATTGCAAGTAATACTGCAAATCACCCACAGTTATGGCAATAAACATTGCTTTGAATGTCAACAATGATCTCTAGCGTATCCCATTTAGGCAGAACATCTCCTTTCCGACCCCAGCACCCACTTTTAAGTCGTATCACATCACTAGGCCCTGGAGTAGGGGACCCAGAGGCTCACAGGTTACACAGATACCCAGCCCTGAGATCGTGTTTCTCATATAAGTGGCAGCCCTCGTCTGTGAATTGCTAACCACTTCCATCTCTACTTAACCCACCCTGTACCCCGGCCCCAGGGGGACCCCACCACGCAGCTTTCAAACGGACTCGTCATATATTTGATATTGTTGATGTGCATGAAACCACCAATCGATGCTAGGTGGTACATGCTGGGCACTTAATGTTGGCACAAACAGTGGTAAGGTTAATGTACACTTATTGAGCATGTTTAGAAAAGAGGCGGTTACTCGTGTCAACATGCTGGTTACTATAAGACAGTGTGTGAGTCCTAATGGGTTATTGTACAAAGATATACAAAGATATAGACATTGTGCACACGTGGTCACGTGATCACTTTTAGTTGGTCCCCATGATCATGTGGTGATTCAGTAAGTTGTAAATGCATCAATTCTAGATAATAGGAGTGCATAATTATGATTTCATAAGGCTGGCTAATATGAAATCCACAGGAATATTTGTTCTGAATATATGTTAAAGTTAATTACAATTGTTGTAAATTGATCACCAATATGGCGACCAGCCACTTTTGGGGTGATGTGACGTCATCTGCACAACGTCTCTAATTATTGTGTACAAACCTGTATACATGTTACCTGCGCAGGTTACTCTGCGCATGCGCTGCTGACTTTTGTTTCAGGCAACCAATGGTCGTCGCTGATTTCCATGATACTAAATGGGTTTTCATTTCATGACTTTCTCTCGTTTTACAGAGACACGGGCTTGTATTTCACGACACATTAGTGGTTTTATATAAGTACCTTTTATGGACGCATATTTTCGTGTAACATAACGATTACTGCTTGATACCCCACCCTTTATATTAAAAATAACAACGTACATTTTATCAAACACAAAAAGAGGAAAACTAAAAGAAAACCGGGCATTTACTTTTCTTTTTCGAAACACATTATCCTCCATTCCCTTTGTTTTTACCTTATACCCCTCCAAAGCTCCTATTACACTTTGAAGTTTCCTATAAAACCGTACACAGATACATTGTCCTTCCGCTGTGGCAATCCTTAAAGCCTTTTTACCGCCGGGACACGCCTTCCCCAGGTATACATCCGCTGTCCAGGGGCCGTGTATCCCTACGCCGTGTCGGGTGCACCGGTAGGGCGTGGTGAGGGGTAGGGGGTGTAGCCGGACGGTGTTTGTAGTATGTACACTTTGATCAGGCTGGGGTTAGACAGGTAATTATACGTACCACGATAGCTAATTTACAGTAAAGGCCGTATTCCACTACATGGTCTTTGGCTCATGATCCTGTTATTTTGCTCCTTTTTCTGCTGATTTTAGGCATATCTGGCTAAGATCGGGAGTGCTGGTCAACCCTGCCTAAGATCGGCATATAGAATACATCCACAAATAGTGGCGATCCCAACAATTGGGAGCCAGAGATCAGGAGCAGTCCTACCGATTGTTACCAACATGTTAGTAATTATCGGGAGAACCTACTCACAATCTTTCCTACCTGAAATGGACACACTCGCGATCTTTAGCCCCAAAACCTCATGATCTTAGTTTTGTATGCCATGTAGTGGAATACGGCCTTTATTGACACTCCTGCTGACATAAACTTGCCGATAAAAACACTGGGGAAACTATAGAAAATATACAAGCATTTGCCTTATATTTTTCAAAACCAAACTAAAAAATATTAGGTATATTGACATTTTAATTCCAATGATAAATCTCATAAGGTTAACTATGATTAACGAAAACATACACACATATATATATATATGCATAAGTCTTGTAATTTTTCAATGTATTACCCATCATGCAACTTGATCTTGGTGAGTTTTCAGGCAAAATAGGGAATAATTCATTAGTAGTGGAGAAAATTGACGAAAACTTCATCCAGGGGCTCACACAAGGAAATGCTAGAAAATAACAATCTGTAGTCAGGGATTTGCGAACGGGAAAGTGGATTAACGGTTTCTGCTTATTTCACCAGATTCCATCAATTTTTTGAATTTAAAATATTAGATGGGCACTGCCGACGAATCTTAAGTTTCACTTCATGAAAGACGAGTGTAATTGCCCAGGGGGAACTAGGTCTTGACAAAGTTACCACCCGCCCCTGGATACTTCTTTTCCGCGTGGGATTTTCGACAGTTGTCTAAATCCGAACTCTTTTCCTGAAATTAGGAAGAAAAAAGTGACCTTTTGAATCTGAAAGACGATCCAAACGCTATAATCAGCTGTAATGTGTTTTGACATTTTACAAAATCAAACCTGGTGCTACTTTTTACTGGTGTTGCGCTTGAGTTTCCCATGGGAACTTTAAATGTATTGACGAAAAGGAAACTCAACGGAACAAGGAATATCCCATCTCACCTCAGAACAAATGTGAAGCCATTGTGAAATGGTCAACCGTGACATTTCACCTTTACCTGGCTATTTGCGGTTGAGTGTGGTTTCTTTTCTGTAGGAATTACATATTATTTTTGGGTTGGACCTTTCAGAGTACGAAAACTCATCTCCGGAAGTATTTTGGGATACACTCTTTGTAACAAAGATTTGATTATTTGTATCTTTCCGTTTTGTTCCCAATTAAGAGAATGATTTCGGCATCATTACCGATGCCTTGACCTCTTGACTGAAATATTATCGTCTAACTGGACATCATAATATTATTAATTTCATTCAAGGTGAATGAGTTGAAATCAAATACACTTTCATGTAAGCATAGAGATAATTAATGAAATCGAAAATGGCTTATCTCTTTCAAGGTATGAATTTCATGTTTTGCTTGAGTCAATTGTACTTACAAAACCAATACATTGAGAAATACATTTTTAATAGCGGTGGAGCGAGAATAAGCGACCTCTGTGGCAAAAAGGTGCAGGACTCGGATCGAGATTAATAGGGCAGGGAGAGAGTAATGGACGCCCAAGTGAAAACGAGGTCAGAGGCGGCGGCCATATTGGATGGTCGGTGTCATAGGCCAAAGTTCCGCCCGGACAACGTCCGCCGCTTCCGGCCGGTCGATGGTGGCTGGTTCCCGATGGGTATGCATTGTCAATACAGGGAGCTGCCTGGGACCAGCGAAAAAAAAGGATGGAGTGGGGGGAGGTTGAGAGGAGGGGGTGAGAAGGGGAGGGCAGGAATAATCGATAAGTGAAAGGACGGTCGCTCGGGGCGCCCCCTGGATTCAGAAGGGTGAAGCTGGGTCGTTACGAAAACGAGGCTGGACAGAGGTGGGTGCCCCCTGACCTGGGGGAGTGACAGAGGGCGCGGGTGGAGAGAATTTACCGCGGGTAGGGAGAATTTACCGTCCCATGGTGTCATGACTCAGTTCACCAGCCCCTGTCCCCTGGACAAAGCCCCATGGCGGCCTGGGGGTGGGGGACCAAAGGGCTGGGGCAGGGGTCGGGGGGGCAGGGCCGCCGATTAGAGCTCCTCTCCTGCACGATGGAAAAACAGGCACAAAAAAGGACAGAAGTATGCTCTGCCCTCTGGTGGCTGTTTGTAGGACTACAGCTGCCAATATGATCCTGGACACATGTTGAGGGGAATGGTTCTGGGTACTTGTTGTTATGACCAAAAGTTGATATGATTAATACATGTGACAAGTACATGTATATGAAAAAATATCTTTACACCAGGCAAGCAGCATGTTTCCTTTATAGTTTGTAAAGGACCTTAGCACCTAGACTAGGGGAAATCAGCCACTCGTAACTCAGGATACTTGATGTTGGAGACCACCTTTTGATATGGTTAATAAATGGCTGTTATCAAGCAAGTGCCATGTTTCCTATACATTTTGAAAGTACATTAGAACCTGTAGAGACTTAGCACCTGAGTAGGGTCGGTCATTCACTCTCATTTCCTCTACTACTCGCTGAAGGAAAGGTTTTAACCATTGGCAATGATGGCGTAAACACCAACTCCCCAACTCCATAGATAACATATAAAAAATATAGGTAGGCAAACATAGCATAGCTGATAAGTGAGACCCACCACAAAGCGGAAGTCGGGGGTCTGCCACCAGCGATCCCTGGTGACCGGCGATCAACAGGAACGCGCGGAGCAGCTGACGTCACTTCCGGCGGGCCACGTGATCTATGGCGCTCTAAATTTGCGCTAAGAGGTTTGGAATCGGCGGCGAATTGTAGGGCGGGCAATGGGGAGGGGGGTGAGTCTGAATGGACGGTCCTCGACGGGGGAGTAGGGAGGAGGGAGTTGGGGGGCTACGAAAACAAGTTTGAATGAAAAGGAAGGATGAATGGAAAGGGAAGAAGCTTAGCAAATGAAAAGAAGCGGGATTAGAAGAGATGGAAAATAGAAAGAACAGACTCGAGCGCAGCCTTGAAAAGTAGAGAGTTTAAGAAATAAGAAGGGGCGTGTAAGAAGGTGGGTTAATTAGGAGTAAGAAAACAAAGAGGCAGGTAGACGGGGGAGGCTACAAAATCAGCTGTTGGGGCACCTGGAGCAAAAGGCGGGATCTGTGACTGAGGGAAGGTGGCAGGGAATGGTGGGTGAGAGAGATGGGGCAGTGTGAAGTAAGCTGGGGAGGTGTGGGTATGGAAGGGAGGGGTTTGAGTAGGGGGTAAGTGGAGAGTGAAAGTTGGCCGACTGGAGGCCCGGCTCTGTCAGCTCAGCCCGGCCCGCTGACTGGACAGTCTGGACCTGGAGGACGCCCGGCTTACTTTCCTGATTTATCGCCCACTAACACGCGGCGTCTGTAATCGTCCCGATTTATGACCCCGCTGTCAATTTGGGGCCACTCTTCAGGCGCATGCGCACGGGATATCCGCGCCTCTTTTCAGCGTTTGATCCTGAGAGCGGGCAAACTGTCAACCCCCGGCCGGCCCCCTCCCCCCACTCCGGCCTGCCCCCTCCCCCTTCCCCGCCGTGTAGGGGGCCTAAACAGCGCCCCCTCCAGGAGGGATTTAATAAGATCAGAGGGATCACTTCCCCTCTCCTTAGCCCTGACTGATATCCATAGAAATGGCGCCAATAAGGGCCCTCCCAACAGGACTGATAAGCTAAAGAATACCCCCGCTCCACCCCCACGTCTTCCTATCCCTACTCACTCCCTAACCCTTCCCTCCATCTTACCCCCCCCCCCCTCTTTTCTATCCCATAATAGGAGGTGTCAGCGGTGGGCGAGCCACTTCCGGTTGGCAGTTTCCATGGCAACCTGGGAGTCAGAGTGAGGCTGTCGACCGGCGCTCTGTGGTTTGGCTCATGAACCCAGAGATCGGGCCTAATATATCCCGGCCCCTGGACGTGCAGGATTTCTCTCCGACTCGGCTCAAGCCATCCATCGGGCCATGAAAGAGTCCACACAGCCTGTTCTCACTGTATCCAAGGAAACCATTTACAATGGGCACAAAGACGACTTCGGGCTATGATAAAAGGGCCTTGGGGTCTGCTAAGGCGTGATCTTAGCCCAGTCCTACCGAAATCCACATGCGACCTTACTCCAGTAGTTTTCCCGCATTCATATGTTTACTACCTGGCAAGTAATGCGTGAAAATGAAATTTAAATGCCAGAATATTATTATTAGGATGTGGGACAATACTACCAGGGAAATCACAACATGTAAATACAAAATGTAGGCACTCAAGCTAAATACATACAGATTCAGCAGCCCAAAAATTTAAACTCACGCCTTCTTGTTATGGGCTTAGGGGTTTGAGGGAAACTGTAGGAGCACCCTGTCTTTATGACCCCCCCCCCACCCACCCGTGGTGGCTGGTCACCCCCTGGTCAGTGCCTGGTCAGTGTGTTGGTCACTCCCCACATCCCCCAGGGATCCCACCTAACGTGTTCACTTAACATGGATTAATTTTGAATCAGTCTCACTAACTCTACTTTATTGGCCGGTTAAGCCTTTCAGGCTGGCGCGGCTGGCTCTCAGATCAATCTTTCAGGGCCTGTAGTGTGAACGGAATGAGACCTAAGGTCCAGAGCTCTTTTTTCACCCCTAGGTGTAAACTCTAAGTCTCCTTAGTCTGTTTTTCACACCTCCCCCAGCTGGGGCCTGGATGCTGAATAAGCTGGAGGTATCAGACCTTGGTCTCTACTCAGGTATGAATGTTTCTTTACCACCTTTGCCGGTTGGAGGGGGTTGCATAACATTACCATGGAAGAACTCACTTATTAAGAATTGGTCATTTAAGAAAGACAAAACAATGCAGGTGCGTAAAAGAACTGTATCAGAGATCATAAGTCGCAAACAAATTGAACAGAGATTCACGTTTTGCTGAATCCTTTAAGTTTGTTTCGTTGGGGGTGAATTTTAGCGAATTTCCCTTTAACTAAATCTGCTATACATATTATAGGAATGAAAAATCAAAATGAAGAAAGCATTATTTAACGGAATAGCCAGTTAACAGATTTGCAGATAATAAAACATACAGCTACATGTAAATCCATGATTGATAACGAATGGTGTTAACGTTTATGCACCTCCCCCAGGCCATTCGACAGCGGTACATATTCATGCACTGTACGACCCTATAGCGTGCTGGCGGCACATGCTGGCAATACGTGGCAGTTATAGGTGGAGAAGGGGTCTCTCATTGAGACGGTATTGATGTTGGAGGCCTAACGAGACGGATCGTCTTACTACTGGTTAGTTGATGTGGGATGTATTATATTGATTGGATGCTAATAAGGGGGTATGAGGACTATATATCTATATATCCAATCTGCTTCTTAGCAAGGCATAATACCCAAAGTAGCTTACTGTTTGGCAAATTAAACAATAAGTCGAGGATATATGCGGTGCTTTTTAGCGTTACATATATATATTTGGACTGTATGACCTACTCGCCCTCAGGCTTTTCCGCCCATATTGAGTATGATGATGATTGGAAGCGGATAGATACAGGTAAACTAGACTGAAGTCTTATGGGTAATAATACCCCATTAGAGAGTCTCCAATCATCCAGTTAGAATGACCGGAAGTACATTGTTTATAACCGGAACTATTGTGAAGCCACTCGAAAACACTCTAATTTCGAAACATATTTCAATGAAATTTATTTGAAAACATCATAGGGGACATTTCCATGTTGAAGAAATAGATAAGAAATAAGCCCTTCTTCTATCAAGACACTTTTATACAAATAGATTGAAATACACAGAATGGTGAAACCCCCATAGTCGGTATACCAATATGTGAATAGTGTGTATGAATACAGGTGGGACAAGCTGTTCACATGTGTAAATGTTACCCAGCATACCCCTGTCAATATGTAGCGGCCCCAGGAGTAGGCCTCAGGGGGTGGTGGAGTTTGAACAAACAGGCCTGCCCTGCCAACCCCCAACACACTTCAAGTGAACCACTTCACGGCGGATGAATATGCATATGGCAGTTGACATGCAATGTTACCGCCGCTCACGCACTTCTCATCCAGTCCTCAAGTATGCAAATTACTATGCAAATTAGCCGAGATATGGTCTCGAACAGGGCGGAGGTAAATGCAAATAGTCGACCTATCTTGGAGTGGAGATACAATCACTGCGGGGCTGCAACATGGCGCCGCGGTACAGGCCCACGCAGAAGAGGGGTCCGTGTGTGTTCATTATAATCGCCGTCATCATTATCATCATTACCTTCATCGTTATCTGGGATCGTTATCAGTGCTCCCCCCCTCGCCACAATAACGAAGCCCCAGGCTGGAAGCTGGGCCGCCTCTAGTGGGAATAATAGCCCCATCTGGTGGGGAGAAATGGTACTGAGATCGATGAGAGGACACTTGAGTTGAGTCCCTGATATACGTATCACCCCCACTGCCAACCAGTTGATGCCAGCCTAGACTCGTTATGAATCATCTAAAGAGGTATCTGTACTCAACCCATAGATGCAGTATCGAGCTGTTGCTATAATGATATGTACCTAAATGAAGACAATTTTATATAACGTTTCTGAAAGGGTGAAGATGAATCAATCATAGGCCATAAATAATTCTAGAGTCCTTGATTTGACTTGGCGACGTGGCCTTTTAAGGTCTAGTGATGTTTGAAATCTAACATAAAGAAAGTGATATGTTACATAGTACATTCTTAAATTCGACATAACAACATTGCCCTTTCTTATATTCGAAAGGGCGACCTTGCCTTTTGTTAATTGGACATGCGACATAGAAACCTGCCCATCAAATTATCAAAGCCCCCTTTATTATTATTACAAATCAAGTGACCAAGCCAGAATAGATATGTTCTCCAAACGCACTCCGTATTTTAAAGATGGCAGTTTGTGATTCATAGAAATGGAACTTGATATAAGAATGAGCATTTATTAAATCAATTCCGACGCTACCCCAGAAGCGGTACAGGGAGCCAGAGCCCACCGTTTAAACAATACAGCGTCCCCTTAAAGATTCAAATCACACCGATTGATTTCATTAAGGCATCGACCGATGAAGGCGCCCTGTAGATCTCCCATATTCGTCTCAATCAAAGTAGAGGGTGGCGCCAAGACGTAGGTCTGTGGAGACTCGGGTAGATACGGGGGGACGCCGGGAGATACGGGGGCACGCCCGGAGATACGTCATTTATGAAGATAAAGGAGGGACACTCTAATCAGCCCTATAGCCCTGAATTTAGATCAACACTGTAGGGCTGGTCCCAATAACGACTGTTAAAGTGAGGCACCCACAAGTCTATGCCTTCCTGTCCGGGCTACTTCTAGTAATAGCTTCAGTCCAACTTGTTTTTCAGGCCACTCTCAACCTTTAACTTTTATTACCACTACTTTTGAGGTGTGCTGGTTAGGATCAGAGGCTCGCTGGGAGGCCTTAAAGAAGAGTTCTGTTGCCTGTGGTCTCAGTGGAATTACACACGGAAAATACTGAGTCACCTAGTCGAACAATGGCCGGGTTCCAGTGGTAACCATGGTTTGTAAAATAAGACACCGACTTGTTGTGTCGTTGTTATTGTTATTGTTGGCTGGATCCATTAGAAAGTCCATATTAGGCGCATGGCAGTCCCACCCAATTACCATAACCAGAGTTTCTACTGTTTGCTAAAAGGGAACCTAACACATGGTTCAAATACTACTTATTGGCAGTAAAATTAGCTCAACATGCCTATTTGAATTCTGACTTGGATAGCAAGTATGTGTTTTCCCCGAAAAACAAATGATTCATATCTGCAATGAAGAGAGACAATGGAGAGTGGGGTCATTGTAATTATTAGACTGTTTCTCGAGATTTGGGATTACATTTGCGCAGGGCGTGGCCTGCTTGGTCAGAGCCAATATTGCCTCTACTGGAGAGTGGCGCCCGCCCGACCCCAGAAAGTCGAGGATTTGTCCAGGGATCTCTGCCAAACGGCAAAATAACAACCAAAAACCCCCTACCCAAAGCCCACTTTTATCTCTGAAGTCTGCGTTTAGTTCAGATAAATGGTGGCAGCTATAAAGTAGACTTTAAGTGATGTCAACAGTTGCCCGGAGGATGGAGGGTTGTGTAAAAACCCAGATGACCATGACCTCTGAGCTTTGGGACGGGTTCTTGGGGCGTTTTGCGCATGCGCAGCTGCTCAAGGTTACACTTCCGTCAGTGGTAACATTGCTGTAGGGTATGTGCGCACTACACAGCTAATACAAAGCTGTAGGCATATCCTTTGTTTTTTCTTATCCTTTTTTTCTACAGTGATATGGAAAACAATAAAGATGTAGATGGCATTGGGAAGTACACTGTGTAAATGTCAAGGTGCTCACAGTGATCTTGTCAAGTCCAATGACATAGGGGGGATTTGTAGATGCGATTCGCTGGCAAAGTTGCACTTAGGTTAATGAAAAAGGGACGCTATCGAAGTGAGATGGAGACGGGTCTGACGTAGGTAGCACAGCTCGCGATTAGATGATGGACACAGCTCTGAGTGTGATGAATTTTAGACATATAGGATCTTTGTTATTCTATATTATCATCTTGTGAGATAGTAATAACAGGGTTCTCCCTGATTTAAGGTGTTCTACAATAGGTGTCTATACAGAATACAAAAGTACAAAAGATAACTTGTGCCACTGATTGACATGTGGTTTAGAGGACATTTGAAAAGAAAGTTTCAGAAGTAGAATAGTTGAGTAATAAATCTGTGCCTGACCCATCTAAATGCTAATTTCACTCTTTGAACACTGGGCCTTCCCGCCAGCATTTGACCGGGCCCCCATTTATAACAGTGGACGATCCGAATTAGTCTGGACCCGGCGAAGTGTACAAATGTGGAGGCGGCGGGGCGACGTCTTAGGCCGGCCGACAAGAGGGGTCGGGTAGCGGCTAGCGTCCCCCCAGCGTCCCCCCAGAGTCCTCTGCTTCACCGCGCAATCGTCGCCACTTCCGGGGCGCCCGTCTGAGGAAGCTGACATATGTTTACATGGGGGTAAGGGGCCCTGGTCCGAGATTAGGTTTACATGGGTGTAGGGGGCCCGATTAGCCCTGGCCGGTCAGGCGCTGGTGTCCGGTGTGTGGGGATGGAACGACCACTCCATCTCGGGAAACCAGCGAGAGGAACTAACGCTATTAGCATGCACGGCCGGCGCGTGGACAGACTGTAAAGGGGGTAGTGTCAAAGGGGGGGGGGGGGGGGGGTCAGTGTGTTTGTGGGGGATGCTGGGGAGGTGGCGGGAATGGTGGGACGCTGGAGGGACGCTGGAGGGACGCTGGAGGGACGCTGGAGGGATGCAGGGAGTAAAGGTAGCTGTGTCAAAGCGGAGGGGGATGAGATGGTCAGTTTGTTTGTAGGGGACGCTGGGAGGACGTATGGGGGACGCTGGGGGGAGGCTGGGGGGACGTTGTGGGGACGCTGGGAGGGGGGGGGGGGGACGCTGGGGGGACGTTGAGGGGGGGGGGGGGCGCGGGGGGTGAAGGGCCATGGCCACGTGATCCCCAGTTTACACAGTCCAGTCCGGCCTAAGCCGGGAATTGCCCTTCACCAGGGGGTGACGGTTTTTGTTGCCGACCGTCGCAGTTCGCTACTTGGAGAGTTCGGTCACAAAGTGCTTCTTGTTTGCCTGAGTTGCTCGCCTATTGCTCCCCGGCCGGGCCCGGCATGCTGATGCCGACTGGGGGCTGTGGTGTGTGTCCTTAAAGCCCGCTCATCGCCTCCTTAGCCCCTCCCACCTCTTACCGACCTCACCACCCCCGGCACCCACAAATAACTCCTCAATAACTCCTCATTGAGTCCCTACCGCGGCCAATACTGATACGTCCCAGCTCCATTTCCTGGACCTCCTCAAACCCTTTCCCCCTCTCTCATTCACGTTTTGCTTGTCCATAATCCTGCAGATCCTTCCCTAGTTGCTCCTAACTCCCTCTTCCCCTCCCCCCTTTATGTTCTACCTTTGTATCCCCCATATGTGTTCCTCTTTTTTCTCCTTTTCTCCGCCAACCTCCGCCTCCACAAACCACAGGCATACAGCCACACGCCACGTCGACGACTACTCAACCAAAGTGTCCTCACAGAAAACAAAAAAAAGTACTTCAGGGGTCGTGTTTGAGGGACAAAATAATAGAATTCCTTGGGGCTGACTTGTACTATTCAAAAAATAAACCGAAAGATGAATCATGTTCAGCATGGAAAATGTGAATGAGTTTCAGAAAAGACTCTGCTCCTGTATTGTTTTCTTATGGAATTATAAAAGAAGTCGGTATAAAGGCATGCGTTTTCCTTTGAACTCTTTTTAAGGGGGGCTTCATTTTTTATGTTTTAGCTGAGCGTACGTCTAGATCAACTCATGTTTCAAATGAGTATACAATGTCTGCACCAGCATTCAAGCTGATTTATTATGGGTTGTTTGTACACTTTGACATACAATATGTATCAATTTAACTCATAATTTATACGTACAACAGCAATCAAAAAATAATATGTGTGTTGTTTTATTACTATGTTTCTCTAGTAGGCCTATAATAGCACTGAAATAGAGTTAAATGCAAATAGAGAGGTAGGGAGAGTATTCCCACTTCTCTGACAAATACGTAGATCAGTCCACACATTGTATGTGAAAAGGAAATCGGATCAGGAGCAGTGTTGGGAGGATACAAACAGGACCCATAGCGACGACCGCCCCGCGCCGCCCTTACCTTGACGGCCCCGGTAAAGACCCTGTCGCTCCAAAGGTGTCGCGTCGATCGGTCTTTGGTGTGGGTGTTCCTGTAGGCTGAGTGTGTGTCCGTTTGGAGGCTACAAGGGTTCCCTTTTACCGCCACCCTCAGCGGGCAGCGACGACAGCCTCTGTCTCCGGGATCTCGTCTGTGACGAGATCTGACGAGATCTGAGACCAACCTGCAGGCCCACCACGTGATCGATAAAGGAGCGTTTCTCAAATGTAACTCTTCTAAAGGAAGGATTGGGAAGTGAAGAAAACATAGAGATAAAACATTCAGACTCCAGCTCTTTATCTTATATGTCTGGTGAGATGCAGCCACGTGCAAACATCTAACCAGGCTTCAAAAGTCCTCCATGCCTTTATATATATAAGAAAAATGTGCAGCCCTAAGCCTTTTAAAATCTGCTCTTTATAGGCGCTATAGAATGCAGTGAAGTGAAATCTCAAAGCGTATGGCTCACTTTATAATTTGCTCCACATTGGGGAAATAGCAATATGATGAGTTCTGGCCTGTCCCAGGGGTTGGGTGTACGTCCGTACTGTATCCCTGATCACAGAGACTGGACAGTTAGGGAGGGAACCCATTGATTACCACTGAGGGGACCATTCAGGGGGAGAGAGCCTCAAAGAAACCCGTACTGCCTACGCTCACAGCTATTACACTATCTGACAAATTATCCTGTTTATGCCACCTAATGCGCCGACTCGTAAAAAGGTGTATACCAGATGGCTGAGGTCAAGTGATGTGTCCCAGACATTAGGGAAGAAAAGAGAGAAATGTAAGAGACATAATTAAAATTCAGACATTTAGTTAGTAGTATATTAAGAGTGGCCTCAGCGCCTTAGTAGAGCGCGTCATATAAATAGCCAGTTATTGTGTCAGTGGTAGGCCTAATGACAGGCAATCAGACAGTCTTTGATTCCTCTCCCAATCTGATCTGAGTAGTAAACTTGGAAATACTTTAGCGGGTCTAGAATGAAATACAGCCTGAGACATGTGGCTTATCAGTGCACCACGCATGTAGTGGTGGTAGAGAAAGTTCCCGGCGTGTACAATCAAAACTTATGGCTGGTACACGGCAACCGAGAAAGGTATAGTATCAGTGGCGGATCCGATGGTGGGGGAGGCGGTGTCAAAAGGGGCAAATGCCTCCCTAGACCTCCAGAAGAAAATTTTGTCATCTTAAAATTGGAAGATCTGTGTAATTCTTGTTTTTAATTTTCATTTTTATAAGCGTGATCAGGGCTTGCTCCCCCCCCCCCAGCAATTGCTCTGGATCCGACTTGGTTTTTTCATTGGTAAACCACAGAGATATCAATGCCTAAATATGACCTTATCACAACTAAACCAGACCCACCATCGTACAGTGAGAACTAAGTAGAGACACCATCTAAAAGCTGATACTCACACCCCCACTTTTACCTATTGATCCCCGGTCCGGCCACCAGGGGGCCCCAGAGGTCCCTGGAGGGCGGAGGTCCAAGCTGCCAACTGCCAGGGTGGGCGATAATCGATGAGATCAGCCGCTCACAGAGGGCGCGACGGTCGGCGGGGTCGGCAGACCGTGAAATGTGATCGTGTGAACAAGGTCACGCCTCAGTGGGGATAGGACGCTGGGAATACATAAGGACGGGGTGGTGGGAGGGCTGGGGGTATATGATTAGATGGCTTGGATGGTGTATGGACCTAATGGGTGGAAGTCTGTACAGAGACTTTGAGCAGCGACAGTACTAGTAGAAAGAACCCTTCTACTGTCTTTGGACAAAATAAGGAGGCTTATAGTACTGTGTGTACCATGTTCTTGTAATACCACGCGCTCTGATGAGAGTGGATCCAGTGGACCCCCCTCCCCATCTCTTTTGGCGGACACGTAAACTAGACAAACAGTGAAAAGTATCTTTCACGTGCATATCCTTACCTTTTATTTCTTAGCCTTTATCCTGACCTACCCATCCCCCAGCCTCTGGGAAATTCTGGATCTGCCCCTACGTTCAGTTTTCATAGGAGCACTAGATGGTTTGTAATTTTACTTTATCATAGGAGTACTTCGTGATAATGGATATCGTGAATGTTCTAAAGGTTACTAATTGACTTTGTCTACAGACATTACACGCCATAGAACTGAGTCCTCGTACAAACTGCTTGTTAATGGAAAGCGCGGTGCAGTATACCACATTCTATTCATTAATAGTGCACATCTACACTATGAGGGCAAGGACCCACATGGGGCTAGACAAAGACAGGTATCAGTTGTTTATCACTGACACTGAAAGGTGTAGGAGGGCTGTCACATTATTGTGGGGATGTCATCATGCGACTTGGTCATTAACCGAAGTATGTACGTCCTGAATGGACTAGATTTTATCTCACAAAATGCAAAGTGGACACTTTGTTTCTCTATAGCTCTCTGCAACACATGTTTCAACGTACCAGCACAAATATCCATTACTGTTTTTGAATGGACAAAACCAGCTTTTAGGATTACCGTATCTGATGATCAAAACAAACGATACTAATGGGATCAAACGGCACAGTTGCTTTCTAAAATTGGATGTTAATAAGTGCTAAATAAGTGGTTTGAGGTAAAGGTTAAAATGCCGCGTGGGCGCCCAGTCTGGACGCCTCGTGGCGGCCAGTCAACAAAAACACATGGTCACGGCCATTCCCATTGGTCTTATTAAACTACAACGACCACTGTTGTAACGCAACAATTCACTCCATTCACTTCCGCCGCTCGTTTTATGTAAGTGTAACTTCCGTTTTTGCCTCATTATTGAGCCTGACCTCGCCTACACACCATTCATACACTTACAGGGTGTGTCCATATTATTGTGCTTGATGTGTGTTTTGTTTTCCCACTTCTCTGCATCTGCGTATATTATATGTTGTATATAGGGTAATGACCTATGGGGCCTTCCATTAAGTACATGTACATACATTTGAAAAAAAGTCTCAGACCCCCCGGCCCCCCTTAGGCTAAAGTATGCATTGACTGTGTACTAAAATGTACACACATTTTCAAAGATTTACCCCCCCCCCCGCGCCTTGATGCGTACATACTTGATGGAAGGCCCCTATGCTTTGACTCTCAGGCTGGCTGACTTGAGACTACAGGTAAAACAGAGATAAGTCTGCCAAAGACTCGGCTAAAGGAGCCAAGGTTCAAGGTCAAGGGATTAGAGATGAACCGTAAGGGTATTATGGGATGCTTTTATCGGAATGAGCAAAAGAGGTGAAGGGATGAATATGGATTAGGGATAACGAGGTGTGCAGGGTTATGATAAGGAGGGGTAGTAATGATCCCTTGGGTAGAGTTCAAGGTCAGGATCAAAGTCAATGGGTATGAGACACCAAGAGGGTATGAATTTGGGGCAGAATCAGTGATGAAGTGGGAGGTGAGGGTGACAGAGGGTTAAATCCGTGTAGAGAAGGTTAGGAGATGAGCCAAGACGCGCACGTCTACCCAAAGCACCCCCATGTCTGGCTTTGTGAGGGTTTTTTGTCTGATGTCACCAGGACTGAACTCAATTTGGCCCCGCTCCCGGCGCTTGACCCTGGGGTAGCCTGCCAAAAGACGCCCGGAGGTACCGACACCCCCAACTCCTCCCAACTGCCGTCTGCCGAAAGGAGGTTTACACAGACACACAAAATCCCTGTGATGTAATCCAGATAGTACGGATAGGAAAGGATCTATTTAAGGATGTTAGGATAGCCCCAACAATAGACCTGTGTACATACAATCTGTGTAAAATTTTTATTTTCATTTACATTAGCAAAAATCACTTCGCAATTTATTGTGATCTTTCAGCCTTGTTATTTCAGAAATTCCAATAACAGCTTGTCCCATGGTTGTCCTTAACCTTCTGTAGAATTGACATTAGTTTTGGGCTTATACGATGAAGATTTGTGACATGACTGCCCATTCTTTTTGCAATTTCCTGATTGTTCTTAGATATTTCTGATCCATGTAAGTTATCTATATAATCGTGAGGCCATCGTCAGTTACACCAGTTGATTAACTATCAGTGTAAACCGGGCACTACAACCCCCCCCCCCTCTTCCCAACACGGGGAGTCTCAGGTTACAGAGCAGCTCCTGGCCACGCAGAGACCAGGTAGAGCTGCTCTAATCTTTAAAAAAACCAACTACCTGCAGCCTGTCCACCAGTGGCCGACCTGAAACTCCCTAATCACTACCCCTGAGTCCTACACGCGCCAGGCTCCCTGCGCTCACACTACACCCCAGCCTCTGTTTGCTACGAAATCCCTAAAGAGTTGATGTAAGACAGCGTGCTCCCAGCTCAGGTAAACAAGAGCGGAAGTATCCCAGAATCCCCCTGGGGTCACGTGGGGTACAGGTGGGCAGGGGCTGAGACAATTGATTGGTCCGTCCAGCTAATGAGAAGGTTTTACTTCAAAAGACACCTGCCTCAGATCTTCCTTGACCTTGGGCTTGTTCCTTCTGACGTAAAAAACAGCCTCCCCTTCCTTGGAATCATTGCTTCACAAAGAAAAGAACAAAGAGACAAATCTCTGGAACAAAGAAAGATTTCCATGGAAATCGGTGCCTCTGGTATAGTGCCCATTACAGACCTAGACCCAGAATCCGCATACACTGACAGTTCAAAGCGGGGAAACTGCATCCGGAGGCCAATTTGTAAAGGGTATCATTAACTGAGGAGACAGGCTAACAGGGACATTTCACCTGTTAACTTGTTAATAGTGATTGTTACGCAAAGCCTGGTAACATTCTTCTAATGATCTTTATGACAAAGAAAGGGCACACCATTGGAGTCGTATTATATTGATTGAAGTAGGACCGAATGGGGATTCTGTGTGCAGGTATCCCAGTAAATGTTACCTGTCTAACCCACAAGGTCACCGTAAGGTCACGGGTAACAATAGAATGTTTTGAGCCGATTGTTGTCCATTTTTTTAATGTCACTGTGGGGGTGGGAGTATGTGTCATCGAGACAATTTTATTTCAAACGCCAGCAAGTATTTACGAAATGCCAGATGACGATTGTAAGCGTGCGTCTGGACATCGCCAGCCCCTGGAAATAATACTATGACATAAAAAGAGACGTGATAATAAGGGCTAAAAACCAAAACAACCAGTTTTAAGATCAGTAGTGGGTGTGGGTTGTGCTTTTTTTTTTTTGGAGTTACGTAACCTGGTGTCGAGATTGGGGGGTTGGGGGTGGTCAGGTGGGTGGATGAAGGTACAGAGGGTAATTGGGGGGACATATCAGACTGGCGGGGATGTGTGGGGGTTGTGTAGGTGCAACTCAGTCCACAAATAAGCTCATGAGCTAATTTGTGGACAACAACAGTGAGAAGGAGGGGGGGAGGAGTGGTTGAGGCGGGGTCCTGAGGAGGGGTGGCGGTGGGCGTAGTACTGGCTCGTGATCACAGGGGGCGCTGCCCGGCCTCAGGTGTCGGTGACCTTTGGCGAGACGCGGCGTTCTCTGATGACCTTGAGGTGTCCTTTGTACGCGGGCAGGGTGGGCGGCCGCTGGGAGCAGGAGAAAAGGGGAAATAAAATGGCATCATTGCCTATTGCGCCCCACCCCCACTCCCGGCTATAATTATACCTTTAATGTTGTAGCCTCGCTACGCCAGGGGCCGCTGGCCGTCAATGGGTCTATTGCGGCGATAGGTGAATGGAAATCATAGCCGATTAAATATGTAAGGTAATCACATTTCAGAGTCATGAATTTTCATAAGCTCATTTGAAAAGTGAAGCTTATCAGGGAAAGCGTGCATGTGTTAGCCGCAACTAGTCCCATCCATTCAAAATTACAGAATAATATGCGGCTTTTATTGTTCTGACCAGGTCCGTTTATAAAGAGTACACTAGTTGAAGGTCGGCCAATTCGCATATGTTTTTCCTCTGTTAGAATGGAAATGCAATATCGGACTTACAGTATATTCAATGTGTATCTAGTAATAAGATTTGAGATAGCAGTCTGAAGCATCGTATAGAGATAAGCAAATGGCAAAATGGACTCGCGATAAAACTCGCGATAGGAAAAACCTGATAAGATGAAACTAATTAGAGAGAACAGATGTTCTTCCCAGATGTTTTATCCAGAGTTTTTCTCGCCATTTTTTTCACCCTGGAGATGAGAGGTCAACAAACACAGGGATTGGATATTCGCATGCCTCAGTGAGTGGAATTTAAACTATTCAACAGGTAAATTAAGAGGTTTCCTCATCCGAATCGACAGGATTTACATGATCCGGCCCCTCCCCTCCCGCCACCCAACCTCTCAATCCCACCAATCAATGGGCTCATGAAATATTCCCTCTTTGAATGGGATTTTTAAATAATGGCGAATAGAAAATTCACAAAAAAGGTGCGGGATTTTGGGCTTCGGCTTATCAAAAGGCTCCCTCAAATCACGTCCGGTGATTGTGTTCTGCGCATGCGCCAAATGTCATGATTTCTAATGAGTTGGAGCGACGCGCGGGCCACCTGGTGGTGGGAATAGACAATAGAGGGGGCTGGTTTAAGGGGGATCAGAGGATGGAAAATGTGGGTATGTGTGAGGGGGGGGGGGGTACAAGTGGGTGGAGTGTGAGGGGGAGGGGGTGTTGGAGGTGTAGGGGGGTTAGGGGATGGAATGCATGGTTGCACTTTTGGCTGCTTTTGGGATCACAGGGATGGAAAAAATGTATGGGTGAGGGTTGAGGGTGTGAGTGTGTGTGTGTGTGGGGGGGGGGGGGGGGTGAAGGTGTAGGGGCAGGGGGTAGGCAGCATGTGTGGAAGTGGCGTGTGGGGTGGGGGTGGGGGTTAAGGGGGGGAAATGGTTGCTCTTTTGGCGGCTCCAGGTGTGTACGTGCTTAACGGAGCGTGCCGTAATGACGCCGTACGACACGCTCGCCCCGACTCCCCCTAGCGGCCGGGCGGGCAGGTAACAGATAAATAATGGATCCCGCCCCGCCCCCAGGCCCTCCACCTCACTTGATCTTTGAGTGATTGTGGGGCTGATACGCGCCGACCGGCCGATCGTTGGACCGGTGTCGGGCCGGGGTTACAAAGGCCGCAACTTCTACCTTTGTGAGACGCTCGAACGCGCGCTTCTGTCACGCTCCGCCGGTTCCCGCGAGTTTCGCGCCAAAACTCCCGAATGTCGTCTGCTCTGTAAAAACGCGAGTTCCTCTAAAAACTCACGAAAGTTATTCACAAAAAACACAATGCATTTTCTTTTACTGTTGCATTAGTAACGATGTTTTTGTTTATTGATCACTAATGCGAGTTGCTTGTGTATTAATGGATGTTTTTTTGAGTTGGATTCTGATTTTGGTGTCGCTGGTTGGTAAAAAGGTTTAAGAAGAACTCCAGTTGCACGTCAGGTTGCATTAAAGTAAAACACATCAGGTGTTAAAATGAATTGCACTTCGCCATTGGCTGGCCTTTTCCCGCCGCTCTGCGATCAATGGCTCCCTTCTCCCCTGATAATCATCAGGTTGAACGCACCTTTTCACCACCTATGGCCGGACCAACACGCTCTAAAAGAACAACGTACGGACAACCATTGTAAAGTTGTATTAAAGGGAAAACGAGAATTGCGTATCTATGACAATAATAAACTTAGCAATATACATTTTCGACACGTGAGATATGACCTTGATACTATTTCCATGGGATCCAGGGCTTGATAATCATCAGGTTGAAAACAGATTTTCACCTTGCTTTTTCACCAACACTCTCTCACAGAATAAATATGGGCAACCTTCAGAATAGTATATGGGAGGGAAAAAATATAATTAAAACGTATAGATCTACAACAATAATGAACTTATAGACATATTTCTTAGGCACATGAAATATAAACTTTTAACAATCTCTATATACATGTATGCTCTTGTCGACATTTAGGCTAAGACACCCATACTCCTATCTATTGTAAGTCTTGAGGATTCTTAAGGTATTAAGGTTCGTTCGAGGGATTCCTTGCAGCTTGTTAAATTGCATGGTGAGTCTCATCGTCTTTTTATCTACACTTTTGTTAGGTTATACTTCTTCTACTTGCCTCCCAATTACTCCCCCTCTGCCTCTACCTGCCCCCTGCCACTCTACCCCCTTTTTAACCCCTACCTCTTTTTTAACCTCCCCCTCATGCTCCCCGCCTGTCCACCTTGCATGCGTTCAGCCCTAAGTTGATGGGGACCAGTTGACAGCTGTCTCTCCGCGAAGCAAAATATGAGCCGAGACGCCGAGTTCTCCACCAAAAAAGGGTATTTTGAAAAATGGCCGAAGCCCCCTTAGTGACAATACCCATCACCTAGCGTCCTTAAAAAGACAGAAGTGGAAATAAAATAGTAACGCAAAAAAAGAACGAAAAACGACCTCGGTCGGCGTCCCGGCGACCTTGACCTTGCCCTCTGGCCTGTCACGTGACTCACGTGACCGGTTATTGAGATGGCGGCCACCTTTAGCGTCCTCTGGTGACAAATGGCGCAACTTCTTGGTGCCAACATCTGCTTGGCAGGTTGCCAATTAGTGGGGGGCCGTGCTCCTGGTTTATAAGGGAGGGGACTGACCCTCAACCCCTCCACCCCCCTCTACCCCCTTCACCCTCACCCCTACCCTCTGGACACTCCCTTTGGGGGAAAAGGACCAAAATGGACTTGAACCCAGGACCCTGATGCTTACAGACAGGCACGTGAACTATTGGTCCGTGGCAGCGATGTTCGATTACGAGTCGTGTAATGAGCCGCGTCGGGCAAATACTGGTTACATCCGGTGAACAAATCGAACTCCACGACCTTATAGTACAAACGTTGCCAGGTTTGAAACCACTGAACCACAGATCTATGCGATAACTAGGCGGGTTCCCTGACATTTATACACGCGCAATTTCCCTGTTTACCTAAATTGCCCCTTTTACTAATAATCACATCAGACTCACGTCAACTGTGCTCAGGAATTTATTCCAAATCACTATGCATGGAGTCAAATGAAAATAAAGACAAAAAATAAGTAATTTCCGCTCGTTTGTAAAAAATAATGTCACATACAAGAGACTTAGTGTCTCTGCTCCCAAAGTAACCTGACTCCTATTACATAGCCTACCCCCAGTCTGACTCATCCATATTACATAGTAACAAGGCCTCCTTCTTTTTCTCTTTGGCACATTAAAATCTGATGAAATGCTCTCACCAAGGCTTAATATACTTAGGGTGGTTACTTTAAAAGCGGGGTGGCGGCGGGGAGAAGGGGGTGGCCTACATTCGCGATGCACCCTCATACAAGTGAACTATGATAATATAATACGGAGGCGACTTAAAAAGACTTCACTGAAGAGTGCGCTCAAAAGGGGGTTGTGTGTGAGAGACGAGGTGGGGAGGGAAGGAAGGGGGGGGGTAGAGAGACTGCCATTGAGGTAGACAGGCAGGCAGGCGTGATGTTTTTAGTTTTAGCAAAAAGACTGAAATTAAAAAGAAATCATTTCAGTGAAGTATGAATCATACGTTGGACGAGTAAAAAGGGGAGGCGGTGGGGTGGGGGGAGCCCAAGTACGTCGAGAAATGGCAAAAGGAAAAATTAGTCCATTGTCGCTCTACGCATGCGCCGATTGTGACGTAACTAATAATGACTTATCTGCAGTGCGCGTGCGCGGCAGGTAGAGGGGATACAGAGGCAAATAAAGCCTCTTGTTTTTACTTCTATCCATCAAGTCCTTCTATGCTACTGCCGGAACCCTTTTGTTTTATTACATAATTGATATGACGGGCAAAATAGTCCATAGGCTCCTCTGGGCCTCGGGAGAAAACAATAACTTATAGTGTTTTTACACAGTAATCATGGAATGGTCGTGAGTTGAGCCACCCGTCCTACAATGGCAGGGCTATAGATTTAATATTCCGGGGATTATTAATAATCATTATGCTGTCTGTGGGCAGTATGTGGAGGCGGTATTCGATTACTTCGGCCCTGACAATAGAACTAATGTGGATTCATATAGGTATGACAGTCCTCTTTATTTGGCCGATATAATGCTGAATGGGCTTTATATGAAGGCCATCAGTATCACTTTGAGTTGAATAGCACATAGGCGGTTTAATAAAACCTATTCAAACGGCACAAATAGAAGTAACCTCCCACACGCTGGATCCACTCACGATCACAATAGTTCACTTTTTTAAAATGATTCATTCATGTACGTTGGCAGCGGGACAGTGCGAGCGGTTTAAACTGAGGGCGTTTCAGTGCGGGTTATATCAACCGTTAGTTTTTTAAAAATTCAAACTCACGGAGACGGGTGCGTGAACTCGGGGTAAATAGGCCACGCATGCGCGTTCAGTTTAAAAAAGTGAAAATTACTGGGGACACGCAGTCCGGCGACACCCTCAGTTTTAGTGCAGGAGAACGGGGTGGGGAGAGGGGGCGGAGACGAACTGACATTTTTTTTAAAAGTTAAATCCTTCTATCGAGCCGCTCCGGAGGGGACTCGTTTTTTGTTCACTCAGGCAAGCGGGGGAACGCTCAAAGCCTACAACCTCCACGTTTCGCCTAACGCCTCGCCTAACGAGCCTAAAAATAAACGAAAGGGGGTTCAAAAGCTGGCAAAGGCATTCCTCAAGTTCTTTTTATCAAAGTGGACAGGCACTACTTTCCCCGGCGCAACCACTTTCCCCCAAGCTTTGGCGTGAAACCGTACTCCCCAACTAATTTATACGCGCTGTGCCGGTACTACTTTTTTAGGGCCTAGATCCGCTGCGTCAACGCGCTTTCCATCAGTGGAGGCTTAGGCCTGGAAAAACCGAGAAGAAAGTAAAACATAAAAAGGGGGAAAGGTACACATGACGAGGTAAAAAAGGCACTTCTGGCCGTGGCAGCCTGCCTCCGTGGTAGGATACTATTGCATTGTTACAGGCGCTTACTCGCACATGTGTCCTCGCCGAAGACGGGGGTACCCCACGCAAGCCCCCGGGCAACCCCATTGATTCATACCTTTTTTTTGTTTTTACGCCGAGATTTAAAAAAATGAGAGGGAGGGGGAGAAAGATCCACACTTCCATTTAAAGTGCCCGTGCCGCACGCTAGCCCCCCATTGGTTTTTTTAATGTTGATTATGATTCATAATGCATCTGTTTTCCCTGGGACGGCGGGGTAGGGGGTAGGAGACGGGGTGGGTAGGTAGAGGGTGAGTCTTCTGTATGGGTTTACCACAGAGGGCTACGTGTGGGAGCTGGGTAGGATGGGTACATACTAGAAGGGGGTGGGGGAGAACCCACATCCAGGGTACTAGCCCCACTCCCGGGCTCCAGGGGAGGGGGAGGGAGGCGCCTCAGAGGCAAAGGTATCTAGGTAGGGATGGGAAGGGGGAGGGGACTGGAGAAAAAAAAACAGAAGTCCCGGGAAAACTAATCGGATCCACGTAGTGACGACTTAAAAAAAAATCACAGTCTGATTAAAACGGCCATTTCCATATAGGGCTCGGCCCGGGGGTGGGGGCGGCCTGAATCAGGGCTTTGTTCCTGCAGAAACACAAACACGTTTTTTTTGTTCATTTTTTTTCTAAGCCGGTGACTTTTGTGATAAGAATTTGAAAAAAAGTTTCTTAACGAGTGCACAGATTGGCATGTCTGTGGATAAAACACCGTGGGTGCCCTAGATGGAGCCCGACGAGTAGCGCCGGAAAAAAGTCGCCATTTCCATATACTTCTTACAAAACTTCAGAATGGGCTCAGGTTTTGAAACATTGAACATAGCTGTTCTTTATCATACTAAACGGATACATTTGAGAAATAGTCACTAAAAAAGATTATAATATACTTTCATTTGAATATCCATTATGTTTGTTGATCGAGATTAAAAAAATATAGAAATTTGTACCGGTACAGAATTATTAGACTCTTGGTTTTCACAATTGATATTTCTAGACAGTAAAGATTGTGCGGTGATTTCACATGAGTTCTAGAAATATACTCTCGATTGAAATTAGCAACATGATAGGTTTCAAAATGAACTCCACCCAAAATTACAAAGAAGCATTAAAACTAAAAAGCTGGCGGTATAATGTCAAACAGGTAAACATGGCGTGTTATCATCCATTCCCAGTGCAACAGATACACCATTAACCTTCAGGGTTAAACGTGCAAGGGCTAAAACAAACCCAAAGGGGGCAAAAATCACAGCCAGATCAAAGGGCCAGGGTCTCCCCGAACCCCCTCTCCAGTACCGCTGGAGGTCAAGTGACATAATACCTGATTCTTGAGCGTCAGATGGCTGTATTCCCCTCCCCCCTCCCCCCACCTACTACTACCCCCTCCCCATCTCCCCCCCTCCCCTCCCCTCCCCCCCTCCCCGGCCGTAGCCTGTTCCCGCGGGGGTAGTTGTTCGCAGACGCCGTCATCAGACGCTCGTTACCCCCTCCGCCACCCCCTCACAATAGGTCGTTAGGCCCCGGATGCGCCGCCATGACAGTGAGACCTTATTATACCCCACACTTCCGGTCGGCCGTCCCGCTAGGGGGCAGCACATTGTGTCGGGTTGTAAACAGCTACCAGGGGGCGTATTTACCGCCCGGTGTATGTGGAGGGGGCACTATTACCGGCACCCCCCCCCCCCTACACTCCTGACTTCTGCTATGTTCATTTCCCGTCGGTAACTACAGGCAGTATTGCATTCTGCACATAGCGCTCTGACGCTGTGTATTTGTCATGTAATCCAACAGTTGGACCAGTTTAATTCGGTTTGGTAAATACGCCCATCTGTCTAATGCTATAGGCCTATGTAGATGTAATAGGTAGATAGGCTTTGAGAATCATCATAGTGAAAGCGATAAGAAGGTAAAAAAGCAATCCATACATTATGAATAGTTAAAAAAAAGTAGATATATATATATATATATATATATATATATATATATGCAGTCATGCAACTAAATGGTGTCATTAATGTTTGTGCAAATGCGTGGTACAATCCCGTTTTCTATCTAATGCAGAATAACCATAAATATGGTTGGTTGTACGTATGGATGACATTTATGTACTACCAATACCATATACGTATGCAACAGCCACAGAACGTTGTTGCTGGCTTTACAATGCTTCATGGAGAATAAAATATCAAGTAACCATAGCAACGAGATAGTCATGCACGCGAAGATAACTTTTTAAGCTATCCTACTTAAATAGTTTACCGACATTCATTGCAGAAGCCCTTCCCTATTCCCATTTTTGTCGCTATCTGCTAGGTCTTCATTCTGTTTTATTTTACTTTTCCCCGTTTTTAATCCGTTTTTTAGCTCGTCGTGGCCGTTTGGCCTCCATTCTACGGCGCCGACGGGGGAGTCCCTACAGCCAACCTCCCTCTTTTATTTTGCAGCCATGTTAATGAGTCGTTCACTTTTTGCGGGATGTGTACCGGGAGGCGTTCGTTTGCCATCCGTGGCGCGCGCCACTCCTCTCTATATCTATATAGTCAGTAGGGAAGGTGGTAGGGCGCTGACTACTTACATTCGGTTTACACATTACCCTAGAGTAAAGGTTGAAATATCCAAATACTGGAAAGAACTTGGGACACAATCTAAGAAAATATAAAGTATATATAATATATTATATATGATATAAAATATAAAATATAAACTAAACTCATCGTCAATAAGCATTATATACTGGTATAAAAATGTTATGGGGACCTTATTTTATATTATAGGATAGGGCTGTAGGGACTCGTAGGAAACTGTCGAGGCTGCTATTTCCTAAAATGAAGCTAATCATAAGCGTTCTGACTATGTGTTAACGCCCTTTAACACATAACACTGCCATTTCAGCGTCTACCCCAGTATGACAGCGTCTGTTTGTAACTAACTAACCCACGTCAGTATCTGGTATACCATCGTGTCTACGTCTATACCAATCTACTTGAGACTTGGCATACCACTTCGTTGTCTGCCTATACTCGATTATATCTGTTATCTGCCTTGGTATATATCTTAAGGGTTGCCACACGCCTTTTCTGATTGTCTCTGTTTTTCTGTCTTGTCCATCTATTCTTCCCCGTGCAGTCTCTTTTTCTCTCTCTGGTATCCGATCACAATTTGACTTTGATTGTTGTCTCTTCGTGCTAACTAAAATACTCCCGCAGCCTTCCATTAAATCGGGCTGTGAGGATGGTTTGTGTCATGCCAACGTTGGAGGTAGACAAGGCATCTTAACAGCGCATGCGCTGAGAAGGTTCTTTTAAAAAAGGGCTTTCTTAGGCATCACGATAAAATAACATTGATCGGAGAATGGTTGCCATTGGAAACCAACATGGCGTCCCCGCGATGCTGACGCTGTGAAAACAGGCCTAGGTTAGAGTCTTTTTGTATCGTCTACGGCAGGGGAGAAACCACTCCAACACACTGGGATTAAAACCTGCATGGTAAAACTCGGCGAATTCAATATTGGCAATTAATAAGAGCATGCTGGGGGAGGGGATGGAAGCGTCCCTGGGTATGGGGTACATGGGTAGGGGGTTTGAGTTGGGGGTGGGGATGGGTTTTATATTGAATAGGGTGTGTTTTCAATGGGTTGGGTGGGGTGGGGTGGGGGGTTGGTACTGAGGGTAGGGGGTTGTAAAGGGGGGTAGGGTGGGGAATAGGCCTGAGAACCATGTCCCCCATCCCAGGAGGAAATTGAAAATTGAAATGGAAGAAGTAAATTTGCATTCTCGGTTGTTATTGGTGGGGCTTCTTTAAAAACCGACCACGCCACGCCATTTAATCAACTTAGGGCTAAAAACTCCCCCTACCCCAGCAGCCCGCTGAGTCTATGTCTGATGTGGGGCCTGCCTCCGCGCCTAGCAGCCTGGCCGGCCAGTAGTGGTAATTTCACAGGCATGGCATACAAATTCAAATGAAATCCATTTGAACGGGACGTGTTTGTCTGTGACAAATATACCAATGGAATTAAAAGATGCGTGAGCGCGGTGAGACATTAATCACAAAGAGAGATGTCTAGGACTCGTGATTAAAAGATTCACAATTAAATATGTCTGTGGCTGAAACAAAAGCCGCCCGCCTGGTCCGCGCGGGATGAGCTATACTGATGTAATTAATCAATTAATCATACGACGAGAATTCATCAAGAGTCTTAGCGTTTTAATTGACTTTGAGACGTGCCTTTAATTTCCCGGTGAAAAAGGATCTCCGCGTTCTTTAATTCACCGATACTACCAACAGAATCGACCGTCAATGATATTCATCAACTTCGATCGGATGCTGAGAGAAAAAACGATATAATTCATGAGTTTCACTAGGAAGCAATTCATGTTTTTATTTTGGGTATTAATATTAATGTCCATTCTCGTACCAAAGAAATACCATTTAAATTGAGATATGATTTGCATAACTAGTTGCACTCATACAAATGCAGTATACTCCGTCTCAACACCTACACAATCATAATGCTGGCATGTAGCACCAACTCAAGTCACAGTGTAATGCCCATATCTCACAGGCCTATTTTTCTGAATTCTAAAACTCCCTAGGTGAGTTAAAGATGAAGTACAAACATGAAACGTATCCTTAAAAAGGGCTCAAAATTCTCATCTCAGGGGCAGATCCAGGGGGAGTGCGGGGGGCCCTGATCCCCCCACCCCCTCCACCCGAAAAGCACCTTTTGGTGAACTCCTAGTGCGTGCTTGCAAATACGTTCCGTTTTTGTACATCCCCCCCCCCCCACACACACACACACACGCACACACATTTTTTTATTATTATTAATACTGCATCCGCCCCTGCATCAGATGGTTTCATGCCATATTTTCGAGAATAAAAAATACAACAAATATAAGATGACCAGAATCAAAATCAGCCAGTAGAACACAGGTTTCGGTATTGTACAGCGGGCACTTTAACAAAGCCCAGCTCTAACCCTCTGTACTGTATTCTACCAGACCCCATCTACTATACACTGTCGGCTCACTAGTTAACCCCTACTGTCAGGACGAGTTATACGGCCCCTCTGTCGTGACACTAAGATATTCACCTCTGTCACGGCCCTCTCCTCCTGCTTTTTTCCACTGTCAGACCCCCCCCCCCCCCGTCCCCCGGCCGTCATAACTAGAGACTCTAACCATGGGGTGCCTCCTGGCCTCTGGTCACTGATGAGCTGAGAGGGGGCGTTCGGGTAACCAACTGTTAAACAATACAAATAACCTAATCGGACTTACTCCTATAATTTCATGTTTGAATACAGGAGGGGGGGATTCTAACCCCGTCCTTATTGGTGGAGACTTGCACTTGTCTAATGTGAAAAAACTATGTGCGTGGGCACTTGAATAGTACTTAATCTATACGTATACTCCCCTTTCTGAAATTCGTATAAATCCACCCCCAAATCTCACTAATATTAAACTCAATCAGAATCAATCCAATATATAAGGTATGAAACTGCATAATGTGATGCCTGGCGCGTTTGTGTATTGTTAAAGTTATTTTTCATTGAATTTACAGAGTGTTAAGTTGTATGGGAGGAATGGGTTGGTTTTCCGAACGCCCCTCCCGTGTAAAGGCGAATTGCGGTCAAAAGGGCCGAAGTCTGGGAGGGTCTGTGAAGTGTTTTCTGTCTACTGTTGATGAGCGCAGGGCCTTCCCTAACCTAATAAAGCTGAAATCCTTTTCTGCAAGCCTCGGCTACTGCCTGCCCGACCGCCTCAAGCACCTACCTGTTAAGTCAAACCACCGGGCCAGTCCCATTCCATAAAGAGAGGGCCATGAAACGTCCCAGCATAAACTATTAATGGTAGCAGCAGCACATATACCTCAACTACCAAGGTCTTTAATGGATGACATGGAATAAGAAACGCGACTCTTAATACCATAAAAACAAATGGTATTAATGGGAACTTGTCGATAAATCCCTTGATTGTGTTTTTACGTTGGAGTTTCTTGAGTTTCCATAAAGGGGTGGGGGTTTGTTTATTGTAAGGCATATCAATATATATTGAGATTTTTGCAGGGTTGTACGCATGCGTGGCAGGCCCAGAGCAATTAGTTTCCCCGCGAAATGTCGGTCTTAATGAGGAGGAGGAAGGGCATATATGTGTTGGCTGTCAGTTGGGAGACACTCGCCTCGCATTCAGCCAACCTCCGCTAATTATTTATACTGTCTTACGCGGCAATTAAGCCAGGGGACCGAGACAATGCTTAATAAGTCCACTGACATGAAATTCACTTTAATTGCAATCTTGAAAAAGGAGAAAAGACAAAAGGGGAGGGGAGTGGTAACGCGTGATGTTGTTATGGCGCGTGGATACAGGTGGACGTCAGTGATGGAGGCTTTTGGAGAAAAGTGCAGGTTTGTGACTGAAAACACGCTCCGTGGGCGTGCACTGACATTATAGACCCCACGAGTCAACCGATGCCTTACTTGTATGTCGTGAGGGGGCGCCACCTGCGTCCCCATGCTGCGCGCGCAGCGACCGGAACAAGGAGGTGAAAAAGCGCGGGAAACGGGGAGAAAAAGTCAGAAATGTCGTCTGCGCAAGTGACGCACGTCCCGCGCGTCTCTTAAAAAGAGTACGCATGCTCAGTGCGGACGCTCATTCATTATCTCTTTTTTTATTATGATGTAACATGCTAGGTACCGGCGGTACGACGGACACACACTCTCGGTAAAAATCGATACACTAAGGGTTGGGGGTCTAAAATGTTCAGACGCATGAAAACCGAGAAGGTGCGGACAAAAACAATGATGGATAGGTGGCGGGACGAGCATACGTTGCATGAGCACGGTGGGCGGAGAGTGCTCAGTGTCTGTGAATGGAGAGTGTAATGAAACGCTCCGTTCGCTCAGACGCTGTTTTAATCTCTAAGTGACAGATGGCAAATTGCTGTTTAAATCTCATGCTTTGTGATACGTCCTCTCGTGAAAAAGCATTGATCGGGAGATGAAACAAAAGAAAAGCTGGTCGGAATTCTATGCCAGAAAGTAGTTCCCATTAAAGGATTTTAACTTACATTTTATATACCAGCACTACGATTTGTGCCCCTCATGCACAAATATATATAGGTTCAATATGATTATCCTTTACGGTATCATTATAGTCGTGAATACGTTAAAAAAAACGAGCGTTTTCATGTAACCTTGCCTTGTCTGAGCGTTTCTTTAATTTCCCATTTTGATAACCGTGTATAAATACAACCAATTCACATCCTATCAATGTACACAGTCTGTATAACCGCGACATATACATTAAGGTTTTCTTTCCCTCCCCTACAACAAACGCTTTTTACCATTGTTTCCCTCATTACTCTACCTCCTGTCTCCTCCACCCCACACCACTCCCGGGCACCTGTCACTTAGCGATAGAACCATAGAAAAATGAGACAAGCCTGTCTCTGGTGTTTTTAGATTTAAAAAAACCCACCACTAAGTCCTAATCCCCGATAGACGTGAGGGTGGGGTGGGGGTGGTGGGGGTAGCACCTGCCGTACTAATGAGGGCCCTACACTGGGTCCTGCTTGTCACTACAAGGCCTATGTCCCAGGGGTTGGCAGTCAGGGCCCAGTGAGGTCCTTCTCCAGGAGGAGGGGTGGGGGCGCCAAGAATTTTAGATTTTTTTTTTTGGTATTATTTCATAATAAGCATCAGAGTCACCTCTGTTTTTCAGAATAATTTATTATAATATTGAGAAATAGTTTTATCAAAAACTGTGGGCCCACCCCTCAGAAGCAGTAGCTGTACACTCCCTCTGAAAGCTTCCATTGATGGACGGTCATACATCCTGTTTAAGGTCTTTTCTTGTCTGATTCTGCATCAATTTATTGACCTGATAGTTGAGTAGCATAGATGCTAATTGGCGAGCTTGTCCTGGTTTTATCTTGAATTTAGGCTCAAATTCAATAAAAAGAAAAATAAAACAATTGGTGGTGGGCTAAAATTAATGCATTTTCAACTATTTGAGGAGGGTCAGCTTTTTTGAAAAATTCCAAGGGTGAGCGGAGGGAAATCCCACAGTCGTTATATATATGCCTAAAGAGTGGGTTCCTCGACGAGCCCCTCCTATACACACATCCCACATAAGCATCTCCCACCCCTACCCCCAAGCCTGGGAGTTTTTCCCATATTTTTTCTCCAGGCCCGCGCCTAAGCCTGCTACCACCACTCCTGGGGTAAGCGTCCGAGACACATTTTAACTCCAAGACATTTCTTGCTAATTCTTTTTTCAATTATTAATCCATTGCCATTCGCTTTGCTACATCAGAAAGTTTAATCAGCCCCTGAGTAATCTCATACAAAGGGGATTTAGCTGGCGCCTTCCCCCCGGGGGCTTGGGACGTGACCTTCTTTCAGAAAACTCAATCCATCTGGAGAGGCCTGAGCTAAGTTAAAAGCAAAGGGAACTAGGGTTGGGGGTGGGGGTGAGGGGGTAGGGGGAGAGGGGTGGACGCGATGAGGGGTGGGAGGTGTTTTTAAAATGACACATGTTTCAATTTAATCCTCCAACGCTTTTGTCAGTGGGCATACATGGCGCTTGCAATTAGTAAGAGGATTAAGGCTACATCGCCAGAACTGGGGGAGATTAAAATCGCGTGATGCTGAAAATCCCCACTGCTTGCTACAGCAACACTACAGAAACTAGATAGGATACAAACGGTAAAATACAACCACATTTTATGTGATGCTGAATATTGCATGTCCGCCTTTTCACCTCGTTCTATACCGTTATTTTTTCTTTTCGCAAATCCAGAAGTAATTTGAGGCTGTTGGTCTTGTTTTTTCAAGATAGATGTCAAATCATTCGTTGTTTGCATGGGAAATTAGAATACAGCAGGTCCTATGGTTGAACTTTATGAAACAGTATTTCATTAAATGAACTAGATGGCTGAATATTAAAAACAATAACGTGAAAAACAACACGGATATGAGATTCAGACAAGGAAGGGTAGGGTGATACGCAGAGATATTGACAGCGGGAGAGACAAGCGGAGAGATAAGAGGCGGATGTGAAACAATCGGAAATCTATGAAAACAAGGACAATACATCAAAGGCAAAGTGCATATACATAAAAGGCAGACACTTATGTATACATGCTATATCAAAAGCCAGACGATTCACATACTCACTTTTGGTAAATGTTATATTGACAGTCTTTTTCTAGATATCTATATCTTTTATTGACATCCCCGTTTAGTATGGACATTTCCCAATTATATCAGAACTGAAATGAATTCATTGCTTTAGTCGGTGATATTGAATTGGATCAAGTGTTATCTCCAAAAGAATTTTATTTTACAATGATTTTGGTTTGAACACAAAATGGCTATGCTTATATTTTTCACATATCTTCAGATTCTCCCGGTCTCTACGCGCAATTTACAATATCAGCATTGGAATAAATTCATTGCTTTAATTCATGACAGTGAATTAACAAAATAAATAACCACAAACATCTTTTTTGTCCTTGCAGTGTCCAAGGAGTACTGCTCCCCGGAGGCCTTCGACGTGTCATGTGACCCTGGTCACGTGATCCTGATGCGTGGCGCCATCTATGGTCGTATGCGGCCCGGTCGTTGTATCGGGGGGGTGTCGTTAGGCTGTAAGAGCGACGTGCTCTCCCACCTGGACAAACTCTGCTCCGGGAGGAGGAGGTGTAAGATCGACGTCAACGACCTGGAGAAGGTGGCCCAGCCCTGCCCCAAGGACTACAAGGCCTACCTCGAGGCCGAGTACGAGTGTGTAAGAGGTGAGGAACTTTCCCCATCCTTGATACTAGTCATTAAAATGAGTCTTTGTTGACAACCACCTGTGATTGATGAAATAAACCTTATGCCATATACCCACTAGGCGATTATCCCTGAGTCAGACAACAGATCGCCTTTAAAATCGGCTGATTCTGCCCTTAGAATTGGTCAATTTTAATGCTGACTCAGATCAAACCTGTACATTTCAAATATACTATACTAACAGGGGATCATAGGAATCGGCCGATTCTGCCCGTTTCCGGTCATCCGTCGCCGGTAAAATTGCCTAGTGGGTATGGGGGTTTAGTCTAGGAGGTTGAGACCCCTTGGGACAACAGTGGATATCCCAAATCAGTTTTTCTGATTCAAGGTGTTTATTTCTTAATGACCAATCACGGAAATCATTTTATTTTTTTATCAAAGGCATCACTGTACTGAATTGTAACAGAAGCGCAGTAATCATCACTTTTATACAAAATTTGCCCCTAAAGCCACTTGGATAATTTCTAGTTACTAATTGCTTTTTGTTAATTTGGTATCACTTTCATTTCTTCTAATTTGTATCATTTCTAGTTCATGATTGCTTTTTGTTAATTTGATATCCTTCTCATTTCTTATAATCTTATGAAATTAGTTTTGTCTCTTACAATTATATCTGGTTTTATTAAGTCTCTTTTTCTGTGTTTAACAAAACATATTTCAATTTGTCATATGAAACAAGAAACATCAAATGATGCAAACAGATTTCCTTTTGTTTTCCTTTTTACCGAAACATATACCACTTTGCTTATGAAAATAACAGTTAGTCTTAAGGAACTGTACCCAAATAGTCCGCAGGACTACAGTGGAAGAAAATCTTGTGAACTTAGCCTGTATGAAAATTCCATAAGAAAAGAAATCTGATATATTTTTCATTGTTGACTGTCTTTTTACACAACAACAATAACCCTTTAAGACATTCTGATATATTTTTCATTGTACAATGACTCTCCCTTCACACAATAACATAGCCCTTTAACTCTTTAACCCACAATAACATAAGCATTTAACCTTTTAACCCACAATAACTTAACCCTTTAACCCTTTGTTCCCAGCGATCAGCACGGAGATCTGCGACACCCAGTCGTTTGTGAGTCTGACGGAGCAGAAGGGTTACATCGTGGGGCAGACAGGTGGGGAGAACAGCAGGATGTCCGTCACCAGGTGTAACTTCGCCATCGAGGTCGACCCCGGCCAGAGAGTCGCCCTCTACATGTACAGGTACGAACTAAAACCTTTACTCTCAAGGCGGTATTACACTACATGATTTGGGCTGTGATATCAGCACGATATGGGGATATTACAAACAAATTACGTAAAGGAGTGATGCAATTGCTAGACATTTTCAATTTGGAGAATCTCACAAAAGTGTAACAAAGAATTCTATATCTAATTTGTGCAACATCTATGCCATATCAATGCAACATTAATATTGTCATGTCACAGCTCACGTTTTGTGGTGTATTACTACCTTAGCACCCTTGGAAATATGTGGACGTTTGGTTTTAGGAGTGTAGACTTTTCATTAATAAGTGTGGTTCCCTAGTAGCGTAATAGGGCAGAACTTGTGTCTGGGATATGGGCACAGTCTAGAAGAGTTGGGATTAAGACATTTACGGGGAGTTTTACTGCGCAGAATCGTAAAAATGGTATATATATATATATATATATATATATGTATATATATATATATATGTATATATATATATATATCATTTTCATAAGTGCCCTTGCTAGTAGGTCACTTTCAACCAATATGTTGGGGAATGGGTTCCAATGGGCGAAGCTGAGGGTGTTGGGTCGTCGCGGATGGTCCATTGCGCAGAATCAGGTGAATGGTGTATTAACCGTTCTGTATTTACCTTGTCTCTCATAATGGGAGCCACAAACGTCATTGTTGTTTTCCTGGTCCCATTTCAAGACAATCATTTACCTTGCGTCATTTAATTGAAGTCTTGGTAATAATGATCTCCTCCAAGTCTTTTTTTAAGTTCAAGCAGACTATACCACTTACCTGTTTGTTCAGGTGGGTTTGGGTGCATCCTGGGGACTGCTCCTATTAACAGACATGCGAGTGGTGGCCTTGGCATTGAAGTCTTTGATTATGTTCCAAGCAACTTTATTTTACCGAGGACTTCTCTCATGGCCTTGGATTTAATTGGGGTCAGATTTCGTTTATTACAAATGACGTTTATTTTGTAAGCAATTCGCTGGTAGCCCTGAAAGGGCTTTCCATTAAGTGGTTATGCATCGATTGGGATACGGTTCTAACATTCCTGAAAAGGTAATGGTCAAACCTACTGCGTACTCTAGCCCAAATGGAGCGGGAGTCTGAAAACTTTGAAAATGGGCTGCTTAAGCCCTTATATTTTTCCTTTATGATCCACCTCAACAGCGAAGCTAAACGTCCTCATCAAATAATTGAACCACTTAAAGCATGACCTAGCTACATAAGTATATATAAGCCAAGTTTGCCTGCGTTTTCAGAAAAATTACCCGACGAATTCTAAGTGCATTCACGCTATCTCTTATTCAATAGTCGAAAGCTTTCAGGTTAGATATACTGTTTCTGATTTTCAACACTATACACAAAGACAGTATTGCGCTTTTACATCTTCCATAACTATTGATGTAAACCAAAGGTCACACCCAGTAAACTGTCCTCCCTTAACAACACTCTACCAATACCCTAACCCCACTCCCCGTTCCGTCTTGCAGTATCGGCTCCCACCCCAGCGGCGCTCCTGGTGGTAAATCTCGTAAAACCTCGTGCCACGACCACCTGACCATCGAGGAGGGTTCTGATAGGTCGACGACCAACCTGTGTGACCTGTCCCGGCCCAGCCGCCAACACCACCTGTACACCTCTAAGACAAACTCTGTGGCCGTCCACACCAGGCTGGGCCGGGCCGACCAGGCCGCCTACTTCATGATCCAGTACAGAGGTATGTGGAGGATTCACCTTTTTTTCTCGTGTGTGTGTGTGTGTGTGTGTGTGTGTGTGTGTGTGTGTGTGTGTGTGTGTGTGTGTGTGTGTGTGTGTGTAATTCAAGGTTTTACCAGTTTGGGGCCATCCATAAATGGTGCCAATTTTTTCAGGGTAAGTTTAGGACCTACCCCTACCCCGCATCACACTGAATTTTCTGTTTTATACATGAAAATAAGGTCTGTTTTCAGGCAGCGTCATACTGTTCAACCTACCCACCCAATCCCTTGTGTGTGGCATCATTTATGGATGGTCCCTTCATTTGTGTTCAGCATAGCTAGTTTTCCGTGCAGTCTTATGTGATAGTGTACTGCAAAGTTCTATTGAAACAAGTTAAAAGGCTAGTATTCCCAGGGTTGCCTGCCTTATCAATATAGTTAGGAACAGGGGACAGAATACTACAAAAGTGAAACCCACAGCTTTTGTCGGATAGTGGACCACTTCAGGAGTAAGATGCATGCAATATGCCTTTTCATAACTCAAGGCCCCGGTGAGAAAGTAGGCTGGGAATCAAACCAAGAACATGTGCATTAGCAGATTATTGATCTACCACTGAGATAATACTCCGCCTCTTTACAAGCACATCTTATATAGCTGAAACATATATGTACAAGTTATAAAACCGGTAAAGTCTCGACATATCTTATAGTTTACAAAAGGATCTCTGTTGTCATACGGTCATATGTAACGTACGTATTCAAGTACAATATTCCCTGAAATTAATTCCAAAATGCCGGCTGGGATTAAAAGATTACTTAGCCTGTTAACGAGGGATCTCGTGGAATAAGAATATGATTATCCCTCAATACTACCCAGAGGAAGGGGAAACACAACCATTGTTGTTCCTGGGTCTGAATAATCAAATCCTCCGAGAGCAACAGAATCGAAATCCCGACAGCGCAGTGACTTGGAAGAAGTAGAAAAGAAATAAAACCGAATCATTCCACATTTAAATGTTTGAATGGTAGGGATTATTTTACGTGCCTCTGGGACAAATTCCTATTAATATTCATGGACAGCTGTTAGGGTCCTTACTTTTTCCTAAGACAAATCTTCCAAATATTAAGCAAAAACAGGAATCCAATATCTGTTGTACTTTTTCTTGAAGAAAGGCATAACAGGAAACACCCATTCATAGCTTCCGTCTAAAAAGATGTGAGGAGGAAAAAAATAAGCATAATTCATAACTTAAAAGTTTGTACAATTTTTGCAACTGACGCCGCAGCAATTTGACGACAACTCTGCCAGTGCAAATATTTAGAAGGCGTTTAACCGCACTTTGTTTTCAACTAATTCGGTTGTATCAAGGACTAACTGCGGTGAAAAACGGACCCAGTGGAGAGGGTTTACAATCTGTGAGAAATGAGACTACCTGATGTGTTTACACTTTTTACCCAGGGGTCTGAGAATGCTCATGGAACACCGTTAATGAAATGTCAATGTGCAATCACAAAAGGTCATCATATAAATGTGATCGTCCTAATAACCAAAAAGTTAGAGAATGGAAAAGAAGTTTCCCAAAGTGCGAAACGACCGGATTTTCAAAACAAAATCCCCATAGAAATCCCACTTCAAATCCTAGTGTGTTTTTGCTTTTTGTGATCCATAATCCGCAGCAATTCTACCGACTATAATTACATAACAAAGGGAAATGAAATAAGCCATTTCTCTCCACCGCTCCGAAATTAATTGTTTGTTCTCTCCCACGCCCAACTAAATCAGACAGGCCCAATTTGTAGGCCAAAAACGGGCCAAAAACCACAGGCCAGGCAGCAAAACGATTTTGTTTAAATCACGTCTCCACAGCTAATGTGTTAAGAGCCTTAAGTCTTTTTTGGTCACAAACTTCCTGTTTTACCAAGGGAAAGCCCGGTAGCAGTTGTTTTATTAGAGCAGTGGTCATTTCAAGGGGAAATTTTCGTAAGCAGCCGACCAATCGAGAAAAGGCCTTCTTTTAAAGAACTCTTATGAGTCAATGGTCGACATTTTTCTTCCCATACGCCGTGGATGTTGTCGTGAGCGATGATAAGGTCACTTGCCTGATTTGCGGCCTGTGCGCGTGCGCGGGGTTTGGGGACTCTTTTGACCTGTCACTCAGACGGCGGAAGGACACGGGAAGCGAGCGGCGAACCGCCTTTAAGTCCCTGCGTGAAGTGACCACCAAATGACGGCATGCCCCTCTCCCAGCGGGTACTTAGAAGGTTAGAAGGTGGAGCCCCTCATGACGTAGAGGGCAATGGGATCGGGAGATCTGCTTGGAGAGCGTGCAAAGCCGAGCGTCTGTTGCGGGCTGATAGGTGGAGGTCAACTGCTCTGTTGGCCTGAATGCTAAAGGGCTCTTCTTTTCACAATAGACCGCTAAGACGTTTGGAAGTAGATATATTTTCAAGCTCAATATCCTAACCTAATCCATGAGGTTTCCTACCTCCAAAATAGGGACAATTGGGAGGAGACCGGGAGGGGTATGCTATGCATGATAATGTATGATAATGTGCTTCTGAATATTTAGGTATAGGCCCCCTATAACTACTGAAAACTAAAAAGCTACATCTCAAACTATTATCTGAAAAACTAAATCTCAAAATATCATCTCATTGACAAGGGGATGCAAAACAACACATATAATATACTAATTGCGTGAGCTGTCTGCCTGACCTTGACCTTCGCCTACAAAGGAGACGCTGACATGGCGTCCCTCCCAGATATGGACTAGCCCCCAACAACAATCAAGTTCCGATAAGCGCCGCCAGGGGTCCGGTCGGACCTGTCAATTACCACTCCTTACCGTGTGGCCGCACCGGAAGTGGGGGACCTAAGGGGCCCCGTGCCCAGGGCCCCCTGTGTCAATAATGACGGGCAAAATGCCCCCAACGCCAGACACAGACATGAGCGGCGGCCGCCATATTACTTCCGGCAACGCTGTCACTCAAATATTTGCCCCTCGGACAGTGTGTGCATGAACTGTATACAGATTGTTAGCCCCCCAAATAGGCCGATCCCGGGGGTGGTAATGATGAGTGGCCTGGAGTATGAACTCTGACTCCCCGTATACCCGGTGAATAGAATATCATAGCTGGATAGGTCCGCACCTCAATATTGGATTTACCACCCCCTGGTGATATAACTCGTAAAACAAACGCAACACAATGATCTATGTCAGAGGGTAGGCCGAGTGTGAGACTGTAAATAAGAGCAATTATTTTGTCAAGTTAAAAGAATACCTGGATAGGGCAAGGGCAGTAATTTTGTACTTTCTAGACGTCATCAACCGAAGATACAAAGATCTTTTGACGCTAAATACTTATTTGTAGAGGAGTAGGTTAGGTTGTGTAAAAGCAAATTATGAGGTGTTGCGCCTAGTTATGTGTGGGACTGTGGCATGCTATACTGTGTGTTTTTCCGAGAGAAGATTATGGTAGTTTATGTAGTTTATAGGGAAACAGCATCGTAAAAACTATAAGATTTAGTCTAAACTTAGACCGTGGAAAAAAACACGCCCACAACCCACGTGAAGGCGCCTCTAAATATGGACGTCGGCAGATATATGATTATAGAGTGGGAGTCCAGGCCTACAGTAACACACAATGCCATATATATTAACACGTTTCCTTATGAAAGTCAAAAAGTCCTTCCTGTATATGGATCGCTCACATCACCAAAAGTCCTTTCTTGACCTTACATCGCTAGTTTTGTAGATTAGCGGACTTGCACGGAACTACAGTCTACTATAATCCACTATAATTAAGTCAACTAGTTATAAATGATAACTATATCTCAGAATCATGGAATATGTTACCAATTACTTTATTACTCTCTTGCACATGGAGCGGTACATAGAATGTTTCACTGTACGAAGAGCCTGTATGTACCGCTCTTATGCTAATACTGTTTGGAAGATCAGACATCTCTGAAGACGAACAAATAGACAAATTATCCCCCAAAAACCGCTCTAACCTTGAAATGCCCTTGTCATTCCAGCCGTGGGATGCCCTGACGTCACCCCGCCGTCCAACTCCTGGGTGGAGCGTACCGGAGACGACTTGGTGGTGAGGTGTAACACTACCGGCGACATCTGGTACCTTACCTGTCAAGGCAACCAGTGGGTCGGACAGATCGGCAACTGCACGCACTGTGAGTATTTATTACATTTACTGAGTTGTTGTATGAACCGTGATTTGTTAGTGATAATTGCATGTAAAGACATGAATTTCCGGTGAAGTACTCACAATAGGATATCGACGTTATTGTTGATTGTATAATTATCATACATCTTGTCATTCAACTATCTATCTAGTATCTATCTATAGCTTTGTTCAAATACAGCTATATATCTATGTGTAAGTCATATATATATATATATATATATAAATATAAATATATATATATATATATGACTTACACATAGATATATAGCTGTATTTGATGAAATTATAATCAAATTGTTGAACAATACATTCAGTGAAATTGGAAGAAGACTACATTTCATACTAAACAATAAAATATCAAACGGAGCAGATTAGTAAAGATGTTGCTCCGGACGAACGTGTGATGTTTCTACATTTCACAAAACGCAGTGCTTCAACACTATCTAGTACATTTCTCGGTCTCATTAAACGGCTCTTTCTACGTCTTTTGTTCCCTAATATGATGTAGCACCAGGCTAGTCTAGACACGTTCACAGAGATAGGGGACAGGGTGAAAAGACACGATCCCTGAATGACTATCGATCCTAGCCCTAAGCGCATTGTCCCAATGTCACGAACGCTCCTTTTATTGTATTGCGCATATATCTCACCGAGTTCTGTCTTTAACGGTCTTTTTTGTCTCTTACAGCTATGCCAGGATTTGGAGCCGTCTTTGGGAATGGAATCCCCATTCAACAAGGTAAGAATACACTCGCAACATATAATATAGCTATGATATAAAATCTATATTAACTTTGTATTAAGGATAAAAGGGAGATATATGATTGCTAAGGTTCTGAATTTCTAACGATTGTACTATAGTATACTCGTTAGAAATAAAGAGCAATGAAACATATCCCTTGTATTCTAACTACACATTCTAATATCATATTATGATACAAGTTTTAATTGTGTATTTATAATAAAAGGGATATATTTGATTGCTAAATCTCTGCATTTGTAATGAGTAATTTCGTCAAAACTATATGACTGTCATTTTACAGTATTTCAATTTCCATTGTGAAAGGGCTACTGCCTTTTCTGCCTGCAAAACACAATACCACAGAACAAGGCCTGCACAAAGCTGCCCATCAAAATGCGTCGAAACAAAGGATACCCATTAAAACCAAAATTCAGGGGGTTCGGTTCAGTTTTGGAACAACCGCAGCACAGGGAAACAAAAGCTGGAGTAATGTCACCGGGCTCCTATTTATGGGCTATTTAAAGGGCGAGTTTTACTACACCTTGTAGGTTTTGTGACGCTGTGTTTTTTGTCCGTTGTAATGGGTTCGGTGTGTGACTCTCACTAATGAGACTTTTGTCCTCCCTTCAGGCATCGCGCTGGCCGTCGGAGTCGGTATTCTCGTCGGTGCCGTCTTCGGGGCACTTCTCCTCCTTTGTGTATGGACCATCAAAAAAGGGTGAGTTACTTAGCTTGGAAACCAACCTTTCTGCCGTAAAACCCCTAATTTAAGCCACAACCAAACTTTTTTTCATGTGAGCAGCACCCTTGAATTTTTATTACTATTATTTTATTAAACCACATTCATAAAGAGTGATCTTCCATGTAGATAGGTTACAGGGAAAGTGAAGTCTAGGTAGCCGTCATATCTCAAACCAACCTTTATTTAAAAGGAGGCAAAAATTAGGAGTCTTACGATACCAACGTGAGTTAATTTATAAGCCTTGTGTGCATAGCATGGGCTTTTATGTTTGCTTTTGTTTTCAAGATTAAACGTTACCAGCGTCCAGGTTGAGGTTAATTATCTTGTTACTGTGCTTGTTTCAAACATACAAAGGCAGATTTTAGTGCACTGAAATCAAGGCACTGAGCTAAAATTAGGTATTTCCACATTTGCCTTGTCCAGTCCATTCCTATTCAGTAACATTGAAAAAGTAACAGTTAAGTTAGTTCAAATCAACAGAATGCAAAATTATCGGGGAAATATAATATAGATTTTCAAAATCCTTTCATCTTTAATCAAGACGGCCATAGTTGCATAAAACAACTTTTTGTTTATTCTGGTTATAAACATTGCATGACGACACTGCATTATTACCCAAAGTCCAACCTAGCGTTGAAAGCATCAAATTACCATAATCAGCGGTCATTGTTGTGTCGTCACTGCCCAGGCCCTTATTTAATTCCCGTCCCCGTCTCAAACCCCCAGGCATACCCCGAGGGGTGCTTCCACTCCTTCTCATCATCAGCGTAGAACATAGATCTCATTGCATGACATAAATTCAAATCAATAACGAGGGCGAGAAACTGAACAGTGGATCCACATCTCGGCGGCAGATGACGGCGTTCCCGGGCCGGCGGAATATTAAATTCAAATTGTCACGCGTCCAATTTTCAAATATCGCCATGGGAGCAGTGAGTGCGCTGGAAATCAAACCCCGCATTCACGTCCCCCCACTCCAGTGTAATTCTCTAATTTTCCGGGAGATTAAACAGCTGTTGCAGATAACATAGAGATATACCAAAGGCTTATAGTGCTTCGTGCCAGCTTCACGCTGGCTTCATGTTCAACATGTAATTAGAAAATACCGGATTTAATTTACCCCTGGGCAATAGAGTCTCTCTAGTTGTCCACGTAGCTCTCTGTTCATGCCATACAGCTTGGCTATGTATTATTGATATCTGAATAGAGAAATGAAAAGGGATATTATATGGTGGAGCAAAGTAAATCTGTATGATGGCAAAAGAATCGATATGAGTATAATCACATAACCGAGGCGATGAATAAACCAGGCTGTTCTTTTGTGCCGGAGATACAGTTAGCCTGAGTTATGTCACATAAAACCATATCTAGAGTGCAAGATGCTTGTATCCCCCCTATCTGGTGTTGTGTATATTCTAGGCTATAATTTATTCATTAGGCTGGTGACTGCACGGGGAAACACTTGTGGTCGTTATCAGCAATATGAATTAATAATGAAGTGTTAGCGGCGCGCGCCGCCGCCATCCATTCAAACTCATCCATTGATACAGTCTGCATACATACCTATAGATGCTACTATCTCCCTGTACTCATATTTGTGTTCGTTTTTGTCCTTTCAGGGCGCCCGAGCCGGTGAAGCCAACTAAAAGGGTGGACGGCCCTCCCTCAAAGAACTACATCACGGAGGAGCGTACTAATTACCCTGCGTTGTTAGGTCAGGACCGCAGCACCGCCGACACCACGGTGTATGAATACACCCACGTCTGGGACCCTCGTTCTCAGTCCATGGAGAAGCGCATCGAGAAGAAAGTAGTCCCTGCGTGCAGAGGCACCGGCCAACACGACGCGCCTGTTAACACCACTCTGGGCGGCGGAAGGGTACACTGCGACCCCCACAGTAGGATACACCTGTACGAGACCCCTAAGGGCGTGGTGGCGGAGGAGGACGGCACGACCGGCCGCTACAGGTCGTCAGACACTCCCGTCTACTTTGACCTTGACCCCGAGGTCAGGGAGAAGGTCGAGAGGCCACATTGACTAGTCCTACAGGCGTTGAACCTGAACACCCTGGGCAAAGCCTAGAGGAACCCAACTAAGATGTTTCAAGATGATTACTGAGACTGTGTATGTGTTCTTGATGAATGGGGGTATTAAATGAAAAGTCAAACGAAAGTGAAAGTGAAAGTGAAAGTGCTTTTCTTTGTATCGTGGAATAATGAATATATGTAAGCCGGTCTGGTTTACTGGCTAATACATAGGGATGGATTTGCTGGGCAAGCCTCAAGTACAACGTGCATACCTTTATGCATTTAATGTCGAACCTATGTTCGCTTTGTATTATTCAAAAACTGTAAAATGTTTGAAATCAACATAGAACGACTGACAGTATAAGTACACTTGCTTCACTGCACAAGCCAGTTTAACTGGTAGTAGGAACCGCACCTGAGAAACATTTTTATTTCAGTAAGGAGGATTTGAAGTTGGCTAAGCCTTCCGGTGCACCAATTACGGACGGGATGGGCCAATGAAATGTCAGTATTTGCTTCACTCCCAACGTTAAATCACCCTAAGATGGCCGGTTCAATGATATAATCATGGTAAATTGGTTCTACTGGGACGGGCCCTCAGAGGATTCCACTCATAGACTCACCTTAATCAGACTAGTCTGAGATATTGTAAGAAAAATGTCACGATTGTTGCCTAGCAAGCTTTCCTCGTAGGCCTCTATTGTGCGCCTTGCCTCAAATGCCAGGTAATGTCAACCAAACATGTAGAGAATGGTGACAGGCCTCATAGTACATACGTTGTTGAGTATGGTATAAGATGGTGGGGCGTCATGTATGACCACCTCCCACCTGCTTTACGATATATGACCTCTTATAGCACTTTTATACAACAGCAACACCTCTTACAAAGAGGGCTGCTACAACATTCAGAACCTATACTATTAATTAACTGTTGTCTATTTTGTTACTGATACACATAATATTTGTTTATGGATGGTAATGTCAGCTGGTCGGTTGAGAGAAGAATAAAATCGACTTTTCAGCGACAATGATTGTAATGATATTGCATATACTATGATCTGGTAAAAGATTAAAGCCCCGTACCAACTGACAAAATTAGAGCATCAAACGCCAGGCTCTTCCGCTAGAAATCAGCCAATATTTACAGCGATACAGATTAAACATGTACATGTACATTTCAATACTGCATATTAATGGAGGGTCATCTTAAAAAACATGATCTGCGAGGCGTAAATTGGTGTCGCGAGTGCGGGGCTTTAAGAAGACGATCTCTGGGCGATATCGCTGTACCCACAATCCACTGCTGTGATATAAGGAGGCACCTTCTCCACAAAGAAGCAGTTAGTTATGAATAATTATAATAATATGTAAATAAATCATGTATATTCACACCAAAGTTACACAGACTGTACAGATATGATTGTGTTCATGAATGGGAAACTGACCAAAAATGGTTTTGTGTATGTTATTATTTTGTGCAATTAGGTAAAACATTGTTTTGATGTACTGAACTGCATGGGAGAGAAGAGGTGACAATAAAGTATTTGTCTCGTTTATAATTCATTAATTTTGTTTGTCATTTTCTACCACATCTACTGATTGAGTCTAATAATATTATAAGAAGACCCGTGGGGACCACCCGAGGGTGTCTGAACAGCCTATGGGGCTTAGTCATGTAGCTAGGGCAAAGCCTAAGGTATATACAATCCCCATGAGCCATAAAGACACCTTAGGATGACCACAAAGGGTCTTTACATTTTATCACCAAAATTAGATAAAAATGATGAAAGTACTGAAAACAAGAACTGGTACGTAGGGCCCTTCAATACACACTGGCCTCTGTACGCACCCTCCGACGGCAGTGTGGGCGATAAAACGACCAGTTCATAGATAAACCAACAGCGATAGTTAATCACTGTAACTAAGGAACAGGTTTTGATTAGGAGATAAAACCCATTTCGTCATCATTCTTCAACTTGATGAAATAAGCATTCCGATTTAATAACCATGTCCTGCCTGAGAAATAACATGAATTCAATCTTAATGCCGGTGACAATATTTGATAAATCTTATTTAGTTCCCAGCTCATTCCATTAATGGCGAAACTTGGGGACACAATTTCATTACTCGCTTTTTTAAATCCTTGACAGAAACAAGAAAATCTACCGTTCTCAATAAAACGTGAAAACAATTCCTCAGAAAAAGACATTGCAAGGGAAGTAAAAACAAGAAAACAACTCTATGAATATTAATATTCCAAATTCAATTGACAAGGGAAATTGAAACAACGAAAGCTAAAATAATCTATGGGTTGTTTGGTTGCTTATTTCCTCCTATTTCACGTGTTTATCTGAAACATCTGGTGCGACAACCAATGCATCAAGATCTGCACCTGACTGAAATTTCAAAACGGCCAATTCTAAATTTGTCCATTAAATATTGGCATTGCTCAACAATGCAGGATCTGTCTTTTAAATGGTTTGATTCAAAATTATATAAGCAAACATATTGGATAATTATGATGACTAAGGTATTGTGTCTTGCTTTATAAAGCAGGGATATGTATTGTATTCATAGATATGATCCATATTCGGGCTAACTTTGCAAAACTCAATACAAGAGATCTGGCACAAATTTGAGTTTAAAGCGCCAGTTACAAATATTTATCATACAGATGACATTTAGAAGTCAATGAACACAGGATCACATAGGGAAAAGACCAATATATAAAGCTGAATTTTACAACTTTTAGGACCAATATATCAACAATAATGCTTTGGTTAATTTTGTATTATGCAACTGTTTTCATGGAATAAGCAAAGAGGCAATTTTGAAAATATTTCATAGTAAACTTAAATGGTGGTGTAAACTGGGATGGGTTTATTTACAGTGCTCCAAAATATTCTCAACCGACTCATAGTTATTCTACTTGCTCAGGTGATTTGTTTTACTTTGGATGATTTGGCACAACAAGGACATCTTGGAGCTATTTCGGGATTTGATTTTCTTGTACGTCATGAATACCTTACATCATTATATGTTATTGCACGGAGTAAACATGAACTACTGACCACAGCAACTCCTTATATGGACTGCTACGCTTCCTGTGTCCATGGTAAGTAGGCCTATAGCCGGGCTACAACCTCAGAGACACCTTCCGGGAAAACATGGAACTAATAATAATATTAACCAATGAGATGGAACGTCATCTTTAAGTGGATTATCAGAGACCTGTAAAGAATATGAGACTTTGACGATAACCTTATGATCATGAACTGACGGATGTACAGTTAGCAGGTCACGACGTTGATTGAAATTCTTCCTCCCTGAATAATCAACCCACGTGCAGGGTAGAATTCATTCATGTTTCACGACTGTAATATATCACAATATAGGGCTATAATATCAGGTAATCGCCGGGATATGGCCATAGATGCCGATACGGCGTCTTTACCAACAACGTAGTATTTATTGATTATCTTTATGCACTATCATAAATTGTAACATATTGTATCACCTATGCGGGGTATGCAATGAGAAGTCCCGCTAAACATGTTACTAGGCAAACACTGATCGACCATCTGTGACGGGTACTGTCACTGAGACGTACCACACACATCCAAATAGCCACTATTACTTGAACCATTAGTAGAGTGATCACAATACACGTGGAAGCAACTCTTTATTATATCAATGCATTGGGATCGAAAACTCAAAACACGAGATTTTACTTTAAAATCAACAAAGCTGTTATTGGGGCATCAACGCTTAAAAATACCTCATGTTTTCACGTTGAGTGTACTTTGGCTTAGAACACTGAATTAGGCTTATTAGAACTCACGAGTCGCTCACTAAGGTGTCGCCATCTGGTGTTAACCAAAAGAACCCGGCTAGGCAACTTCATGAAACACCCTTATGTTGGATAAATAATACATTCTGTTTGGAAAGTAGTGCTATACCGTTAAGAATATTTTTCTTCGGATTTAGTTTTTCTTGACTGTATTACTACATCTGTAAATCAAGGATTACATTTTTGGTGTATTGTTTCCCTTTTTCTTGCTATATAGCATCCTAGTAAGGCTATTATCTTGGAGCAGGATTTGTTTTAACCTATTAGTAGCATGCAATACTTTTAAACTGTATACTAATTTATACCAAATATGCTACCGTGAAGCATCATTGAACTCCTTCTTTTGAAACCAAATGATCCGGTACTTTCTTGCAATCCTAAAGGTGTTGTTGGTTTCCTACGCTAGATGGCGTCACCGTCGCTGTGTAACTGATACTTTTAGTATGTGGGCGTCCCGGTAGAGTACTGACACCTAAATGACGGAACCTGGGGCAAAGTCAACTTGTCAGATACTACTACCCACTACATCACTGCTGTTTTATGCAAAATAAAACATCAAAGTGTAATCCAAACAACTAATTCATATAATAAGAAATTAATATTGAAAGTATGTGATTGTGTTCATCATGTTTTAAGTATTGTAACACAGTTTTTGTATGGTAAAACAAAATTATAGATTATTATGCAAAGACATCGACGCTTATTCGGCCGTACCCAAAACAGTGTAGACCCAGGACAAATCTCCACTTTCATTATACTACTACTTCTTTGGCTGTCGGAATAATAAAAGTACCTAGTTCATAATGATCCACAATGTAATCATAGTAATTATTATAGTTTCTTTTGAGGAACATATATAGAAGGGTACAGGAATGGCTCTGCCTCTATTCGCGACGTCATCTCGTTTCATTTCACAATATAGTCGACATTGTCACATTCTATTATATTACACTATACACAGGCGACATGTTAGTAGTATATGGAAAGAGGAATATGTAGATGGTCGCGTCATGTTCATACGCCTATGCGGAAAACTATACTTATAGCATTTAAGTAGAACGCAGAAATCGGGGATTTGGTGCTTGTCGCGTTAACAATGTATCATGTGTTTTGTTTTTTTTGTCTTTTTTTAAAGTTTTGTTGCCAACATCATATAAATACGTAGTCTTCCTGCCGGACAGGTGATAGATGAGATGAAGTTTAATGATGCAATGCTCTATACTCTCGGTATCACTACACTTTTATGATATAACGTGTAGCCAGTTCCATACCTCACAACTCATTGTCGGTACATTGATTTCTTTCCACGTCACATAGAACTCCATTGTACTTAGTACTTTATATGAACGAGGGTTTGTATGAAATATTTCTAATGTGAGCCATTTCATGTGCAAATATGGGTATTTGCTTTTCATAATAGTGCTTGGATTGTTTGTTCTGTATACGCAACAGGGAATTTAGAAAAAGCTATTTGTCATTTGCATTTGTATCTCATGTAATTAAATGACTAACTGCGAATAAATATATCTAAATATATATAGATATATAGATATATATATATATATACATATATATATATAAATATATATGCGACGCAGCTTCACATATATAGCTGTTTTGTCATGGTATACTCAACCGCTATGGTTTTGAATTGTAAATTGCTTCCTTCTTACATTCTATCTATAAGGGAAAACAAAGGAGGTAAGATTCCATATTGCTAACTATTTTTAGGGGTAGGATGTGCCATTTTCGAAAGAGGCAGTTTTATTCATAAGGAGAAGATTTCCTCGATTTTTCTATGGAAATTTGAATAACTAGCTTCATCCCTTAAGATAGAGAGCTGTTATCGACACCTATGAACAGTTCAAGTATAAGCAAAAAAAGACGCAATAAAAGTGTATTTATGTAATTTTATTTGTGACAAAACACATTCATAAATAATCAAGCAAAGCCCATTAATTGAAAAAACAAAACAAACAGTTATGTGATTGGCATACTTCGCACGTGTCCAAACATCGTGCTGGTTATATCGCTGACCTCACTGAATATTCAGATAAGTATCGAAGCATGTATATATGAAGCATTCAACATAGAAATCCGTAAGGTTTTGTTTGCTTATTAATAATGTCTGTTGTGATACAAGTCACCACACCAATTTCACTATTATTTCTGTATTATTATAACAGAAGTAGACATAATATGCATCCATGTGGTCATGTGGTATATCCAAATAAATGCATGATTATTATTGCAGCATCATATACAACAGCAGGGTTATAATTTAGTACATCCCATGATAGATTATCGACCACACAAACAAACATGGATATGCTGACACTATAAGAAATGCAATCACATTGCTGAACCAAACGGTTTTGGTATTGAAATGAAATGTTGGTGTTTCATATGAATATATATGAAGCAATATTCTGAGCACTATCGTTTTGGGGCTATACAATAGGATCACTAGTTATCGAATGTCGCTTTGTTATTAGCCTAGCGTTGATTTCATACAGGATCGTCTACCCTAACCATTTTGAAGCTTATGTCAGCGTGTTAACGTACTTATAGTATGTTGACGAGACGTATTTATACTTGGATATCAAAATATACAAAGCTTTACTGTTTTCCCTACATTCAATCACACCTGTTCACATTGTCTTATTTCCTACACTGACAAATACTTAGATAATACTATCCAAATTTGTATTTCCAAAGTGACTATTCTTGTTAAAACAAAAGGAGGTGATTTAATGTGCAACGTATACACAACCGACATCAATATCATGAGTGTGTAAATCAAACAGACAGTTAACGGATGGTATTATATGAAAGCGGATTCAGAATATCTAAAAAGCACTTACACTTGTATTCTACACTTGTCTACTGCACCATGTGAATTCACTTTTAAGGCTTATAGCCCATTGCGTTTCTTGCTTCTTTTTAAATTTTCCTCTCAGGGGGGACTAAACTTAGCCTTTTTTTTGGGAATCACAGAGTGTAAAAATATGATATCAATTTTATCTTTCCAAAGTTTTTTGATGTCGATTCATAGATAAATCACATCTGCCTCTGTACGGCTAAGCAACAAATGTACAGTTTACCCACGCCCTTTCATTATTCATTGAATAAGACAACACAGTATCCTTAAACCAACCAGAACCCCGCCAGCCCTGCGGGGTTCACACTATCAGTCACACGGCCTTCCCGCCCCGCCCCACGTGATCACACTTACCCTCGGGGTCAAGGTCAAAGTACATGGGAAGGTCGTGCCCAGTGCGCATGCGGCACTCCTCCTCCTGGTGAGGCCCTCCGCGGGGGGTCTCGTACACGTGCACCCTGGGGGGTCGGGGGTCAATGAGGGCCTTAGTGCCCCCACCCCCACCTACACCCCCACCACCAGGGTGCGCCCCGCACCCCTCCTTCCCGCCATGTTCTGAGGGGTGCGGTTTGGAGGTGAGCGGCACCAGTTTGAGGGTCTCTTTCTCCTTGGGCAGGCTCTTGGTGGTCACGGAGGAGGGGAAGTGCGGGTCCCAGACGTGCGTGTATTCATACGCGGCCGTTTCGGGTGTGCTGCGGTCCTGGGTGAGCAGGGACGGGTACTGGGTGCGGTCGTCGTACCGCGACTTGGCGTCAGGCGGCGCCACCTCCACCTGCCGGATGGTGGGCTTGGCACTCTCCTGCGCCCTGGAGGAGATAAAACGAGTTAGTCACTGCGGAAATGCAGAGCCAGTGCTCTAGGGGAGATGGGGGGGGGGGGGGGGCTGACTGCCCTTTTACAAATGAAAAGTAAAAACACCGATTTACACAGATCTTTTAATTCTAAGACACCAAACATTCCCCCTGGGTCCAGGGGGCTATTGTCCCTTTTGCCCCCCTTCCCTGGATCTCCCAATACTGTAAAAAGTGTTGCATGTTGTTGCCAGCAAAGTTTGCTGTAATTTTACAGACTTACTGTAAATTAACAGTAAAAGTCTTAAATATATATTAAATTTACAGTAAATTCCAATATAAAATTACATGTACTAAATATTTGCTAAAATACTGTAAAAATGTAGTAACTTTTTACAGTGAATGGTTACCATTCGTTACCTGGATTCCCGACAACCTTTTCTTTGTTAATCATACCACTATCATTATACAATGTTCTTCCCTGCAGGTGGTGCATAGTATCACGACAGTGGTATACATTCATTCGATTTGATATCAAAATATTTATATCATTTATATTAGTGACAAACATCGGGGGTTTAGCCAATTTAATGATAGGTCAGATTAATAGTTTCGCAATAAGAGGCGGGGATTCAGTACTAGTATTTCTCAATTGAATCCAGATGACATGGACGTCATAAAGATACGATATGAAATAATCCTAGAGCTTTATAAGGAAACCCATAGAATTACCATTGCTTCTCAAGCTTTACTTGTTCAAGATTAACGTAACATGGCCATGAAGTTACAATATCATGGAAGGAGGACAGCAGGTATTATGAAATATTGATACATCTCTATATCAGATCACTATTACTCTAACAAAGAGGATTTGGAAATGATGCGAGGATATTCAATATGTTAAAGAAGGAAACCGCATACACATTTTGCCGAAAGAGATGATAATGGACAATTCTCTCTCATATTCTAAGTTGTTTGAAAATTCATTCATTATTTTTGAAAATTTGACAATTATTTGTTTATCTATTATAGATTTTGCTGTGTTTTTGTCGACAAAATTAGTCCAAATTAGCCTGCAGGTGCTTAAAATACTGTAAATCAGCTATCCGTGGTAGGGAGAATTAACCCTAACAGGGATAGCTGTAGAAACAATGGCCCAGTAAGGTATATCCCATCCCGATCAATATTTCATAAAGGGGGTTCGATAGACTTACCCTTTTCTTATAGTCCAGACACATAGAAGCAGCAGGGCCCCAAGGATAGCACCGACCACTATACCGACACCCACAGCTAGCGCTATACCTGCAACAATGAAACATTGATAACGTTCTTCAGGACCAAGGATAGCACCAACCACAATACTGACCCCCATGGTAAATGTAATAAGGCAACATTAAGCCCCATACCCACTAGGCAATTTAACCGGCGACTGGCAATGGGCAACAGGCAGAATTGCTGGTAAAATCATTACCAATTTAGATAACATGTTAGGGTGTAACATTTCAATATTACATATTAACAAGTGATCTGAATTGGTCACGATTTTACCAGTGATTCTGCCTGTGACCATTGCCAGTTGCCGGTAAAATTGCCTAGTGGGTATGGGGCTTTAATGGTGTTACTGGACACCCAGGATAGCCCAGACCACTATCCTGTCTCCCATGGTTTGCGCTGTGCCTGCAACCATGAAACATTAGTAATGTTGTTCAGTGGCACTGTGACTGTAACAAGATAACATTATTGGCGTCATTTAGTCATTTAGTATAGACCAGACATGTATACCGACAACCACAACTAGTTCTGTGCCTGAACCAGCAGCCTCTAGTGATATTAGGAAAATATCATGGATATCCCCAACAGCTATATACCAATCCCTAAGACCAGTGCTTTAATTGTAACAAGTAAACAGTAGTGACTTTATTTAAGATCAAGGAGAGCATTATTCACACTGCTACCACTATGACTGTAGCAAATTAAAATTAGTTGGTTGGTTGGTCATTGGTTGCTTTATGCCCTTAGTAACTGCTAGTGTCATATCAATAACTATTTGTAGCAGTGGGACCTAATGCCCCTTCTATAGTGCTGCTTCAAATTGAAATTAGTGTAGAATGTGTGTGTGATATAATTATGTATAGTGTGTGTTTGTTTGTAAGCATCTATTGGTTTGAATATGTATTGGAGTATGATGTGTGTCTGCTTTCTCTGTGTGTGGTGTGTATGCAAACATGTGAACGTTTGTGCATGTGTGTATTTTGTATGTATGTGTGTTTGTGTCCATGTGTTGCGTGTTTGTGTGTGTGTGTGTCTTTAGATGTCTTTACATAAGACGGACTCTTAAAGGCACAGAGGCTTCCTCTTAATACCACATAGAATGAGAACATCGATAATTTATTCGAGTCATCTGGCATAACATCAATGTTTAAAAGCATTTCAGTTCAATAGTTACAGAAGGTAGCGTACAGTATAGCATATAAATGTACCGCTAGTTGAACAGTCAGAGTACCCCAGGGAAATCCTTCACAGCAAGGGAATAGCTTTTAGAATGTATATGACTTTGTTGGAGAGAATATTATCTTGTCTGGTGCTAAACTGAAAGGATCAAATGACAAAGTATTGCCGTATAAGGTGTCGTATAAGGCAATATTTGAGCCAATTTAAATAGTCCAACTCATAGTTTCATTACAAAACTGTTTCGAGGTCTGTGAGAGAGCTTCACAGATTAGATATAGCAATTGCAAACGGTTGAAAAGAAAGCTATTCATCAGGCTATTCTATGTCATATTTTCATGAAATTCAATCATGATTGGTAAATATATATTTTCTATTTTGATAATTTACACGGCATTCTTGGGTGCGTGTAAAGGTACATAATCGGCAAATATGTCATAAGATACGATCACTGAATTCATATAGACAGACGGAATAGCTATAGAAAATACCAGATTTCTCAGTTGTCAGGGTTGTATATTACTTGTTTCCTTGGTTTAATATTACACAGAAGAAAGCGACGTGATTGATCATGAAATCGGCAATTATGTTACCTACCACGGCAGCATGTTTCTATGTTTTCGTATTGTTACTCTATCATTTCTATGTGTATTAATACATCCACTCATCTCTAATCTCTTTTGATTTCAAAAGAAACCATGCGTCTTAACAGAGAAATCAGTCGTCCTTCTGGTTACCCGATCCACTTTGTTCGGATCCTTCTCCCGTCCTCAGAAAGGTGCTGTCGTTCTGTTCGCAGTTTGACAGCTGCTTTACTGACTATTGTAAGTTGACAGGAATCGCTTGACAATGTCAAATCAAACGGTTCTCATCTGAGGCGGGATTATGTCATGTTCCGGGGGCGGTTCGTGCCACACGCGGGTTGTCGCGGGCATGAGACATCATGAGGGGCGGGTGACATCAGCAGGAGGGGAACCTAAGACATGATTGACATCTGGTGGGGGTGTGGGGTGGGGTGGGGGGTGTGTGGTGGGGAGTGGGGGATGGGGGGGGGGGGGGGTGGCCTGTCCCATTCAGAATACATATTAAAGTCAGGGGTGGATACAGGATTTCCATAAAGGCTATATTTCAATATGCGGTATTTGCCTGAGGTACCATGAAATGGTGCAAGCAAACTGCAGCAAACTTAATTAATATAGGAAATACCTGTGGTATTTAATTGCGGTATGTCCTACTGCAAATGAATTTATATAGCTTTTCTATGGATTGCATTTAGTCGCAGATACCAACATTTTGGTACCTGAACCGCAAACTACTTTCAGTGGCTAAAAAAGGGAACCACAAATCCTACCTACCGCAGAGAGGAATATAGCCTTTAGTTTGGTGTTGAATGGGTGTGTGTGTGCGGAGTCGGCATATAGACGTTATTATTATGCAGACTGGATCACATGACCACATTTTGATGATCATCATGTGTTTATCATATCCACGTAGTTAGAAGATAAATCTAAAAATTGTAAGTTCTGAATAATAAAAAAAAAATGCATATTGATTCCTGTGATTCTATTTTATAAAGATATTTAATAATTTATGTGAAACGGGTCAAACTGGGTCACTTGACCACATTTCGGTGATCATCATGTGTTCATCATATCCACGTGATTAGAAGATAAATCCAAATTTTATGAATTCTGAATAATAAAAAAAATGCATATTTTGACTTCGTGGGATTCTATTCCATAAAGGTATTTAACTAATGCAAAACGGGCCATATTTAGGATTTAACCCGTGTTTTAGAGCACCCATTTTGTCAGGTGTATTTGGATGAGTAGGGGCGTAGCCAGTCCTGAAATTTAAGGGGGTTCCAAGTAAAACTAAGGGGGTTCCAGGTACATTGAAATGGTTTCCACCTGTGATTTTCCCTAATATTTCTTATTGTTAACTAATATTTTGCTAACTCATAGGGGGTTCCAGACACCCAAGAGCCATCCTCCCCCCCCCCCCCCCCCCAGATACTCCACTGATGAGTGAAGCCTGTATTGAGCCTCAGAACGTCATGGCCCATAGCCTCCCATGAAACCTGATGCCGAGTGACAACTTAATACACCACTCACATCCGCCTCATGCCATCTTAGCCCCCAGCCACACACCAATATATACCGACATACAGGGCTTCTGGTGTCTCAGAGAGCGAGCGGGAGACGCTCGTTTGACATGTCATTTAATTGACTCGGACTGCCCCCAGTATGAACAGGAGATGGCAAGCCCCGGGCACACGATACGATGATACACGAATAATGGGCCGTATACAGGTTCTGCCATGGGGGCTGACGAGGTTCGCTAAGTGGAACTTTTTCTTAAAATTTCAAATGAATTTACACTTCGAAAGGCGGGGTGGAGAGTAGTAATAAATGGAACTTTTCGATATTTTCTACACATTTCTACAGGATTTCATATTACATTTTGGAAGAAAAAGTGATTTTCCTTTGGGGGGAGGGAGTGGCGTAACATCCCACTACTACTTCCCCGCGTATACGATCCTAGGTCGATGGAATAATTTGCATACATACATACAACGAATTTTCTCTATATCTGAATTTTAATTCACCACCAAAAGGGAGGGGCATGTGTGGAGGGGGAGGGGTCAGGACCCCTAGGACCAATCCCTGATTTATTCTAATATATATTTTACCTTGTAGAAATCTAACTTGCAATTGGTTTTACAGAGTTAAATAGTCATAGGGAATGAAATAAATCCTATGTTGAAATGTAATGGTGTTTATAGTTTTGATATTTATTCAAGGGTCAAGATTCATTAACTACAGTATCTTTTGAACAAAAAAAGAAAATGTCATTCTGACACAAACAAGTTGATTATTACGTTAAAAGTGAGGTATGATGCATCGTAAATGAAAGTACCAGGGCTAGGCTTAATGATCGCACCATTTGGCAAGAGCTTAAGCTTTGATTTTGACATAGGGATTTCCCTCTCCGACTAATGGAAGTGCTAAGTCAAATGTATTTTGAAATATTGTATGTTCACCTATGACTTATATTTGAGTTTGTTTTTTTATAATTTACACAGTCATAAATACCTTTCTACCTCCTTTAAGAACAACCAACATTGGTTGGTTGTTTGGTTATTGGTTGCTTTACTCCCTAATTAACTGCCAGGGTCAAATCATGGGCAGTGCCTATTTGTAGCAGTGGGACCCGATGCCCTCCTTATAGTGCTGCCTCACTGACATATTATGTCATAGGCCCACCATGTCACATTAGACTGACTCCGGGCCAAAGATTTATGTTTCATGGTTCTTCCTTCATATGAAATGACAGGCAAGTAGCAACCACTTCCATTTTTAAAAAGTCTTTGGTGTGTCTCGGCTGGGGTTTGAACCCATGACCTCCCACAGTCGAAGCTGGCACCCTACTAGCTGAACTACCAAGTCTGATAAAACAGCTGAATATCTCAATGATAATCTCTAACCGAATTACTAGAAGATGCGCATTAATGACATAATTGCGGATGTACATTATAAACGGATGAACAATTGCAAGGAATTAAAATAACATTTTAAATCCATTACTCTTTAGGCCTTACGCTCTACAATATACAATATTAAACATAAGGAATCAGGAGGCATAGTATCAAAAAGTCCTAAAAGCACATCACATTCAATCCGGTAAATTGTTAGAACTTATTGGCGTGAAAAGCATTCAAGTTTGGTGCATATTTAGCATGCCTAAGATATCAGAAAATGTCCAAGCACATACCTTGTTGAAAGGGAATTCCATCCCCAAAAATGTCCTCTAGTCCATTGGCATCTGAAATCATACAGTATATTCTACATTAATATGGTTCCTTCACGTTTGGTGTATTGTGGAGTGCGTCATTATATTTGATCCTTAAAGAATATAATTATTCTCCTAACTGCCGATCATTGGTTTCTGAATAGTTAAATCAAGGTGCAATATGGGAAGATTGCTTACAAGTCTTAATGCCTTGGAAGGCTGAAGCCTCTATATAATATTATTTGTTATCATAATTATTGCTATATTTGGCATGATCGGAAACTAACACTTTGTACATTCTCTTCTTTGTATCCGTATAATTATGATACGTGCAAACGTTATTTTTTCATTAAAACGCTGTTCTTTTTTATTACAAGTTCTTTTCTTTGCATGATATTAGATTTGAATAGTAAACTGAGAGAACATGTACCAGCAATTGTCCAATCAGGGATGTTCTAAATTGCACGTCATTTCACTTACACTCCTCTGAATTCATTACCTTAATAGCGTATAAGATCCAAGAAAGGACATTGTTCTGTTCCAGCTTCACGACCAACACTACATTTCTGCCCTGACCCTATAGTTTTTGAAGGCATTTTAAGAATCGAATGGTTTTAAAGGCAGATTCTTGGGAACATGAAGGTAAATTTTGATAATAAAGAAAAGAAATCCCAATCGTCCTACCCTATGTATCTCAGGTAAGGAAATATGAACACAAATATTTCTATATTTGCCTTATATAACAGGGGCGGACCCAGGAATTTGTAGAGGGGGGGGCCCCCCAAAACATGAATGTACGGGGGAGGGGGCCCCTTTTTAAACATGATTTAACAGGGGAGGGGGGGGGGGGCCCGTCCGCCCCCCCGCCCCCTGGATCCGCGCCTGTATAAGTTGCCCTTGGCACTGTCCTGTTAGGTAAATGGCATCCCTAGCAGACCATACCTGGCAATTAATCAAATCGGTGCATTGAAACTACTTACATAAGGAATTTGAGCAATTTCCAATCTGTCCGATCCACTGGTTGCCTTGACAGGTAAGATACCAGATGTCACCGGTAATGTTACATTTCACCACCAGGTTGTCTCCGCTCCGCTCCACCCAGGCGTTCTTCTGGGGCCTGATGTCCGGGCACCCCACCGCTAGCGGGAAAAACAAGCTACGTATTATCATCCAGGCATGCAGGGATTATAATTATGTAATATGTTTATAACTTATAATTCTATTTGTGATACTGTATGTATTTGTTTTTCTTCAGAGAATAGGTAATACCATACATCCTATTATGCATTTATTTATCAGTCCTTTTTTTACAGTGAAAAGCTCTTCCGATATATAGGAATGCATATAGCGTAAGAATTATACATTGTACAATAATACAAAAAATATATATGTGATGACCACAATTATGAGTTAATATTAAATAAAATATCGTATACATCACTATACCCTATCATATTCTCTCAAAAATTGTTGAAGTCATTATCCATAATCGGAAGGTTTTCTAGTCCATTTACCCAATCATCTTGTTAAATTCGTATTTCTGGCTTTTCATGGAATAGCTGGTCTGTTTGCATATACATTTCTATAATCCTTGCTATGCCTATACATCTGTTTCAACATGAAGCCTTTTCTCCTACAATTTAAATAATGTAGTCTATCTTAGTTCTTCATGTAGACTTTGCATTTATTCTGTCCCTCCCTATCATTCCATATACCATTCGAAAGGGAATTATAAACCCCTCATAATGGTATATTTCATGTGTATTCCTAATCTTTATTCCTAAACCTGCACAGAATTAGTTATATCATTACTGACACTGTGTGAAGTGATCGTGTGTTGAGAACGATATTTCAGATGCGAGGCAGAGAGTGGCATACAAGGGAGCTTATAGGCCCATTCGCCCTGGCCGATCATTTTGTCGAGAACAACTACGATACACTGATTGCTCACATACAATATTTTTCTGAGCACCGATAAAATGATCGCATGGAAACAAAATTCAAGAAATGGCATTCGCCCTGAGAGAAGGGGGACCTAACGATTGCAAACGATAATTTTTTTAAGTACTTATTCCCTGCAATCAGCTGGAATTCAAACGATTCAATCCAACATGTTGGATCTGATCGCTTGGAAACTTATCGTTTGCCTTATCGTTTGTACCAAAATTGTCGCAAGGGATCGCATGTACCGAATCTGCCAGGGCGAATGGGCCTTATTATAGCAATTCTGTATAAACGATATAGAAGTTCCAGTTCTCAGTAATTGAAAATGGAGCTACATTCTGGCAGAGGTAATTTTCTTGATTAATTAGTCTCGATATGAATTATATAACTATTATCATCAAGGAGGTTCATGCCCAAGTTGGATATAATGACATTAATTAGATCAGGTATACAAGCGACAATTACATAAGGATCCCTGTGAGCTTTGAATCCCCATAGGTCAAATGACTTCGAATCATAGATTATTACTTCAAGGTACTCATTGTCTGTGTAACGTTCCCAATGTACATTTGATACGGACCTTTTCAACAGCAGAAACGTTTCATGAATATCAGTTATTGAAGGACTTCTTAGGGTCATTCGCATTAATTTCTACTTGTATTCTATCATGCTAGCCATATTAATATATTTCTCAAGCATAAGGCAACAACAGACCAGATGTTCACGGTTGAACCCCTTGAAGGACACTGGTTTATTTTCAGGTAACGGTCCACCTTTTGTAGGCTACAGGTGAATGCTGATTGGCTACAACATATCACGTGACATATCCCAATAAATCCCGTGTTTACCCCATAAACCCAGAGTTTCGTGTTATCTCAAACATTTTCGCACCTTTCATGATATTTGACTTGTCGAGTTATTCCAAATATTTCGTGTTTCTACATAATTTGGGTATTTTGAGAACTTTCTCTAATATTTACACAATAATCACATGTTATCTATTTTGCAAGACTAATCCTTGGTCTCCATTACGAATCTGTTAGCCATCAACTAGAGTTATGCAAACTCCTCGGAGCAGGCCACATGGAGGACTTAACACCCCAGAATAGGGTCGTTCGTCAGGAAGGTTAGGGTGGTCCAACCTGGACACACAGACAAGTGAGCCTCACTTATCTCTGTGCTGCTTGAAGGACATATCGTCTTGACCTTTCTCAGAAATAGCCACCAAGAAAGGGCTGTGACCTCTGGGTGACTGGATGGGGGAGGGAGGAGCCCCTCCTTCTACCCACCTCCCCTCACCCCATCCCCTTACTCCTACTCCCCCACCTTTCTATCTTCCACCTCCCTACTTCTTGGCCCTGCCCTTAACCCCCCTCCCCACCCAATACCCCCTCCCACACCCACTTAAATCCATCACCCCTCTGACAGCCACAGTTGCAGTCTGAACGTTGGCATTTGAGTGTCCGACCCATCCAGAAAGAGGAGACAGTCCGCCATTTCCTGAACCAATTATTTTTTTCCTCTCTTTCCCATCACCTCCCTTATTTCGTGACTATTAGTATACACTGAGCTCAACTTGACAGGAGCTATTGGTGTGACATTGGGGGGATTGTAGCAAATCTGTATAGTTTTAGTCGAAAGCTCGATAGTTGTTTCGAAAAGAAAAAGAATAAAAATGAGCGAAGACTTAGAAATAGACGTGCTGTCGGCGACAACTGAAGGGACGGCAAGAGGAGGTTTTGTTTATTCATGGACATTTCCTGTCAAGAAGACCGATTTCTGTAGGGCTGAATGGCGCGGAAATGACATTGGAAACGTTGAGAGGCAAACCGGCGCCCACTCGAAATGTCGTCTGCTACAAAGCCCGCCATCTTTGTCTGCTTGTGAACGCCTGCATCCTCTCCCCTTCAATTATTTTTGTCCCTCATTCTGGTTTTGCATTAGAGAAGGAAACAAACTGATGTCAAACCAGTTCTTTAAGCATTCTTCCCTCTCCTGTTATTTTTTCTATACCAAGTAACAGTTCTATTCTTGCTAAAAGAAAAGTGAAATGAAAACTGTCAGCAATCCTTCCAGGCATTATTCCCATAATTATTCCAATCACGTGTATGTTACAATTAAAGCTCCTTAGACAATGCCGGCCACTTTTGGCGAGTTATAAATGTAATTTGTTGGTAAAGGTACCTTGATACTCGACCAGGAATCGTGACTCGACACTTTTCTTGGTGCGGCCATGTTTGATGTGGATGGAGAGCCGGTTGGCGGTTGACGTAAACACCTTCCGGTGTCGCTGGTGCCCCCTGGTGTCGGCGCAGAGACTCGACGTTTCCTGTTGGACGCCATCTTTGAGGGTCATGTGATTCCCGCAGTCTGACGTCATCTGGCCCGCGCTGCGACTCATACCAGAGGCCGGCTTGTGGGAGAAACTGCAATCACAGACAAATTATATGTTATTTTTCAAATGTAGCCTAACAAAGCTTAGTCTGCCGAGTTCAGACCCAATGTTTCCCATAGCGAGTCTGTGCACCAACAACCATTTTAAATTTTTTTAGGTGGGAATTCAAACCCGTGTCCCAGCATGCTTTGGGGCCGCTGTTTTATGGCAGGTAGGATCATAAACAACCCAGCAACCCAACAACCATCAAAGGGGTTACTCATACTATTTAAGAGGACCAATAAGATAATTCTTAAAAGATCTGAACTAGCCAATAACATCCATAGACTCTTATAGATGTACGGACCCATTATGTAAGGGTAAATATGGGTCAGAACAGACTTAACTACCCTGTCACCAACGTCAATCTTAAGGCAAGACGTATGTACCCAGAACAGAAACAAGTTTTTGGAAAGGGGACTCCCCATGCAAAATTCTTGCAGTTAGGACATGGGGACTCCCCTCAGGGAGACCTCAGGGCAGGGACATGGGGACTCCCCTCAGGGAGACCTCAGGGCAGGGACATGGGGACTCTCCTCAGGGAGACCTCAGGGCAGGGACATGGGGACTCCCTTCAGGGAGACCTCAGGCCAGGGACATGGGGACTCCCCTCAGGGACACCTTAGGGCAGGGACATGGGGACTCTCCTCAGGGAGACCTCAGGCCAGGGACATGGGGACTCCCCTCAGGGAGACCTCAGGCCAGGGACATGGGGACTCCCCTCAGGGAGACCTCAGGGCAGGGACATGGGGACTCCCCTCAGGGAGACCTCAGGGCAGGGACATGGGGACTCCCCTCAGGGAGACCTTAGGGCAGGGACATGGGGACTCTCCTCAGGGAGACCTCAGGCCAGGGACATGGGGACTCATCTCAAGGGGGTATTCCACTACAAGACATCAGCTATGAAGCGGCCATGACACGGCTGTGGTATGATCATATCATAGCCAAGTCGTGGACCTCTACGATATTGTTGATGTCGCATTAGTGTAATAAGGTAAGTCACAGTGGCTACGACATTGAAAATGTGCGATGCAATTTTTATCACAGTGAAAGTCGTGGGAGGTATGTCGTATGTTTTAACCCAAGCTACTATATGTATTTGACATGTTTAATAATGTCATGGGGGAAAGGTCGAATTCCAAGCAATGTCGTAGGTCAAGTCGTAGGTCATGTCATAGGGTATAGTTTTTACATTGGCAATAGCCAGGGAATGTCGTACTGAGTGTAATACCCTAAAAGATGTGATAATGCTAGGATATTGCTGTGATATACACACCCAGGATTAGACAGACTGGCGTCTCGTACCGCGATAACTCATAATGATATCGTGCGATATGGTCCCAATGTCGTAGGCAGATCTTATCATGTAGTGGAATACCCCCTTCAGTGAGACTTCAGGGCGGGGACATAGGAATTCCCCTTAAGTAGACCTTCTCCTTGCGACATGGGGAATACCCCCCCCCCCTCAAAAAAGGACTAATGATAGAGACTGTGCATTAATTACCTATGCATTTTACATTTTTTCTATAAACCCCAACTGCTTTTTGCATTTAATTCAAATTAGAAAAATACGTTCATCCTTCACCTTCTTCTTGCATATACGTAATTAATAGTTGATCCCTGAACAATCCGTGTAGGCGTGAATGGGACTAGTTTGTCTGATTAAACCGTGATATAAATCATAAAACTGAACCAGAAAAAAAAGACGCCAGAAGATTTGTTAAAAGCCACTGTGATTAGAGAATTAGGAATGCCACTCTCAGGTAACGGTGCAATTATGTCAGGTTAAAGCTTCCAAATTAAATCAACTAATCAAAGAGTTAAGGTAAAAAAAGCTAATATGAGCGTGGGAAGATTCCAATACATAATTAATCATCATTGAATAGTTAAAATGGTTTTACACCTGCTAACTTTTTGTATTCTTCTGGGCAAATACATCTGCGTCACGTCGCTGTTAAGCCTAATTATAGATAGCCTGATGTCAAATTTCATAAAAGATAAATGAGCCGAACATAGTTATTAGGACTCATATCTTTCCCACTTGCCCAAGAGGTTGTAGAAGTATCGTGTGTGGGCTAGGGACCAAGGGTGATTAAAGTGGAGATGGAAGGGACATAAACGACTGGGAGTCATACCTTTTGTTTGGTCCACCTTTTTCATTATATTAAACTTATTTCTCGTCCATCAAAAGGATAGATCTAACACAATAAGTCAGAACAGAGATAGTTATTTGGCTTAACCCTTCCTTAATAATTGTTGTATCTGAAGATAGGTGACTTCTATTGAATACATGTATGCACATTTTCAAACAATTCAGATCTCCCAATCTATTGAGCCAAAGTGTGCATTGGAATTCATAAAGGGAAATACGCTCACTTACAAAAATAAGCAAACACACCCAAACCCCTCCCAATTGGTATATACTAAATTGAAGGCCCCTAACCCAGCTAGATGCATGTATAATTTAGTCAGTTCATGGTACAAGGGGGGATCTTATCCCTGTTTCTGCATATTATTTATAACATAGACACAGTTTACACAGTGACATTTTTTATGCAAACATTTTCAACATTTCACATGGCATCAATGGTTCTTACTCATTGTAATATCACCAAAAGCCAGGGGCAACCCTGAAGCGAATTACTAATAAAATAAGAAAAAAAGGTTTACCTGTAGACAAAGATGGCTATCTTCTGCCCCACCTCCACCTCCACACTGAAGGTGCATCGGGGAAACGCCAGCACGCCGTCACCAGCGAAACCTGTGATGTAACCACGCGGGCCGACGAGATGCTGCGAGAGTTTGGTCTGACAGGAACTGGTGTTGACAGCTGTCAGGAGGGGAAAGGGACAAGTTGACAGTGTAAAACAATGCTCTCAATGACGACATCTCAACGGGTGACAGCTGGCGAAAGGCATTTGGAGGAGGGGGAGACGCCATACAGAATTGGGATGTCTGTTTCGGGGGTTCGTTTTCAGCGCGGAGTGGATTACCATTGATTGAGTGCGGTGATAACTGACTGAAAGGACGGCGAATTAAAATGGCTGGATTGATGGGGTTTTCACTTTTTAATCAAAAGTTGTGATTGAAAAAGCAAAGTTATGCAATCGAATGGGAAATATGATGTGAAAAAGTTTTCTACTTGAATCAATGTTGCACCATTTTAGGTTGGATATTTGCTTTTTATTGCATTACCCCACTGATAGTAGGTGAGTCAGATAATTTTTGTCCTTATTTCTTTTGCCATTAGCTACAGCTGCACTACTGCATGTTTTAAGTAGCCTTAATGGATGATTTTGGGCTCTTACTTTAAGGACGCTTTAGGGTTCCTAACTGAGGACTCCTTTTTATGAAACACCTATTTTAAACTTTCACTGCTATTTCATTCGGGTTTCAGGAATGTCTGTATTGGCGAACATTTTCATAAAACAGGCCATCGGTAGTGGAATGTAAAATTTACTCGTCGGCGGACATCAAAACCATTTCTGGGCACCACGTGCTGAACACAGAAAAGGTCTGGAAGAGCACGTCAAGATTTCAATACATAATGCAATACAACTATATAACTCCGCTTTATTTTTCTTTGGATCTATGATTTTAACAGAGAAAGAGCAAATCTTTTTACTTAATTTCAAGGGCTCGGTGTTAGTCATTTGCAAGCAGTTCCGTGTCACACTGAACGTTGCGCACAGCGTACAAGAACCATCACCATAGGAAACATATGAAAATATTAAAGATTTAGAAGTATACCCTCTGGCTGATACAGTTGGATTGGGGAGTCTGAATGGTTCATTTACAACAACAAAAAACTGCTGAGTCATCTCACCCGGTACGCAGGTGTAAGACGCCTCCAGGTAGGACTTGTAGTCCTTGGGGCAGGGGGTGGCGTGCAGGTCAATGTCATTCACCCCCAGCGAGCACTGCCGTTTGCCCGAGCACTGGGAGTCCATGTAGGAGAGCACGTCGGTCTGACAACCCAGGGCCACGCCCCCGATACAACGACCACTGCGCATGCGTCCGTACTGCGCTGACGTCATCAGGATCACGTGACCAGGCTCGCACGTCACGTCGAAGCGTTCCGTCGCGCAGTAATCGTTTAATTCTGGAAAATATAATGACAAAAGGGGTGTTATAGTGAGTGGAGGTATGGTTTTATAAATCCGTGGACGGCAAGGAGCGGATTCGTGTGTATTCTTCACCTAGCAAAATCTAGTACAGCATAACTAGAACGAGACTAGGGTATAATTGTTTGATGCAAAATCTTCATCTTTATTCCCCTCGGTTCTGATTTTTGGGGGATTATTTCTGGACGATACTGTATGTTTTTTCCAATCAGAATAAATCTACAGGCTGATGGATTGAGTAAGTGATTGATGTTGTACACTGTACCAACAGTGGGTAATTTTCACAGGGAAAACAATTTAGGACAAATTCTGACTTTTCAGACACATGTTTTGACTTGGTCAGTCTTTGGTGATTGTATCTAATGAGATGAGGGTGACAGGGCAGGCAAACAGTAGGGGATCAAAACCAGGAAATCATTTTTGCTGTACCTCCTGCCTTAGTGAACCCAGACGCCAACTGGGAGTTGAACCCAATAAACCACTTGGTCACTGCTGGGTTCCCCCTATCGTCACATTATACGATCAGCAGGGGTTACTGACTGCAGACCTATATCTCAATGTGAAACAGATTAATTTGAAAGGGATTCTTAGAAAGGGGGTTTAGTGATGTACCTGAGAGATAGGAGAAATGATGAGCAAATGACGCTGGTACAGACTCATAATCAACATATAAAACTATGATTGTCAGCTTTAGAGCAGAAAGCTGTCACCAAGGTCAAATTTAAGAACTTGATATAGAAACGAGTATTCAAGCTATTCTAAACAAAACTGTCTTGAAAATGTTGATTTTATGTGAATGTAGATGACAGATGTGATTATGTATGTAAAATAGTACATTGACTCTCACTCAAAATTGAGAATAATGATGCATGTATTACCATGACATTCTCAGCAGAGCTTATGTGTATGAGAGGTGGTCGGACAAAATGATAAAAGAGCATCAGTGTTGGACAGATCATATAAACGACAAGGGGATATGTGAAAACAAGTAGGATCGCATACATATTTGTCTACCTATACAACAAAACGAATGCACTTAGCATGTCTCTTCATAGTATTTTTTTCTCCATTCTAACACTAAGAAACCCCCAACGTTGAGGACATATGACCTTTCATGTTCTCGTGGGGACCTCAGGGGCCCACTGACCAAATTTACGACCTTTCATGTTGGGAGGAGGCTGGACGGGGGCCCTGAGGCCGGTCATGTTGGGCAAGATAAAGGGTTTTAAAGGACCACTCCATCATAATGCCCCACCCCCGGGGGAACCCCACCCCCAGCCCCCACCCCAACCTAATGTAATCATCACCAACTGGGCGCGAGTCTTCACTTTGAAGACATGAATCTTGGAGGACAGAAAACCTTGTTTCAAAATGTGTCTTCGGAAATCAATTGGTTGCTGAGGCGTATTTCGAGCTTCTTGCGTTTGTTTGCACCTTCATCTATGTTTTCTTCCAGGTGTGACATAAAATTATTCCTTGCTAATATTGTAAATTTTAGGTACCGTTGATGCAAAGCCTATTTAAATGAGGGAAGGTATATTGGCCTTAAATGAATTATGTAGTTTAGTCATACATGTCGTACGCATGTACATGTGCAATAACAGAAATATTTTTTTTGACAGAATAACATTTTCTCATGGCAGTATGGTATGTTCACTAAATAAAGTATGCTGATTAAAAGTTCGCTGTGTCTATTTTGAGAATTGTACCCAGCAAATTATGGTAAATATGGTCCCATTAATGTGTGCTTAATTGTCCCGTTAAGCATTCATAAGTTGAAATTAAATCAGATGGAATCATAATGTTAAGATGGACCACTTAGGCTAATGTTCCATGGGGATTTCCCTTCTTCTCCCTTAATGAACCTGTGTCTATCTGAGTTGGTGTATTATTCGATCATATTATTTCTAACATAGTATCCAATAAATAGATAATTACAATAATCAATAAAATGCCAATGATGAAGACTAGAAGGTGGGAAATAAACACACAGCTTACAGACTGATCAAACACTGAAAATCTAATATATTTACATTTTGCACTGATCAAATGATAACACATTGACAAAAGAAATACGGAGAGAGATGTTTCTCTGGGTCAATTAGCAGTGGGACTGACACGTCTAGTAATCGTCCATTTAGCTGGCCTTTTAACGCACCCTTTATTGGTGGCGGCCAGTCGAAGCTAGTTTCCCAATAAGGATTTTCCATTGCCTTCAAAACACTTTCCATCTCACAAATGTATATCTACCTGAGATGCTGTACTATTTTTGGTAATAGCCAAAATACTATCCAATAAATGACTAGGAACAATGATAGTCAATTACCAATAACCATCCAACAACTGTTTTCATGATTATCATGACAGTCTTGGTATCATATCAGAGTATCTCCAAGATAACACAAGAACAAACACATACCATACAAAAATGATCAAACCTCAGAAGAAAAGAACTAAAATATTTACATTTTGCACTGATCAAATGATAACACATCGACAAAAGAAATATGGAGAGAGGTGTTTCTCTCAGTCAATTAGCAGTGGGACTGACACGTCTGGTAATCCGTCCATTTAGTTGGCCTTTTAACGCACCCTTTATTGATGGCCGCCCTCCAGGCTAGTTTCCCATGAGCACTTTCCATTGCCTCCAGAACAATTTCCCTGATACGGACGTCTACATGAGATGCTATAATATCTGTAGTTAAATAATTGCTCAAATAGTATCCAATAAATGAACAAAATCAATAAACTGCCAATGATTATCGAACAATTCTTTTCATGATCATCTTGACAGTCTTGGCATCATATCAGAGTAGCTCCAAGACAACGCAAAATAACAAACACACACTACACAAAAATGAGCAAAACTTAAAAAGAAAAGAACTAAAATATTTACATTTTGCACTGATCAAATGATAACACATTGACAAAAGAAATATGGAGAGAGGTGTTTCTCTCAGTCAATTAGCAGTGGGACTGACACGTCTGGTAATCCGTCCATTTAGCTGGCCTTTTAACGCACCCTTTATTGGTGGCCGCCCTCCAGGCTGGGTCCTAATTGAGCGGGTAGCGGTGGGACGGGCCGACCACGCCTGGAGCCTGAATTACACTAGGCGATTTATATTTAGGTCATTTCTAAATCTTCATTAGAAATATTGCAGAAACCCACGTGTGTTACATACCATTTGAAAGATAATTCAAAATCCGTTCTAATGAATTGTAACATGTTTACATTTAGTGCATATATTCTTACACCTTCATTTTTTTTAAATACAGAGTAAAATCTTACATCGGGATCATTTCTCACTATTTCAGAGGTCACCAACGGCAGTACGAATTAATGAAGACATGCTGTAGTGGCGGATCCAGGATTTTGAAAATAAAAGTGTGCCGGGGTGGGGGGTGCGCGTTATTGGAAAACAAATTTTTAAATTACTTTTTCGCCAAATTTTACATTAAAAAAATATAAATTTGGCCCAAAAAAGGGTGGGGGGCGGGCCCCCCACACTCTAGATCCGCCATTGTGCTATATACCATTAGAAAGGATGTCATATTCCGTTCTAAATGCTATGTAGCATGTATGCACGAAGTCCTTTCAGATGTCTTATAACAATTTAGAAATTGCCAAATCCAAGACAGTCAAAATCACTTAGTGGAATACAGGCTTTAGTTAGGAGGGTAGGCAGCCGGGCAGACCACACCTAAGTAGCCCCGGCCAGGTCCACATGTAAAACGAACAATTTTATCTCAAATATATGTGACTTCACTGCGACATCCTCATACTGCAGCTCATGTCGCATAGTGTAACCCCCCTCTAGGCTTTAGTTAGGAGGGAAGGCGGACGGCCGGACTAGACCTAAGTACCCCCGACCAGGTCCACATGTAAAACGGACAATTTTATCTCGAATATGTGCAACTTCACTGCAATATCCTCATATCGCTGCTCATATCGGATAGTGTAAACCCCCCTAGGCTTTTGTTGGGAGGGTAGGCGGAAGGGCGGACCACACCTAAGTACCCCCTGCCAGGTCCACATGTAAAATGGAGAATTTTATCTGAAATATGTGCGACTTTACTTCGAAATCCTCATATTATCGCAGCTCATATCGCATAGTGTAAAACCCCCCTAGGCTTTAGTTGGGAGGGTAGGCGGACGGGCGGACCACACCTAAGTACCCCCGGCAAGGTCCACATGTAAAACCAACAATTATATCTCAAATATGTGAGACTTTACTCCGACATCCTCATATCGCTGCTCATATTGCATAGTGTAAAACCCCCCTAGGCTTTAGGTGGGGAGGGTAGGCGGACGGGCGGACCACACCTAAGTACCCCCGGCCAGGTCCACATGTAAAACGGACAATTTTATCTCAAACATATGTGACTTCATTTCGACATCCTCATATCGCAGCTCATATCGGATGGTGTAAACCCCCTCTAGGCTTTAGGTGGGGAGGGTAAGCAGACTGGTGGACTACACCTAAGTACCCCCGACCAGGTCCACATGTAAAACGGACAATTTTATCTCAAATATGTGCGACTTTACTTCGACATCCTCATATCGGATAGTGTAAAACCCCCCTAGGCTTTAGTTGGGAGGGTAGGCAGACGGGCAGACTACACCTAAGTACCCCCGGCCAGGTCCACATGTAAAACAAACAATTTTATCTGAATATGTGCAACTTCACTTCGACATCCTCATATCGCTGCTCGTATCGCATAGTGTAAACCCCCCTAGGCTTTAGTAGGGAGGGTAGCTGGACGGGCGGACCACACCTAAGTACCCCTGGCCAGGTCCACATGTAAAACACAATTTTATCTGAAATATGTCCGACTTCACTGTGACATCCTCATATCGCAGCTCATATCGCATAGTGTAAAACCCCCCTAGGCTTTAGTTGGGAGGGTAGGCAGACGGGCAGACTACACCTAAGTAGCCCTGGCCGGGTCCACATGTAAAACGGACAATCTTATCTCAAATATATGTAACTTCACTTCGACATCCTCATATCGCAGCTCATATCGCATAGTGTAAAACCCCCCTAGGCTTTAGTAGGGAGGGTAGGCGGACGGGCGGACCACACCTAAGTACCCCGGGCCGGGGGCCATTAGCGGGCGGCCGGCGTCATAATGACGGCGTCAGGTGACGACTGACATGCACATCGTATTGACACGTGGTGGTTTGTTGGCTTTTACCAGCCTGCAGGCTATTATACAGAGAATACACCCCCAACTCCCCATTTATCGCCCACTGCGCCGATTGCCTTCTCCCCCTCCCCACACCCCCTGTTTATACCCAGCGTGCCTTTTCCGAGCGGCGATGAATCATTGGGCGATCGATTCATTGGTTCCGTATGGGTATGAGGGGGGCACTCTGCGCCAGATCGTCCAACAGAGAAAATATTCCGTGAGTACTGACTCCGCTATGTATGCCTTTTTACTATAATATACTGGCATTATCAGATTGATACGCCCTGTGGCCTAAAAGCAGTTCAGCATTATTTTGCTGGTACGGTCTGGGACTAAAGCCCATTTGCCATGGTGATCGTGGTTTTTCGTAGGCCTCTGCGATCTGTGAACGTTGGAAACGTTGGATTATTATACCCCTCTGTGATATGATTCCTTGCAAAATTATTGAACATGTTTAATTGTTGCATGCGTAAAGATCCTGTGCGATTCAATATGAAATTGCTTGCGAAAATGATCACAAGAGACCTCAATTCGCAGAGGGAGGGCACCCCCACCAGTTCTGAAAACTGTGTACATCCACAGTTGATACGCAGACTTTATCTGCAGTTCCCCCCTGTACACGAGAGGTAGGAGGGGGCTGTTTGGGCCTGGTTTGAGCCCCACAAAAGCCATGAGAAGGCCTGCTGGTGATGACAGGACCAGCCCCCCGCCTCCTGCCTCCACATAAAGGCCCCCTTCTCTGTTTGTGATTCCCTCCTGATGATAGGGTGCTGGAGAGAGGTGCGAAAATTTGTCTATTGCAGGGAGAAGTTTATCTCATGGAGAAGAACGTGCTTGCGGGCTTAACAAATGGGAAAAATAGCATTCACACTTTGTCAGAAGGTCTTCTGCAATAAAAATGTATATGTATTTTTTTCCGTGTGATCACTCCCGAAACAGATCCTAGTCTTTGAATAGAGGTTGTGCAGGTCACGTCACATCACCCAAAATGGGTTGTCCGCCATATTGGTGATCAATTTATTTTCATAATTATTCAAGATTCTGAAACATTTATAACAGATATTTACGCCCCATTTATCTAAAATTATCTAATTGAATCACAATCAACATTTTTTATCATAGAACTTTGAATCTATTTCATATCCACATGGTCCTATCACCACATGGTGATCACCAAAAAGTGATCACGTGACCCCGTCTGCACAAGGTCTATAAGATGTTATCCTTACTGTGAGAGAAGGATTGCTATAATGTAAAGTACAACCTTCCACTATTATATTCCCTTATTGTGAAGTGTTACAGTTGATAAAACAATAGTAAAAGTAAGGCAGTGTAGACCTTGTGCAGACGTGGTCACGTGATCACTCTTTGGTGATCACCATGTGGTGATCAAGATCACATGGTCACAGAAAAAACAAAAATGAATACAATCATTTATGAATGATGATATTTTAACATGTGACTATTTCTAGTATTCCGAGCATAAAACTGTGCTTTAGAATTATGAATGATAAGGATTTTAAACTGATCACCAAGATGGCGGCCAGCCCCTTCTGGACAGTTGTGACGTCATCTGCACAACGTCTATGCATCTTTTACCTACGGGTCTGCGTAGTGAACCCTCTAATAGCCATATGTTTCGCCCAAGTCCTATTAACCCATGCCCCATCTAATTTTTTCAGGCCTATACTGCTAGGAGGGCGCCAAACAAACGGAAATGGTCTATATATGTGTGTATCATTTGTCTATAGACCCTCTGCAGATGTGGTCACGTGATCACATTTTGGTGATCACTAAGTGGCGATCAAGACCACGTGACTATGAAATAAATTCTAAGGAATGAGGATTGCTGATTATGATTCAATTACTTTATTTTAATTAGATATTTCACAAATAGTTTCTCTAGAAGCTCAAGAATTGAGAAAACGTTTGGTAATAAGTTGATCATCAATGTGTTGGCCAGTCCATTTTAGACAAGCATGAGCGATATAAGGAGAAATAACCCAAACCCACCCATGGTGTGTCTTAAAAGGGAAGGACAATGACCGCAGACCCCAAGAGACCCCGGATGTAGGACACCGGAAGCCTCGTGGGCATGCTGGGAAATATCCGGTCACCAGATGGCGCCACCAGAAGGGGACAAAAATAATGTAAGGTGCAGCTCCTGAATGTGATTTATTCCTGATCCAACAGGCCTAAAGTCTAATTTAGGTATTTGTACCGTCTGTAAGAGACTCTGTGGCGCCGGCTTAGCACTGATCTGATTTAGATGAGGATGGGATTGTTTTCCATGTTTTTCCGCTGGATCTATGTTTCTAGAGACACCCTTTGGGAGTAATAGAAAGTGAATATTGAAGGTGAACTACACTTATTCTAGTTTATATAAACTCTGAAAATAGGGAAGACCTTGATGTTTATTGCAAAGAAAACGTATCTAGAAACATATAGATCTACAAAACAATGGAATTTATAGTACTAACATTTTACATTGAATTTGTAAATGTTATTGGGGAATCATTAGTATTATCAGAGAGCCACTTTAAAGTTGTCAGAGGGTTGTCATAGGTCACTTTTGGGTTGTCATATTTGACTTTTGGGGGCAGAGCAGGGCTCATTTCAGGCCATTGATGCTGTGTGACAACCTTGTGACAATCATATGACATTTTGGGGGTGGTCAGAGGGTTGTCATTGTGAATTTTGAGGCTGCCCAACTACTTTGGGCCAAAAAGGTCGTCAGAGAAGCGAAAATGGAAATCGGGTTGTCATAGGATTGTCACAGAAGAAAATGAGAAGGCAAAGTCCTGCCTTACAACCCTAGGGTTGTAAGTGAATGGTACCTAAAATGACAGCCCAAGGTTGTCATGGCCTCTGTCTATGACAAAGTGTTGTAAGTGAATGGTGTCTAAAAACATACAACTCATAGGCCTCCTATATGCCACACCTAATAACTAGTAATAAGATAATAGGAAGCCATTATTATGGACTATGATATCTACAACATGAAACTATCCATAAATAAGCGTTTTTGTATAAAAGACATAGACAACCTTGGGTTGTCGTTTTCAGTATAGTTCTAACATTCCCTAATCACTGTAAGGAACGTATAAGCCTAATGGCCGATGAAGGTATTATGGGTAATTTCTGCAGGGGGTCTCAGGTATAAGTATGAAGGCTGTACACGACTTAAGACACATCATATGGACAGAGACACAGGTCTATACAGACTACATAGAGAACACTGGGCTACAGAGGAGAGCTTTGACACAGTGCTTTCTGTTTCAAAAAGCTCAGACGTGAACACACAAAGAGGCAGGAGAAATGCGAAAGAAAGTACCTCTAACAAATGCATTTTCTGTGGGATGTAGCCTATGTATGTGACAAAAATATCAAAGCAACGGGTTTCGGTAAGAATCGGAAAAAAAATTAAAGAAGGTATTCCCATTCACTGTGTAATAATAAAAAATAGAACGAAGTCGGATAAAAAAAAAGTGGTCAAAATTGACATCAGCATCATTTCACTATCCCACATTGCTGTCAGTTTTCACCGGGTCGGGCATCTACCTAAAGTAATGCAACCGTGATATCATAATTATGAGGAGTAAAAGGTAAACAAAAAAGGCATGATCCCAGAACGTCAACGTAACATTTCTGCCGGGGTGGGCATGATTTTGAGCTACTCCCTTCTAAAACTAACATTATCTGATTATGGTGCTTATTTTGAGCTATATGATCAGTAAGATTAAAGAGATACGTCCACCGAGGTATGCGAAACGACGGTGCAGTGGATGACACGTTTTATGCTTTCCGAACGTCATCTCATGATTTCATTGGTCAAGTCCCGAATTTAGTGCACTTTTCAGATAGTTACAAGTAAGCATTTTTTGTCAACGTTGTGGGCGACAACACTGCTCCTGTAACAGATCAGCGGCCCGACGGTAATGGACACAGTAATGACTTATTTATGGCTTAGATATTTAACTTGCAATTTGTCAGGCTCACATTATAGACCATGGACTTTATTAATGAGAAGTTGTTTATGTTGTTAATAGACCAGGTTTTCTTGTGGAGATCAGATATCCTCGTCATATAAGTGATATATGAAACCTCGATGACAACAACAATAATCAACAATATGATTATTAATATCAAAGTTCATACTCTTCTTTGAGCAAAAGTATCTCTTCAAAGTATTGAATTCTACTTTCCAAATGCAACTCACAAATAAGGTGAATATCTATGTGCATTGGAAACAATAAGGGAGCTTAGAAATGAGACAAATATAGATAGTTAGTTGAGAGTAGAGAAAATACAAAATTAGTATAATGTTATATATCATCAACAAGGTGTTGACATTTTTTCCCCATAAATGACCCAAAACAAAATCGTCAGCATCTAAATCGGCCCGAGGAATACATGCTTTAAGGATCTTCCAAGAAACTACAGGTCTATAGTTCAAAAATATCCAACCGATCCACTTAAGAAGACATAGAGTTCCACTGCATGATCATCACAAACAGAATGAGTTCGATTGGTTCTGTGGGCATTCTCCAGCACAGAGGAACTGTTCATCATAACTCATACTCAGCTCATTATTTTCATCCCTTTGCCTCTACACATTTCCCCCTCTTTGTGTCACCCTACCAGATGCTCGGTTTGCCTGGACCTAATTATTGGTCTCGGAATGGGCCTGGCTCTCCGCAAAGTCAATGCAGAGCCGCCTGATTACGCAAGAAAATCGAAAGTGTGATGACGAAGGCATCAAAGGGCGAGTCATAACACTGCCCCTGGGCTGTGGTCGATGTACTTAATCATCGACATCCTCATCTGAGACGGACACAGATAATCAGAATTATTACAATTTCATCTCCGTTTCGACAAGTGCATACTGAGGCAATTTCTTTATCAGATTGGCCAAACATTGCCATGTGAGGGTTTCTTTTAGATTGGGGACAATTTCTTTTGATTTAATTGTCTGTTTTCCGTGTTCTGGAAGTAGAATGACTACTCATACATCGAGGCTATCCTGGCGAAGGATGCGATGTTATTACAACGTTCTGGTTGGTTCTTATACTGTTCTGTTTTGGTTTCGCCCTAACCTCACGAAAAAAATAATGTTATGATAACATATTGATTTGGTGAGATTTCAACCTCACCATCAATAATATAATTGTTACATGCCATCCTAGTAAGTAACAGGCTGACTAAAAAAATATGGTTCCAGAATGTTTCTGTTACATTGAAGCTGACTGGGACGCTGATTTTGTTTTAGCATGTTCTTGTAATATACCTGTGTTATTAGTAAGCCTACATATTCAGTCGATGCGTTTTTAAATCAGCTTGTTAAGATTATCATATAACATCTCTTTCTTAGAAAAGCCACCTTTCCCTGGAAGACGTATACCCTGGCCGCCTCATAGACCTAATGTATTATTGAACTGAACAAATAGAAAGTCGCAGAACAGGCTCGGAGACTTTGATGGGGGATCCAATGCGTCCCCACCGATCGATAGATCCCTCAAAGATTGTGAAAGTCATTCTTTGATTTTTGCAGACGGAGAGATATATCACGGAGACGGCAGCGTGCCCCAGAAATGACTCAACGATTCGCCGGCCGGTCCTCCGCCTCCTCCTCCGTAAATATGGAAACAAACTTATAGTGTTCAGCCTTGGAAGGAGCTTCAAAGACACCTTCAGAGGTGTGTTTTATGTCCCTACATTTTGGTCGATTTCACATTGCGTCGGCTAGCCTGGCTGTATTTCAAAACTACACAATGTGACTCATGATTTCAGAATTCACCAGTGATAAAAACAAGCTCATTATAGACATGTTATATATCATTAGAAAGGATTTCATATTCCCTTTCAAATAATATGTAGCATGAAGGGTTTCCTTTCCGTTTTCTTAAAACAATTAAGGAGTTGCCAAACTTCAGACAGTCAAAATCGCCCAGTGGAATATATGCTTTATGACGTTGATTTAGATGACTTCTGATGATAACTGGGATAATGGAATAGTCCATCAGTCTATCAGGAATGGCTCGATGTTGTCGGGAACTTTATGGGAATTGCTTGGACCGCAATGTTATGCCTCACTTGAACTGTATAATGCATGAGCGTTTTGACGGTCAGTGTAAACGCCCCTTCTTGAGCCTTTTGAGCAATTCCATAGTTTATAAATGTATTGATCTGTGGCTGGTTACTCACTACATCAACGACATGCCTCCTAATGAAACTATTCACTGATGCCTCGAAACCAAGAGAAAATCGGACAAAAACACAAGATTTATAGGAAAGAGTGTTCCAAATGAAAATGAATAAGATATGGTGCATGACTTGCTAAGTAAAAGGAAACTACTACTCAAAACTGGTAAAATTTAAACCTTTGTCTTTGAATTCGTCCTTTAAGGTGGGGATACATATATCACTAATTGGCAATGATGTATATAAGGGTGAAAAACCCACTTGAGTTTTGTATTAGAATCATATATCTAAATATCGTACTTCCATTATGTACTTATGGACATGGCGTGTGTATGGTTATTAAACAGTTGATGTCAAACTTGCAGATAGGGCCAACCCCTCACTCTAGCCTATATGCCAGAACGCGAAAAATATAGATGATATAGCAAAACTATCAACAATCATCTTATTATCATCATATTTGCATTGTAACTAACTAATTCAACTATCTGAAAAGCGTTTTGTAGAACCAGCTAGTTTTGTTTCAATAAAAAAGAAAAAACAATTACATTATCTATATTCACCAATATTTATATTAATTCACTACATATACTTCTCCCCCAGTCTGTTGAAGTCGACGTTCTCAGTGAGATGCGTCTACATCAGTCGACCCCCACACACAGCCCCCTTCCGTCAGGGTCTACATAGTTAATGACAACCCTGATCTAAGTCATGTCTAGTATGATTTAGTGTCAGGATGTGCTAAAAGTCCGACAATATTGGTGGGGCCTCCTGTACTATGGGCATATCCACACGTACTTAAAGCTTGGACTTTATCATCAATGCCATCCTAGCCAGAGGTGTAACGTTATAATAACATTGCGGCAACATTCTGTGTTGGTTTTTGTAACATTCTTTTGATGACTCCCAATAACGTTGCTGCAAACTACTACTGTGACATTGTACTGTGACATTATTGTAACCTTCTTCAACATGTTATTATAACGTTCTGTTTTGGTTGTGTCATAACCTCACCCAAAAATAATGTTATAATAACATTCGAATTTGATGAGGTTTCAACCCCACCATCAATAAAGTAATGTGCCATCTCAGTAAGTAGCAAACTGACTAAAAGAGTATGGTTGCAATCTCCCTTTAATTCAAAGACTTCCATTACAGCAGTGCATTAACTTGGTATACAGTATACCTGTAGGCAGCTCGAAGATAAAGTTTTGAAGTGTTGAATGATGTTTTATCTCAGTAATCTTTGGACTTTCTCTGTATTTCTGGCGTGATCCAAGAATTATGTGCCATAGTAAGAACATGGATCGATGTTCGACAATCTCACTTTGAATTATAGATTTTCCATAAAGCAATGCACTACCTTAGTATATAGAATGCCCATAATGTTGATTAAGATAGACCATTTTTTCATCAGTAACATATATATATGTTTTATCCTTATTTCATCGTCATGTATCTCAGGTAGTCTGGGGTCCAAGGTATGAAATTGGAGCTTCTGGATGCCATGAAAAGTTTAAACTTAAAACCCTTTTGGGGTCCTAGAGGGGTCCTTTGGCAATAAAAATATGCCAGTTGTCACCCTGTAGAGGTGTGCATAACCATGACAACCGCCATTTTGTATGGCAACCCTCATTAAAATTGAACCCCTTCAGAAATGTACTGTATATGAAATATCTCACTCATTTTTTGAGTTTGGCACTTTATATCTGGTATACAAGGAACCAAGTATTAGGTGCATCTGCACAAAAGACAACATTGACCTTGGCCAAGGTCAAGGTCATCTAAATTGAGGTCAAATATCAAAAATGGTCAAAAAAATGAAATTAAACTTCTTTCAAAGTGTCCCACCTTTTAGAATATGAAAGTTTATACCCAAACCTCTTTTGGTGCCCTAGAGAGGTCCTTTGGGTAGAAGAATATGCCAGTTGTCTCCCTGTAGAGGTGTGCGCAACCATTACCCACGCGATTTTGCTTACTGACCTCCTGAAATCTCATCCTTTCAGAATAACACATTCTATGTGATATCTCATTTATTTGACAAGATAACCTTTTAATATCAGAATTCCAAGTAGTACTATAGGAGATGTTTCTAGATAAAAGACAATTCTGACCTTGGCCAAGGTCAAGGTCATCTAAATTGATGTCGAATGTCAAAAATGGTCAAAAAAATGAAATTAAACTTCTTTCAAAGTGTCCCACCCTATAGAATATGGAGGTTTATACCCAAACCTCTTTTGGTGCCCTAGAGGGGTCCTTTGGGTAGAAGAATATGCCAGTTGTCTCCCTGTAGATGTGTGTACAACCATTACCCTAACTATTTTGCTTACTGTCCTGAAATCTCATCCTTTCAGAATAGCACATTCTATGTGATATCTCATTTATTTGATAAGATAACCTTTTAATATCAGAATTCCAAGTAGTACTATAGGAGATGTTACTAGACAAAAGACAATTCTGACCTTGGCCAAGGTCAAGGTCATCTAAACTAATGTCAAATGACGAAAATGGTCAAAAAAATGAAATTAAACTTCTTTCAAAGTGTCCCACCCTTTAGAATATGAAAGTTTATACCGAAACCTCTTTTGGTGCCCTAGAGGGGCCCTTTGGGTAGAAGAATATGCCAGTTATGTACCTGTAGAGACATGCACAACCAATACCCTACTGATTGTATTAACTGACCTTCTGAAATTCCATCTTTTCAGAATGACACTATTCATGTGGTATCTCATTTATTTGATAAGAAACCCTTTTGATATCTGTTCCAAGTAGTACTATAAAAGATGTCCCTTGACAAAAAACAACTCTGACCTTGGCCAAGGTCAAGGTCAATATAATTTAGATTGATGTCAAATGACAAAAAAACGGTCAAAAAGATTGTCCAATTAAACTTCTTTCAGAGTGTCCTACTCTTGAAATATGAAAAATTATACCCAAACCTCTTTTGGTAGTGTAGAAGGGTCTTTTTAATTTAGATGACCTTGACCTTGGCCAAGGTCAATGTTGTCTTTTGTGCAGATGCACCTAATACTTGGTTCCTTGTATACCAGATATAAAGTGCCAAACTCCAAAATTGAGTGAGATATTTCATATACAGTACATTTTTGAAGGGGTTCAATTTTAATGAGGGTTGCAAAACAAAATGGTGGTTGTCATGGTTACGCACACCTGTACAGGGTGACAACCGGCAAATTTTTATTGCCAAAGGACCCCTCTAGGACCCCAAAAGGGTTTTAGGTTTAAACTTTTTATGGCATCGAGAATCCTTAAATAAGCTACTTTTTGGAGTCTGGACCCAAGACTAAGGGATATTTCAGAATTCGATGCGTAATTATAGAATGGTGACAACTTGACAAAGTAGGAGAACAACTAGGGGCATTGCCATTCTTGCCATATCAGGATAATACTAATGATAAGTCGGCCCTTTTATTTAACATTAATGATCAACAAATTAAATAATAAACGAAATAATAATAAAGACAAAAATTATACAAAGTGAGGGGACACACGTGCACCCAATGGCGGCTGTAAACATGTGAGCCCGCCAAAACTAACATGTAGGAAGCATGTTATCTACTTACTGTTCATGAGATGCAGGTGTTCCCCGAAATATATACCCACATAATTATTCAATTATATCCGACGTAAACCGGAATATGTGGCTATATGAGCAGAGTTGGTTGGTATATAGACCGTTTCCATTAACGTGGCGTCGTACTAACGTATACATATATAGATATTGTTACTAAATGGCCCAGGCTTAAAGTATTGGGATCGAGGCATCCATTGGACGGTTCGCTGGCCAGACTCATGAGAAAGGTGTATTGATAAACAATACATACCCATCAATCTAAGCCAACTTCCTTTGGCCCATGTGTAGATATATAGCTATATCTGTTCAAATTTTAATATTCACAAAACACCGTACACCATGGGTGGATCCACGGGGGTACAGGGGGTTCTGACTGCCCCCCCCCCCTTCTGGTGGACCAATAAACTACCAAAATAGGGGGAAATGCTGTACACGTACATGCAATTGCATGCGGTTTTAGTACTTAGCCTTTATACTGGCCCCCCAACTTCAAAAATCCTGTATCCGCCCCTGTACACATCAAGGTCCCGATTCTCTAAATCTTCAATAGAAATATCTCCTAAGGGGACTGTATTGGTGAATGTTAAAATGTAGTAAAAGTCCACATCAAACAGAGTTCAGAAGCGCGGTCATAAAGCAAGTTCTCGGTCTACGACATGTCGTAAGGTCCTTTTACACTTCACGACTTGCGATGTTAGCGCATTAAGATGATATTACAGAATGTTTGCAGGAAGGAGTGATATAATTGTTTGAAATTGGGAATTTAAATATTTTTACACACACGTTACAAAGGATATTGGTTTTGACATTTGCGACTTCATGCCAACATCATAATAATTATGTCAACTTAAGTTGTATGACATCGTCTTAATCATGTCAACTTAAAGCATGTATTCCACGATTTTGATAACTGAGAATTTGGTATTTTCTAAACTTTCATTGGGAATATTACAGAGATCAACGAATACTACATATGTTTGGAGAGAAAATTCAAAATCCCTTCGATTGATATATGGCATGATAAAAATTCGGCATTTTTTTCTGATGCCAATTTTCAAAATTGGGTGTAAAATTGGACAGTGGGATACATACTCAAGTTGTGTTGTGTAATAACCCCTTTCCTTAAAGACCACATTCCACTATACGGTCTTTAGCTCACGATTCCCTTCAAGTCTGCGGTTGTTAGACAAAAAATCCAAAGATCAGAAGGTAGTCCCGACTTTTAGGATCCATGCCAAATATCTTGAGGTAGAATATACCTCCAAAGGCTCCCGATCTTTGGGATCCCAAAAATCGAGAGCCAAAGATCGGGAGCCATCCTAGCATTAGTTACAAACATGTTTGTGCCACAGGTTATTAAGCACAGCCCCCAATTTTTCAAAGGAGAAATTGACACACTTATGATGTTTAATCCCGATCTTTGGCATTTGTTAGTGTCGCGTAGTGGAATACGGCTTTAAGGCAACAGGTAGCGGGCTGTACGGAGCAGAGTGTGGTCTCAGGAGGCACAGGAGCTGATGGGATATGTTGAATAATGTGGGCGGTAGGGCCAGAGCAGGGTGAATAATGGATTAAGGTCCACCTGAGCCTCACCAACACTTCCCTGTACTACTCACTCAGCCCAGGTTTCACACATGGTATAAGGGACAGGGCCTATTTGTCACTGAGGGTAACTAGGGGGAACTGAGGTGTTGGGTTTGTATGTGGGAGTGATATGATTGTTTGACATTGGTGATTTGGAGGATTTACCTATTATGTGTTACATGTGTACGAATTTTGCAGGTGACATCACAATACCCAGAATAGGACTGGGTGCCATATTGGTGATCAATTTATAATCAAGGTTATTCAATTTTCTGAATCATTATCATAAAGATTTGTTATACAATTACTAAAAATATCATCACTGAATAGTTATTGGCAATTATTACCACTTAGAATTCTTATATTGTTGTTTTATCCATAGCCATGTGGTCTTGATCACCAGGTGGTGATCACCAAAATGTGATCACATGACCAATTCTGAGCATGTCAGAACATAACTAGAATGTTATCATAACGCCACATTGCAACATTGCAATGTTATAGGCTAGGTTCAAGAGACGTTCTTGGGTGTCATCAAAGTTACCAAAGCAGAACTAAACAAACATATTGTAAGGATTTTAAATGCCTTCGTTAACACCCCTTTAAGTAGTGCTGACTACCCACCCTGCCAAATATGTGACGTTATTGTAATATTGCAGCAAAGTTCTGCATTGGTTCTTGATACATTATTTTGATGGCTCCCAAAAATGTTGCTGCATTGTATTGCTGTGACATTGCACTGTGATGTTACTATAACACTCTTGTTACATTCTTCAACCCAAACAGAATGTTCATGTTACATTTTATTTTGGTTACATTCTAACCTCACCAAAAATAATGTAAGAACATCATCATTTGGTGAGGTTTCAACCTCACCATCAATAATGTAATTGTCAAGTGCCATCTTAGTAAGTCACAAACTGAGTAAAAAGGCATGGTTGCAGAATTGTTGTGTTTTGTCGCAAGTTGGCTGCCGGGGGGGGGGGGGGGGGGGGATGTTGTTCGCTATGAATTTCCATTATTTTGGCACAACAAACGGAGATGCACTGTGTTGCATGTTTCATTATTTAAAAATCCGTTAATTAATGATTCCATTAAGCAATGATATGTATTATCTATAGACCTCGCAGATGTATTTAGCGGAAAATATTGCCTTTATGGAAATCCATTAACAGATTTGGCAATCCCTTGGTCTCCACTATCTCTTTTGCAACAGTGTGGCGTCGTCAAACATCCGTTAAATATACCGCAAAATTATGGAACCCCCTCCAGCAACAGTTACACCCCCCCTCCCGACCACCCATCTGGTTAATTACCCCTTTAGTCATTGGGCCCCACCTCCACCCCACACACTCTGCTAAGAACCTGCCCAGGTAATAGATTTTTTTACCTGCCCTGCTCTCCTTCTGTACATGGTGGGTCCCCATGGGAAGGCCCCAGACTAGGTGGCGCCTGTAGGGCCTGAATTATAGAGCAGTGCGAGCTGTGCACGCCTTTAGTGGGCTCCCAGAGTGGTCAGGGAGCCTGTGGGGGGCCCCACATGTAGTAGGAGTGCCAGATCCACCATTTAGGTCTACCTTGTAACTGCCAAGTGAATCCCTTGAAAACAGTGAAGGGACTTTTTAATGGGTATCATGGGAGAGATTATTCTAGGGGATGTGAAAATGGAGGAGTTCGTGTATGATCTAGGGATTTTCTTAAGAAGAATCTCTGTAGAAGCAAACAAAGGAGCAATACTTTCAGTATTCATGATGATTACTCATCTTGTTAACCTATAAACAACCCCCCAACCATCTTCATTATAACAGGCACACATTTTATATATATATATTTTTATATATATATATATTATATATATATATATATATATATATATATATAATATTGACGTGGGGCCTGTGAAGTAAGGAGAATATACCCGGGAATTTGCAAATGGCTGATTTCACGCATGATCTAGATATTCTTGTTAAACAGCCCCCGTAGAAGAAAACAAAGTAGCAATGCCTTCAGATTTTATAATGATTACTCATCGTGTTACCTTAGAAATACCAATCTGCCCATTCCTCGATATATGGATTAGCATGTGTGCTTGTGATGTAGGGGTACAGATCAGTAAATAAACGATACTATTCTGCGGAGAGACAAAATACTGATTCATTACTTTAATCTACCCTTCTAGTCTTATTTCTACTTTAATTAGATTGCAATGCCTTATTTATATCTCACCTGAGATGGTCACATGATATAGAGGAGACATTTGTATAATCTCTGCACATGCATTCTGTCGTACAAACAATATTAACATAGGTTTCACCTTAGATGGTCACATCATAGAGAGGGGACATTTGTATAATCTCTGTACATACATTTAACTGTATAAACAATATTGACATAGGTTACATCCTTTGATCACATTATGGTATTGAACTTTGGCCAAACCAATACATCCCCCTACGGCAATGCTGAAGGATGTATTGAACTATACGACTGTACACACGATCTCAGAAAACACCAGTATGACTAAGGGCTAATGCTAGACCTTGCATGTATACATCCTTAGAATGGACTTAAGTTTTCTTTCGAGTGGTGTCTAGCATGTATGACTTTCTGACATATTTCTAAAGGTCATATTCCATATTCAAAAGTGCAGCCTGCTGATTATAGGGTAGTCGGGAGTTTATGTTTGCACATGCGTGTTCCTTTGGCGCCAGTACCAGTCGGGGGTCAAGCCAACCTCCCAGCCAATGAGGAGTGTCCTTTTGTACCACGTGACACAACATGGCCGCGCCCAGGGCGAAACTCCCTACAGGCCTATAGAGTGTTTCCATGGTAATAGTCTTGTAACACTTTTGGACTTTTGGCACACTTTCGGAATACTTACGATGCCGCCAAAGTCCAGTCGATTTTGAGTGTCAAGATTGGTTATCAGCACAAAATCAAGAGAAGGATTTACCAACACGTTGGTGAATTTTATCACCAATGGCGATTACAAATCGCCTCTATAAAAGCCCAAATCGCTAATGCACTTTCGTATGTGGAATGAATACGAGCTATGGGTAAAGTAGAAAATACAAAACTCTCTGCAGCCAAGATCGCCAAGTGGAATACGGGTTTAACTGTCTGTCAGAGTGATATCGTCCTTCATTGTTTTATTGATTGTTTGGCAGTCGGTCAGACATCAAACACACAGCAGTCAATAGAGCGGAGACTGTCGTCGTCAGACCCACTTCTGACCACAACCCCACTGGCCTTTTTATCACGTGCGTCCATGACCTTCCCCTAACCTTCCCCTGACCTATACTCCTTTAGAGTGAGATCTGCCTTAAGTGCCCACGCCAAAACCTCTCCGGAAATGGTAAATGTTTTTCTGGAATCGGTTCCAAAACGTGATGATTAGTTTTGGCCTGTTTATATAGTTTACTTGCACGCCATGTTGTTTACATTATGGGAAATAGGTAATCGGTTATTGGGCATTTCAGAGCTAAGGCACATGTGACTGTCCAGTAAAGAGTAGTCGAGCTGGTCGCTCTCATATCTGTACCGTATACCGATTTTTGTAAGGAGTTAATACAATGATAATGCTGTACTTCAGTGAAAAGGGATAAACGAATGAACTATTATTAGTTGATTCTATTACTGGTATATATACTAGTGATATTTCATGTTATAAAATTGTAAGAATAATGTGCTATGGACATGCTGTGTTTTGACGAAAACCATATTGTGTATGAGAAAAATACAGGATAAATAAAATGAATTTAAAAAAAAAAAAAAAAGTCCTCCACAACCATAGAAATAGAATTAGAATACATCATGAGCACATACCCTTTGCAACGTGCCAAGCTCCACTAATCCCACAGAGTAAAGTCCACAAGACGATTTGGGTCTTGTTGCCCGTTGGCATGCTATATTTAAAGGAACAGTTTTGATAAAATCGTCCGGCGAATTGTCCGGCAATTTTCCGAGCGATTCATATCAAACATGTACATTTCAATATAACATACAAATGGGCGATTAGAAGAAAATAGATCACCGAGGCCCAAATTGCCTAGTGGGTATGGGGCTAAAGTAGCCTCTTGTGAAGTGCTCTGTGGCACCGCTTCGTGGGTCATTCTGTAGGACCTTAAAAGACACAAAGAATGTCTCCCTAGGGCAATTCCTCCCCATGCCCTATTGACTAAACACACGAGACAAAAAACCCAAACGCCCCCCCCCCCCCCTGCCCACTCACCTCCTTCCTTCACCCATTATCCTCCCTGCCCGCCCATTCCATGCCTACCCCCAGAGGGCGGTCCAAGGAGTGGGGGGGTCCAGGGGTCCTGATCCCCCCCCCCCACACACACACACACGCATACCTTTCTTCTTTTGGTCAACCCCTAAAGTAAAAAGAAATAACATGGGAATATGCCATGTGTGTGTGCAAATGCACACAATTTTAGTGCTTAGCCTTTATGCTGACCACCACCCCCTACTCCCATTTGGAAATACTGGGTCCACCCCTAGCAGTCCTGAAGAGTTTTTTTTTCATAAAGAATCATCTACATTTAGATGCATACGACCTTTGCTTAGACCCTTGACCTTGCCCAACAAACCCTATCCCCCCTCTAATTCCAGGCCCTCCAATCTCATCAAAACCTAACCCCTGCACACACATATAGCCTGACTGTGCCTATCACTCCCCCACCACCCCTGCCATCCCCCCTACCCTGCCCGGGGTGTGGGGGTGGGGCAGGCGGCCCGGTCGGCACATGAATGGGCCTACCATCCCCGTGAGTCCGAATCTATTTCCCCACCACCAAGACGAGGGCTTCGCATTTTTATGATGGTTTAGTGTTAAGGGGTGATGTCAAAACGAGGCCGGCGGGGCTGGTTGGAGTCCCGCCATAGTGGAGCCCAAACTAGAGGGTTGTATATATATCAAGGAGGACCGTGAAATCAGGCACAGTTTGTCTCATCAAGTCTGAGACCATTCAATTCTCCTTACCACCGATAGTTTCTTTACAGCATTTTAAGTACCTGCAGTGCCGCGTCGCATAACGGGTTTCACAACAGCGAGGGTTGTCCCCTGCTCGCTGTTGCAAGGGATGTCCTTGTTGCAATGGGTCCCCCTGTTAATTTGCGGCTGTTCTACTGAACCGATTTTACTTCTGTAAACAGTTCTGAAAACTAGATATTCAGATCTAAAATCCCTGAAATTCTCAGTCTGGGGAAATTATAAGAAATGGGTGAAAATCAATGGTGAATTTCGCGTATAACAGGGAGACCCCCGCTGTTTTAAAGAACAACATCGCTCCTTCCGTTATGCAACGCGGCACAGGTTAACTTTAGTCATTCATGCTTAAGGTTTTTGACCTTTCTACATATTCCCAAGCATGCATCTTGATCTAAGCTGGTCTCTAGGTACAATGCAGTAGATAATCTGTAGGTGGGGGCAATATCACGAATTACTCTGAAATTAAGTAAGACATAGAATCATTCTGCATAGTCATTTGATTAATCTCTTATACCATTTGAATGATACAATTGCAATGATTGGTACGGCCTCTATCAAGAACCCCATATACATACAAAAAACAGTTAACTTTTTAGCCTTTGTTTTGATTGAACATCAAATAAATCTTCTATGTTTGGTAGCAGCCAATTTTGAAGAATTCCCAATGTTCTTAATAGTACTGTCCAATATGAACACTGACCATGGCCATAAATACCTGGGACTTTGCCTATGTATGCACTATTCACATTCTAATTATGGGTAATATTGATTTGAGACATTTTGATTGTTAGAAGTAATTGCATGGAAATGACTCTCTGAACCCGCTGACTCAATTTCTATCTGTCTACTGAGCCTCTATAACTAGACATGAAGTTTAGTGCTTTGGTTAACTGTATCTTGATGGGGAAACAGTTCTAAATGATATTGTGGAAGGATTGCATTTTTTAAATATCACTCCCCCTCACATAGATATTTCTTTAGCCTGTTTGGAAAGTAAACTTGCAAGTGTTTAAAGTAATTTGTGTGGGAGTAGACATATAATCTTATGTTTTAATCGGTAACTCTCCTGACTCAAGTACATAACATCCATTGTTCATTTTATTAGCATAGTATTGTTAAATGAAATACCCAAACCATAAAGAGGCCCCACTCTTAAAACCCGGCTTATATATTGTAATAGTGAGTGAGTGAGCACTAGATGTTTTATGCTGTGCAACAGCCAGGGTTATTTTCTGAAATTCTTACTTTTCAGAGACATTTTGACTTGGTCAGTTTTTTGGTGATCGTATCTATGAGATGAGGGTGACAGGGCAGGCAAACAGAAGGGGATCAAAACCTGGAAATAATTTTTGCTGTACCTCATCCCTTAGTGAAGCAAGCACCAACTGTGAATTGAACCCAAAGAACCACTTGGTCAGTGCTGGGTCCTCCTATTGTCGCCCTTTACAATCAGCAGGAGATACTGGGGGCCTATATTCTTCCCAGGAGCAGAACCCCCACCCCAGTACTCCATTGGGGGAGTGGCACAGGTTCAGTAGCTAAGAGTTCAATGCAACACTAAGGCAGGACGGGTGATGGCCAAAGTGTCACTCTGTGGTGAAATACAGAAAGTAATTTGGCAGAAGAAAACAGTTTCACGTGTCCGGTTTGTCCGAGCTTTATAATTTCACTTTAATTCCACATTGTCTCAGGTATGCTGAATATATAACCAAACGGTTATATGGGTATATCAACTCTCAGTAGGCCTATGTCATTTGTTTTGCGTAAGCTTTTATTTTAATTTCATTTAGATATTGTCTCAATATATGCTACATATAACCGGCCAGTCCTCAATGGCTATATCAACACTCGCTACATCACGGATCTTGTCTATTATATGATCCTTTACATATTTTGGCTTGAATAGACCATATGCATCTTGGACCCCCAGAAAATATTATATCAACCCTGAGTAACAGCATGGTGTTATACGTATTGTCAGAACTATCACAAGGCTGTCGGGACTCTAAGGAGAACGCTGGCTATGGCCATGAGGCATGCTATGGAGGCCATCACAGGCGCTTAGTATTTTGATGATATGTGCAAACGGCCACTAACCCTGCCCCCCCACTCACACGCCGACACTGACCTCCACACTTGGTTCTGTAGATATATATCCACTGAGTGATTATGCTTTATATATGAGAAAACACGCGACGAGCTCGGTAAGAATCAATACATACTACCCACATATAGGAATCAACTCTATTGTTCTGTCCTGCCTGGCGCGCCATAGCTTTGAGACTGGTCCATCTTTAATAAGACCCCCGGCGGCCTGTCCGCCCTAAGGGTGGGGGGTGTTGTCGATGTGAGAATGGCGTGAGGGGGTCGTTATTATTGTTCAGACAAGACAGGCGTTTAGGGGTAAGGAGGGGGACTCTTAAGGGGAGACTGAAGGGCATCTCACAAAGAGTGGGGCGCCTGGTGTCACAGAGGATTTTTTTTCAAAATGACTGGTTCTTCAGGTTTTTTTGGTTTTTTTAATTTATTTATTCCAAAGCAAGTCTTTCAAAGAAATTTTCTCTGCCCTTCCAAGATGGCCGATCTTGGTACAACATCAGTGTACGAATCTCCAGTGACCTCTCCTTATGTTTATGAAACTAGCTGATAGATTCAAGGGATATACCACTTTTAGAAAATGATATATACATGTATACAACTGAGAAGGTGGTACGAGGGGGTTAGCACCCCAAGGCTGGACCCCGATATCAGCCTAAGGGCAGGGCCCGCAGCCTGATATTGGGTGCTGACTCCCCGAAGACCCCCTTTAAGGTCGTTTTTTTTTATTATACCTTTGCTGTTAGATCTGAGCTCTCAAGGAATTACACACAGCATTCAGTGAGGGTGGGACAGTGATGCTGCACATGTTTTTACATTTCTTCACATTAAACTCTTAATTACTAAACTTATATCACCCTAAGGTATAACAAATAATGATAACATACATAATATGTGGGGACTACCCTGTTGATACACTTCACCTCGATCAGAAGAATAAGCTAAATGTTACCTTCTCCGAAAACAAACTTAAAAGGAAAAAAGAAATACTATTTGCAAACAATCAAAGACAAATATGAAAAGACGGACATAAATGTCTGCATGTCAATTATTATTTGCCATTTAGCATTTTTGTATTGGACATGATAATAGCTATTATCCCAGGGTTGAGTTAGAGGTGGGACTCATGTCTGAGAACAACGGATCTTCTAAATTCTCAGATGATGTCGTGCAGCAGAGTAGTTTGGGTATGTGTACATTGTTCTTATGGATTTTCTTTAATAAGCAGAGACTGGATGGGCAAGGCCAAACAAAGAAAGCATGACAGTTGACGCGGGGGTCGAGGTCACTGACAGAGAGGTGCATGTAGTCAGACACGCAGGTTAAAGGGGATTTTACAGAGGCCGTCAACATGCTGTTATTTCAATCATTTACTCTTATAAATTACGTTTTGGAAAATCATTTCTATGATGTGCGATGGAAACCTCCATGACTATCATGATGAACTTTCAAATCAAATTACCAATTTGCTATGCTTGCGATTAACGGATCGCAGTGAATGTCAGAGACAATATTGCCTACGGTGAATGGGGCTCAAGAATCCCTTCAGCCTTATGATAGCTCTGACATTTGTAACAGCACAATTATGTTCTTATGATGGGTTCCTCATTTGTTTCTGAAATCATTTCAATCATTAACATAAGGCTACTTCTATAAAGGTGTGAAATGTGTATTGAGGCCTTGTTATCAGCCACAGAGCCAAGGAGCGGTACATATTTATAAGGGGCAGTGGGTATTGACAGTCTGTACATACCAGTCTTCCATACATTTTTTTTCTTTTGTTCCGTTTTTCTACAGGTGCAGTTCAGCTTTCATATCAGCTGGTCTTCCACTTACATCCTGCTGGATTGTTGAGGCACATTCTGTGCAGGGGGCATCCCAACATCCATTTTTGTCATTGATACCTTCACCAGAACTCGAACTGGGTCAGTGTGACTCGAACTGGGTCAGCATGACGTAATCTGGGTCAGTGAAACTCGAACTGGGTCACCATCACCGGGACTCGAACCGGGTCTGGCCTAATGACAACAAGAAGTACCGACGCCTCTACGACGTCAGCCACTGCGCTCCCCCATATATATAATACATGGATCTCAACATCATTCTTTTTTATTTCCCTTGGGTGATAAGATAAAGAAGACTCTTTGGGGTTGTCCTCGGGTGCTGTACGACCCATGGGGATGGTACGGCCCCCAGACTTTGTGCTTGGGTTGTGACATACCCCACTGGGTTGTATTGACACCATCAGATGACCCTCCGCGGTCTGCTTATATTAGTATATATGCCTGTGATGCACTTCCACAGTTTGCAGTGCATAAGCGTAGTATTATCATTAAGTAGGGGGCCTTCCATTTAGTATGTACGCACAATTTAAAAAATTTCAGACCCCCCCCCCAACCCCCCTATGACTAAAATACGCATTAGATTTGTACAGGGACGTACGCAAATTTTCAAAAAATGTAGACCCCCCACCACCCCTTGATGCGTACATACTTAATGGAAGGCCCCTAGATTGACCAGAATTTTAGGATTTCGATGGCCGACAGTTTGTATTGTTCCGTGTGAAAGCTGTTGCAGGGAATCGCAGGGAATTTAATGTGTGGTGGAATAAGCTTTAGAACAGACAGAAGACTGTGTTGATAATGGAATACACTAAATTATTTGCAATGGAGATACTTTAAACTAAAAGCTTGTAATTAATTCCCTGGGCTGGTAATAGATAAATACGTTTCGCTTTAAAGATATTATAGGTTCAATATATTAGAATTACCTGTAAATCTGTTGTACACTATGTAGCAAAATAAGTAAACAACAACTCTAGATGCCTGATGAAAATCGAAGCCAATTAGGCATTTGAGATATGTACTAATATGACATCCTACAGGGGACTGCAACTTGATATAAGATGATCTTATGGTTACCGAAATAGCCAGAATGCTTGACTTTTTCATAAGCAATTGCAAGTTTCTTCAAGACTTCATGCAAATTAGTAACACCATAGAAAACACCGAGTAAGACTTACTTTCCAAACGAGGACAAATGATTGAAAGTGACACAAGAAAATGTCTGAAAAGTGCGATCTGAATACAAGTGAATTAAAAACACAATGTTCTCATAAATCATCATAAAACACGGACCCCGCAAATCAAAGGTTCATTTTGCAGCTTTTTCTTGAATTGTTGAAGAAAAGTGATTCATTTTTGTCCATTTAAAGGGATTTGTTTTTCCCCAACCCTTTCAGAATATGACAAAAACATCGTGAATTAGGAATAGGATTGGCGCTCAAACAGAAACAAAACAATTATCACTCCCTTTTTAGAAATTCTTTCCTTTCAATTCCTGGAATGATTATTTTCAAAACTGAAATAAAGGATGATTTGACACAAGGTATCTGGCTGCTACTTAAATCAAAATTAATTACTTTTTTGTTTTACTTAGAAGCGCATCAACCGTCTTACAGTGAAGCGTCCCCTATGTGGTTATCTAAATATACATAAATACGGCCTATAATAAGAAGAACTGCAGGGGGCATACAAGGATGACTGGATGACCCAGAGGGTATCGTCACATACCGTGGGCAAACCCCAAGGATTGTACACTCCCTATAGGTCGTACCACCACCTGGGGCCTACCCCAAAGATTCTTCTTTATTTTATCCCCCAAGCATTATTCAAACTATGGAGCCAAAACCAATAAATCCAACAAAATTTTCCAAACTCAAATAATCATGGAAATCCTTTCCTCGAGCCTGTTTGTGGCCCATGTTAAAATCTAAACCATGAAATATGGTAGAAAATCATTGAAAACACGTTTCAAGTACTCAACTGAATTAATGTGGATCCACATAAATGGGGTTTGTTTACAAACAAATGGAAATATTACCACCTCTCATGGATTTCTACTTTGGTTTGAGCTAGTTTTCGCAGCTAATACTTTACCATTGACCTCAACTAGACTCATCTAACATATATTTCTATAATTATCTGAGTTTTGAAATTTTTGATTTTTTTGTCATTTATATTGGTTTTGGCTCCCTTTAAAACAACTGACAATTCAACTTAGCTTAATGCCCTGTTTCCACCAACAGATTTAAACGCAAATTATTACAAAAGATTTTATATGTTACATACCATTTGAAAGAGAATCAAAAACGATTTCTAATGGTATATAACACGTTTGTGATTAACTAATATTCCCACTGCCAATTTTTGAAATCAATAGTAAAATTGGCTGGTGGAAACGGGCCTTACAGTTGCTAGTGACATTGATACGTACAGTTATCATTAGCTGTGCGGTGATATGATTTGAATAATATTTATTGTGTTATCAACAGCCTTATTCCTTATTAAGATATGAACTATGCTTTAGCCTTGCTTCAAAATCGGATGAACGAATACATGAGCTTGCTAAGTTATTTTTTTAGATAAGCCACAATATCTAAATGTCAAGAATTGCTTTTAGTTTTTCACATTCTCATAATCGTAAATAGGTATACAAACAATAGTTTATGTAATAATAATGTTGTATAACGGCTGGGCTTGCAAATAACACTTTTTGCATGCTTGCAAATGAGTTTGCAAATAAATCCTGATACTTATTTCTTTATATAGACTAATCCCTTTTTCAAAATACAGTTTTTCTCATGAAATGCATCAATGCATTTGTAATTCAAGCCTAGTCTCAACAATGTTTTACCCATTCTAAGTAACTAAAGCCCAATACCAACTAGGTGATTTTACCGTTGCTGGGCGACGGGCAACCGGGAAAACGGCCGTCGTCGTCGCCAGGCGACTGTAAAATCAGGCAAGTTTGATATTGACCATACCAACAGGGAGGCGCCCGGCGATCCTGAATTGCTGGGCGATTTTACCAGCGATTCTCTCGGACGCCCGTCGTCCAGCGACGGTAAAATTGCTTAGTGGGTATGGGCCTTAAGTACTAAAGAACTCCATTAAACCTTTCTCGAATATTCTAGTGTACAACATTGTGAAGGTCCAAGCGACGAGGTTTACTGCAATCTTTCTGCATGGGTAAAAGTGAAGGAAAACAGGAATGCTGTTTGCATGGCTATTACTAATCAGACCCGAAGCAGGGAGTGCCCCTCAGGACGTTGACCCCACACGAACTGACCAGTTCCTGTTAAGACAACTTCTGCCTTCACTAGACTGTGCATCACGGGGGGTCTGATTAAGGCGGGTTTCCACCGAACGATTTTTGTTGAGAAAAGATGATAAATGCAAACAACTGTAAAAAATTGAAATCGTCAGCAAATTGTCGGCTGTAAAGATCTTTTTTAAATGAACAACTTCTTGTTTCCACTGAACGACTGAAATATAGTTTTCTGGACGATTCTGGGACATTCTGAACGATTTTTTCTAAAGACAAGAGTAAGGAAGCTCTGGGAACAATGGGTTAATTGCTCCTAATTGCCCTTGGAAGAAATCGTGAGCACCTGTTGTCCAGAAATATTAAACGGGTTTAATATTAATTTTGGTCGTTGGTGAATCGTTCACTTTGGTCTTGAGCAAAAATCGTTTGAAGTCTTAAACAAAAGTCTTAACCAACGATTTTGTGTTTCCACTGAACGATTTTACTAAAGACCACAAAAGATTTGTGAATCGTTCATGGTCGTTCATGGTCATTAGCATAATGTCGTTCGGTGGAAACAGGCCTTTACCTGTTTTAGACCCACTTTCACCTGTCAGTAGACCTCCAACCCCCACACCTTAAGCCCCATTCGCCTTGGTCGACGTTTCCATCGCCGGGACATATGCAAAAATGATTGTATGCATTGGCGGATCCAGGATTTTGAAAGGGGGGGGGGGGTATTTCCTTAATGACTTTTTGGTCGAATTTTACATTAGAAAATGCTAAATTTTCCAGGAGATGGGAGGGTTGAGTGTCACCGCCCCCCCCCCCCCCCTCTGGATCCACCGCTGGTAAGCATTCGCAAGTAACTTTAGGTACGACAAAATGATCGCAAGCTTGCGAAATTGATTGTATATCATTCATACTGAGAATCGAGGTCCATTGCAGTCATTTTTGTAAGGAATTCCATATTGAATTGCACAAGATATCTACGAAAATATTAAATATGCTGAATAATTTCGGAGAGCACCAGACTGCAGAGGGCAATGATCATCCAACGTTTCCGATGTTCAAAGATCGTAGAGAACTCCGACAAGCCACGTTCAGCAGGGCCAATGGGGCTTAACCACTATCCTGGACATTTAACTAAAGTCTGATTTCAGTAGGCGATTCTGTCTGCCGATTATATATATGGTAACTTATAATTGGTTACCAGTTATATTGCAAAAGGCCGCACATCCTACATATCACGTGGAAGAGAATTTGATGCCCTCTCTAGCGGTATGTAGCATTTATATGACTATCCAATCTTCGCACTGATGGTTTTTGATATCAGGGGTGAAATCGGCTGGCGGATTACAGCCTTTATGATACGACAATGTTGCAGAGAAATCACAGAAAATCGAAAATATCAGAGTCCAAATTATTTGTCACACATGTGTTACACATACTCAAAATTGCCAATTTCAAACAATAATAATCATCACTCCTGCATGAAATATCATAGCATCAAAACGAAATCCGAGCTCAAAACCCCTCAGTGCTATGGGGCCTTAAAGTTCCATGCCCACTAATTCGACAAGTGTAACCATGACAGAATACTGTTTACTTGCTGATTTTCCTGCTAATTATACTGCACTCTGCAATGAGATCTCTCTCCTGAACGAAAAATAAGTCATTGAACAGAGGCTCTGTTATGTGAATGCCTCTAACTGTACACGGACGGTTTGATATTACTGTCGTTACAGCTCATTAGAGGAAAGGTTTTGGTCTGGTCAGGTTACAGGGACAAGACTAGTTGGCCTCTTTCAACTTGAGGAAGTCATCTTGCTGAGTGATTCTACTGCCTGCTTATTCTCATTCCGACAGTCAAAATTAAATGTTTCCCCTGAGAAATATTTGACAGAATATTTAACAAACTATATGGTTACTAGGTAGAAGCCATTAACACTATAATGTCATGTTTAACAAGGTAGGAGACGTTAACGCTGTAATGTCAAAAGTCTCCTAAATGAAAGAAATAGGTTGATGTACATCCGTTGGTTTAACTTTCATACTTTGTGAATCAATGAAAGGTTGCTACAGGATTTAGCTTTATTTTTATTTTCTATTCTATTTTCAATTTCCAATTCAGTTATCAATTCCCTATTTTGATGATAGGGGAAATAAATTATAGACAGTCATAATAAGGAAAAGAACATTTGCATTGTACCATTCTTCACTCCCATGGATATTTTCAGAATCGCTAGGCTCGAGCTCACACGGAACAACAGTACATTTTTTACGAGCGAAACCTGACATGCTATTATGCAGGTCATGAATATTTGACTTCAAAAAAGAAACACAACACTGTGAAAGCCTATAAACAGCCCATTCCCATTGACCCGTTTCCTCATGGCTATGTATGGCCCAAAGACACAAGGGGCGAATTTGCCAACGCCCTCCGCGCATGCGCAGTCCCCGATTTTCTGGGCGATAATAGGGAGGTTCTCACCACGTGGCGGCGGGGTCCCCTGGGCCTATTATCGCCCACCCGGACAAAGGTTGTCCATCACCAGTCACCACCAGGGGGCGCGGGGGTTGTACTGACCACGTGACCAGAGGACGGGCCGCCAGGGGGAGATGTCGACACGAAGGGGAGGGGGCGCTGCACGGACTGACATTGTAGATGTTGTCACAGGACGAACATTCCCGGAGAATAGAAGTTCCTTGAGCATGCGCATTGGGGTAGACCCCAGTCTCAGATACACGCTGGTGGACAGATAATGCGTATTCCGGAGGCAGCGCACGGAAAGTGCATACCTCGGCGCCGATAATGCATACTTCGGCCCCTCCCGCATTTTCACGACATAACAAATACGTTCTTTTTGATAAAATGAAAATATTACTATACTCTCAATATGCCACGGAATGGACCACTGGTTCTAGGTATAGATTCAGACATTAAATATATTCTCTTGATTGTTATTTCACAAGAAAAGTGTGGGATTTCACAGTGTTTGTTCAGACCCAACTTTTCCCCCATCCAGACATTTTGTCCCACTCTATTCTCATGTAAGTACACAAATTTTCACAAATAAAATGTTAATAATGTAAAGGCTATACCCAGAAATATTCCGTGAGTAAGTTTTATTCCATGTATATTTGGTATTTTGGAGTAAAACTCTGAATTTCCGTACCCGGCGTTTCGAAATCGGCTCCGGAATACGCATTATCGGGGCCGAGGTATGCACTTTCTCAGGGCTGGCTCCGGAAGTAGCATTATCTGTCCACCAGCGTGTCTGAGGTTTTGTCAGTTCCCAGCGAAGGTACCAATGTGTAGCATGCTAAATAGGCATCTCTCACATCTTTACCTTACTAGGATTCATATATCCAAATCAAAAAACGGCTTATACTGAAATATCAGTCAGGGGTCACTTTACTAAATAATATTATTAAACCCAATGATATTACACATACTTCCCTACTACATAGTTGGTACTAAGATGGCCGCAATTATTTATGTGATACGTCACAGTTGAGCTAAAATAGACAGGCCTACTGCACATGCGCATGGAAATAGATTCTAACCTCAAGACGTGTTTCATCAATGAATTCCTTAAAAGTTGTAATGGGTAGCAAACTAAATGTATATCCCTCTCATCTGTTACTTATCTAGGATGCATATCTGTCAAGTGGTTTCAAGATTAGTTCCTTTCGACCAATGGCATGCCACCCAGTGCCGATTGGTGACTTCTCACATGCGGTGACTTTCCAAACATGACAGCACACCTGTCCAGGTTTCCCCAAGGCCGACCAGTCAAACGGGGCCAGGAACTTTCATCAGCACGGAACGCCCATCACGCCACTCTGTAACAAGTCCTGTCAACTTGCAAATTGGACGAGGAAAGTTACTTTATGGATGGACAGCGGCCTTTGGGGTGGAGACATGTAGGCTCTGCTAGTTGTGTGTCGTTGTGTGTGGTATAGTGGATGGGACATTACTGTAAAAGGCACCCATTGAAATACAGTACATGTATATTGCATTACTCTTGGCAAACGTGGGTGGTCTCCCTTTTAGTAGCCATCTTTGAAACCATCATATGTAATATTTATACCGAACATGAAATCCCCCACCAAAGAGTGCTTTTACTTTGCTCTTCTTTCAGTATTGAAAAGTGACTTTAATGCATAATTCAAATTTTTATTTTTTGATGCTTTTTTAGATGTATTTGATCAACATTGCAGTGCTAAAACAGGTTACATGTTTCAAACAAAATCAATCAATTCGGTTCCCCCCAGAAGGAGCAAGAAGCTGCACACCTGTAGTCTCAAAAGACAAAACAGACAAGGTGAAACAAAAGCGGCAATCTTAAATAATAAACGACCACTTCAGAAACAGTGAGAAAAATTGGAAAAGTTTGTGAACTTGTCTCATGTGTCTAAAACCATTTCCTCCTTCAATAAATTATCCCCAACCTGCTCTGGTTATTACGGATGGCTCTCGGCCGGGGATCCGTCTTCCCCTCGGGACCCCCATCCCCAATCTGACCGCCTCACCACCGGCCCACTGGCCCACTGCCAAATTGCCAGGTAAAATATTCATGGCGGCAAATATCCCCTCCGACACCGTCGGGGTCACGTGGGCAGAGTCGGCCTTGACCCCGTTGTGTCTGTACCTCCCGGGGTCAGCGGTAGGTGGCAGTAGGGGTGGTTGTATTCATCATCTGTAAACATGACAAGGCTAGCAGTGGACAGCCCACCCGTCATGTCATTTCCTGAAATGGCGTCAACATGCTATGACCACGTGGGCTGGCCGTTAACACGTGAGGATATTACGTGTCTACACAGATCACGCCTGAGTGAGCTATGACTGAAGTTGAGTAGAATAACAGGGTCGTGTATGCAAACACACACACACTAGACTGTTTTTGTGAATTAATTTCTTTATTACAAGATATGCTGCCAGCCAACCTGCGATGTAACAGAAATTGTCTGCAACCATACTCTTTTAGTCAGTTTGTTACTTACTAAGATGGCATGTAACAGTTACGTTATTGATTGTGAGGTTGAAACCTCACCAAATCAGAAAGTTATTACATTATTTGTTGGTGAGGTTAAGAGGAAACCAAACCAGAATATTAATGTTATAAGAACATTCTGTTCAGGTTGAAGAACATAACCAGAAAGTTATAATAATGTCGCAGTGCAACATCACAGCAGTATGTTCCAGCAACGTTATTGGGAGCCAGCAGAATAAAGTAACAAGAACTAAACCAGAATGTTGCTGCAACATCATTATAACATCACACCGACAACTGGGCTATATTGTCTTCAAGACCGATTTGATATTTCCAAAGAAATGAGCAGCACACATCTTATCAAATATTAGTAGATTACAAAATTATAACCAGGGGAAAATACTGGGTTTTGAAAAGGGGTGTTGAGTTGGCATATAGGCTAATAATAAAACGTAAATTTACAAACACAAGTGCAACGTTTTCGTTCTCTTCGTCAAGCTTACGTCACCATCTAAAGACCGGAATCCGCACTCTGAATTTGCTTATATTGGTCACTTTTTGAATGAACTTAAATACCAATGTTTCCAAAGGAAGGAACAGCAATATTCTTAATACTAATCTTAACAATAGATTATAAAATGATATCGTGTGTGCATCCTCTAAACTTTGTTCTTTGTCTGAATGTGCTCCTTTTTTCCACCTTACAAAGGCATCTTTTAATCAATCAAAGTACACTTGGTGCTGCTGAGGCTCAAAAATTGATCAGAAAACAAGCTACCACTCCGGGCTAGCGATTCAAATACTAAAGCCTATATTTCACATGCCAACTTTACTAACATTTTAAACATCGGCAGTGAATAAAGGTCAAATTTAGAAATATTATACATTAGATATTATATATTACACATCATTAGAAAGGTCTTATTTTTGTCTTTCAAACAGTACAGAGGATGTAAGGTTTTGTTCCATGTTGTCAGAGAAAATAAAATAAATACAAAATCCGCATAATCAAAATCGGTTTGTGGAATACAAGCTAAAGGCCTGTTTCCATCGAACGACAATCTGCTAACGACCATGAACGACACTCAACGATTCACAAATCTTTTGTGGTTGTTAGTATAATCGTTCAGTGGAAACACAAAATCGGTGATAAAGACATTTCTGAACGACTGTAAATGACATTTCTGAACGACATTTCTGAACGATTCACCAACGACCAAATATCTAACCTGTTTAATATTTCTGGACGACATTTGCTCACGATTTCTTCCAAGGGCAATTAAAGGCCATTAAATCCATTGTTCCCTCACTTTTCTGATCTTTATCGTTTGAAAAAGTCGTCCAGATTGTCCAGGAATCGTTCAGATATCAGTATTTTGGTCGTTCAGTGGAAACAAGAAATTATTCAATTGTGAAAGACTAAACTGACCAACAATTTTGATTTTTTTTTAGTCTTTTGTAGTCGTTAGCAACCTTTAATGAAAGTCGTTCGGTGGAAACCAGGCTTTAGCTTTCCATTATAACATTCTGCGATCGAGTTGTATCAGACGTTCTAAGCCGGGTATGATCTAGGTAGCACCATGTGGTGACCAGACCCAAAGGGCCGACCACTGCTATTGATGTTTGCCCAAGTGACCGACTGACAGGCCGTGCTGTCATTGGGTTGACAGCTGCTTGGCGCATTGCCACCAACAGGCCTGGGTGCCAATCTGCAGCATCCCACTCTGCTACAATCCATGGTGGATACACCCGAGCAAGAATATGATGTTATAATAATGTTATTATAATGTTCTGTTTAGTTCTGATTTGGTTCTTGTTACATTATTTTGATGGCACCCAAAAACACCTTTAGAGCCTAACATTGCGACGATAAACTGTGACGTTACTGTGGGATTCTTGTAACATTCTTTCATGTTATAATAATGTTATTATAATGTTATTTAAAGTAAGGTCTCAACTTCACAAAGATATGTTATTATGATGTTCTTTCTTAGTAAGTCTCAGCTTTACCAAAAATAGCGTAATTGTTATGTGAAAATTGGACAGGTTACGGACTAACCAAAATAGGATGGTTGTAGAACGTCCTTGCTCTATTGCTGCTTGCCTGGGCAGGAAAAAGGATGGTCGTGGAACATACTTGCTCTATCGCTCCTTGCCTGAGCAGGATTTCAGAAAGTGTGGTCCACAAATATATAGGCTAAGTAGTAATCCATCACACAATCACTCAAGCGCGCACAATGTTTTTTTCCCTTTGTCAAGTATGAGTCCCCACCAAACGATTTAGGGGATGGTCAGGACCCCCTGGACCCCCCCTTGGAACCGCTCTTGTACGAGCCCTATTTGCTACTTTCGGCTGTTGAAATGAGTACGAGAGTGGCAGTGTTGCAGAGTGGCCGACGCCCGTCTGCCTGGTGCTTGTTTATTGGCCAGCATCTGATTCACCAAGGTTACCTCCAATACCCTAACCTGGGGTAATGCTCTGACTGCCAAGCCCCTTTCACCTAACTTCTGTTATAGTCAATTACTCTATTCAGTTTCTCTCTGTCTGTATCAAGTTGTCTCATAGTTGGTTTCCTTTCTATGCGGTATAAAGCGCACAGGTGTATATAGGATTTGGAAAGGGTTGCGGGTCTACAAATAAGCTGATTACTGAAATGTTGCGTATTTAAAAAAAAAACACGTTTTTCTCCCGTGAAGTGTTAGTCCCTACCAAAAGGGGTGGGGGTCAGGACCACCCCCTGGACCCCCTCCCCTTGGATTGGCCCCTGTATCATACAAGGCAATGGCACCAGGCAACCAGTAATTTAATTGGTATGTTCTGTGACCATACTTTTTTGGCCAGTCTGCTACTTGTTAAATTTGCACATAACAGATATTTCAGGTTAGGTTGAGACTTCGTAGAAAAGAGTGTTATAATAACGTCAAATATTAGTGAAGTTAAAACCTTACTAATACAGAATGTTATAATGATGTATCTTTTTTGTGAAGGAATGTAAGAAGGATGTCATAATATCATTTGGGTGCCATCCAAAATAACATAACAAGAATGAAAGCAGAGCTAAACAGAACATTGCTTCAATGTTATAATAACGTCACATTCTTGCATGGGAAGTGATGCAGTTGCAATCTTCTGCACAATTTTAAAAACATTTTATAATGTTCTGAGAACATTTAGAACATTTTACAACGTCAAATCATTGACTGAGTGGTCTACTGCCTATTATTGTGTACTTGATGCACGAAAACAATTATATACGAATCTTTTTTGTCTCAGTTTCCATTCGGCATCACCAGATGATGTGCCCATGCTCCATACTATTTTTTCCCCCTCATTTAATCTACCATCACCAGGTAAGCCACCCACCTCCTATACATACATATAAGTATTACATTAAGCTGTTATCCCTGCTTATTTTACTAGTCTCTATATGTCACTGTCCTCCTCCCAATTCTTTCTTATATAAGCTAGGATATTATCCTGTGGTTATTTTTATATTTTCCGATGTCATTTCTGTGCTATATTTCCTACCTTCTCTCCTCTCTTCCTCATCATGTATAAGCCTAAGGTTAGTTTTGTCATATAAAAGCCCAACCTTTATTTGCCTAACTTCATTTTAACATGATTGCAGGTTGTAGACAGATGCAAGTTCGCATTCTATGGGTGTAGCTTCTTCCCATTACAACATCTTTACAATTTTCCCATTAATTTTGTCAAATTTAAGGACAAAACAGGCATATTGTTTACAACCTCCGTATTTGTGAAAGGGCCTTAAACCCCTCCACTTCACCTTTCAGACTCCCCCTCCCCCTAATGCCCTTCCCCAATGCCCTTCCAGCGTCTCCTAAAAGACGGATCTTCTGCCTCAAGTGCCCTTTTGTCATCTGATGACCTGCCCGCCCTTTGCCCTATGGCCCTTCTGTCTTTGAGCCTGTGTCGTTGCCATTTCCAAAGTGTTTTCCTCCTTGGGAGCCCCCTCCTCAGAGGGCCGACTGAGTGTTTCCCCCTCCAGTTCTTCTCCGTTGGTAATCTGCAAACAGTTTTAGCTCGCTGCACCTGGCGGGTTTCAGTCCCCATTATCCCTTATCAGTCATTCATGGCGATTTGAAGGGGTGGAGATGGTGGGTCCCCATGTTTGACGTGGAATTCTCTTTGTGGTTTGATATGATGCTATTGTTTGTGGTTTACTAATAGGATGGAAAACTAGCATTGACGATTTTCCGTTTCGTATCTCAATATGTTTTGTACCTATATGTATAATAATTGGTTTGAAAATCCATCCATTTCAGAAATATATTATAGCAAATGTTTGTAAATTTTCTATACTTGTTCGAGTGTTGTTAGAAAGTCAAAATTAACCTATAGTACAGCCTAAAATACCGTTAATCAGCTTTCTATGGTAGGGCGAATTAAAGAACTAGCTGTGTCGCATGTCACTATGTTTTAAGTATTCATATCGGTTCTAAAAAGCGTGCATGTCGCACGTAAAATTTAGGGAATGCTCGATGTAATTTTGTTTATCTTTTGTTCATGTCACTTAACGCCATACTGCATGTCGAATTTAAGAAATTGCCTTGTCGCCCTGTCAGTTTTAAGGGTCTAGGCTCATATTGGATAAACGGTTTCGCCTCCCTGCCATTTCTAGGGATTCACTCTCAGCTCAGACAGACGTTTTTTAGTTACACAATTTGTCTTAAAACTAGAACTTCCAATCTAGTTGAAAATGTTCCAGTTTAAACCCAAAGTCTTACTTTATTGCTTTAATCGTTGTATTATGGTCAACAATAATACACTGCTCCCTCAGGTTTTGCCCCAATGCTGGCAACGTTTAGATTTTTGTTTTCGACATGAGCAAGTTAAATGTCAAATAATTTTATATGGAAAGCCTGCAGATGTTATGGAATACTCAAAAATTAAAACTTGGTCTATTCAATTTCGGGAATATTGAGGAAATCAGTGGGTCCCAATTCGACCGTTCGGTGTCTCGTGAAATAGTCGCCTGTCAACAACAACCATTATATGGAGTATCGGAAGGTCGAGAGGATGTAGAGATATACCCTTGAGATCCTATTCTCTAAACTTACATATACTGTTAAATATAGGCTTAACTGATATTTTGAGCCTATTCCAAATGGAGTACAAAAGAAAAAAGGAAAACAATTTAGTCCGTCCTGATCCAAAAATATATTTCATAATGGATCCGTACATCCACAAAGTGTCCACGGTTCGCACTGGACATTTAATTAAGTTGAGCAATATTTAGTGGTCCTCTATTTTTAGCATAGGTAATCCCTTTGATGGTTGTTTGTGTGCTGGCTGGTGTGTGGTCCCGCCATAAACTAGTGGCCCCAAAGCTTGCGGGGATATGGCTGGGAAATCCCACCTAAAAAAAGATGACCTGTGTACATACCTGCTTTAAACGTCGAGTGTGGTAGGACATTACCACAATTTAAACACTTACGTATTATGAAGTATATGACAGGCCTCAAGTTAAAATCAATGAATATTAAAGGAATAGACTGGCAATAACTGAATAGATATGAGGGGGAACTATCAAATAACACAAATAAAAAATCTCTGTCTGAATCAGGTTAAAATTGATTGCTCTGAGTACATTGGAAAAAGAACTGTGCCTGTCAGATTGCTATTTACTTATGATAACCAGAGGAAAGATGTTTGGGTGTTTCAATCCTGTCAGGGAACTACCCCATCGGTACAATATTACCTTAAGAGTATAATGTTCTGTATTAAGTTGGAATATGCAGTTTGATCATAAGCATGAAGAGGAGAAAAAAGTGTACTTTGTAATAAATCTGGATTTTTCAAAAGGAACACTATTTAGATGGATAGCTTGAAGAAAAAAATACATTGGTGTTGGAAAAAACGCATTAATTTTGTGCAATTTCTATACTTCATTTAAACGTGACAATTGTTCAAAGAGCAATAGACTGTGTTGTAGCTGAGATTTAACATACAATAAAAATTTCTTCATGATACATTTCTAACTATGCTGATTCCTAGGGTGCCGACCATAAAAAAATCACAAATCATATGACCACGATTCCAACATCTTAGATTCGTGAAATCTTGTCGGGTCTTTCATTATGTTGTAATATACTTATAATAGATATAATGGGGTATTATAATATTTATCCATGTTCACGCATCACCTTTTTTTATGCGAGTTTTCTGAAGCATTTTGGGATGCGTAGATAATAAAGGTAATTCGTGTTTTTTTTTTGGTTGGCTTTCCAGAACAGCTTTATCTGTTGCAGTGTGTAAGTATTCCCCTCTCCGATCTGTGCCCACCGCCTCTCTAACGAAGCCGCTTGTTTTTGGCGAGTGGGGTTTTAATCTTATCTGGGTCCCGGCGGCTGGTCACTGATTACATTACCGTGCTCTGAATATCACCGAAAAGGAGTTTCAATTGGCAAGATAGTGAGAAAGAAAAACATTTAAAATCAACTTAACGTGTTGCGTGTGGAGGTTCACGTGGTTAGAGTTGTTAAAACAGAATTTATCCTAAAACAAAATATAACAGTGGTCCATTTTATGTGCCTTCCATTGTTGTCTACCTATAAATGTATGGCAAAGATTGGCTCCAATACTTCTTTTTTTTTTCTCTTTGTAAAACAGTATCTTTACTTTTAGTTTCACTTTCTTTAAGCAATTGCGATGGAGTTGCAAATTTATAGTGCTGGGATTTTCTAGAACTCATGTTTTGCAAACACGAGAGCAATTTTGAAGACGAGAACTTTTGGTTAGTTCCAGATATCTAGACATGATGTCAACAGTATTTAAAGTCGGATGATGTTCACAGTAGTAGAGCTTTGCAGCTGTTACACACATGTCTCAATGTCGTTCAAATCAACGAAGTTATCCTTTTGATAAGACGCACTCAACTGTTTCATCTGATTTTCTCTGAGTTACAGGTACATGTCTGTTACAACCATGAGCCATTGCAATGTAGCATGATAGTAGGCTAATTTGTGTATTATACGATATTCTATGGACACTCATCAAAGTAAAGGTCATTGCCACCTCTATGTTATGACAACCGCCAAATGGCCGCTCACGCCAAAATATATTGTTGTGTTCAGGTAACTCTACCTACCCTAATTTTTTGGCCTTACCTTAACATTTTCTTTTGAGGAAATTTGTAAAAAAAAAAAATCGAAATAAAAAAGAATTGACCTAGAAATGCATGGAAACCCAAAAAGCAACATCTAGATGCCCAGGGCATGTATTTCAGATGCGACAAATGATTTTAGGGCACAGTCATTATCATTTGGAATGCTTTTTCATTTTCAACACTTGCCAGGTCTCTTTGACAAGTTAAAAAAAAAGAAAAAAAAAAAACAATTTCGACCTACCTACCCTATTTTTTTCGACCTATGTTACCTGAACACAACAATTATTTTTGGCCGCATATGGGAAGTTGATGACCTGAAGGTGGTATTTATACAGCAGTAACTGAGTTAGTGGGGACGTCACCACGCCCTACTACTACCTGTGAGGGGGTGGGGGTAAGATGGGGTTTACATTCTTCGACCAAAAGTTAATGAAAGTTTCCATGAAAATAGTCATCGTAAGAATTATGATAGTCCTGACAATTGACCTAAGAACACTGATCTGATATTATCCTAGTGATTTATTTTGTAAATTTGTCCTAAGGTAGCCCTGAGACTGTCCTAAGCCTTCTGTAAAACTCTCAGAAGAATTGACCTCGCTGGTACAAAATTTCTGACATATTTGAATCTATTGAAAATTCTTTCAGATCTGTCCATTGTGTGTACAGGAGATTTTACACATACCATCAACATGCATAAGAAAGTTATCTTATCTTATATAACATTGCATAATTATTTTAGGACAAGCTTAAAGGCTATATTCCACTATGAGGTATTTGCTTGCGGCACCATGAAAAGATGCAAGCAAACAGCTGCAAACTCGTTTGCGGTAGGGTGCCACAAACATGCTTGTGCACCTGCTTGCGGCACCTGCTTCAAAGGCTATATTCCGCTTGCTTGCACCCACCAGACGCAAGCAAACGGCTGCAAACAAGTTTGCCGAGGCCACAAACGAGGTGGAATTTAGGAGTTTGTGGCACCTGTTTGCGGCACCTGCTATTTATATAGCAACATGTTGGTATCAACATTGCAAATTGCTTGCGGTACCTGAAAATAACGGCCGCAAACGCAACCTGACGCAAAGTGGAATATGGCCTTAAGATTTATGACAGTTTGGTCCATTCTCTTTTAGCCCCCAATAGTTCCCACATGGTTTAAGCATATTATGTGCCTACCGTAGTCGTTATTTACAGATTTGGTATCACGATCCTCAAATCCGTTATGCGATCGTCGGGAGGATTGTCGTTAGGATGGTTGTTGTATGTGTATTGTGTGAACGTGGCATAAGGGCAGGGTAGAAGTGAAAAGGTAGGAGTGGCCCAGGAGGAAAAACAAAGGGCCATACACGCCATACCAACCATGCACGCCAATCAAAATTCAATTATCACATGTTCTCACGAGATCTCGTTTGGCGGCGGGGGCCATACATAAACAGGGCGAGGAGTTATCAAAATGTATCAATTTAGGCCGTGATTTTTATCACCGCCCCGGTCAGGGGAGGCCTTTTAAACATGCCCCTGGAGGGGAAATGGGGAGCGGGGGACGGCGGTCGGCCGGCTAAAATCTGATAGGAGCAAGGCCAGGGTAATTGGATACACGGTAGGGTGTACAGGGTGCCGAATGGACGTCTTTTAGTTAGAGTTTAGGCCTTTAAGACCGTTCATTTAGTACGTACGCACATTATAAAGACCACTCCAACCCCCCTTGCCTCCTTGGGTGAAAAGACGCATTGGATTTGAAATAGAATGTACGCACATTTTCAAAAATTTCAGCCCCCTCCCCCTCTTGATACGTATATTATGAGGTGAATATGCGAAATAAGATATCTATGGTGGGGAGACATTCTTTTTCGTCACTCTCACAAAAAAAGTGATCTCCTGATTAAGTATTATATTGCTGGGTAAACAAATTCTTGTGCTGTGAATAGGATAGTTGGATCTGCAAAGTATGTTATTCTGTTTAATCAAATACTATTGAAACAGCTAGCTTTTATGGCAATAACATGACAATTTACAGGCCAATAAAAAAACTGGGTTTTAAGGCAATCATTGGTAGGGAATTATGAGTAGACTGATAGGTGTTTAGCATTGCTTGGTAGGCTATATACTTTACGTTTGTTCAAGTTGTCCTGACATAATGAATATTGTTATCTGTAGAATCATATTCACGAGTTTCTGTTCTGGGTCTTAACCCATAGCAATTGCTATTCAAACTGATTACTGTAAACGAGGAAGGGTTTGTTGAAATCGCAGAGATCAAAATTCATTTTGCATTCAGTGCTGATACGTTCATATTCTTATCAAAGAAATTATTAACTTCATGCGTGTACTTGGATTATTGCACATTCCTTTCGAAATGGTTTGGATCATGTACGGTTGGGTAAGTTTCTTTATGCCTCGGAATAGAAAGGAAACCTTATACGCCACGATGGGAATGGACCTAAACACATTTATCAATTGTCCATTGTGTTACTGTGAGTCTTTATGTCCGGTCACCGACCGCTGTGAATTGCAATATGAAATAGTAACGTTGTTTATCTCTCAATGATATTGTGACCTTTTCGGTACACCGATATATAATGGCTAATCAAATGTATCAAACGTCTGAAATGCGAACTGCCTATGTACGAGACGTCATGTACATAGTTCATACAGACGTCGTTCATATCGAAATTATTGTAAACATACAGTTGCCTATGTAAGATGAACAATGTGAACAACATTAATCAAAGTAATCCTTGCATATACTACTCACACGTTGCGTGTTCTGTATTACAGCTTACGCGAAAACATTCCAATCTTTAAATAGGCCTAGTTCAATATATCCTGAGTTTATTGTGCATATTTATTGAAATGTACGTGGTTTCACATAAATAGAAAGTGATTTAGCCATGATATCCCCAATAAATCTAAAACGACTCATATCGCTCGCATAACTTGACTTCAACAAGCTTCAAATTCCTGTTTCCATATACTACTTACCCCACTATAAGTTGACGAGTATGCAACGGATCACATGCAAATCCCCATTTCGATATACTACTAATGTGTAGTCGCTTCCTCTGGACGTAGATATTTTCGTGACTGTTGACAATATCTTTGCACATAAACTGTAGATATTATTAAACGGGGTGTGGCAGGTTATGATGTTGTACAAATCTGTACAATTTTCATTCTTATTGACATTAAGTGGTCTACACCCCGCGCCCCATAACGTCTAGCGTGTACCTGCTGTTAGTGACATAAAAAGGGTTCGACTGGAGGCCCCGGGCGCACGCCATGCCCCCCGGTCCCCCCTAGATAAGGTCTGAGCGCCGAATTAGCTCCCAATTAGCTGATTGGTCCCTAATTAGCTGGTGACCTTTGACCTCTGGGTGGCTGAGAACCAGGCCTTGTACCAGGCCCTGGTATAGGCTGAGGGACGTGACTCACTGGGGGTAAAGACCAGTAATACTAGTGGGATCTGAGGTCTACCGGCTATGTTTGAAACCTGTTACACACTTGTCACAGAATGCGCATTCTGTGACTGTTAAGGCCATATTACACTATGTGTCTGATCTAGACCAGGGCGGATCCAGGGAGCGAGGTCCAGGGGTCCTGACCCCCCACCCTGTTGGTGGACCCCTAAACTACAAAAAGAGGGGGGAAAGGGGGTGCACATGATTGCACACAGTTTTACTTAGGTTTTATGCTAACTCCCCCCTTTCAAAAAACCTGTATCCGACCCTGTAGCCTATGGTACTTTACAAAATGGGGTATACTTTAAGAATCCAACATCATGAAAATTACATGTTTAGATCAAAGCTCATACACACAGGTAAAGAATTATTAAGCACCTGCAGGTTAATTTGAACTCATCTTGTTGACAAAAAAATCTCTGTGATGATTTCATTTTCAATTCAAAATTCAACATGTTACACATATGATTATGTAGGTTCAAACTGAAAAAAATACATTCCTAGTTTTCCGGTACGTTAAACTATAAATAGCGACATGATTAGTGAAAATGTACATGCTTAAGCCTTGTGATTTGTCGACATATTTCCCAGCATGCATCCTGATCTAGGCTGACCTGCAGGTTAGAATATAGGACCTTGGCTATCAGTGGTACGGAGAATTGTGCATGCTTTATGTATGACCTAATACATAGGAGTTACCATGATTGTTTATAAACAAATAAATAGATATTTATAAATACATAAATAGATGAATAAATAAATTAAAATAAAATCTCTGGGAACATAACCTTAATTCTGTCTAATAGCATGTCCAGTCGGCTGGTGTTTGCTGTCCAGCTAAGAGTAACTAAGACTCAGCCGGTACTCGCCCTAATTAACAGAGGCCTCATTTGTCTTCGTCCTTCTCCGCGAAGCTGTAATGCCCCCCGGCACGCTAGGCGTCTATTCCAGGTTTTGAATAAGGCATGGCGTTACACCTATTTACTCCTCATCACTGTCACGTAGCAGGGCATGCCCGTAGGTACGATCAACAGGCTCCTGATTGATAGAAACGTAGGCAATACTGAGGGGAAGATACGGGATTTTGAACAAGGGGTCTGCATAATAAGCCAATACCAGTTTAATAATATACTAACATCAAAGTTTACCATACAATATTTCTGGAATTGCCTCGATACGTATTCCCTGAAGAGAGTTGCATAATACAAACTTAAACAAAGCAATTTGTTGGATCAACTCCTACGATTGTAAAGGGATCTCCGGGTCTTCTAGTTTTAGTTTTATACAATATGGCACATAATCATGTTCACGATATTAAACAGGATTTTAGTAAATTTAATTGATCTGTTCATAGGTATAACTGAATGTCAGACCATTTAATAAGGTACACACGCAATTATAAATCATTTATAGCAGTTCAATAAATTGCAATAAATGCACGTGTGGCTTTAAAAAGTGCTTCAAGTGCTATTTCAGAACAAAAAATATTTTAATTTATTTTCATGAAATTGGATCTCTCTAGGAAAAACATTTAACAGAAGTTCAAAACATACTTTTTACACCTTATATCATTCACAATAATTATAATTTAATACACCAAATATAATATAATGCTTTCCCCCACCAATTACCACGTCCGGGAATACTGAGGCATGCGCAGTGCTTTTAGAAACCAAAGATGGATCTGATCGTCAACCATTGGCGGATTTCAAACGGCATATGGAATCACTGTCCTATAAATTCACAAGGTAAGTGCATTAGTGGGAGATAAAATCTCCTTTCTTGCAGGGAAACACTTAACAGATATGGACGGCCCGCATATATATATATATATATATATATATATATATATATATATAGACTGCCTGCCTGGACATATATATCTATATGTATACCTGTGTGAGGGCTTTCAATGAAGACAAATAAAAGAAATAAAAGACATAATATATGAAGAGATCAAAGACAACCAATCAGATTAGGCCGCTTCCTTACCTCCCAGAATGCAATCTGTCCATTAGGATGTTGTCTCATACTCCCGCTAGGTGGGGTATGGGTAGGGTGTAAAGGGGAGGGGTGCGCCCTTTGGTCTGATTGATCCGAGCTGTTTATGATCTTATATTAATATTTTTTAAAGAGGCTGTGGAGGATTCATATGACACGGCATCAAAGTATGGGATGGGGGAGGGGAGAAGGAAAGGGGAGGGGAGGGATGGGAGAGGGGGTGGAGAAGGGTGGGAGTGGGGATGAGAGAGGTGTTGGGATGGAGGTTTTGGGACAAGGTGAGGGAGGGGTGGGAGAGAGGTGGAGGGAGGGGAAGGGAGAGGTGGTAGGTTTTGGAGAAATGGGAGGGAGAGGAGAAGGGTGGAGGTGGAGGTGAGGGAGGGGTTTGAAAGGGGTGGAGGGGAGGGGGCAGGGTGGTAGCGGAGGGAGGGAAGGGGAATGTGGAGGGGGGGAAGGGACGGGGTTGGGAAGAGGAGGTGGAGGAGGGGGTCGAAGAGGGTCGGGTAGAAAAAGGGGGTGGAATTTAGGAGGGTTAATGCCCGTATTCTGGGGCATTGATCAATAGACCCTACGTGTTACTATAAGCATAGGGTAGAACAACAGTAGGAGGAGCAGTGTGGAAAAAAGAGCATCGATAAAGAAATATATAGACGCGACAGGTATATGGGCAAGGAATTCACCCAACCACGGTTAGCAACACTCTAGACTTTTACCTGCAGGTTAGCCTTAATCAGGATGCTTGCTGCATGGGTAATATGTCGACTCACACACTTTTAGCATAGGAAGTTTCCATAAATCATGTCATTATCTATACTTTGACATTAAGAAAAACTAAAGATCATTATTCTTTAAATGTCTATCCATATACATTAGATATTTTAGAAGTTGTTAGAAAGTTAATTCATTATAGGTGGATTTATCACTGTTTTTCATCAATTTTCAATAGTTTTTCAAGGGGTTTTGTGAACAGAATCAGTCAAAATTAGCCTACAAAATTGAATACTATAAATCAGCTATCTGTAGTTGCGTCAATTGTCTATAATAGTTTTTTTTATAGTTTTAGATGTGAGTTTATCGGTGTCCCTGCTCTTACATACAGCTTTGGGAATGGAAATACGAACGAGCAGCATTAGACAAAAAAGTAGAGCAAACTAGTTATTTTGCATATAATTGTGATAGAAAATGCACAGTTATGATATATGTACTGTATACGCCTAAGTTAATATTATGTTATAAACCTACACATTTTGGAGATGAAAAAGTGCAGATACGTTAAACTAAGATAATGTATGTTTTGATAGTTTGACATGCTTATTATGGGTATAGCTACAAGTTGTTGCCAATAGTATGGCAATACCAATAAAATAAGGTTGTGAAGAAGAGATGACAGGGTGAGTGGGAAGGGGGGGGGGAGTACGAAGGGAGTTGAGGGTTGCCCTTGATGTACTAGGAAATAATGTACAACAAAAACAGATTTATGTACAGAAGTGGCTTATGACCTTTAAAACCTGGGTGACACAGGAGATACTTCTTAATACGGGTTGGTGTATAAAGCACAGAGAATGTCTTGTTTTTGCAACCTCAGCAAGTTCATCTTCTCAGAAGTTTGGTAACAAAGAGCTGGGAACCAAGTTGAACCTCAGAAGACAGTAAAAAATCAAGGAGACACAGGGTATGTCATTGGCCGGCGCCGAAGTGCAAGCATCACACAGACAAAGGCTTCGACTTCGCAGGAAGGTGCACGAATGTGTATGAGAAACACAGAATCTTGATAAACATTTGCCCACATACCAAATACTGGTATTACGCCAATGATATACAGGTTTGGATCTACGGGGATTCCAGTGGGTCCTGACTCCCTCCCTCCTTTTTGTTTATCAACTAAACTTGAAAAAGTGGGGAAAATGCCAAATGCATGGGCACAAAGGCACGTCGTTTTAATACTTTATGCTGACCACCCTATTGAAAATTCTGTATCTGCCCCTTTTATATTATATACATGCTCTGAGTATTGGAGTGCAAATTAGTGTACATCGATACTTTCCGTCACCCATTATCAAAGAAAACTGTCATAAGAATCCAAAATTTTCCCCATAAAAATGCCTAATTAACTTTGCAGTTCTCCCTTTGTGCTGAATTTTGATCAAAATTCAGCACAAAACCAAAATAATGCAGACAAACAGTTATTATTACAAGGCTCTCAACGTTAGAATATCATTGCAATGAACGTTGATTAAAATACGATTCAAAATATCTGTCTGTCTCTCCTTGAATATGGGTTGTTATGCAACATTTCTTCTGGAATGTTTTGCAACATTGTCTTTGTAATATTAGGTTCAGGTACACAACCGTAATACCTGAGGGGTTCTGGGAAGATCTGCAGGTGACAGGTAAATCTGAGGGTTATAAGTAAATCTTGTTTTTTTCAGGTAATCTGAGGCTGCTCCAGATTGGAATCTTTGCCAAATTTACCATGTTTTATGCTCCTAGATCAAAACCTTTCATAACCTGAGTGGGTTCCAAATATTAAACCCTTCCCTCAAAAGAATACGATACCTAGGTTACTATTGTAATTCATGGTTGTATATCTAAATCATATTCTGTGGTGTATTTCCTTAAGAAAAGTGTAGCAGAGAATTCAAGACCGATATTCAATACTCCTCATGCACCTGCCTTTATCTACAAATGCCCTATTAAAGTCGACCTGACAGGAGTAGGCTATGGGACTGATATTACCCCAGCGGGCCGCCATCTTTGAAGTTGGTCACGTGACCTTAGTGGGGAAGGAGGGGGCTGATTGAGTCAGGGGTAGGCGGTCTTGTCAACTGTCATTCGATAGTACACTGGGCCTTGAGAGTCTCTTCCAATCAAAAACATGATTTTGGGTATGAGAAACATATTAATTAGAGTGGGGTGAAGATTTCTTTTTTTTTTTGCAAACTGAAGTATATTATGACTTCCTTCAATTTCAAAAGTAAATATTTGGAACTTATAGATATGCAATAAATTATTATGGATATACAATATATCACGAAAGTCTATAAAACAATATTGTGTACATGCAATGTCACAGAAATACAATCTTTTGTGTTATTTTCCTTGTGTTTTAGCATGAAGACGTATTCTATGATCTAGCTTAACGAAAATACTGAAGTCCAAAAACAATTGAATATTGATTACATCTTAAAAGGGAGCGTTCTTCAAATCAAATTAAATACATTCACAATGGAAATATATTTCGGAAAATCTTCTTACCGGTGTCTTTGAAATTACTGGAAAACAAATTATTGAGGATGAACTTCCAATTTTGAGTTGGGATTATATTTCCAGTACAACTTAGTTCTCTCCCTACAAGCTGTATGACACATCCCGATACCAAACGCCAAGACACTTATACATCAGAACAAAAACAACCAGCAATAACCAAAGGCCTTGGTAATATGAACAGTCCGTGTAACTTAAGACGTAAAGTTTGTTATCAATCTTCATATCATGTGCAGTTGCTCTTTAAAAGAAAATCAATCAGATAGAAGTCAATCTGACGGTAAATATCAACCGCGTTTAGCAAAGTTGAGAAAGTATATTCAAAAGAACATGGGGGGACGCAATAGCATATATAATTATTTCTTCTATAAATAAAGATCAAATGGAAGTAAAGTGATATTCCTATTGTTATTCAAGCCTAGTTACTTAGTTTGTCAGAATTTAACCAGCGATAATGGTACATAAACTTCATTGAAAAGTATATTCCAAATACCATTTTGCACCTTATAAACATTAGAATCTTGAAAATCTTCATGCAACGCTGGACAATAACCAGATCGAAGGTTAAAGGAAATAGTATGACTGAATGAGACTCTTGAGAGTTATCACTGATTCCAGATATCCCAGTTGACACCAACATCAGAGCTTACAATAAGATATTTTCAAAATTACATCCATGCTTATTCTCTGAGAATTGTTGAAAGAATTTGGTTGTGTGCCACGACAATTAAGATACTCACAAGAGCAAATTTTGTGATCATGGGTATTTTAACTTCTCGTGGCACAGAATTCTCGTGGATGTTTTTGTTCGGCCCCCCGTTGAACGCTAACCCGACCCGCCGTTTACCCGGCCCCTTCCTCAGGCTCCTCCAATCACCATCTCCACGGTCGAGGCACACCTGAGCGTCCCCCTCATCAGTCGCCATGGAAACCGTGAGTTCAGGTGCCACGGCTCCCACGACACGGAGTGATGACCCCCTGCTCTCCCTCCCCCCCCCCCCCGTCCTACTTACTGGACGTATGGTCCACTCTCCTCTTTCACCAATACCCACACCGCCCCCACAGACCCTCATGATAGTTAGAAACACACATACCCAACTTTTACACCAGGGGTCGATACAGGATTTTCGAAAGGCGGGGTCAGCATACAGGCTAAGTACTAAAATAGTATGCATTTGCAAATACACATGCGGCATTTCCCCCTCTTTTTGTAGTTTATGGGTTCACCGAAAGGGGGAATGGGGGTCAGGACCCCAGGACCCCCGTGGGTCTGGCCCTCACATGCAATATACACGCAAACCTTACAAAAACCTTACGCAAACCCATACCATACAACACCCCTCTTTCACACATTACCTATCTTATACACATTCCTTACACGTACCTCCCACACACAGAGAAAAACTAACACACACATCTCACACAACACCTCATGACCCCCCCCCCCTCCCCTCACACACACACACACACACACACACACACACACACACACACACACACACACACTCACAATCACACCACCATCTTCCTCGACCCTCAACTCCCACACACTTGCTAACGGCCGTCATTTGCCATTCTTCCTTAGACTGTACTTCCATTTCGCTTCACCTTATGGATGCTAAAGCAAGATAGGGACAGACTACTCTTTCCCATCCCTGCAACTTATGTTCCTCCCCTTTTCCATAACCTTCTTTCCCTTTCCCCAACTGTGCCCCCTTCCCCTCCTCCCTCCTCCCTCCTTCCCCTCCCACCCCCAGACCCCCAAACACGCAGAACACTTCCCCGATTCCCCATCCACTTCCCATTGATTAACTCTCTTTGACTTCTCCCCTCCTCCCTCCACCCTTCCCCTCCTGCCTCCTTCCCCTCCCACCCCCTGACCTCCAAACACACAGAATACTTCCCCGATTTCCCGTCCACTTCCCGTTGACTACCTCTCTTTGACTTCTCCCCTCCTCCCTACCCCCTTCCCCTCCTCCCTCCTTCCCTCCCACCCCCAGACCCCCAAACACACAGAACACTTCCCCGGTTCCCGTCCACTTCCCTTCAACTACCTCTCTTTGACTTCTCACCTCTTCCCTACCTGCCTTCCCTCCTCCCTCCAGACTCCCAAACAAAGAATACTTCCCCACTTCCCTGTCCACTTCACGTTCTCTTCTCCTCCCTACCGCCCTCCCCCTCCTCCCTCCTTTCCTTCCAAACACACAGAACACTTCCCCGGTTCCCTGTCCACTTCCTGTCAACCAGCTCTCTTTGACGTTTCCCCTCCTCCCTCCACCCTTACCCTCCTCCCTCCTTCTCCTCCCCTCCCCAGACCCCCAAACACACAGAACCCTTCCCCTGTTCCCCGTTCACTTCCCGTCAACTACCTCTCTTTGACTCCCCCCCCTCCTCCCTCCACCTTTCCCCTCCTCCCTCCTTCTCCTCCCCTCCCCAGACCCCCAAACACACAGAACCCTTCCCCTGTTCCCCGTCCACTTCCCATCAACTACCTCTCTTTGACTCCCCCCCCCTCCTCCCTCCACCTTTCCCCTCCTCCCTCCTTCCCCTCCCCTCCCTAGACCCTCAAACACACAGAACACTTACCCTGTTCCCCGTCCACTTCCCGTTGACTACCTGTCTTTGACTTCTCGCCCCCTCCCTACCCCCTTCCCCTCCTCCCTCCTCCTTCTCACTCCTTCCCTCCCACCCACTGATCCCCAAATACACAGAACACTTCCCCTGTTCCCTGTTCACTTTCCGTCGACTACCTCTCTTTGACTTGGCCCCTCCTCCCTACCCTCTTCCCCTCCACGCTCCTTCCCCTCCCACCCTTCGACTCTCAAACACACAAAGACTAATTCCACCGTTTCCCAGTGACTTCCCATTAACTACCTGTCTTTAACTTCTACCCTCCTCCCTTCCCCACTTCCCCTCCTCCCTCTTTTCCCTCCCACGCCCAGACTCCCAAACACACAGACCACTTCCCCGGTTCCCAACCTACTTCCTGTCGACTACCTCTCTTTGACTTCTCCCCTCCTCCCTACCTCCCTTCCCTTCCTCCGTCCTCCCCCCTACCACCCCCAGACCCCCGAACACAGAGAACACTTGCCCTGTTTCCCGTCCACTTCCCGTCGACTACCTGTCTTTGACTTCTCCCCTATTTTCGCCCACCCCACCACGTGACGTCACGTGACACCCTCCTTCCTCTCCTCCATTGTTTGAGGTTATTGACTCGTCTCTGTGTGCACGCGCAGACACCTGGATCAATCCCATAGTACACCTCAGCAAACTTTCCCCATTGGGGCTCTTGATGGTGGAATCTTGATTTTCCATATTAAATTTAAGAAATGCCGCCTGTTGGTGGCCCTAAAAATGCTGATGTCCTCAGTTGAATTTGAAATGGTCCTATTACACCCTCGATATCTGAGATGTGCTTAAAAAACAGCAACTTTACCTGTCACATTTTAGGAATGGCTGGGTTTGGCAGCCGGATTCAAGGGTCTCCTCCCGTTGCGCCAAACGTTTCTTAATAAGAAAAGTACTCATGTTTGTTTATCAGGGGTCGAATAGGCTGTAGTGTTAAACGATCTCAACATAATTATTTACAAACTTCTCTGCTCATGTACACCGGGAAAGGTGAATCGGTGTGTGGAAAACAACATTATGTAATTTGAGATACTGCTGTGTCATCAAGATTTTAGGGTGGTAAGAGTGCATAGAGACAAAGACAAGTAGGGATGAGGAGGAGGGGGAAGATTATAGTTATACGTAGGGATAGGGATAAACTAATGTAGAAACGTGTAAGGATAAGGACAGGAAAAGTGTAAATAACGGCAGGACAAAATATAACAACTAAGAAAAAGGGATAAGGAGGCATCACCTCAACAGTCAACGTCTTGGTGGTGTTCTGTCGTTCATTGTTTATGGAGCAATTTGGAAGAAATCTTTTAAAAAGAAAAAAAGAAGGAAAAAGGGGGATTTGGGGGTACAGCCCCCGATTTCAAACCAATATATACAATTAATGTTCATTCAAACCTAATTATTTAATCAATATTCCTGTCTGAAAAGTATTTTTGGGTAAAGTATTTATTACACGGGTAGGGGTAGGTATGAGATGAAGAGAATAGGGACAGGACAATTTAGATACATATAAGGAAACAGACAGGATAATTTTAATTCAGGTAGGTATAGGGACACGACCATGTAGATAGAAGTCGATATAGGGAGAGAATTATGTAGATACTAGATATAGGGATTTGGTCAAGACAATGTCGATACAGATAGAGATAGTGACCGGACAATGTTGACAGAGAAAGGAATTGAAAAATAATGATATTGATACAGATAAGGGTAGGGACAGGATGATGTAGATAAACGTAGGAATATGGAAATGACATTGTAGATACTTGTGGGGACGGGGACGGGATATTGAAGATGTATAAGTAGCTTGTGTAACAAATGCTGGGTGGTCAAGATAAGAATTTGTGGTACACATATTTATCTCTGGTAATATAATTAATGTATTTGTGGACACTATTATGGATGGATAACTCTTTGCAAATATTTAAATTGTCAGACAATACAGAGATAGATTGCCCTAGGCCTGACCTGTTAAGCCCCAACAAGATAATAAAACAAGCCCATTCCACACTGCGTTTATCCCAGGTGTATATCATATAAGACACCCCAGTCTCTACAAATTGGGTAACTGAAATACACAACATTAGTTTTTCTATAGCCCCAAGTACTGCTAAAATATAATGATTTCTTAAGGATAGACAACAGGTGATAATGGGTGTTTTGCCATCGTTGCAGTAATCTTAATGACATTTCTGTATTTCTGATCAGTTATGTTTGCATAATATAGCAACAAAAAGCCAATTAAATACCCTATCTGTTGATATAAATCATAAAAATATATTCCTACTGACACCTTTGCAATATAACTGGAAAGTTGAAAAATCCTATTTTCACAACAAATTTTTTGAACATTGATATCTCAGTCAATGTTTCACATAAAGCCTTGAAATTTTAGCCACATCTCCATCATACCCATAAGGAGGGAAGCGTGTCTCAGATTTTTAATTTAGGTCTTAGTTTTTGTTTTATGAAATCTAGAAAATCAAGTATCAAAAAATGACAAAAAGTTTCCCGTTTTTTGCAATAAAATCAAAACTAGGACCTAAATAAATATTCTGAGACACGCTTCCCTGCATAACAACCGTATCAGGAGGCATGCAAAGTTTGGATTCTGTAGTCCTAAAACTAAAGGAAATATCCATGTTCAAAAAATAAAAGTCAAGAAATTGGTTTTTAATTCATTATGTCGGAGATATTGATTTCACTTTAACTTTATTTGTATCTTTAGAAAGATAAAATTATTACCTTTCTTTTGGTATATGACACAATACTGTATCTCAAAAATTAAGAAAATGAGGAGAGGTAGTGTGAATAACACCTTGCCTACTGTTGTCTATCCTTAAATGTGATCAATTGACAGATTTTCAGGTTTGCCCACCAATCAAAATGCTGTATTTCACGGCAAAATACGGTTGGGCATCAAAGGGTGGATTGACAGGCTTTAACATTGGTTCCTATGGGGGAAACGTAATGACAATAAACACCATTTCTCAAACTTAAAAAAATTCTGACTTATTTTCTATTATCCACTGTACTTTAGGCTACTTTACTTGGAGACTAAACTTGAAAGCAACTAGAGCACTATCTTATGATACATCTTCATGCTGCATGGTGAAAACTCGGATGGGCTTATTTCCAAAGACATGGACGATCTACGCGCAAATTGGGCAAGGTTATAAATTACATCAAGGAACAACATTACGTAGAGGTAAACAACGAAAAAATATTGAATAGAACAGGTCATAAGATTCACTCAGACGTCCTAAACCTTGTCTAGGAGAATGTGATGTTTATAATAATAGGGCTTTTTAGCGACCACGAAGCACCTCTATACGTTGAAGTATCTCAAAACAATCTACTAGTACTAGATTTCTGAATAGCAAACAGATATTTGTTGATAAAACAAAAAAGAAGTGCACCTCTAATGACATTATTTTGACACATGCCATTACAGCAGCGATAAGAGATGCATTGCGCTTGCGTTACGAGATTAGTCGCGGTTTCTAAAACTCCCTATTACTTTAATTTATAATAGGCACATCGCAAAAATAAATTACGCTATGAGAATATTCATTCCACACACTACTGTATTTGTGAAAAGGGATAATAATCATTAATCAATTATAAAATTATGATTAATAAAAGCCCGAAATTATTGTCCGGAAACCTACACTCACTGTGTTTATATTTATAAAAGAGAGTCCTTTCAGCATGTGTTGTATGAGACATGTTATCGGGTTAACATTTCGTTTGAATTGTTTCTTTGTAACTGTAAGATGATATTTTCAATCAACATAGCATGTTTAAGAAGAAACCATCCTTTTCTAAACCTTCAATGAAAAGATAAAGTTACGGACGTTCTGTATACATGAGTCCATTACCCACGCAAAGATGCGCCGACAAAAATCCGTTTCATGTAACATGATATGAATCCACTTTTTCCATCTCATCCGTTGCACTCTCCATAACGCACGTATCGCGGTGCCATATCTACATCATTCTCCAAGCATATTATCTACATTATTCTCCAAGTATATCTACATCATTCTCCAAGCACCGGGACAGAAACACTTTAATAAAAACAGATGAACTCCCTGCCACATTGTATGTGTTCTGTGACAACAATGAAAAGTCCCCTTCCATCCATCCATCTATCCTGTTCTTTCACGGCTTCTGTGATATCTTTTGGGGGAAAGATGGCGGCGTGATGGGGGCGTTCTGTGTGGGATGACAGGCCTGGATATGGAAGAAATGTGTGTCTTGTATTGTCACAAATATCTTTGGAAGCCGCCCAACACTACCACAAGGTTCTTTCAAACCTTCTACGGGCTTTGGGTGACTTTTTTCCTCCTTTATCGATCGGACCAATAGGAAGCCCGCGGCTCAGTTTCTGCTTTTTAATGGGAGAGAAGAAAGGGCGGGAAAACAAGACTCCCAAAGTAATCGTTAGGTTCGATGTCGTCTGCGCTGTTTTGTTCTGTTTGTATATCTTGATAGGATTCAATCTAACAGAAGTTTTTGGTGCATCGTACATGGATGTAATGGCTGTTTTTAAAACATGCACTTTGAACATGATATGCCCTTCATAATAGAGTTCAGGCTTTTCTATGCACTTTGACTTTTTATGAGGCAGGTTATTGAGACCATGTCTGCTTTGTTTTCCTTCTACACTCTGAAGTAAGACCTAAAGTCTGGTTTCCACCGGGCGTTTGGTCTGCATCTTATCAGCGATGACTCAAGTACGCTGCCGTATTGCGTATGAATATTGGACAAAAGCGATGGATGATCTATAGAAAATATGTAAGGTTTTACTATATATATCTAGCTATAATGAATGGACTTTTAAACCACCTTGAAATATAATAAATATATACAGATACAAAATGAAAAATGGTCAAAAATAGTTACCACACAATTCATCCCCTTGCATAGTCGACCCGCCAACCACTATAGATCTGGTCAGTTAGAAACAGCTCATTTTGTGTTACTTTTATTGCAACATAGCGATAGTTAAGAGTTACAGCTGGATATCATAAATATTATTCTGTATGAAGTGCTGCACATTACAGGGACACATATTGTCATTACACGTTCAACGTGCCATGAGAGTTGCATTTTGGTGAATTTATGAGAATATAGAAACAGATGAAATAGCAGGAGGTGACAGAAAATGTTCAGGTTTTGGAGTTGTTTCTTGTATCCCAAATCTATAGTTATCTTACTTAGTCGCCTCGTGGAAACTTGCCTTAAGCTGTTAAGTGTTAAGGATGTTAAGTGACGCGTTGACATTCATCAAGATGACTTGTAAAGGTGTATAAGACATTAGATCCGTACAGATACAGATATGTAGATAGGGGCATAGTGTGTCACACATCTTCCAGGCATAATGTTGTTTATGTGAGATGGTTTTTGGACAGGAATACAGTCTCCGAAACGTATTACTGAGGTACAATTTCTCTAGAATTAACTCTTGCATCTTCTTTAAAAAAATGACAAGTATGAAGCATACACTTTTGATGCATTAATTTTATGAATTTGGAAGTTTTTATAATTCTATACTTAAAGAAAAGCTTGCACATAACTGGAGGATAGCCATTTTTCATTTAATTAAATTGAGTATGTTATTTATAACTTGCTGTATCAATGTCAGCAAAATGAAAAGGAAATGTTTAGTTTACACACATTTATGGGACATTTTAATAAACGTGTATTTTATCACATTTTTAAGGGAAATCCGCCCAATTTATGATGTAGCAAGGGGAGTTCTTGGGGAATCCCCTCTTGCCTTAGAAGGGAATACCCATCCCTGTACAATTTGCAAGAAGAGATAACTTCTCTAACAAAAAGTATATATATCTGACCTAATGCAACTCATAATAAATTAAAATATATATCAATCTACAAGTATTCATTAATCGAGGAATCCAAAAATGACTTTAGACGGAATTCCCATATGTGTGATGTAGCAAGGTGAGTATTGAGCAGCCCAGCATTCAGGAAATTCCCTGAATTAAATTCCTTTCCTCAATGATTCCCTAACACCTTGACGTTTTCAAATTTTTAATTTTGATATATTTTTAGAATACTTAAGTGGAATTGATTATACAAAACATAGTACGTCAGGAATTTATGTGCAAGCTTTCCTTTAATGATCGTCAAGGTTCCCCTTTTTTCAGAGTAATTACAATTATAGATGGAGAAATATTTACAGGATTAGTAATTCATAAGAATGCAGTTCATTTTATGTAAATTTCAAGTAACGCCCAGTCTATGACAATGGCAGTGTCTAATATAGGTCCTTCTCAATCAAGATAAAGTACATTGTATTATGTCATCATTCAAGGTGCCTATGGTTCCCACATTTATATAAAAATGAAACATTTTAATATTAGTCTATGATAAAGATTACTGCTGTAAGATTCCTTTTAAGGATGTAGTCCTTAGAGAAATCACATGATTTTTTTTTCATCCCTTTGTCCTTATTTGAACAATGTTCAAATCCTCCACACTGAATCCACTCCTAGGGGAAATTCCAAGTGACAGCGCCAAGGCAATTCGATGAGGGAAAGACGTAAAACAATGCAAATCATTGCTGGGGATTTGTCAGCAGATTGCCATAATGATGGACGTAATTCGCTCATTGTTCACACATTACTAGACACTGTCGATATAGATTACACTCCCTGCTATCACTCACGGCTTTTTCCTTGGTCGGTCGTTTGTGTTGGATCGGCCCTGAGTGGAGGAAGGGGGGCCACCCAAGAGGGGGCACTGACTCATCGAGAATAGGTACCCAAAACGATTAGGGAGTTTCGGATTTCACAACGCATCTATATGTATCAAGGTATCTCAAACCTACCCATTCATATTTAAAGCTATACGTATAAATTTATATAAGTATTATTACATATGTTGTCAAAACAGAGGCAGAGAAGTGTACTCTGGATGGAATATATTTGAAATATATCTTTAAAGCTGGGAGAATAGATGTGTTACGTTTACGTTGCATCATGGCTGAGAGGATTTAAAACTCCGTATAGCTCTGATTTCTCCCATAGGACAGCTCTCTGCTTTGATTTGACAACTTCTTTTATTATGTGTCTATGGACAGCCCATTTTTCTTACTGCAGCTATGCCATTTGGTTACACACACAGCTCAAATATACGCTTTACCACAAAATTAGTACACAAACAAATATTGTCGAGGTTTGCACATACCGTTGAGGGCTTACGTTTGAAAAATAGGTGCTTGCAAACAGGGGTAATAACAGTTGCTGGGTGCATCTACGTCTGTACTTGACCTATTTTTCATCAATTACACAGAAAATGTTGAAAGTTTGACATTTGATATATGGCACCTAACACCACAAGAAATTGGCAGACAGGCATTATTACCCCTAAGTACAATAACGGAATAATATTTTTCATTCACCAGTTTCTGAGAGGGCAGGACAATGGTGAAGGTATAAGGATGGAATCCTGATATAGAATCATGTAGTGGAGTACCCCCCTCCCCCTCCCCGGCAGGCCCCGATGTCTAACTCACCAGCTGGGCCCATAGTCCCGCAGGTTTTTTTCTCATTAATCCTGTTAGACGTGAGAGCCGCGTCTCTTAATCCACCATTATCTCCATCCTGGTGGTAAATGTTAAAAAATAGACGCTCGGCGTCTTGCCTAAAGATTGGTTATTTAGGGGATAGAGGTACTTTGTGCTAATACCGTTAGATATATGCATTAGTCTTTGTACTAGCAGTAACAGGGACTGGTGTCTTTTCTGTGGGTCTTCGTAGACAGTTTTTTTTCTATGTTAAGGTTGTTTGATTTTAACAAACCCTAAGCTTAGATTCCATTTGGAGTGCCGGTTTGATTCTCAGTGGTTGCGTTAATGTACAAGAAGTAAGTAAGGTGTATTAAGTTATTAATGTAGACATACACTGAAGCAGCTCAAAGTAAATCTAATTTGCAGGGAATAAACATGTGCTGTTACCATTTCAAATGTAAAGAATATATTGTCGGAATAACTAGTGTGCAATCAATGGCGAGCCGGCCGTATACGCGATGTTGTGTATGTGACAGCGTTTTTATTCGAGTGTGTACACAATGCTGCCTGAACGAGATGAAGTATTACTTGCAGCGACCAAAGTTTTATTTTTATCTTACTCAAATATATGAAAATACAGCCAGTTATCAATGCGACTATTACGTAAAAACTGGGCAGATAACAGACTGATAAAAAAAAGTATGGACAAAGAACATGATTGTTAAGACGCTTATCTTGTCAAGTATACAACTAAGTCAAATCATGCATACATAGCCAAGCATTTTCAGACGAAGTCACGCTTGTAGGATATGCATGTATTCACCATTTGTAATATATCTGGAAGATCAGACTCGTCTGAAGGTTTTCAATTAACATATAAAAAAAAAACGACCTGCAGCAAATTCCCAGTTTTATATACTACTACATATAAAAATGTCTTGTGGCGCACATAGAGGAGATTGTTGACATGACATGTTTCATAGGGCATTCAACCAATAGTTTCACACTATGGCCGTCCAAACAAAGCATCCCTTGCGGGGTGACTCGCCACTATATACGAATATTTCCCCTCGGTCTGTCTACGTAACGGTCGAAGCCCTGCAAAGTGATCTCTGTGTCCATCTACACACTGACAAGGACGGGGATGTAGCCCAATAGCATTTACAGCGATTTTCTTTTTCTGGAAACAGGTTTATTTCAACTGAGCTGGTTTCAAACTAGATGTCTGGTTTCCTGCACCGCCCAGAAAGGAAAATAAACATGATGAGAAGAAACCATACCATTTTATTTCTCCTGTAGGCCTAAGACTAGCAGGTTGGTTAGCCTGCTAAATCAATAGAAAATGACGATTCAAATTAACTGGGGAAATTTCTTTAAAATCCTTTAAAAATCACACTGAGCACGGTAAATATTTTCAGTCAACTATCAACAAATATTCAGATGTGAGATAATATTCTACTTTGGCATATTTCGAAAGAAGGGTCCTCACATAGGCCTTATACTAACACGTAATATATTTGCGCATAAGATTGCAACTTTATTTTTCTCTTTGTCAAGTTTGGGATACCACCACCACCAAAATAAAAATAAATGAGAAGGGGGGGTGGGGGGTGTTCATGAACCTGGAATTCCTGGATCCGCCCTGTACTATTGCAATATTGCATTCTCCATACAGACCCCGGGTAGCTGCAGGGCTCACCCAGACAGTAGAGAAGTCGCCCGGTCCCCTGTCCGTGTTTTCTTACCATTTGTCCAGTAGCCTAGAACAATACTACCCCCCCCCTCCCTTCTCCCCTCTCCCCCTCCCTTCTCCCCCCCCCCCGACCACAAAGGTAGCTCTGTTGACTGTCCACACAACTCCCATGTTGTTCTTCCGCTCCACGCCTCCCATTGCGCATGCCCCGGACAGGGGACGCTGCCCGCGGCGTCCGTGACGTCACTTCCTCTTTGGAGTCCAGATCGAGGCTGTCGATTCGCGTTTGTTTAACGGGGAAAATAACACCAGTGCTGGGACTGGAATCGGTCTGATTTCGTCGATCAAACCCAAAGACAAAGGTTTTTAAATGCCTGCGAAGATGGAACATGCTTCCCGCCTGGGTAATTTACATTAGGGGCGTTATTGTGGTAAAAAATGCTTCTTTTGGGGGCGTCGGTCATTGATCCGAACAGAGTAATGTTTGACAAGAAAGGACAGAACGATGGGAAAGTTATAAAATACTACTGTGCCTGTAGAAATTCGGAAACGGTCCTGACCTAAGAAATTGGGCTCACTTGATTGGTCTATTCCCGTCACGTGGTGCTGTCAATCAAAATGAGAATTGATAGCCGACGCGATGGAGTCTCTTTTATAAAATCAAATTGAGTTAAAAAGTGAAAAACACGAGTTTTGTTTTAGGTGTAATTGTTTTCAGGGAAAAACAGTGGACGCCTGACAAGCAGTGTATTTGTCTGAAAGAATCAAATTCTGCAGCAATGTGAACCGCGCATGCGTCTATCAATAACCAATTAGATCCAGCCTGCGTCAAAGACTAATTTGCATATTGAACTCCGGACAACCATTGACTTTTGCAATTTGATAGTTTGACATGGCGTTTAACAATCAAACTTTAACGTCTCTGGCTTTGTGTGCAATCCTCAAATCACCATTCCCTCCAATCTAATTAGAACTGGGCACGGATTTATTTTCGTAGAGACACTTTCACTCCCGTTAATATTTCTTTATTCACGATGTCTTCCGTATAATTCTAGTTGTTCTTATTTGATTGGATTTGGTGTTTTCAGTGAAGAAAATTAGACTAAAATATAAATTCAGGTACTTCAGGTAATTAGGTTAGGCTAATTGCATGTTTTGTGTCGGTAACATCAACCGGAAAATGCGTTTCGCCTGATTTGTTCGAGAAGTGGCCCTCGCACACGCCGGGCCAACCCTCCCAGGTCAATCCCAGTACCCTGGGCGTCCTCTCAGCGTGTGCACAAAACACAAAACGAACTCACAATCGATGATGAGATCCGAGTATCTAGGTCATAATATTTCAAATTTGGAGGTCATGTCTTCGTCTTGACATGGACAATGACCGTTGTTAGCATTTGCTATTCGATTGATTTCTCTTTGTTACTAAACAGCTAAACGTGTTATTAACAAATTAATCCACATTGATTGGTCCGTCATGACGATGTGAATTTATGAATACTGCCTGGGTGTAGAATGTGATTGGTTGGTTGATTATTGGTTACCTTTCACCCTATTTATCTGCCGGGTCATATCAAGGGCAGTCCCGAAGCCTCACACAGCTCCTTAAGCAAGGGGGATGTCTGTCCGGGCCTATCCTGATGGGCACGGTATAAAGAACCTCCCCAAGTCTACAGGGCAGAGGGGAGCTCTCTTATTCACCTCTTTCAAGGGCCATAGTGATCATAAATGGGAAATGGTCCCTTCACGTTTACCGAGGCAAGCATTCTTAACATGTCGTCCTCTGGCAGAACCCTAATCCTCTGTTGTTTATTTTAGGACATGTATTGTGAAAAGGTTTTCAATTAATGATAAAAACATGAGGAACTTTGTCATGGACATTTTTAAAGAAAACCCTTTTCAGCGCGAAAATAGATATGTTCACGGTTCTCTAAAAATCAAAGCAATCAAAATGAGATAAATCTGATGTCAAACCAAGGCCAGTCAGGTATTAGTCTTCATTCGTTGGCCTCAGATATTCCTGAATCCATAGAAGTCTACACCAGCCTGATCAGGAGGAAGTGACCTTGACCTTGACCTCACCGTGTCACCGCTGGCTGCCAAATGGCAAAGTTTCAAACCAGGAGTATTTTGGTACTCCTGTTATGCAACTAGAATCATCATAAAGGTTATCCATTGCATAACGAAATGCTTCAAACGTCTGAAGGAAACTGATCCAAGACTCGTCAGCCAATAAGCCAATACCAGATTACACCAAAAGTAAGTTTACGCTGAAGAGTTATGGCAATTGCATTTTCGGTAAGTGTGTACCATTCCTGGTTTTATTTAACAACACTGGTCATAATCCATAACTATTTATATATTGGAAGGACCTTATTGTTTCCCTTATAATGTGTTAGAATGAAGCAAACGACGAGACCATGAATAAGAAAGCCATATACTCATGAAGTCTAAGGGCTAGTCCTTTATCAGTCTTTCCCGTTTAACACATATGAAACTAACGACTAGCAGTGGCAGATCGGGGGGGGGGTGGACAAAAGGGGCAGTTGTCCCCCCTAGACTGAGTGGATTTCCCCCCCGAATAATCTAGGTTTGTTGATTTGTACAAATCTGACATTATTTATTTTCATTTTTTTTAAAGGTGGTTACTTTGCCCCCCCCCCCCCCCCCAGATGACCGACTCTTGATCCGCCCCTAACTAGATTATGAATAAGGATACCAGTCTCACGAGGTATAAGCGGTAGTATCTTGTTTATGTTGCTCCTGTAACTACCCACATGCTGAGCTTCTCCTTTCACTTGTGAAAAGACGCAACGGTAACCATAACCATCTTTGTGCCCCAATCAGCCAGTACCAAACTGACCAATCAGAGTGAACCAAACACCCAGGATTGGCCGGCTCCCAAAGTTTTGAAAACCAAAATCCATGCTTCTTTTTTTTCACTGCAAGAACTTAATCATCAACTGAAGCTTGGCTCCTGAGGTAATGAAATCGCAGCCCTGATTTTAGATTCGCGTCGCAAATAACGGCTTCATTTCCTCCCAACTGTGGCAATCGTGTTTTGAATAAGTGATCTGACGGGGCCTTAAAAAGAGAAACAGGCGGAAATTACTTTGATTTAATGTCCTTACCAGGCATAAATCATTAGGGAGATTAGAGGAGGGGGAATTGGCTGGAGATTGACTCTGTAATTCGGTTCATCAGTCACTAATTGTTGGTTAATTGGGTTAGGTCCTAATGAAGCTCAGCCTACGCGTCAGGTACAGTCTGGTGGTGGCACCCTTTCTGCATGAGGTCTGTCTGCACCTTAAACCTACACAAACTATAAGGGGTTGAGGGGCGGATACAGGGTTTTCAAAAGGGGGGTCAGCATAAAGGCTAAGTACTGAAACCGCATACACGAAAGACATTTCCCCCTCTTTTTGTAGTTAAGGGGTCTGACAAAGGGGGGGGGGGGGGGGCGGCAGGACCCCAAGGACCCCCTCCCCCCTGGATCCGCCCTTGGGGTTTTACACCAATGTTTTGACTGGGACATGTCCACCATATTGCATGTCGTGATCTGAAAGTATTCATATTGCAATGAGTACTAAACCCCACCAGTCAAGTTCCAGCTTGGTCGCAGCGTATTGCACACATCCAGGTATTTACATACAAGAGAAGAAAACAAGGATATTGCATAGGCCTACTTATACATATAGGCCTAGAGCATATATACAGCTACATCCTGGCTGTGACATGAATGTGATGTCATAGAAAACTTTATCTTGTAATTCATAACCAAAGCTGCAGCATAATTAAACATGCTATGAAATATCGTTCTTTGCTATGCGATTCAGGATAATCTAGTTGCGATAAATTAAGGATTAGCACGATATTTTATTTACACTGAGTGATATCAGTAGTATTGCAGTGGTCTGTGAATTGTGATGTGGACATATCGCGGGCATATCGTTTCTGATGTCGCATAGGTGTAAACCCCCCTTATATGGCAATAATCTTTGTGAAGCATGGATCAGCGAAACAATGATCTCATGCAAGAGAAATTAATCTCATGGATGCCTGTGAAATAGAATTACATGTTGAAGGGGATGAGGTGTCGGAACAACATGTGAGAATGTGGACGGAATTATCATTTGGCTCCCAGATTAGAATCGCTGAGTGTGAACCAGCCACGTCCCCCCATGTGGCAGCTGAGGGCCCCTGACCTGAGATTCCCCGTCCCTGTCTGATTGGGCAGATCATGGCAGAGACGGGAAGGCCGCCGTCGGCACCCCAGTTCTGTCAATTATAACGACACGCTCCTGCTAGGCAACGAGCTTCACTGAGATCTAGATGCGTTGGGAACATAAGGGGGGTTTTACACTGTGTGATATTTAAATATTGCATTGAAGTCCCATACATTAGATATCAAATTATGGGTCATACATTAGGGGCCCTCCATGTAGTACGTACGCAAAATTTTAAAAACTTTAGACCCCCACGCCCCCCCTCCCTTGGTACGTACGTACTTAATGAAAGGCCCTTAAAATGATTGTTGTTCAAAAACGGCATAACAGCGATGAGTTTACAACATGAAATCTAAGCCTATTAGATTATCTTTGGAGGCTTGACATTTTTCCCAAGCATGGTCCCTATCTTAAGCTTAAATTTGGAATAGACAAAAACAAAGACGTGGTTTATTATGCTTATTATTTAGGACAAAAACACGTGATTTATTAGGTCTATTGTGAATGAACCATTAGGTGAATACAGTATATCCGACAAAACACAAGAAAATCCGTAGATAATCTGTTCAAAATGAGGAACCTGACTTTAGTGAAAACCAGGAGAAACCCTGATGGATATTATGAAATAAACACCTTAAATAACGAATGAAAATCATCGAATGCAAACTGAATAACCTTTGTTAGATTCACAAAGTTTAGGATGGTTAAATCACGCCATGGCTGAAAATATACTAATAAAAAAGTGGTTATGAGCTGTGTTGACCTATGCAGACAATATCATGGTATTATCTGTTTCATAAAATAAATTGTAATTGAGATGCTATTGCTAATAAAAATGTGTGCACTCCACTTTGACGTTTAATAATGATTGCAATGATCATTTCGTGAAGCGTTTTGGCTAATGTCAACGGAAACGTCACGATCATATTGCCTTATATTGCTATGGATAGATGGTCTTAGTGGATGAGTTGGCATAAAATCATCCTCCCCGCCCACTCCCTTGCTTAACGTGTCTCTTTCCATTTGGCCAAATTTGCCGACATTATGGTCCCTAAGACGGCACAGGGCAATACTTCGCCATTATGCCTTTGAATTGCTCCTTTCAAATGATTCTTAGACAGTTTGTTTCACTCTGGATCTCCTCATGAGGCAAAACAGGGATATCAAAGGCTATGGTGTGTTGGCTTGTCTATGGGAACCTGCACATAAAAGAACACTTGCTATCCTTCAAAACGTCGAGCCGTGATTCCTTTGGTGGATCTCTCATATATCATGTCAAAGATTTAAATAGTCAAATGACCAGAGATGACGGTACGGCGTTAAAACTCCAAAATAACCATCAATTTCTTATACAACACCTACTTAGAACATTACTACATGATTATACTTATGACATAGTTCAACCTGAGATAATAGTTCAATCTGAGATAATAATAGTAGTATTTGTTGGTGATGTCTTAGGACCATTAATAAATCATGTAACGGTAATTTGAAATCATAGTGAGAAACAGACTAACCAGGATAATATGTCTGCAGTTCGTCACTATCATGTTGCTGCCTAGCTGGGATTGCAAAATAGGGATCGTCTAGAAGGAAAGGTAGATGCTATCGGACAGATGACTACTGTTTATAAGAAACCATGATTGTAATGCTACACAGATAAACAGATCACTGATATCGTGAAAAAATACACAGGAAAGCAGCGATGTATCTGGCTAGTTCTGTACTTCTTTGTCATCCTGTTCCTTGCTAAATATTCATGTAACAGATATGTTATTCTATGTTAGGTCGAGACTATCAAAAGAGAGTTCAAATGATATTAGATTTCAGAGAAGTTGAGGCCTTACCAATAAAGAATTTTTATGAAAACTCTCCATATCCCACCGTGGGGTGGATAACCAAATCTTTTTGGGTGTCAGTCAAGAGTAAAAGCCACGTTTGAGCCTAGCTCTCAACCTTACCAATAAAGAATGTTGTGATAATGATATCACAATACGAAGTCACAATGCTAGATTCTAGAAACGTCATTGGAAGTCATCAAGATATTAAAGGTAATAAAATACAAAAGAAAACTAAACAGAACCTTACTGCAGCGATCTAATAATATGAGTTCTTGCCTTGGTATATCTTCTAAACATTAAGGCATACTTGACATTAGTGAACACTATTTCTCCAATTGTACTGTACTCATTTAAATCTTATCTTGAATCATAAAAATGATTTACGTCTTTTAAAGTGGTTTATCTCAAAATGCCGAAGCCCTGTTTATCAAATCCCCCTTTACCCTCAAGGCTCTGCAGAGCAATAGAACTGATGAAAAAAGATAGCCTCCCAGGAGAGACACATTCAGTTAAACACCATTATAACAGCACCTCTAACATAATTCATACTCCATACTCTAGTCGTAAACCAGCCTGTGCCTCAGACTATGGAAACTTAATGGTCTGAACCTAATCCTTTAAAACATGCAACATTCCATAAAACTGGCAGCTAGATCCCTATACATCATGCCAGTTTGCGATAATATTTACCGTGGGGCATAGAGCGGATAGAAACACGCTTGCAAGCAACACCCCTCTGTAGGTCTGAGCCCATTAAGCAGAACCCAACCCATACATCAATACACCATCTCACACCCCTCCCACCTTCAGGGCCAATTTGCCCGCGGTAGACCCTACACCGCCTTTGCACAATTTATGGAAGTATGTCCGCCTATTTGTCAGCTATCCCGGCGGTGGCCGATAAAAGGGGACCAGCCCACTGCTCATGAAACAAGGCAACAACAGCTGCCCACCGACAATGATGACGCATGCGCCACTCCCAGAATGCATAGCGAGTGCTTCCGGCCGGCGTCCTGAAATCCTCCCATTATCGCCCGTTTAGCGCGCTAAGGACAATTACAATTTGCATTAAGCTAGACTTCTCTTTTTACGTGGACGGAACGTAAGCCAATTTGGTGTGGCGTGGACGGCTAAGGGTGCTGTGGCTGTATTCTATGGACCTAATGTAAATTCTGAGACAAACGTGCCGAAGGCTTAGCAATTAGTGACTGGTATTAATGTTCCAGAGACTGTCTGAGCAGATACGTCTTTACTTTAAAGAGATACGCCTCGTGTCGATGAAGTTGTTTGTAACAACAGTTGTGCTGCAGCTCCTTTAATGGTTGAATGTCTCACTTTGTACCTGGAATGTAGTCTTACACTATTGAAAACAAATTATGTATAAAGAAAACACCCGCACAGAGACCAGGTTCTGCACTTTCAAGGATTGTGCATATATCTTCCTAAGCTCCTTAAGGCCATATTCCACTATGCGACAAACGGCCGCAAACGCGTCCAGGGCAGCCGCAAACGCGTTCAAATGCTTTTGCGGCCGCCCTACTGTTATATTCAACTTGTTCGCGGCCACCAGATGCAAGCAAACGGCCGCAAATGAGTTTGCGGCAGCTGCAAATGAGTTTGTGGTAGGCAGCTGCAAGGTGGAATATAGGTGTTTTCGGCCACTGTTTGCGGCCACTGTTTGCGGCCACTGCTCAGGCATACCAACATGTTGGTATCTGAGCCGCAAACTGCTTGCGGCAACCTTAAATAGCAGCTGCAAATGCCCCCTAACACATAGTGGAATAAAGCCTTAAATCTTTCTGAAAGTATATAGAAAGTGTCAGTGATAACCACAATTTCATATTGCTATTTACAACTGTGTATAGGTAAATAATCCGCCTTTATTCTACTTTATCTACATTTAAGAGCGACTCCTTCTCACATATATAGAAATGGTGGTACGTGACAGGCACCATAGTATATTGTCAAATCACATAATTATGGAATTATGTATGATCTATTAAGCAAATCATACAGTTCTAACTTGAGAGGCCGGATATAATTTGATACTCCAAATCTCGGTTAATAACCGTGGTTCAGTTTACAGATGAGGTTAGCATCCGGCCACATAGTAAAAGGAGGAGACGAGATACATCCAATTAGCCTTGGGGTAAGGGTGAACGTACATGTTCTGCTTTGGGAATCTTATATACATCGTCTCGATGGTATATAGTCTCCATAAAGACCCCATAAAGACCAATACCTACTAGGCTATTTCTACACAATAAACCCACAGTTCGGAACTAAAATCAGTTGATTACGATGATCGCTTGTAAGTGTACTACATGGGTATGTTTGATCTGAAATGATGGTAAACTTGGCTGATTATTTGGAAATAATTGGCCGTTTTTAACACCGATAAGTTGGCCGATTTGGTAAAAACAGCCTAACAGATATGGGCCTCAAGGATGTGGGTGACAATGAACTAGTTTGTTAGTCATTTATGCAACATCTCCATGTTATAGTCTCAGATCCATAGGTATAATAGCATACGATGAGTTTCCGTATAGGGTGGATAAACCATGCAATTCGTATTCTATTGGATACATTCTTGATACAGGAACTTTCTGGATGTATGCACATGTATAACTGCATCCATTCATGAATATTCATATATATGGAAAAAAGGTTGGTGCATAATTATTCATTCACACATATGCGGCATGCCTGCAGAAACAGGTATATGAATGCTGTCTGGTATTGAAAATGGAGTCCACGCCTTTCTTACTATATCTTTTGTTGCCACAAGCAAAGATGAATGTATTAATTATACCAGCATACACTGTAATTTGGTAGCACTTGCTTTGCTTTGTGAAAGTATAAAGAACGTCTCAATCACCAAATGGAAACATTCCATTGACTCAGTATGGGAAGCCCACGTAAGGGGAGACGTCAAAATTCCCCACAGCCAACAGCAGCCAGTAGTCAATGATATTACAGCTTGTATCCACCATGCACACAGGGGACTGAGGGTCACAGCCTGCCATGACAGGGCTGCAGCCCTAAAGAAAAGGGGTGGGGACAATAATCTTAACGACCTCAAATGACCTCATTAACTAATTGATTAATTAGTTAATCAGCCTTAATAAGGTGATCAGGGTACGTAATGTATATAACCATAAAAGAAAAGTTCCATTCTATCTTTCCCCCAAATCATATTATATTGATAAAAGGTGGTGTCTGGCATCCTTAATGAGATAGCAATGGGTTGTAGAATGCTGCAGCCACTCAGTGGCACATAGGGGTTATAACTAACATTCTGTTGCAGCCTGCCACAGCATCTCAAGTTCACAACCCTTGAATTTTGATATCACCCCTAATTTAACTTTAAGCATGTGGAATTTCTGTAAACAGTTTGAAAAGCTAAACATTTCTTGTCCATCAAAATATCTTGACATGCCAATAAGGTATATCATAAGTTGGAGAATTTTAATGCTTGGCTTTTGCACAACAAGAAGGCATAACCAAGGATATTCTTAGCACGCCCTCACAACAGCAAGCCCATTATGCCAACCCAGCCAAGCTGTGACATAACAGAAACGTTCTGCAACCACACTTTTTTAGTCAGTCTGTTACTTACTAATGTAACACGTAACAATTACATTTTTGATGGTGAGGTTTAAACCACACCAAATGAGAACGTTATTACAATGTTAATTTTTGGTGAGGTTAGGACAAAACCAAAACAGAATGTTATAAGAATGTCCTGATTAGGTTGAAGAACGTAACCAGAATGTTATAATAACATCGCAGTGACACGTCACAAGAGTACGTTGCAGCAACTTTATTGGAAGCCATTAAAATAACGTAACAAGAACCAGTGCAGAACCAAAAAGAACATTGCTGCAACGTTATAATAACGTCAAATGCTTGCCTGGGAAGGGTCACAGTGGCCCATTGCCTAATGATATGGTCAAACAATGTCATGCAACAAGCACGTCACTGCTGTGATTGGTCCAACTGTTGAATAATGCCTGTTCTACCTGGTCGATTTTTATTGTGTAACCAGTTTTTAATGATAGATATTTAGTTCTGTAAATCCTAGAATTTTCAGCCATGTATTTAGTTCTATAAATACTGAAATTTTTACCTCAGAAACATAATAATTTAGAAATAGTTAAAATTTAATACAGTATTTTAATATGACAGTGCTTCACGCTACAGCAGGGTGCCAACACTTTTTCTAAAATCAATTTAAGACATTTTTAAGAGCTGTTTAAGACGTAGGTTTGGCATATTTAAGACGAATTTGCCACAGGTTAGGACAAATTTGACCACATCAATGCGGATGTACCAACACATGGCAAAACACGCCAATTTTGCTAATCCTTTCATTTCATATTACTTTCCTAATCAAGTCCAATTTAATACATCTTTAAGACCTCCTGCAAGAAAAACGTGAATTTAGGACCTCTTTAAGGCACTAAATTTGAAAAAATCCTTTTAAGACTTTTTAGGACTTGCATGGGCACCCTGTACAACTTTATCACTCGCTTTAATATGTCCTAATATGCGACAGGCCACAGGCTGATTTGGTCACTTACCACTCACACCTCTGTGAAATGCACATTGTTCTCATGACAGACACAGCCACAGACACAGCCACAGACACAGAGGTGGAACCTGGATGTTGTCCCCTGATGGTAATAGACTTGTACAGGTTGACAGAAGCTATCTCCATAACAGGGGCCCTGCACCCTGAGACCTGACAGCACCTAGACCAAAGCCCTTATCACCCCTGACGACGTAGATGTGTATGATATGAGGACAATATCACACGTTAACTATATCCTATCACAGGAGCACCTCTTTACATGTATACTAAAGCCCAGCTTGGCACTCCCAAGCAAGAATATGATAGTATTATAGCATTGCAGCAACGTTCTGTTTAGTTCTGCTTTGGTTCTTGTTATGTTATTTTGATGGCACTCAAAATTATCTTTAGAAACTTATATGCGATGTCACACTGCCACGTCATCTTATTATTCTTGTAACATTCTTTCATGTTATAATAACATTATTATAACATTTTTTTTAGTCTCAACTTTACCTAAAATAACATAACCGTTACTTGAAAATTGGGTGGGTTGCAGACTTACTAAAAAAGAATTGTCCAAGAGTGTGTTTGTTATGTCGCTGCTTGCCTGGGCTGCCACACCATTTATGGTATGATATATATAGATGATTTCCAGGCTTTTGTCTGGCGGGAGTTCTATCCTCGACACCAAGAGATAAACTTGTGTGATAGTATATGTGACTCGGTTAGAATATGGTCGTACTGCAGTCACATGGCAATCACAAGTCGTAGAGTGTAATAGTGCCTTGACTTGCGGTGGACCTGGATTCAGAGTCAGGGCCTGAGGGTACCACAGTGGCTCACCATGTAGATACATTTTCATTGCTCTAAGTGTATTGTAGGATACCTATTCGGTTCTGTATACGTACTGTTGTCCTTTTGTCTACATATTTCGTGGTTGTATAGATTGAATAAACCAGTAATCTAGTCATAGTAGCTACTAGTAGATATTTTGCACTTATCCCCCTTCCATACATAAAATTATAAATTATAATTATAAATTTATAATTATAATTATATATGTTCGGATCTAATTGACCGTCTTTTGGTCAAAGGAAATATAATATTGTATTAGTTATCTGATTTGTAACCTTTCATTATTAGTCCTGCAGACCACAAAGATACAGCAGTGTAACCGTATCCAACTATTAATCAGACTATAGCAGTAAGAGGAGAGAGGCTATTGTACCAGGTCATAAAGGGTACGTACATGGAGTATGGCTGCTGCGAGTGAATCGAGTGAATAGGACAAAGTGGAAAGATCTGTCATCGTTTTGTTAACTAAAACATTATACAAGAGGATACACGTGCAATTCACCAAGAAGGCAAGATATAAGGGTAAAGATGTTCAAGTCAGTATAGTAAAATATTTTACATTAAATAATATCTGACAATATCTTATGTATTTAGGTATCTCAGAATTCTGTCAACTATAAGACCATATCCCCGTGTGACTACACATAAAACCTATACAAAGACATAGGTTTGTAACCAATACTTTCTATAGATGTTTAAAGCTGAGAACAAGACATGAGCCCATGCAATATTATTCCATTTCATTCATCATCATACTCTTTGAGAGCATGTGGGTTACATCTGATTATTGTGCAAAAACTACAATTGTCAAATTGTCGTGTACATTACCAACAGCAGGAGCACTCGAAGTAGCAAGGCAGAGGTCGGTTCTTACCTGAAGGAAACAAAAGAACATTATTATAATTAAGGATTCATTAAGCACGTATCACATGCATGTCAATGTAACATATAACAGGAGCGTATCCAGAGTCAGTCATCTAGAGGGTGTGGGGGGGAAACCAACCCCCTTTTTAAAAAAGTGAAAAACAAATTATGTCAGATCTGTACAAATAAACAACTTTAGATTATTTGGAAAAGAAAATCCACTTGGTCGGGGGGGGGGGGGACAATTGCCCCTTTTGCCCCAACCCCCCTGGATCCGCCACCGAATAAACCAGTCATACACGGTTCCCCAAAAGTGTCTTTCCCAAAAGTGTTTTTCAATTGTCGGGGGGTCAATTCCTGATTGAATTTCAATATAGTGTGATTGACAGATTAGATTTTTTTCCTGTGAAAGACACTTTTACATCATTTTACCTCTTACAGTGAACCAAGAAGAGAAGCTGTCAAAGTTTCCTTCACTTTAACTTTTCTTTGGAGGCATTTAGCCGAGTTTCCTTGGTGAGACTGGTCCCTTCTGGTGGTTAATGGCCTGTCGCGTGTTACCATGGTGAGACACGGTCGTCATGGCAACGCGTGGGTGGGGGCCGGGGGACGAACAGACAGACGGGGAAGGATGGAGACCCACCTGGCGGAGACTGCCGTCATTAATATACAAATGAGCTCCAACAAAGGAAGGATAACTTGTCTTTTGTTTTCTTAAAGGTTACTTAGAACCTTACCGTCTGGGCATACTGCTTGCTAAGACGCAAGCCTTCGGTTGCTATTCACCTTTAAACTTTACTTTATGGCAAAGTAATGCATCCGCCATGGCATTCCATTAGTGCTAATTAGCAATTTGAAAACTACATTAATTGCTTAAAAGAAAAATCCCTGACGTTAAACTATTCCAATAAATAAACAGATGCACATGTGGAACAATTCTTACCCCTACTGTTGTAGACTCATTAGAAATAATATAGTTTGTCATAGCTAATTGAATAGAATTAGGCTCTATGTAAATAAAGAATCACTTGCTCATCAGTAGGGAAAATGTGGGTGGTGAGACCCGATGAGTCCTGTATGTGACATGACCTTCAGGACCCAAGGTCACTCCGACGCTCACTTTACCAAGTGAGTGAACGACCCGTCGACCCACCACGACATGTGACACCAAATGCGCATGCGCCTGCATTCAAAAGAGATGAGGTGTATTCTGTATAGGAACAATGTCGCCAAGGGGATCGCATGGGTGGCGGCCAATGCGTCTCTTTTGTTGTCGGTGAAATTGTTTTGTCGGGTTAATGTCAAACAAACATTGGCGAGATGGTTAAGGTCAGTGGCGTTGCATGACGAAGCTAGCAAAATATTGATGGAAGGGCGGGCTTGGGCCGCTGAGGACTAATGTACTTCAATCAGTCTGGCCTCTGGCTAAAGTTAACCCGGCGGCCATCACTGTAATGTGGCAAGGCGATTGGTAGGACTAAATGCCAGAAAGCTATTACTGTTTTATTGTCACTCTCATGCAACGTAGGTTAAGGGTAGAGATTTCCCTCTGATGTGGTTACCTGATATAGTAATAAGCTATTTTTTTGATATATTGTTCGTTGAAAAAAAAACATTAATTTTGCAAAATATAGTTTACAATATACACACAAAAACAAGTAACTATCACATACATTTAAAACTATTAAAACCTTTACCCTTTGTCATATAAAAGATAGAAAACATCATCATTGATCATAATTATTTTTCAAATGTTAATGGCTGATTGGGGGAAGGGGTGGTTTAACATCATCATATATTACACAGTTGGTTTCTTCAGTTTTAACACACACACACACACAGCTGACTACAAAATCACCAAATATAGTTAAAATTTCCATAAGGTTCCTTTCTGTGATGGGAAAGAAAGTACACTTCCATTAGCCATAATAAGCCCATCACAGTTTACACCAACATTAAGGTTTACTAAAAAATTAACCAAAGCAATTTGGGTGACAGAGTGCTCCTAAATGTGGTAAAATGCAGACTTACATTTTGGAATTTTCCCCATATGAACCAATCATAAAGCCTAGCCCATACTGTCCAACCCAATGTTGCCTTGGAATACAGCATTTGGATTGCCTGGCAAACCTGTAAATCAGTCAACTGATAAAACTTAAGAAATCATAATGTTCAAGCAGACCTTGAGGATATAGAAACACATATATAATTCTTGCTTATTTCAGTAATCCCAACAATCCACAATGATGGTGTATACAGTAATTTTGTCCAACCCTTTCCCAACCCTAGCATGTTTTCAAAGTGGGATGGGCTTATTGATTATAGATGTTAATAGCGCATTGGGGTGGAGGGTAATCTAAACCTATACACAGTAGGTTCTTCAGACCGAGTAAAGACGGTCCTATAACCCGGCAATCCATCACCCCCAGCAGACAGAGACAACTAATTGCCAGCTCTGTATTAGCCCCATCACAGTAAGCCTGGACCCATCCCCCTGGGCGCACTTCGGTTTATATCCCCTCTGTTTTTAAACATGTCCCCTGCCTACCCCCTCCCCCTATCCCCCCCCCCCACCCAGTAGGCGCGCTCATTATCATTAGCTGGGGATATCCCGATCCCTCCCCCTTAAGCCTGTATTCCACATACCGATTTTTATGCCAGCGATTTTGTATTTGTTTGATTTTCTCCGATAATTTAGAATGGAACTATACATTTGCCATTTGAAAGGGCATTCTTTATCCTCTCCATTGATATAATTATTACATGTCCTTATCTAACCTTAGTCGCAGCTGCCGACCTTTAAAATCCCCTGATAATAAACAACAAACATGGCGTTAGAGGTCCTATACTCATGTTGAAACTTTTTTTCTCTCCTGATTTTGTCTCCAATATGTTCGTTATTTGAAAAAAGTAATATTTTAATTTGTTTTTTGTTTTTTGTATCTTTTTTTCAAGATATATTCTCCATCATATGCAAGGTTAACTCCCGCTGACGTTTTGTTAATGGGCGGCACAATCGCCATGTGGAATATAGGCCCCCCCCCCCCTTACCCCAAGGATTAGTAGCACTGTAGGAGAAACAACAGTCTGAGTCGTTCATCCCAGTCCCAGGGAGCGGCTCAAATTAAGCTGCCCACAATGCAGTCGTTCAGTCTCCATTGTTTCACTCTCCAAACACTGCCACAGTGCGTCACTCTCCCAGCACTTCGTCCCTCGTCTCCCATACGGCCGTCCTCGGGGGATCCATTCAAACGCTGCTATCAATCTTCAAACGCATTAAAATCCCACTTTAAAAATCGAACCTTAAATTAATTATGATCTCTCAAGATGCGCCGGGGGAGGTTTTAGGGGTGTGAGGGGAGAGGTAGTGGATGGTTTGAAATAGGGTCGATTTATCTTCTTTAATTGGCAGCCTTACAATAGGTCTGGCGCGGACCCCTGCCCCAGTCCAAGCTTTTGTCTTGCATGTGCAAGTTTCCCCACCCCACCCATCCCCCAACTCTCGCCCCATTCCGTATTCGTCCTCATTGAAATTCTAAAGACACTGTCACTCTTAATTGGGATTGATAAGAATTTTCGGTATTTTTTCAGATGAAAATGAATGAGTTCGTTTTTGGGTCCGGCCGTGTGACTGGCATAAAAGTGGAAACCGTCATTTTCTCAGAAGGGACTTGGGGGAAAGGTTTTTGTTCTTTTTCTAGTTTTCTTTTCTTTTTCCGAGTGAAAATTGACACCAGCTCGCCACTACTTTTAAAAGTGGATTGGATTTTAGGAGGTTTTATGAATGCAAATATTTATCATACAGTTTCCAAGTGGTTCTTTCGATTCAGGATTTGTGATTTATTTTCTAAAACACGGTTTGATCTATGCGTGTTCGCTCGGTAAACTCTCCCCCACGCCACTTCTCTACCCGATAAAATCTCATTTCTTCAGTGCGCTACTTTTTGTGGGGTGCCACAATTCGCAAAATGTGGAGTTCTCAAATGCATTTCAGAGTTAGAAACAGCAGAAATAACGCACAGAAAAAGTGCAACTCGATCCGAGTGGAGAGGAATCTGGGCACGGATGAGTTTATTTTTTACCCTTATCTTCGTAAGACTGCATTAATTCAAGCCACTCGCACGGCACCTTGGCATCTATCACGCCATTTATCTACATAAAATTCTAAGATTTCATGCCATTCGTCGCTTCAGAACTGCCCTTTGCATGCGTTCTGCCCGGTTATAGTCTTTGATCAGGGGTGCGTGATACCGGCTGACAGTCTTAGAATTGTGCGTCTTTTGTCTCCATACTTTAGGCTACTTAAAGGTCGGTAACATAAAGGGGATCTGCTGCAACTTCTGACTCATTTGGATATGTATTTCATCCTTTGTAGATGCCTGATGGCGTCTGGAAATTAGTTTAAACATACACATATATGTATCTTATTGGCATATCATGATACCATTAGTATAAAAAGAGAAATGTATCTATTGTCGGGATATCGTGGGTTTAAACAGACAAAGTGCATCTGTTGCCGGGAATTGATTAGTTCAAACAGACAGTTACTGGTTTTGATTCCAAAGATTTTACAAAAGGCTTAGAACAACCTAAGGGCAACTTTAAGACGATACAAGTTTCTTAGGATAAACTTTGTTTACATACAATCATTGCGATACTTACGTTAATAGTCAGGGCTATTGTGTCTTATACTATAACAACTTTTGCAGGTCCATACACAAGGGGAGGGGGGGGGGGGGGTTGCACGAACCCCCCCCCCCCCCCCATTCACACACAGAATATTCCACCTTTCCTTCGAAAACTTAATATAGAAAATGAAAGTGAATATTGAAAGGTTCTACTTGGTGAGGTTCGCCGTCCCGCATTTTAAGTTCAAATTATTAGCAAAAGTTCTACTTAGGGAACCTCGCCTACCCCCCACAGTAGAACCTGTGTATACATATACGGGCCTGTAATTTAGGAGACTATCATATCTGTGTGAACTGCCCTTGATGGCAGATTGGAAAAATTGCTGACCCCCCTCCCCCCTTTCTAAAATCCTGTATCCGTCTCTGATGAGTAGTCACGGAGTTATCTTTGTGAAAAAAAGGTCAAACGTTGGCTGAGTCAGTTTCCAAAATATTACATCGAGACGTGGTTTGATAAGAAGGTACCCAAGTGCCCACTATCTTCGTCTATGTGCGTCTGAATCGCGTGCTTTTGTCCGCAGACAGTGTATTTCAGGTTCCATTCAACGGTAGTCGTGACTTCCCAAGGCCCTTCTATTAATTACCTGATCATTAGTACATGTACAGAGTCACAGAATTCGAGCCCCCCTCCCCCCCTCCCGGTCCAGCGTCCCCAGTCCTAAAATTTAGGAGGTAACATGGAAAGCTGAGAGGGTTCTGACCAGTTATATATATATATATATATATATATATATATATAAATTGTCTATATTTTAAACCTGAGGGGGTTCAAGACACCCTCGGAACCTCCCCCCCCCCCCCCCAACCCCCCTTCTAGGTGCGATACTGTATTTCTATTCAATCTAAAAAAGGGTGTATCCTACTGAAGGAGCTACTGGAAGACCGCCTCATTGAGATACTTCTTTTGAACTGACCATGGTGAATAACGCAATACTGGTATTGCAGTCTAGTGGGTTGCTGACTGTATACACATGAATGAAAAAGGATTTTTTTTCATATTATAACATTAATCATTAAGTATTATTAATAAATCAAGCATCTCCCATGCACAGGGTTTCCTCACAAGCTTAAGCAAATGTTGCTGTACATATTTCTGCAACAGAAAGAAAATGACCAAAAGAACTTTCATAACGCATGAGCCTATCCCTCTATACTTTTTCTTGAGATGGAACATAAAAAATAGACCAAAAGAACCAACTTTCATCACGCTCCCGCCTATTCCTCTATACCTTTTTGAGACGGAGATACTTTTAATATAAAAAAGAGGAAATCCCCCGTCAGTATCTCCTTGATTGAGGCAGCTGATATATCATGCGACGACTGAAGAGACACATTCAGCATCCTGAGACCTTCCCCTATCAGCCTGGGCCCTGGTTCTGGGCACCAGGGGGATTTAACCACGATTGGGGTAATGGTAAAGACATGTAAGCCTCCCTCCAGAGACGCCTCCACTCCTACAGCTGAGAGAAAACACGCTCTAGGTGTTGAGGATGAGTTACCGGCTCCTGGATTTCTAATTTACTTTTTCAGGGAATCTGTGATGAGCAGGGCCTCCCTTGATGAGGTAGGTGCTGCGAGTTTCATTTGAGGGATTAGTTCTGGGTTTTTGGCCAGGAAATTCAGTTAATGGCAGCAAAAGGTGACGGAATCCTATAAAGATTGATCCATCCTGGGAGGAGGTACTGATTAGAATATGGTAGAGATTAGCCTTGGAATATGTTATTCGTTAAGTTGCATTAATTATTCATAATATCTCAATCTGAGTATTTTCAAGTATTTAGGAAATTTCTAGATCTTAATGTTAAGCCGTTGAGTGATTGAGTCTAAATCAGGAGTGAGTTTCTGGAGTTGCTTTTGAATAATATTCTGTCATTCAATATTGTTTCAGTCAATGTCGCTCACATTAAGTCATTCAATAATCCATATCAATAATTCACAGTATCTCAATATGTGTATTTTCGAGTATTCAGGGAAATACCAGATCTTCATGTTAAACAGCTGAGTGATTGAGCCAAAGTCAAGAGTGAATTTCTCTAGTCAGATTGAAATATGTTAGTCGAAAAAGTCTCATAATGAGTCTAATTAATGACAAGTATGTGGAACTCAATGATTATGTACATTCCAGGGGATTTGGGGAATTTTAGGTCGTCGTTGTAAACAGTTGAGTGATTGGGCCTAAATGAAGAGTGAGTTTCCAGAGAAGGGTTTCCTTTCGTGAGTGACTTCACTGGCAGTTTTCTCCTTTAATTTTTCACCGCCTGTTGCTGAAGATAACAAGTAATAAACCCCCACCCCCCACATCCACACCCCTCCCCCCTCTTAGGCTCTCTCCTGCCACCCTTATACCACGCAATCTTACCTTGGGGCCCGCCCATCTACTGAGATTAAGCCTTAATTCTTTAATGGCCTTTTAATCAGCATGCCCTGACCTTTTCTCCTTAATCTGGATCTAACCTTAATGGATGAGGTACAGCCGTACTTGGGTAAAAACTAATTTGCCACGATTGACATGCAAATCTCAGTTTCGTCAGCGATGGCAAAGACATTTCGGAATATCATTTGTAATGAGGCTAATGTTCTATCCCTGATTATAATTTTCATTAATTTTGAAATACGTGGGTTCCTTTCATTCATCATTTATTTTGGACGACCCAAGGTTCCACTGTGCAACTTAGATAATGAAATTTCAAAGAAAACCCGAATATCAGAGTGTAAACGTTTCTTAGAGTGTAAAGTTTACCAGTTTATCAGAACTCCTCTTTCCATCTAAATTAGTAATCAAACTTATTCATTTCTTGTCTCAACTTCATAATTTCAATATTCCTGATTATTACACAATTACTTGAATTAGGAATCCGACGAACAGTAAAATGGGGAGTGATTCTAGTGAGCCAATACTTTGATTGGAGGATTTCTTTGAGCCAATAACAACATTTCTTGTTTTATTGTAGCCTGATAGCATATCAACGTGAACATAGTTTATCATACCTTGAAAGTACGAACTGTCAACCTCCGATCTAGGATATGTGTTCATCTTGTACTTATTATGTTGTTGCATCATATTGTTCATAGTTTATGTTGTATCACATTATTCATGATGTTATGTTGTATCATATTGTTCATGATGTTATGTTGTTGTATCATATTGTTTACCTCATAGTGTTAGGTTGTATCATATTATTCATAATGTTATGTTTTATCATATTATTCATGTTGTTATGTTGTTGTATAATGTTTTGTTTTTGTGTGTTACGTCATGTTCAAAACTGTGGGATTATAGATTTCATTCTTGCTGAAAGCAAGAAAAAAGACAGCTAAACCACAGGATAAATATAAACTTCTAGAAAATTCTTGAAAATCCAAAAGAGTGATTTGTTGATGTATTTTCCGCTTCTGCTTACTCATCCGGTCAGTGGGCCGTTAACCAGTTCTGTCACGTGGTTAAAGGGGCAGGCCCGAGCACTGACCCTTGTAACGCGCGTTCTGATTGGCTGGCATCGTCACGTGATTCAGTTCCCATTGTGATAAGTCGGCCTCCGTGCTGAGGGTGGGGTGGTCCTGGCAGTCTCTGTGGTACCTGTCAACGCCAGGAGGGGGCGCTACTGAAGGCTATTGTCAAAACTACAAATGGCCAGGTATGTTTAAGGCAGGTTTGATTATGTCGAAGGTGTTGTTTATGTGATAACACACCTCTGGAAAGAAAGGCATGAGAACTGTACAGTTGGAGACTTGCAGGTTATGTGATTTTAAAAGACATGTAGCTGGTTATTGGTTGCTGTTATTATTGACTGCCAATGTCATATCAAGGACAGTGCCTATTTGTAGCAGCGGGACCCAATGCCCTCTTTATAGTGCTGCCTCGCTGAGATATCATGTCCTAGGCTCACATGATACCCCAGTCACATTATACTGACACATTGTACTATCTCTCGTTTATGGTTAAATATTATAATATTTTGATATGATTTATCTCTCATTACCTAAGGACTGTATAATGATGTGTTTCACAAAATCTGTTTGCATGAACAACATAACGTTGTTTGTAATTGTAAGCTGTTTTTATGTAATTTGATGCCTGGTTAACAATATCACTCACATTCACAATTTATGTTTTTTTTTTGTGTTTTTTTTGCGAACGCACAACGCCAGAACTAAAAAGGAGTACATAAGTCTTTATACCGTCCTACGTCGAATCCCCCGGAGCCCATACCTATCAACCTGTTGTGCAATTCTAGTACGACAATAATAATGAATGGTTTCTGAGGAGTTTAAGGGGGGCACTGCATAAAAATATATCAAAACCTAAAACCCCATACCCACTAAGTTGAATTAGGCACAAATTGCCCGATCGTTCTCAAAAGAAAAAATCCCGATTTTTGCACCGATTTTAAAGCTCACCCGAAAAGAAATGTTTCAATATTCAGATAGCCCGCTATAATACTTCATTAATGCGTATTTTCAAGTATACCATGATGCAAATTGCTCTGTGTATTCAAACAAATGTTTAATATCTATTGTCATAAGCGCGAAGCCAGTCTCAAACTTAATGTATAAATCTGTAAGAGGCAAGCATGCACAGAACTAGTGACGTCACAAGAGGCATTGGTATTACACTATAAGTAATGGGCAAAATCATACTGCATGTATCTCAAAAACTATCAGTCAAAAGTACATGTACATTTCAGAAATCATAGATATATATGATTTCTACATGGATATGACTTTATATATTTTTTTCAATAAGCAGTTTTAAGCTTATGAATTTTAGAAGATGACCGCTGATCACGCACCAGTAAGGCCTCATGCCTCCCCTTACGTCACAGCCTATTTTTAGCTCTGGTCCTTACACTGGGAGGCGCGGACAGCCTGGCCTACTGTCACATTCTAATTTAGGCTATTTTTAGATTATACACCCTAATAAGATACTTTTCCTCACATATTAAACTAAATTCATACATTGGGGTCATTTATTGCCCTTTCGTGTCTCCTTTAATCAGCAATCAGTATGCAATATTAAAAATGTTCAATATGAATCTGTGCTGATTATTCTGGTAAAATCAGCTGATTTTGACGTCGATGATTTGACCAACTTGGTCAATTTTTCCTAGTGGGTATGCGTCCTGAAATAGGCGCATACAAGTCCCTTTGTGAACCAAAAAGTCGCAGTGTGGTCTTTGGTTGACCTAACTGCACGGAACTGAACCCAGCACCTTGGGAACAGCGGACTGCTGCGGTTACTAATTGAACCAATTCCCCATTAATGGACGTGCCTGTGGTTCGTTAAGGCCACCTCTTTGTGCTCATTTAATGTTGGTATCGGTAGTGGCATGCTCAAAGTGGAGTTATAAGGAATAATGGTCAGTAAGGCATTTATGTATTTATAGTTGACTTATTAATCTTTCCATGTATACCCCTGATCAGTGTTTGGGAGGCTATACTTAAAAGAAATATAACTAACGTCTGTAATTACATGCTATTTTTATTAGTGTGTAATTTGATTTATCTTAGTGCTGCACTGACTGTCTTGATAAAAGAAAACTTAATTGTTACCTACTACCATAATTATCAGCTGCTGTAAGACTCTACATGTACGAGGTTTTCAGATAAAACACAACGGAAAATAGATGATGTTGCTGAGTCCAACTCGACTCCACACAGTGAAAGATGCTGTGCCAAAACGATCGATCATTTTGTGTATTCTATTATTCACAATTGCATTGACACTGTATTGCGGTTTATAAGTTTGCTACTAAGCGAATGCTAAAAAAATAATCATTATGTATCTCAAAGTTTTTCCTTCGTCCTCCAATTAGACACAGTTTACGAGTACATTTAGAGAAAGGGAAACGAACATCTCCATAGAATAAGAAACAAACACGCAAAGTTTCAAGACTTTCCTAAACCTCATTAAAGGCGGTTAAGGTATTCCTCCCTTCCGCTAATGCGCAGGTCCCGGTTTTTAATCGAACATGCCCGTAACGTGCCTAAGTTCCTCCCTGAATATTGAACCAATTACTCATGTAGTTTTTACGTTTCAGACATGAACTGGTCCTATTCTTACTTAGTTGGAGAAGACTCAAGACGAGCGCAGGCGTTTGGCATGGGCATGGCTCATCATTTCAAAGGTTATATTTGGACAGTTCAATATCTTATTTTGACGATTCCAATTCCCCTGTTGTGAGGATCTGCTTCAACTGCAAGGGTTATCCTTGAACTCTTTCAAAAGCTACGTCGCTGTTCTTTTACTTTTTGTTGCTAAATTGTGTCTGTTCTACTTGGCCGGTTTTAAATCTGTAAAAACGCTTCGAAAAAAATATGTTTGGACCTAAAATTCCTGAACTGTTCAATCTGAGTAACTTATTAGAAGTTGGTGAAAATTGATGCTGAATTTTCAAACGACAATGAGTGATTTGATAAAACCATTGTTTGCAACAGCTAGGCCCATTAGGCGACGGCCCAATGCATTTGCGTCATGTACATAATCCCATTCTACATCTGTCGTAAAGACCAATTAGGCAGAGACATAAGTGATTATCAATAATACACATAGGGGATTTCCAGGGTTGCACAAGGGTCGGACAAAATTCATGTATAAAGAACCTTTGTCGCCTAGAGTTAGGGTTACTGAAATAAGCAAGAATTATGTTTTCCTATACCCCCAAGTATTGATAAAACATTATGACTTCTAAATGTTACCAATTGATCGATTTGCAGGTTTGAAAGCCAATCAAAATGCTTCAATTCAGGGCAAAATAGGGTTCGACATTGTAGGTTGGGCTGACTGGCTTTAACATTGGTTCCTATGGGGAAGAAAAGCTAATATGTAAAGCTGCATTTTACAATTTTAGGAATAAATCTCTCAACCGAATTGCTTTGGTTAATTTTGTATTATGCAACTGTCTTCATGGAAAAAGCATGGAGGCAATTTTGAAAATATTTCATGGTAAACTTTAATTTTGGTGTAAACTGGGATGGGTTTATTGGCACAATGTATTCGGTGTTCAAGTTGGTCGGATGAATGACACCTTTATGATAGCTAAGCTAATGTGTTTTCTTTATTAAAGGTAACCTGAAAATATCCCCTCCTGTCTAGATATGTCTAATGGTAGGATGAGTGGATGATAAGAAGGTTAATTGTGACAGGGTTTCCTAAAGGGTCGCTTAAATCATAACAGTGTGCAATGGGAACTGCAACAAAGAGCAGTTTAACAAGGTTAGGGGAACCGTGACACAACATCCAATTGTAAATATTCTAAATCTTATTTCCATAGACTATTATCAGAAGGTGCCTGCCTGTTCTAAGAGAATGCTGCAAATTGTTATTCGGAAAGTGCCAGGCAGTGGCTAGCCATGGGGACATGGTGGTGGAGGTGAGGAGGTAGTGGGGTCAATGGGTGTTTTGAAGCTCTTTCATCTCTTAAAGTATGTCGAGAATATAAAGAAAGGTATGGGAACTCACTGATGGAACCCATTTCCATTTACATGGACACCCCTCAAATTTAATTAAAAAAAACCTAAAAACCTCCGATTTCAAGGCTGGCTATGCTTATACTTTTCCACACAGTGCCTCCTTCAAGTTCAACCCCTCTAAGACTGTCACAGACGGGAACAGCGGGCATTGAAATGTTGGCGATTCTGATGGCATATCATCCATCCTTTATCATAAGTATATTATTTTAGCACTGAAATTTTATTTTTACTGAATTTTGTCCAGGTAGGTAATAATTGAGTATCTTAACTGGTTTTAACGAATTGCGTCAAATATCACACCAGAGTCAATTTTAGTCTGGCATTCCATCAGAAAATACTAATCCTTACCATTTTATTGAGGTATAGAAAGTCTTTCTGCAATATCTAGTTGCTGAGATGAGTTCCGGCGAAGTAATAAAGAACCGCGCCTATTCACAGAACATAAACCGAGAAAATTGAGTTCAAAGTTTTTCTGGCCGTGCACTACTGAAGTCCTCCACAAAGACCCTAGTAACATACAATTAATTTGTAATTGATATGAAACGCATGTCAATTTGCACCTTTATTGATCAGAGGGGCAGTCCCTTAGATATTCTAGGTAGCTCTGCACGAAAGACATACCCTGTGTCTTCATCACGTATAAATTTTACCTGGTCTCCGATACATGAAGACCCACAACAGACACGCAAATACCACCCAAAGGATCGATTCCCTAGCCCTAGGCCAAGTATAAAAGGGCGTAACTATCATATGGCCTCCGTATCTGCTACCTCGACATTATTTTAGCTAGGGGCCCTCGATTAAGTAATGTGCGCGCATTTTAAAAAGTCTCCGAGCATCCCCTCTCCCTACGGGCCGCACTACTCCTAGGGCTAAAATATGCATTGGAACGGATTTAGGGGGGGCGCATGGGGCATGCGCCTCCCCCCCCCCCCCCCCCGCCTTTTTTTATATTTCTTTGTCAAATTTGAGGGTGCCAGGACCCTTTTTAATATGTGCGCCCCCCTTACCAAAGTGTCTGAATCCGCCCCTGATGCATATTGGGTTTGTACAGGAACGTAAGCACATTGTCCACAATTTCAGCACCCCTCCCCCACTCTCAACCCATGCCTCCATCCCATTGGTGTAAACGTACTTCATGAACGGCCCCTTGTTTATTATGGTCTTCATAATCGGACCAAATACGAAAGTTTAGGAGTGAACGTACGGAATAACAAAGAGAAACCTTCAGGTCCCTTCTACCCTATGTGCACCCACCCCGTTTGCTAAAGTACGGATTTGTAATTAAATGTATGCCCATATTATCTTAAACTTCACCCCCTCGCCCTTTTGATGCTAACGTAAAATCACATCCTACAAATTAATAAAGATCCTTTGGTGATTGTATGTGCCAAGCCCCGCAATATATCCTACGACTGCAAATCCCAGCCAAGCCGGAGGTGTGACGTTATAATAACGTTGCAGCAATTGTCTGTGTTGGTTCTTGTTACGTTCTTTTGATGACTCCCAATTATGTTGCTGCAATCTACTGCTGTGACGTTGCACTGCAACATCATTATAATATTCTGGTTATGTTCTTCAACCTAAACAGAATGTTCTTATAACATTCTGTTTTGGTTTCGTCCAAACCTCACCAAAAGTAATGTTACAATAAGATTCTAATTTGGTGAGGTTTCAACCTTACCGTCAATAACGTAATTGTTACGTGCCACCTTAATAAGTAACAAACTGCCTAAAAACGTATGGTTGCAGAATGTTTCTGTTATGTCCTATGCTGGCTGGGAGAAGAGGTCCGGCCAGTCTGTACTGGGTGCACGTGTGCCGGCCTTGGGAGGTTCATGTCACACCCCCATTAACACTAAGGAGGGAGGCGCGGGGCCTTCTTCTCTAATAGCGTCTTTCTGAGACATCCAGCCTCCACAACAACCACAGATGAAAGGGAGGATTATAACTAAGGTTCCCATCGCACACTCCATTATGATGTGACTGAATCTAGTATTCAGGACTTCGAATCGTGTTTGATTTATAAAAGGTTATTGTCGTAAGTATGTATTTTGTCTAACATATTAGAAGGAGTTTTAGATTAGGATCCAAACACTTTCCAACGCTCTATGTAGAAGATTAAATATTACTGGTAATAATTACGATCCAAAGAGTTGCATATATACATGCAAACCAATAACCTATTATGAATAGGGGCCTTCCATTTAGTGCATACGCACCAAGGGAGGTATTCCGACTTTTCCTTTAAAAGCTCCTAAACTGTACAATCCCGATATGTATTTAAGCCCAAGGGAGCAGTGAGGGTCTAGGGTGGGGGCAGGGGCAGGTGGGGGGATAATATTTGGACATTTTCAAAACATGGCATTAATGAGTTGTGCAAGGAAAACATTTTTGTAATGATTTTCTGCCATTTTTAATGTTTTATATATGTCAACATAGGCCAGAAATAGTCTCATGGAATGAATTTCCATGATTATTTGAGTTTAAAAACATTCTTTGAATCGATCTGTTTTGGTTCCCTTTAACGAAAGGACGTATCATTTCTACATCCAACCAGGAACCCTTCCTGGTTAAAAGTATCCGACGTACCGTGCAGAGTTGCCGCTGACGATTTACACAGGTGGGCACTTTACTATTAGTCATGGGGTTACTGAAGAGGCTGGGAGAGTTAAAGGGGAGTGGGGGAGAAGGGAACAGGTGTTGGTGGCCAGGTGTGTGACAGGACGCTGTTCTCAGGTGCGATAAAACCCCCAGGTACCCCCAAACAGCACCTGAGGCCTACATCAAAGACCTACCGGCGTCTGGGACTCACACGCCCGGCAGCATATCGCCGGCGCCGTCAATCGAACTCACCCTCTTAAGCCACTAAGCGACGCGTTCCGCTCATTCCCCGCTGTAATTATCGAACCCACGTCACCTCTACATCCATCATCTATCGTTTATCTCAGTGTCTGCTAGACTGCAGTTCCACCCATGTCCTCTAGTCTTACAAACCAGTATTATGGAGAGACACCTAGGTCATAAAAGGACTAAACGCCTGCAGCTCGGCGACCACGGATCTTTCTCAGGTTGCTGGTGTCTTGTGTGTCCGTTTCCTGGCTGTTGCCGAGTTTTACTTTAATGGAACTTAAATCGGCATTTCAGACGCACCGTTAAAGTGCACATGGGACCTTCCATTAAGGACGTATGCACATTTTTAAAAAAGATTCAGACACCCGCCCCCAAGGCCCAAGGCCCCCTCGGGTTGAAGTAAGAACATGTACAGAAACGCATGTACATTTCTAAAGATTTCAGAACCCCAGCTCCATTCCCTAGGTGTACACATACTTAATGGAAGTCCCTTTTCAATACCTGCATAATTGTCCGTTATGAATTTTTGTACAATTATGAGTGCGTACTGTAAAAGATGGTATTGAACCACAGCAGCAGCGGCGGATCCAGGGGGATCCAGGGGGTCCTGAGTACACACCCCTTTCCCTTTTTGGTAGGAAATAAAAAACTACAAAAAGAGGGGAATTCTGCGAGCGTGTGCACAAATGCACACAACTTTAGTACTTAGCCTATATGCTGTCTCCCCCCTTTCGAAAACCATACCCGCCCCTGTGCAATGTTTTGATGTAGAGGGTGACAGGATTCTATCTAAACTATTTAAGTTCATCCTCCCACCCCCATCCAGGCACCCCCCAATGTGAATGAAGAAGTTTCCAAGTCCACATTATTCCGAGAGGTGAAAAGACCCAAGATTTTATGATAATTGACCTATCAAAATGTCTTCCGTTTTCACCTTAAACGGAGAGCTTTGGGAATCATTTGAATTCTGCAAAAAGCGGAGAGATGAAGAAAGTAGGTGTCAGCTTATAATTAATGGAGGGCCGTTAGACATCCGCCTGCACATTGAAGATTCACAGACAAAAAACGCATGTAAATTGAATCAAACTGGCCAAGTCTGAAACTCATTAGGAACTTATGCAAGAGATCTTTGGATGTCGATCCTTTACGCGCCTTACCTTAAAAAAACCTTTCAGTTCTATTTTTGAGAATAATGATTAGTTATTTGAAATTAATGCGACTAGTAAGTTGCAAATTATGGTTAGTTTGACTCTCATTATTCACTCACAGCAGAACATCTTTTTTTGGGGTATTAATCAAGCGATGGAACCTATGATTATGAGTTTAATTTGAGGTCAGACTGAACTCATTAAACAATATGATTTTATCCTTTGTCGAAATTTGATTTCTAAAGATCTTTAGAAATTCAGTGATTGTAAAGATATAATCTGCTGTCGGTTTCTGGAGTTGTTCCCATCAATCTATTGTACTTCTCATAAGAAAAGTATCAGAAGTGAACACGATAACAAATCATCAGAAAAGGTCAGAGCACAATAAACAATGTGACAAGAAATATTTCAAAATGTCTTGATCGCAATGGAAATATCTGGTAGGCCTATTGTCAGATCCTGGTTAAAAGTGGTCAAAAGGCAATCTGATAAATGCCTGTAGCTAGGAACCGCCTTAGAGATGCTATCTGCAGATTTAGAGATCGCCAGCGACCAATATCTAACATTGTCAAGCGATGGGCAAGCCTTTTCATATATTTCTGGCCGAAATGCTCAATGGCAACATCATTTCTGGTTATTTCTAACTTGTTCTCGTCGTTTTCGACCGGTTTGGATTGCTAGCGACTTCCATTTTGACCACAATTAAAGTTGCATATCTCAATGGGTCCTCCTTGTTTGGGTCTCATTAAAGATTCTAGTTGATTCAAAGCCTCTAATCAGGAAATTGGATACCCCTCCTTTACAGAGCAGCCGCGTGTAGGTTTGATATAGAGATCACTTCTTGTATTAGATTAAATGCATTTGAGATGTTTTGTAGAACTAATAGTAACATCGGGATACTTAGCTAACGCCTTGTGTGGCCCTGGGTTACAAACACAAAACAGTGTATCGTACTAGAGTGATCCTTTATATTTAAATATCGGCACAATGTAAACAGATATGGATGTAATATGAATTAATTCTGCGGAGCATTCGGAACTTCCTTATATTATGTCACATGCTATCACCAGAAAAAAAGCACTTGCATGCCAGATATCAACAAAAAACAAACATCCTAATCTGATACACATAGTCAGAGGAGTAGTAAAAACGTGTATTAGATACCTGATTAAATTACTGTGTTTTTCCCCTGAATCCGATTTACAAATGCCAAAAACCTAGCACTACGTAATATCAGGTAAAAACAAAATAATCCTTCTTCCATCCCCACTTTTGATCTGCTATGCCCACTTCCTTCTCCTACCCTTCTCTGCCTAGGTGTGGGGGCCTCGTCTGGGTGGACATAATCCTATCAGACGGAACACAGCGGGAGACAAACAGCGAACAGTCTTTCATACTGGGATGAATCTCTAGAAGAGTGAGTGAGTGTTGGGTGTTTTACGCCGTACTGACAGCCAGGGTCATTTTCATGGTGAAAACCAGTTGGGACGAATTCCGTCTTTGGTGATTGAATCTATGGGATGAAGGTGACAGGGTGGGCAAACAGCAGGGGATCAAAACCTAGCAATCATTTTTGCTGTACCTCATCATATAGTGAACCAAGCACTGACCGTGAATTGAACCCAAGAACCACTTGGTCAGTGCAGGGTCCCCCCTATCGTCGCCTCGTACAATCAGCAGGGGCTACTGAGGGCCTATTCTTACCCGGACCCCCACGGGGCATCTCTAGAAGATCAATTGTTTACACTGGGAGGAGGGTGTGTGTATTTTCATGTGACTGTACCTTATCTGTGACAATGTATGGTCACATATATCGTAAGTTACAGGTAACATATATGTTAGGTCACAGGTTACTTAAAGTCACAAATAACTTATTGGCACAGATAATGTAAAGTAACAGACAATGCACGGTCACATATATGTGACGCAGTCACGTATTATGTATGGTCACAGATAACTTGGCCTAATAGTAACAGAAATGGCCAGTCACATACAATATACAGTCACAAATAATGTATAGTCACAAAATGTATGTCACAAAAAATGTATGATTACAAACAATAACAATTATAATTAGTTGGGAGGTTCCATGGCAGTACATGCATGGTCATTGAACATGCAGGGACAGCATTTCCTACATCATAATATTTATGATATGAGGGGAGTGATATTTTGGGAGGACTGGTTTAATTAATGCTATTTATTCAGCAGATATCTCCTGTATGCCAGAGAAAGGAGGTGTTTTACGGAAATGTTTTATTCATCATTATCATGATGCTGTAACCATGCATGTTACTTTGGCCATATGTTATTCTGTGACAATATAGGGTTCTGTGACCATACACACTCACCTTCAAGAGGAAGAACATGTTTTGTACATGATGTTGATTTAATAAAAGAAGAAACAAAAAAGTGTTTGACCATAGATGTTCTTATGACAAGGCAAAACCAGTGACATAATTGCACACACTCTGATTACAATGTAGTATTCATATAAAAATACACAGTCCAGCCCCACTGTGATCCCCGCACCCTCCCAGTGTGAATACCTCCTTCACAGAAACAGTGGGGTGGTTTCCACCTCCTACTGTGTCCCCCCCCACCCCAGACCTCAGCCCCCCCCCCCCCCCCAGGCCTGTGTTATGTAAGCCCTGAGGGTGGTGAATGATTCACATTGACACGATCCCACCAGGGGCCCTCCTCCTCCGGGTGATTCATGTAGTCTCCCGTCTCCATGCTTTCTCACCACTCTGCCACTTCGACGCTCCCTCTACTGCGAATCATCTCTGCACTGTAGCTGCCACTGGGCTCGACCCCTGTGACCTAGATATGACCAGCGAAAACCGCTTACTACTTTTAGGTCACCATTTCTAGGTCACTGGTGTAGCAATAATAGACAGGGGTGTATAGTTTTCTCCCTACATAGCAGAGTCTACTCTCACGGACTATCTTTCTGGCGCGGAGGGTGATTCGGCCGCAGAGTGCTTTCTCACATCAGGAAGCTCTAGGTGCAGTGTAAAGCCCAGTCTACACGGTATGATAGTGATAATTATAACAATGGGTGTGAAAGCAATCAGGAGAATCAGGACAAATTTTGAGAAAATTTAGTTATGATGATGATGTGTTGGAGTTTAAGGTCAGCTCAGAAATGTTTCAGCTAAATCAACACCAACTCTTGCTTTTGACTTCACACAGTTGTATAATCGTATCTTTGGTGGTTGAAACGGGGTCAAGGTAGTTGGTGTAAAAGGCACAGCACAGTCTTGAACAAGGGTACCCCTCATGCAAGTCGGACACTTTGACCACTACATCCTCTCCTCGAAAATATAATGTGAACCCAAAATAAGAGTGTTGGAAATATTGCCGAGGTCATCATAAACTGTTGGGCTATTATAGCTTTTGATTGCCCGTGTAAACACCCTTTTAAGGAGCATCTATACAGACTGTCAAAATGCTTACTACAATGTTTTGTAGGTCTTATAACAGTCTTGACCTATATTTATTTAATTTTAAGAAATCATCACCAGAAGGTCACCTAAGGTCACCTAAGGTTATCTTGAGGTTGGCGTAGGGTTTCTATAAAATTGTCAGCACCTTTCAAAGTTGTTGACAGTAAGATGATAATTATGACCTATATTGCTCCTAGACAATCCACTATCACAAGGCTATTATAACCATGTTGTTGCCAATACCCATTAAATCGTCATGTAAACTGTTTTTCATATATTGCATTGTCGCAAATCTCTTATTCTATTTGATTTTGCTAGACGCTTGTGTCTGACTGATGATAAGCAGATAGATGGGCCTGAAAATGGTCCTAATGGCTCATGTTTGGATTTTGCTTGCGTGACAATTTAGTCCACTGCGAAGTTCTCTTTCTTTTTACCGGGATGAAAGAGGTAGGTCAAGATTGGGTTAATTATTAATACAACAATTAGAATTCACAAATGTGGAGAGGTAGACACACTCTTATTGAGAGACAGGCATCATAAGAACTGTTTTACATGTTGCAAAACCCATAAATATTATTGAAATAGATTCTTTTATGAGGAACATTTCTGCAAAATATTCATGCGGTAATAAGATGTATATCCAGGGATGGATTTAGAGGGGGACGCCTGAGGGGCGTGCCTCCCCTAATTTGTCAAATTTAGTGTTTTTAATGTAAAATTCTAGCCTCTGGATGGGCGCCTCAAATTATTATATAAGCACCCCCCCTCCTTTTGGAAACCTATGGATCCGTCCCTGATATCAATCATAGCAAAGGAAGTTTGGAAACTGCTTCTGCTTGGATCTCCAGACACGTTGCTCACCCCTTTACTAGGCTCAGATTTACCCCTCCTTCAGCCCACTCCCCAGCCTCTCACTGCTCCCCTTGTCATAACCTGGTTTTACTCCTATTGCGGTCCCAGGCCTCTGCTTGTTACAAGGGGATGCCGGCTCTGGGCTGAGGGGGCAGGAGAATCGACACGGAAGTTTAATAAACACTAGCAGGTTTGGGATTGTGAGGGCTGCTCATGGTAATTCACCAAAACTTCCGGATAGAGTTTGATATTGCACTACATAAATTGCAGAAAAGAAAAGAAAACAAACCAAAAAGAGTGGGCAGGAGTTAATGTTGAAAATGCAAGTTTCCACTATTTTCGTATGAAAAGAAAGTAGAAATAAATACATATAAACTATTGGAAGAAGACAGCTGATAAAAATTTGATAACAAACATCGATTTCCCCCATTAGCCCTAATATTTATGGGCATTATGTCTTGTTAAGATAATCAAAAGTACAGCCTTAGGATAAAAAAAACTTTGCCTTAATTCCCTTCATTGTTTTCATTGGAACAACCCAAAAAGTCTTAAACATTTCGTTACGTCTGCAGTATTTAAACAAAGACATTATCTGTAAAAGATCTTCCCACTTTCTTAGAGTGCCACTGTCATTTTTTCCCTGGTACTTCATATCTTCTCATGTCCCCCCCCCCCCCTATACAGTGTTGCAGCCTGCTTGTTGAGTAGATGATGGGCTACTTGACAATTCCTGCTGACGTCAGCATCTCTCAGACTCCCTGCCCGACTGGTCACGTCTCAAGTGTACTTTTGGTGGGAGGGGAACAGTGACGGACATGACGCAGGCAACAAAGGCAATTTGCCATATCGTATAGCTTTTTACTATTGCACTGCAAGTACCTTCGTTTATATTGCGCTTAAGTAATGCTGTTAATCAAGTGATCTTTTGTTCTGTTTCACTGATCCGATTGCAAATTAAATTCTGCCTTTGATACACTACACTTTGGAGTGTTGTTTTAAAAGTCCTGAGTCATATAACCTTTCAATTAAATTTAATTGCAATTCAGGCTGATATGATTATTTGTACTTTTGTTAGCTAATAAAAAAAGGAAGAAGTCCTGACTATTTTGTGATGGCAGAGAATAATATAATTTCCTACAAAGATACGGTACGTTTATTAGGGATGAGCTGATCATAATGGAAATGCTTAATTGGTTATGGAAACAGATAACATATTGTGCAATGATAAAAACAAATTGCTGATTTCATTAGGTCATGTTGTTGTGGACCACTAAAACCTGTAGTCAAAAGGCAAGTCATGTACAGCTGGTTTTAATAGATTATTGTTACAAGGGCTTGATCTTGTTGATTCTCAGTACATTTATAGTGATGCAGGTTCTTCTCTTTACTCCCTTGTAGTTCTACCTTTAAAGTGAATTGAAAGCACTATTGTGACAAAATGGTGCAATCTCAAATAACTAAATGAATGTTTTGCATTGGCTTAAATCTTTTGAGAATTAAACAAGACTGACATCTGTTCTTCCCTTTCATTTGTGGATTTCAAATGATTATCGTTGAATCTCCATTCCGATTGAAACCTTGATTGAAATTGCTCATTATTGTTAATGTGCACAAAAATAAAGTTATTTCAAACAAGTTGTCAGATTGACTGTGTTATTTCTTATCTATCCTGAATAGAACATTTTCAGGTGTATTTCAATGGGTTTGCTCACTTGCATTCTGTGCTGATCTATCATGAAATAACTTAAAGGCTATAATTCACTCTGTTTCATTTTACATGCGTTAAGCATTTCACTTGTGTAAGTTGACGTGAATGCAAGGAAATGCAAGCAATTTTGAGAACGCATAGAATATGGAATTCGCTTGCATTCCTACTAGAGTTACCAAAACGCAAGTTGGAACGCAAGCAAACTTATATGTTAATTTCTTTGTGATACTTGCATTCAGATACCAAAATGTATGTATCTGAAATGCAAGTTATTTGCGTTCCCTATTTAGAGGAAGTGTGAGTTCCACTGAGCACATAGTGAACGTTGGCCTTAAAGGGAGCCAAAAGCAATATTGTGTCAAAATATGACAAGATTACAAACTTAAATATCTATGAAAATACATTGTCAGAGTCTACCTTTAGCCATTGGTACAGTATAAATTATGATAACTAGCTATAACTTCACTCAAATTCCACAATATTCATGCCATGGATGCCTGAAAACAGCAATGTTTGTAAACAAACCATTTTGGTGGGTCACCAAAATTGACCTGGGATGAGTTTTAATGTATTTTTATGTAGTTTAAGTCTGTATTCACAGTTTATATTTTACAACAGACCTAGGCTATGGCCATAGAATATATTTCAATAGTTAACAGAATTTGCAGAATTTTGACCCTACATTGCTTTTGGCTCCCTTTAAGGTTGCCTTGAGGGGCTATTTCCAAGGTGTCCCTATCGGCTCTCAGCTTTTACCTGTGAAACCATATGAGTCTCAGTGGACAAAGGTCCGAGTGACTCACGAGGTCAAAGGTCAGCTCAGATGACCCTTTTAGCAGACAAGGACCACTTCTCCACCTTCCACTTAAGGCCTGATTACACACAACTACTTGAGCTGAGATACTGGTGCGATATGACCGCTTTGTAGCCATGCATTGGAAACCTTGTCACCTAAGAGAGTGAGTGAGTGTTGGGTGTTTTATGCCGTACCGACAGCCAGGGTAATTTTTACAGCGAAAACCGATTGGGACGAATTCACCACTGCAGGTAGGCCAAAGTACTAATAAGCAGAGAATTGCGTCTGGGAGAAATTTATGGTAAGTGAACACATAATGTGGCAAACAAAATGACCACCGATTCTGCATGTGACATGAACACAATTAAATGTTTTTGCTTTCGGTCATTTCACATGTCCAATCCATGAAAACCCCATGTCGCGGCTGTTTTCCTTGTATGAATGTCCCTTAGCCTAATAAATGCATGTCACCCTGTCAATTCAGACTCCAACTGGTAATTGTTTCCTTAACCTTTCCACCACCACTTCAAAAGTCTTCTAACCTCCCCTATTAACCCATGTGGGAACGAGATCTACCTCCGAATCAAATAATGAGAACCATGAAACTAAACTCTGGTATGTAGGTAGAAAGCTCCCAACCAGCAAGCTAAGATTACTACGCCCTCAAGTTCAAAAATTATCCTCCGCATTTTTCCCCAGTGTGCTCTGGGCCGCATGGGTCGCATGGGTCGATCAAGTGGCAGCTACAGCTACAGTACCCATTATATTTTTGGCTAAAGTGCAGAGTTCACTCTGGCACACGGAGGTGGTCATAGCGACAGATCACTCCAATACGGAGGTGGTGGAGGCTGCAGATTGCTCCTTACCCAGGACCCCCATAGAAACACCCCCACCCCCCACCCCCCACCCCCTGCCCCCTACCCCCCAAGGCCACAGGTAGTTGTGACGACCACATTAGCCCACTTTGGGCCTGCCCTTTGATCTCACTCACTCCTCTGATCCCCGGCTAACCTCAGAGTGCAGATCACTTTTTGTTACCACAGGGAACAGCTTGTCTTTGTCTCCATCGTCAAGGCGGTATTACACTATGCCATCTTACTTTCGATTTCAGAAACTGCCAGTGGGAACAATTGTTTATAAAAATAGTCATGTTACATACCATTAGAAAGGAATTTTAATTACATTTCAAATGGTATGTAACATGCATAGGTTCCTGTTATATTTCATAAGGCCGTATTACACTATGTGTCGGGTGTATGTTCGCGTTGGGTGATATTGCCCAACGTGAACAGTGCGCGTTACACTAGGCGTGAGACCCAATGCAAAGTATATTATACTAAGCATTTGGTCATGCATTAGTATGCGTTGGCATGCGTTGGTACGCATTTTTATATATTAGTCTTCGCGTTGAGCAACAAGTTTCGCGTTTGCTATTCGCGTTGGCAAGAACGCATATGAAAATGTCCCAACGCGTACCAGCCAACGCATAGTGTAGAACGGCCTTTATGAAAAAGTAGAAATTGCAAATTTATCAGTAGTGAAATCCTGTAGTGGAATACAGGCTTAACAAGATAAGAGGCGAGTGGGTCTGTGGGGGCCGGGCTAAGTGACTTCATGAAGTGTCGGTGACATTCAAGGCCTTCTGGGGGGTCCCGTGATGAAACGTCGGGGACGTGGGAGGCTTTTTGCCTCTCTCAGGTTATGACCAGGCCTGGCCTCTGTGTATATTACTTACCTCTCAGAGCCTGACCTTTTTCTATAGGTCATTAGCCAAGTTGATCCTTTCCTCCTGCTCAGCATTGTTGTTATTTATGTGACACTTTCTACTGGAGGCGAGTATATTAGGGATGCTTCTCTTGATTTGTAGACCTCCGTCTGATACCCTGGTGGCTTCTATTGCTAACTGTGAACCTCAAAGTATTTGCTGACGTCGACCTGTTGTCTATAGTGTGGCGTTAAAGGAAGGTCTAAATGTCAGGAAATTCTGGTGACACCTTAGTTAAGCTGTCTGTTATCACAGTTAGCGTCAACAGGAAGTACAGCTTCTTACATCAATTATCAGGCTTCGTTTTTCTTGTTGGGAGAGGCACCATCTATCTAGATGCATAAAATGACTTGTCAGCGAATTCATTATAGTATTATGAACGCTGATTTGTGTAGACACAGACAATAGATTCCCAGGCGGATCCTGAGCCACCCCTGCTCTTTTGGTGGAGACTATAACTTCGAATTCACAGACAGAAAAAAACCCATCGCAAATACATGTGAAACTGCAATTGCACATGCATATTAGTATTTAGCCCATATGCGGACCCCTAGCCCCCCTTTCAGAAATGCTGTATCTGCTCCTGAGATTGTTATGCACTATCCCTCTTTTGGGTCTTGTGATCGGTCCCCATGGCTATTTGTAGGAAGAAAAGCAGTCATGAAAGTGTAACCAAGGACCAAGAGTGGTTATTATCCTTATTGTTCTGTTCTATCAGTATGGGAAACCCATTGAGCAAGTGATCAGAAATTGAAATTGTCGAAAAAATCACCCTCGGGTGTTCCCAGTGAGCAATACAACCAGAAAGCAAAATATGTAAATTGCTAGAAGAATATCTAACTTTGTTAGATATTGGTCAAAAGCAATCACTTATACGACCAGAATCAATTTATTAGGAGAAGAACGACTTTTCTGGGTCACTGGATATCAGCCATAGGTTAATGGTGTACCTCCCCGGGAACCAGTGGCAAAGAAGTTCCCTGCATTTCACTGATAACCTACTGCTGGTGCCCAAAGGCCGAGAAAGGTACTTCTCCCCCTCAATGTCTGGGATACCGTAGGCTGCTGATACATGGACACAGTATGTATGCTCAAGTCGGGTTTCTATGGGATGAATACTTTCCATCTATTTGCTGGCGACCAGTGTTGTCACTTTCTAACCAAGGCGAAAACTGCTGCAAATAAACTCTACTTGCCTCTGATATGAAGGGTTAAGACTGGTCTGTCTGGGAAGACTAGCACTATTCGTCTGGATTTATTCGAATCTTGGGAACCAGCTTGAATAAAAAAGCAATTTTTGTTGTAGAGTGTGTTTCAATGTAACCAAACGAATAGCTGTTTCAATGTCTGTTAATCTAAAGGCCTATTCCAATGCTCTTCCCATCATCGCTTAACTTCACATTGGCCCTGATAATGGTTATATCACCCTTTACGTGGAGAATGTGGTTTCTGCGTGATTTGCCCCAATTGACTCACAGCATCACCTCATCATTAGCCGATCGAATGGTCGTCACATGGGACTAGCCCACACTGGGAATCTTCACCCCTGACCACACATTTGCAAGTTGTTACTCACCATGTCATTTTTTTATTTCTTCAGATTTTCCTATAACACAATATTGTAGCCTTGGATATAAAGCATCAATGAAAAGCATATTTTCACAACATGACAAACAGGTTCCGAATTCCCTGTTGAGTAAACATGAATGGAAGAGGCCATTACAAGTATTCTACTTCTTCTTTAAGGGATATTAGAAGGGATGATAGAAAACTAACAAAACATGGGTGTTGAAACTGCTAACGAGAAGTAGTCAACTGAAATTTTGAGGAAAGGCGGTTTCTCTTTATTTTTCTTTCCTGTTTATCTTTCACCAGGTGTTGTAACTGTTTGTAACGTGTTTACATATATATGGTAAGGGGGTGATCAGTAGGCTTAAAACGGATTGGAATAGACATCACATGGTAAGTGGTACTTCCTTGGGCTCAGCACTGGCACAGTCAAAAGCAATTGCAACCCTTCGACAGAAATGAGAAAATGGGAAATGAAAAAGTGGTGCTGGGTAATGTCCAATTAAGGCCTGTAATCTGGGCGCTACTTAACCACGACTCGAGGCCAGCACCTCCCACCTGTCATGGCCGCCTCCACTGGGGGAAGCCATGACGGGAGGTGTCACACGGGATAGTCGCCCCTCGCATGAGACGTTACGTGATGGGACTGGAGAAGTGAAGGGTTTAATTAAGGTGGGCGTCAGGTTGTCGGTGGTAGGATTCACCTGAGGGCTCCAGGCCACACCTATCACCCGCCGAGCTTTCCATAGCACACCTGCCTACCACAGCCTGTATTCCACTAGGCGATTCTACTACTGAGATTTTTTGTCATTTTGTCATTTGTGACAGGCCAGGAGCATAGCCAGCCTTATAGTCAAGTCGGGTTTCTGGTAAATCTAAGGGGGTTCCGATTTACATTTTTGGCAAGATTTCTTATATTTTACTTATATTTAGGGAAATCTACGGGGGTTCCAGACACCCAGGAACCCCCCTGGCTACGCCACTGACAGGAATGGCAATAACCAGGGCATGCTACATATCTTTTGAGGGAGAATTAAACCAACTGATTATATATGTAACATGACTATAATTAATTTTCATTCCTGACAGTGCTTTTAAAAAATGCGAGTCTATCCATACCCTGTCGCTGAGTCAATCCATACCACACCGACACAACTGCACACTCAAGCCCCATTCGCGCTGGCCGATGATTGTGTCGCTGGCAGGTCCGACAAAGTTATCGTAGGGGGAAGACGATCATCTGATGACCGATAAATTTATCGGAGGCAAACGATTTTTAAGAAATTGTATTCACCTTGAGAACACAGGCACCTACCGATTGCAAACGATCACTTTTTCAAGTGCTTGTCCCCTAGAATCGGCTGGAATTCAACCGATTTGATCCAACATGTTGGATCTGATCGGTTGTAGTCCATACGATAACTTTGTCGTTAATACAACGTTTCCAACGTTAGCACGTCGTTTGCACCCTCGTCGGCCAGCGCGAATGGGGCTTGACTCGTCTGTGCCGCACCAGTTGATTTAGAACATCCAAACCACAGCTTCCACCTGAGCCTTCCAAGGGTCGGGTATTCACAATTAGCTTTCCAAACTTGATATTCATTTACTTATGTAATATACTGATGGGGAAGACAGAAAGATTTAAATAAACAAAAGGAATGCATCGAAACTATAATAAGGGAGATACCTTTACGAATTTAGTTTGAAGATACCCGTGTATTAGGCCTACAAATAAAACTACAACATCATATTAAACTGATTTGACATTATCGTTATTAGAATAGTCAGTTTTAGTACCTGCCTGCTTGTTTTCTTCAATTCATGGTATTTTGTTCCAGATCCCTGAAATTGTAGAAAATTAAAGCCCACATGGTAGTATTATTTTCTTATTATAATACTATAATGAACAGAACAGAAGCTTGCCTGAATGGCAATTGTTTTGAAAATTGATCGCTGTCAAACCAAATGAATCCACATGACACTTCTCAGTTCTTGTGTCAACACGCAGCACATGCGGCATTGGCAGCTGTCAATGTGACACTTGTCGGTGTCAGCCATGGCGAGGGAATCTGATCCGAGCAATGAAATTCAATGTAGGTTTGGTGGAAAAACTAGATGTCCCAACAATTGCATTTTTAACAAATTTCGATCTGATTCAGCTATGTGAAGCCACTGTGTTCAGCGTTGACTCCTAGCTAAATGTATGCACGGAAAGGACTCGAGGCTGTATTACACTACGCATTGTATGATTTGCTTTGGGGGAGATTTTGGCCACACTATTAGTAAATGTGAATGACGGGACCCAACATGAATAGATGTGGAAAGTGTGCTGACATTTGCAGTAGGTCATTGATTAGCATTGGGATTATTGTTGTTTTACTAACATTTTGGTAAAAGAATGATTTACAAATCCAGAAAACTTATAGTTGACAAAACAATGAAATATATATATGTGAATGCTTTCCATAAGGCAGGAGCGGATTGAGAGGGGGGTCAGCATAAAGGCTAATTACTAAAATGGAGTGCATTCACGCATACTCACACGGAATTTTCCCCTTCTTTGTAGGTTAGAGGACCTCCAAGGGGGGGGGGGGGGGTCCGGTCAGGACCCCCCGGAACCCCCCCCCCCTGGATTCACCGCAAACCATCCATTATATTTCATCAAATGCCATTACATTTCATCAAATGCAAAGTTGAAAAGTCAGAGAAGTTTCAGATGTAAGTGAACATTGCCTGCCCCCCCCCCCCTGGTTTGGGCATCAGATGTGAGAACACATGTCAGGCCGGTCTGGTGACAATCAATGGTCACCGTACACCGACACATCCAAGGCCGGTCAATATAAGCTTTGTCAAACAGCACTGTTTTATGAACTGTTTGTTTTGACACTCTGACTTCAATACCATACTGGTTTATTACAGTCTATATTTTGTTTACTATTTTAGAATATAGGTTGGGGGATACAGCGGAGTTGTTGTCCATGGGGTCTTGAGAAGTCAAAAGTCCTGCCTGACAACCCTAGGGTTGTAAGTGAAAGGTGCCTAAAACGACAGCCCAAGGTTGTCATGGCCTCTGTCTATGACAAAGTGTTGTAAGTCAATGGTGCAAACTCATAGGCCTCCTATGTGTAATGGCAATACCTAATAACTAGTAATAAAATAATAGGAAGCCATTATTATGGACTATGATATCTACAACATGAAACTATTCATAAATAAATTGACAAAAAGTGTAGAAAAAATGAGAAAAGGCCTGTAATCTGGACCTTTTCTCATTTTTTTGAGAAATGAGAAAGAAATTGTGTGCACATGCTAACAATTGTTGACGTTTTAGTACTTAGCCTAAATGTGATATGCGAATAGCCTCCTTTTCAAAATCCTGTATCTGCGCCTGTATAGTATATTATGTAATTCCCCACTTAACTAATAGTGGGAATACAGAGGAGACAACGGGAGATATGATATTCATATTGACTTCTACCTCGGTAGGCAACATAATCAAACTTATATTCCCTGCTGGAGAAAAGAGGGAGAAATCATTTCAAAAACTTAGGAGTGGGGAAACAGAATAAACAGCACCCTTCAGGAGTATACTGGAGATTATTTGTTCCCTGCAAAGCCCAACCCGGCTAAGGATACGACTTTATTATAACGTTGCAACAACATTCTGGTTGGCTCTGTATTTGGTTCTGGTTACATTTTTTTGATGACTCTCAATTACATCTCTGCAACGTACTGCCGTGATATTGCAGTGTGACTTCATTACAATCTGGCTATATCGTTCAACCCAAAAAGAATGTTCTTATAACGTTCTCTTTTGGTTTTGTCCTACACCAAAAAAAGGTTATGATAACATTCTGATTTGGTGAGGTTGAAACCTAACCATCAATAACATAATTGGTATGTATATATGCCATCTTAGTAAGTAACAAATTGACTAAAACATGAATGGGCGTAGAACATTTCTGTTACGTTGCAAGCTGGCTGGGAAGGAAGCTGCGAGGCTAATGACAGTGTTCATTGTTAGAGTGATATCTCCTCCTTATGAGGTCGTCAGAAGGGAGCCGATGGCTACCTAGGTGCGTAAAAGGCAGTACAAAAGGGGTGATAAGGTGTAATAAGGTAGTCCTATGCGTCGTTCACTCTTCAAATTTGCGGCCATTCGCCGCAGAAGGGTGTTGGCCGCTGGTAAGGATGGCCATATATAGGGGACCTCTGTATCTACTATCAAGAAGAGGTGAAGACATGGGCATGTGATCACTCTTTGGTGATCATGACTTTATGGAATAATCGCGATCTTAGGCACACCCCTTTTGGGGATGACAAGGAACACAGCCTTTAGACTCTGAAGCCTGTATTGCATTAGCCATTTCTGACTGCCGGTAATAGTCCATTTCAAAAGCCTCCTTCCGCTGATATGCTAAAATCTAGGCATCCTTTATATAATCTGAAAGGGAATCTTTCTAATACATGTAATATTCAGGCCCGTTCCCAGTTTTTGCTGTAGGGGGAGGGGTGGATAGGTTCCACAAGTGGAACTTTTGCCTATATTTTCAATAATTCGAACTTGAAAAGGGTGGTGGTGAATAGGAAAAAGTGGAACTTTTCTATATTTTCCTTCTATTTTTAGGGTTTCTTTACATCACATTTTGCAAGGAAATGTGTCCCTTTTGAAAAAAATTCCTTGGGGGGGGGGAGTGATAAGGTGTTATGAAGTACCCCTCCCTATACAGTCAATTCTGTGGCGAATGGCCGCAAATTTGAAGAATGAACGACGCCACCCCCACCCCACCCCCCCCCCCCCCCTGTTTACGTGCCTTTGATATGCTACGATTGATCCCTATTCCGACTTCCGATTTTTGAAATCAAGAGTAAAATCGGCTAGTGGAATGCAGCCTTTGTTTTAAGTATGTCAGTCCACTCTGTGAACTCCCTAAGTATTACCCCTGGCTGCCGCAGAGTACATTGGTAATAACAAGACGGGAATTAATTGGATTTCTAGCTAGCTTAACCCCCTCATAGTTCACAGAACTACAGCCAATTGTAGTAAGCCTCTTGAGACAAGTGCAATCATATATACAGGTAATTCAGTGTTTTGTATGTAGACCCATTTTAGCACTTTTTAATGACTGATATCTAATCCATGTATCCTTATGCTATCGCATTATATCTGCATGCACCTTAATCCTATTGAATCATTTGTAAAGGACACATGCCCTTTATGTTACATCTTGATCGCTTTTCATTGCATTCAGTAATAGGTTATTCACTGTAGATTGTGTGAGTTAAATTTATTGACATCTTAAGGACTATTGTAAACCTCTCAGTCAGCTTGCAACATAACAGAAACGTTCTGCAACCATATTGTTTTAGTCAGTGTTTAACTTACTAAGATGACACTTAAAAAATACATTATTGATGGTGAGGTTGAAACCTCACCAAATCAGAATCTAACATCTTTTTTTTGTGAGGTTAGGATCAAAACAAAAAAGAATGTTATAAGAACATTCTGTTTGGGTTGAAGAAACATAACCAGAATGTTGTAATAATGTCACAGTGCAACATCATGACAGTACATTGCTGCAACTTGATTGGGACTCATCAACAGAATGTAACAGCAATCAATACAGAACCAAACAGAACGTTGCTGCAACTTTACAATAACATCGCATCCTTGGCTGGGCTTTCACCAGTGGACAGCTTCCCCACAGTAATGGGCCCCCTCTGACAAGTAGGCAGCTTCTAAAAAACAACATCTTCCATTTCCCCAACTGAAATGGAGAGCGGCGTTTTGCACATTACACTTTCTGTTTTTCCAACCACCGGCCAAGTCACTATTACCTCAGCGATCGCCGTCCATTTGATATGGTCGTTTTGTTTTTCTCTTCTGACGATGTTTATCCAATTCACTTGGGGAATTGTAATTGCTAAAAGGACTTAAACAAGCAAATGGTTTTCATTTCCGAATAATGACCTCCGAAATCCAAGTCTTCCTTTTCATTGCGAGCCAATGCACTGCATGATTTTAGATGGGGCATAGCAAAACATGCTTATTTTGTGAAACACATACTTTCTTAAAGATATTTCTTCAGTTTGACTACTGTTGAACAAGTTTATATACTGTTGAACAAGTTTATATTTCTAACCGTACCATTTCTTGATGTATTTTTTCAGAGTATATATGCTGTTGCTGAATGTGCTTATGCCGTCTTCAATTATTTTGAAATTGTCCAAGCTTATGGTAATCTTTGGTAATGATTCTTTCTGAAGGTGAAAGTTTCATGATTTATACTCCACTGGTTTTACCCAGATATTCTAGTTTTGTTTCACCCTATAATATTTAAATACTCCGTCATTCGGTTCAACCTATACTAGAACTGACAAAGAATACAACAAAAACGGTTGTAGCCGGTTTGCCTCCCAGAATTTTGCTCCCCAGAATTTGCCCTAGTCAATTGTCTCAAAAGGTCAAGGGGCAAGAGTCGGGGGCAGGGGGGAAGAGTCCTATTGAACGCTTCTTGTTGTTTTATGGTTGATTAATAAATGGGGAACCGTTTATGATGTTTAACGTTTCTGCCTTTGTTACTCGCTTTCGTATATATGCTAGTCAGGTGGTAGGTAAGTTCACGAGATGGGCGCTCATTTCCACTACGTGAACAACGCTTGGCTGTAAGTCAGGTTTATTCGGTGGATCACTTGTATGCGTACAGAGCCAGTGCAATGATGGTTAATATTCCTAGAGTCACAAGTCCAATTGATGAAGAGTAAGCTTTCTCCTAAGAGTCCTCCTGTTCTTTAATCCGTTCTCAACACAGTAAGCTCATGCTACCTTTATACTATATGATATAACAATTCCTGTAATTTGGAATACTTCCTTTAATTCCCTTATTTACCACTGGTGACGTTCTCTTCATTATATTGGTATACAACTAATTTCATGCGCAAAGTGATTTACTCTCAACCTTTGTGCACTACCTCCGACAAAAATTCCTCAGTAAGTATATATAAGTGTACATAATTATGACGCCTGGTCACCATTACAACATAGAGATAATAATATTATCTTTACGTGCAATTTCATATACTGGCCTACATTGATAATGGTATAAGCGTTATTTCTGGAAGAACGATGTAAGGAAGTATTATGGCGTTTCAACACTAGTCAACCAGGATGTTATGACTAAGGCGCATCTGCTTTGCTTTGCGGAAAGCATCTATAGAAAAAGATAGCAAAGAAAGGTGTCGAGAGCACATCCCAAAATGCATAGACAGTATGTACCAAGAGAAATTGCAAAACCTAATTATCAAACCAATAGTGCAGTCTGAAAGATGTCTTTCTGGGGAAATTTAATTTTTGTGTATTCTTTGAAGGGGGGTGGGTCCACAGGCCGGACACAATTTCAAACAGTACATGTTTTCATCTAGGATTTCCATTAAATCCTAAAGCTCTGTCCCTATTCCTCCGTTCTGGACTCAATGCTTAGGCTAGGGAACAGTCACCAGAATTATACTGTCGTAAATTTGGACATCTTTCTCTGATTGTCTTGTTATGTTACTGTTACCTTTCAATGATGTAATTATAGATACAGTTTGGTACTCTGTTATAAGAGTGCTTGACATACACTGGATGTTTGTAATTTGCATAGCAATCTTCATTATATGGGTATGTTAAATTTGCTCTGTATTATTTACGTCTACTCCAGCCGAATTATTAAACTCTTGTTATCACATAACGATGAAGCTGGATTACAACGAAAAATGGCGGTTCGCCAAATTGTAAAATTCCCAGGATAAATGAAATATTTAAAATAAAAATAATAAAAAATCTTGACGTGTGGACTGAGCCCCCTGCAATCATACCGTGTAACGTAACACCTGATTGGTGTTTGGTTGAGACATGCAACACCTTGCGCATTCCGTCATCAAGAATGCAATCATCGTAAATAAATGAGCTGAAGACGTCTCAGATAAGGATCAGAGGCACCGTACTGCCGATGATGAAATTCTCACGGGGAAAGAGGCGTGGGGTACTGATAACATCATGTTTACTTTAGTAGAAGCACGGCCCTTTGAATTCCCATGTATTGCTCATTTCAGTGAGTTCTCTTGGGATTTCGAGGTACAGGTTTGGTTAGAATGGATAGGTTTTAAGGTGTTAATGGCATCAAGTTCACTGTCTAGGAATGATCAATTTTCCCGATATCGGTCCAAAAACAGTAGTTGTATTCAGGTTCCATGCCTAAGAAAATGGGTTGGTAGGTCAGGATTTTCTTCTAATTTGTGATATTTTTTTAATTGTAATGATGGAGTCAGAAAGTGTCACAAGATGAAGAATTTCTTAAAGTCACTCTCTGGTAAAATTGTGAACATCTGTTAAGTATATATTCATAATGTATAGGCAATCTAATGTTCATTTGCTAATTTTAGTTTATTTTTCAAAATCATTTTAAAGAGTACTTTCTTTGTAAAGAAAAATAGGGTCGGGGCAAAATAATAGGGTCAGTCGGAAACTCGAGCACAACATTCTTGTTTTTTGTTTTGTTTCATTTGTTTCCAATGTAAACGATGACGTTCAAGTTGAAAACGGGGATGGTTCATTTACCTGCACAGTTCATTATAGTGACCAAGGATATCTCTGGATTACAGATACAAATTATATGTATCTACCTTATGAAATAATGATTGTTTTGATGCTCGCTTTCAAAACAGTCATCGTTTCTATTATCATTGTAAGTGCGTCAAATTGACTCCTCATCATTATAATGTCCTTTTCCATGAAATTGTGCCCGAATACATACCCAGAACCTTGACTGACACTTATGTCCAGAATCATATCATGCGACCGAGTTTAAATTGGGACTAATATTCCGAGAAAGGAGATAGGGTGCATTGCCAGGGGACATCATAGACCTCGTTATTATCCCTAACGAGATAAGAAGGGGATACATACAGAATGTCGTTCGTCCCTTAAGGGTGGATTCCACGCGGCAACAAAAACGTAGCAATAGTACAGCAACAGCCTTTCTGAATCGTTGCTGTTGTGTTGCCCATAAGAATTACATTGCCTATAGTTATTGCTGAGGGCAACAAAATCAATCAAACATGGAAAATCTAATGGACACACTTCAACACAGAAATGATATCTTTTGATATTAGGTGGGCAATTGTGCAATTCTCTTGTGTTTCCCAGTGTTGCCCATGTATCATTTTGAATGTGTCACCACATGGAATCCACACTTTACTGACTGCTCAGGGTCAAGGTTTGGTCATTATCTGGGAGTTGGCCTACAGGGATACAGGAATACAGATCGGGATGTCAGTCTCCCTATGATGCACGGAAAGCTTATTGCCCGCGTTTTACCTGCAGACTAACCTGAATCAAGATGCATGCTTGGCTTGATCAACGAGTGTTTAGTTTCAGCATGAGGCTGTGCATAATAGATTATCATTAAACGTGATAATATGTATTGTTGACATGACGGAAAACTAACACTTAGAATTCTCAGTTCTTATGATAATACATATCTCTAATATTTCTTGAGTTCGTTTGAAGGTTCATTAGAGGCAGATATAAAGCAAATACTTGACTATTTTCTATAGTTCTCATTGTATTTTTTTTAAATGAGTACAAATGAACTTCCCAAACTGGCGGTTTGGTGTTTGGTATGAGTGTTGGCCTGCGGTGCTAGAGACCAGCGGCATGTCCTGTTTTAGGAGAAATCCGACCTTAGTGTTACAGATTGTTAAACTGTCAGTATGTTCTCTTTGATGGAAACACCAGCAGCAATTGAAGCTAATATTCTCTAAACCTCCGTGTCTGCCGGCATGCAAATGTTTTGATAATTCCGACAAAGGTTTGTGCTGGATGTTTGCGCTGTACCAACAACCAGGGTCATTTTCACAGTGAAAACAAGTTGGGACTAATTTTGTCTTTGGTGATTGTATCGATGAAATGAGGGTGACAGGACAGGCAAACAGCAGGGGATCACAACCTGGAAATCATTTTTGCTGTAACTCATCCCTTAGTGAACCAAGCACGAACTGGAAATTGAACCCAAAGAACCACTTGGTTAGTGCTGGGTACCCCCTATCGTCGCCTTATACAATCAGCAGGGGCTACATGGGGCCTATTCATCCCCGGAACCCCCATGGGGTAGGTTCATAATATTAATCATGTTTTGTACCTGTAACATACAGGTTCATCAAGTACAAATGACCAACAAATCATTACTTCTGACTCGGTTCTTTGGCTGGCAGTGCAGTGTAGTGCAGCTGAGAAATGCTGAGAGAATGGATACAATATCTGCATCTTTGAATTTATATATCTTTGATCACTTCATTAGGATGTTGATGATTGTTGGAATTTAAGGTCATTTAAGCAAAAATCAGGAGCAGCCCACATTTTCAACTTTCAACTTGAAACACTATAGAACTAAATAGATGTTGCCCAATTCACCCCACTATGGATATCGGGTTTCCTGAGTATTACCTGCAGACTATTCAAAATCAAGGTTCATTGTGTGAAATATGTCAACAAAACACAAGGCTTAAGTATTTTCTTTTACGTTAATAATGGAATTATTTGGGATTTTAACGTCATGAAAAAAGCTTTCATTATACAAAAACTATTATACTTTCATTTGTATCAGAATATATCAGCATAATATATCTATTATTTCAATTTGGTTTGAAAATTCATTCATTATAGATAAAATATATAGCAAACTGTTGTGTATTTTCATATGTTTCTATCTGTTTTTGGCGACAACATTTAGCAAAATTAACCTACAGGCGCCTAAGAATCTAAAAATCACGCAAATTGATCAACCCAGCACTTGGCATTCACTATCAGTAAGCTCCCTGAGTCCCTAGTATTGCTAGATTCAGCCAGAATCTTTGCTTTCTGTCAGGGGAGGGATGTTGTTAGTGGCTAAATGAATGAGAGCGCTGGGTGTGGGTTACAGAGGCCTGAGAAGCGGCCCTGGATACAATCCCCTGGGGGACAATGGTACACCACTGTACATCGCTAGTAATGAGGGAGGGAGTGCTTTTACAGAGGGAAAGGAGTCGCTATGGCAGTAGCGTCCAAGTCATTTCTTATGAAAGTGGTCATATATAGGCCTATTTTTAGATATGCTTTGGTGTTTTTTATGAATGAAGTATGCATATATATATATATTTATATATATATATAAACATATATAATATATATATGAAACAGACCATCGTTATATATATAATATATATATATATATACATTTTTACATATGGTTTTGTATATAATGTATATATAATATGTATACATGTGTATATGCATACACATGTATACACATGTATATATTATATATATATCAGCCCAATCAACCAAGCTTAACAAACATCACCAATGATCTATTTTCAAATGTGCTAACTTGGAACACAAGACAACTGCAAACCATAAAAGCTAACCAAGGATAATTTGTAAAGAAATGAATAAAAATATTAAGCGAAAATCTGAATAGAAACAAAAGTATGTGCTTTCATATCGTACATCATGTGGAGTACGGGGAGCTGTAGTGTTAGACCTGAAGCCCTAATTCCACTATGCGTCGGTCAATGTTCATGTTGAGTAACGTTACCAAATGAAAATGATTCGCATTGGGGCTATATTAAAGCTATATCACACTATGCGTTCTGTTTTTTTTTTTAACAAACATTTTGGTAAAAGAATACGAATCAGACGCGTTGGGCACCAAGACCCAAAGCGATATAGACCAGATGCATAGTGTAATAATATTATGGCCTTTACTAAACCGATACCTCGTCAGGCTAGGTCTGTCAGAGTTCTGGTATGAGTCCACTGAAGGACCACTCAACCCATCTGTCAGAGAAGGACTAGAGGTGCAACTTATAACCAGTGAGTTTCAGCAAGGCGTAGGCAGAAACAAAACAGTGCCATAAGTTATACGTCTTCTTTTTATTTTGCCAAAATAAGCAATATTGCAGCAACTTTTAAGAAAGAATGTTTCTTTTCAAAAACTACAGCTTTAGATTAATGCAACAAAGCCTTTAAATTGCCTGTAATTGTAAGGACGTGATGTTGAATGTGATTTTCCAGAAATGACAGCTGTATAAAGTATATCCACTTAGGCCATTTAAAGCGTGCAGAAAGAAAGAATACATTTTACAAGTGGTTTCTCCTACTGTCACCAACTGAATTACCTATTTCGTTTTGATTTTACCAGTAGTTTCATGAGATAACAAATAAACACCTTGATTTGGGGAGTTGTAAAAATAGTTTTAGGGAGAGCAGTTGGTCCCACGAACGTGTCTTTTTGGACGTTTGTTTAATGTCTTTGCGACCGTCGCTGTGTTTTCGACAAACATTAAAGGGGACTGGGCTGGCCTAACAACTATTTATGGCCTTTTTTCTTCCTAATTTGTACCCTCAGCTAGCGCTCTCACTGTTGACACTTGTGATCTGCTAGGAAGACCTGGGTTGAGGACTTAAAAAGACCAGGAGAAGAACAATGGCCGTTAGCATTGTGAGGTCTGCAGTATCAAATGTCTTTGTCTTGGGATTTTCCCGAAAATCTTATCTAATCTAGATATGCCACTTTCGATTGATGAAAAAGTAGGAGCTACCTTTCTAGAGGAACCTAGGAGTATCAGAAATTAGGCAAAATGGCATCTCTGACACATTAAAAATTGTACCAAAAATCTGTGATGAAATAAACTGTAATATCATCTACCTGGTACAAAGGAATTGTTTTAAAGGCTGAGTAACGTATTTCTTTATATATCTTAACATAGGCTATGAAAACAAGGTAAAAAGATTTTAACTAATTTCATACCATTTCCTCTCATCTCATCTCATACACGTTTCTGTTTTATAATATGTAGCTGTGGATCGTGCATGTACTAACATGAAGTCTGAATGATAATGAGAGATAGAAAAAAAACTACATTTCGAGTTTGACAGAAGTTGCTGTCGCGAGTTGTCCATCTTCGATGCTAATACCTACCCCTTATGAGAGGTCAGCGCAGACATATATAGGGAACTGTTGGGCGTTTTAATGTTATCAAACCTTAAAATTCTGGATGACATAGACCCAAGAAGCTTTGTCATAATACATGTGTAATGGGATAAGGAACAGACACACTGAGAAAATAAGTCATAGTGTTGCCCCTAAGTTTACCACCTCTTACCGTTAAATCGGGAGGGTGAAGGACATTTTGAAAAGAAAATGCATGTACATTCTGGAGCACTGGGTTATTTAACCTTGCTCCTGGATGATCAAACCTATGAGAAGGTAGAGACCATACCCCTACACTTTTACTAAAGTAGCTGTTCTTTTATATGCAGTGTCCCATAGGCAGGGCATCACATATAACGGCTGGTGGCATTGGGGGGGGGGGGGTGGTGCGAGATCAGTACACGTAGGTGTTTTGCGTGCACGGGTAATAGCTTTTCCCGCTCATTTTGAAGATTAGGGGTACAACCCCCGGATGCCCTCCCTCACTCTGGATAAGCCCTTGGAATCTTATGCGAATGTCAATGGGATTGGTGGGGGGGTCTTAAATTCAGACCAAAATGCGCAGATAATGACTGGGAAGCCCCTATATAATGTAGCCTTCTCTTAGAGGCTACCTGTACCCTTTGATATCCGTACCATACAATACGTCATATGAAAGACCAAAGGTGGGCCGCCATAGGAGGGGAGGATCGGCCTGTTTGCGCAGGCGCGGGTTGGGAAGGAGGCTGTCGATGATCAGAGACGCTCCTCCCGACTCTCCTTCCTGCCACCTTCCCGTCAAACCCACGTCCGGTTCCTGCTACTTGAGGCCGGTTCACACCTTACGACAGTTACCCTTACACATTGAGAATTGAGAGTTTGATGTGGATATTAGCCTGTAGGTGTAAAACATACTGTAATGGAGCTACCCGCAGTAGGGAGAAATCATGAAGGCACTCCGTGGGGCCTAAAGGCAGGGTTGAAGGAAAATATGTGAAACTCCTGAAAGAACTTTAGAAATTACATAATTTATCTTACACTACTGTGAAACGTGATGTCAGAAATTAATCTAAAATTTATCATTTGAAGTAATGCCATAGAAAACAGCCTGAAAAGGATTCTAAAAAGAATCTAAAAACTTAAATCCCCTGCTAAAGGGTTAAGATTAACGTCTTCCCCTGGGATCAATGCGGTCAGTGGTACGTGGTGTTAGTGGTTTCACACCCAGTGGACTCTGTCACCACTGTTAACGTCCACAGCCCGCCCCACGGACCCAGGCACCTCCAGGGTGGGAGAGGCCGCAGGCATTGGGGGCGGCTGGGTTTCTTTGGTGTGCGTTTTCTTACATTTTCACTTTGTTATTGTTGTATGCTTTGTTTTGTATTTTTCGTTTTTTTAGTTGTGTGTGTCCGTGTTCTAGGACTTTTCTCTATTTTCCTTGTGTGGAAACGGGGTGATATAATGGAACAGCAGCAGAACCTAAGGCGGTATGAGAGACAGAAGACGATTATGAATATTTGGTTAATGTAATTATGACTACGAAAAAAAGTATGAGAATAAACATCCTACTCCCACGCATTTACTGGACCCCCTCCAACTGGTTCCTAGAGTATCCTTAGTAGATACTTAATCATAACCTGACAAAGCCCTAATCCCGGTGTACCCCCTGCTGATCATAGAAGGCGACGATAGGGGGGACCCAGCAGTGATCAAGTGGTTCTTTGGGTTCAATTCCCGGTTGGTCCTGTGGTTCACTAAGGGATCAGATACAGTTTTGATCCCATGCTGTTTGCCCATCCTGTCATCCTCATCTCATAGATGCTATCACCATTGACAGAGTTCATCCCAATCTGTTTTCACTGTGAATATGACCTTAGTTGTCCAAACGGCTTAAAGCATCCATTACTCACTCACTCACTCACTCAAAGCCCTAATTGGCAGGGGTCAGTGGCCGAATATGCCTTTACTAAAGCCCCATACCCTCGAGACAAATCTGACCAAGTCGGCCAACTGACCAGTGCTAGAGTCGCCCGACTCTAGCACCGATTCATATATTGATTGGTGCAAAAATTGCCTGCACATGATTCATTTGGAAGCGACCGGCCAATTTAATGCCACTTCAGCCTAGTGGGTATTGTGCTTTGCTCTCATCATTGCCAAGTATTATGATTATGGTTGCTATTCGACTGTAAAGGTGGTATATTCAATATATATACAGGGTGTGTATGTTTCTCTTCGCACTATGATGCCATTATGTTTATAATAAAGCACATAATGCTATGACGTGCATCGACATAAACACACAAATAAAGAGATATCAGACAGTAGTTGTGTAACTACTATTTCTATTACGTGCATTCAATACAATAATACCATTCCGGCATGACAAGCATTCCTCAGATGTACTAATGTCACACATGCGTGTCGAGATGTAATATACCGCCATTGTCTACAAAAATGCCCATCCCATGCAGCCAGGATTGAAAAAAATACTCTTTATTTCAGATACCATTAGGACATTTTCTAATTTTGTTGCCCGATTCAAATAAACTAGAGTGAAATAAATCACGATAGTTTGATTGGACTTAATGGAAGAACTCTTGGAAAACACTAACGAAATATAACAGACTATTGTCATGCAATTCAATGCTTGGTCTGACAGCGCTAGCGGTTTCTTTCATAATGACATCTCACCCCCGAATGTCCTGAAACACATGTTTCTTGGCACCCAAGGGGGATATCAGGATGGGGTTTTTGCTCCTGGGAAGAACATAGGTCCCCAGTAGCCCCTGCTGATTGTAAAAGATGATAATAGGGGAACCAAGCACTGACCAAGTGTTAAATTAGTTTCGATTCCCAGTTGGTGTCTGGGCTCACTAAGGGGTGGGGAACAGCGAAAATTGATTGCTAAGTTTTGATTCCCTGCTGTTTGGCTGCCCTGCCACCCTCATCTCATAGATACAATGAACAAAGACCGACCATGTCAAAACACGTGTCTGAAAAGTCAGAATTCATCCTAACTTGTTTCTGCCATGGAAATGACCCTAGCTGTTGGTCTAGTGTAAAGCATCCATCACTCACTCACTCAGGTTTCTTGGCTAAGGTTATAATGTCCTTCAAATGATTCAAGTTTAAGTTCCAATATGCTTAAGCAGAATTTGATGAAACATCATAATAAATGACTGATTTGATAAATCTTGTTTAACTTAATTGGGGCAACCAAATGTGAAAAGAGTTTATCAAAACTACATAAATCTCTGACGATTCCGTCTCCCTAAAAAACCTAAGCTTAGATTAGTTAGATGCAAAAGACTTTATTGTCATTAAACGAGAGCTTAGTTATTGCAACAAAGAGGAGGTAAAATGACGATGATGTGTTGGAGTTTATTGTCTACTCAGCAATTTTTCAGTTATATCGAGACCAACTCGGTTTTTGCACTTGTACAAAATACTATGACCATATCTATGTGTGTGGGAATGACGGGAAGATGAGGTGGTCTAACAGGCACTTCCTGGAACCAAACCTGGGCCGGCCGCGTGCAATGCCAGCATGCTACCCACTACAGCCACCCTAGAGGGGGTAAGAACCATTTGGACATTGAATATAGTCTAAACAATCTGTGTATCAAATATTATAAAACACTAATACAAAATTGTACAGCCTCAACATGGAGGTTGATCCGTTGCTGTGAGACCCATCTACCTAATTACAAATCATGTTTATATTTGACCTGATGGTTAAGCCAGCTAATTCTTGGTCACGTCCCTCCTATTTCTGTCTAAATGTTATCTGGGGAAATGAGACTCTAATTTGGTCCATTGTTTCCAACACGAGAGAGACCTATAGTTACTAATTTCTATTACTACTTAATGATTTGATGATCAGTCAATATGTTTTGATCATTTGGTGTGGAGAGTGGCAGATGTCATTTCTATAGCGTTCTCATTACAGGTAGCTTCAGGAAGTAAATTAGCTACCTGAGTCTTACAGCAATAAAGGGAGTTTACACTATGCCATGTTGGTGAGATATGACGTTGTCGCGGAGAGTGGGTGAGTAAGTGTTGGGTGTTTTATGCCATACCAACAGCCAGGGTCATTTTCATGGCAAAAACCAGTTGGGACAAATTCTGTCTTTGTGATCGAATCTATGAGATGAAGGTGACAGGGTGGGCAAACAGCAGGTGATCAAAACCGGGAAATCATTTTTGCTGTACCTCATCCCTTAGTGCACCAAGCACTAACTGGGAATTGAACCCCAAAACCACTTGGTCAGTGCTGGGTTCCCCCAATTTTCGCCTTCTACGATCAGCAGGGACTACTGGGGGCCTATTCTTACCTTGAACACCTACAGGGTTCGTTGCAGAGAAGTCACAAATATTAGATATCAAAATCTGTGAACCTCTTGTGAAAAATACTCTAAATTGGCAATTTTTGTACGTGAATCTTCTGTGAAATCCGCACTTTGTGCACAAGCTATATAAGTGTAAAGGGCCCTTCTAACATGAGAAGGCAATGTACTTGATACCTTTACATAACTTTCTGGTTACATGCTGGTCCGCGTGACCCGATGATAGTAATTAGGGCTAACTAGCCTGACCATTCCGGTCAATGAGTTCACTCGAATGTGCAACAGGTGCACGTTTGAGCATGCACGTGGTGAAACGCATGTCAAAAGGTTTGTATTCATTTATCTATTTATCTTATTTCATAAGTTCATCATCAGGGTAATATTTATTTTTATGCATATTTCAAGTTTTAAATATATATATATATATATATATATATATATATTGAACTAATCTGTTTCACAATACAGTGCTCTATATCATGGTTGAGTAAATACGCTCTGTCTAGACATTTGTTTCTGTTTCACTAATCTATGTATGTTCATACCCATATATATTAGCTCCCCCATATCACACATTGAACACAGTAACACATATCTTTAAGCTATCAACTGTTGTCTTTATAATCACGTGGCCAGGGCCATTTAGTAAGCTGGTACAATTGGAAACCAGACTTTGATAGACTGCATTGTTTGTCCAGCTCCAAATCAGCTGAAAAAGGGGCAATCGCATGATGATCACTAAAATATGACAACCATATCTCACACGTTTTATTAAATGAGTCCTTCTACACCCAACGCGACATATCATGGGCCATCATGCACTCAGAAATGTCTCATGTAAAGATAAGTCAGTTATGCAAGTGCTTCTATTTCGGTAGATAATGCTGATCATCAAGAGATAAATGATCAAGTTCTGCAATTACACACTTTACAGAACCACGTTTCTCTGCTACCTACAACCGAACATCTATTCAAAATACCAGGAGTCTACAGAGAAAATACAACTGTGTTGATCATAGTTTTTTTACTAAGTAAATATCTGATACTGTCAACCGCCACACACATTCTAAATAGCTCCCTTTTTTGATGTAACCCATTCTCATCTATCGTATCATCAATTCATCAATCACTTATCGAACCAATATGGCTATCAGTAAAAAATAGCCACTTTTCAGTAAGCAACGACGGGATTCTGTGTATATTTCTTTAAGGATGATTTAGTTCTCGGTAGCAATATATTCATCATAAATTCCAAGAACATACGTTTGTATTCTATAGTCCTATTAAGGATGTCTTATGCAGGGAATCTATCTTATGAATGGAAATTAAAGTATCTTTCTTCAGGTATGTCAAATTGTATAATGTTTTCATATGGTTATAAAGAATGTCATCATTTACCGGAAAGAAAGGTGAATGCAATATTTGTCTACTAGTGACATGTGGTAAAATGAAAGACTTTTCAACCCTATCTAGCTTATATATCTGTATCAAGATGTGTTCAAATCTTTCTACTATAAAACATTGATTATATCTAACCATATTGTATAACCATTAAATGCTCTCACGCTACCATAAACATGGCATCTCACAATTACTGGAGCAATTAATGAGTGAGTGTGTAATGGATTCTTTATGCCGTTTCGACAACTAAGGTCATATTCATGGCGAAAACGATTATGAACAATGACATGATGGAATAAAAGCTAGCAATTATTTTAGCTGCACGGAATAAGAGGAAACATTCTTATCATGTTTCCCATGAAGTTAGAATTATTGTCATCGACTTGTTTGTAATGAACAACAGAAGTCCTGTCTAATAATCAACCAAACTCCTGATTGCCACAATTAAAGGACGTATTGAACATCAAACTGACACGGTCAGATGATCAGGTTCAAGCCCAAAGGTTCTGACTGTAGGTTTCTGTAGAGATAAAATGATGTACTATAGGCGATATCACACTATATGACTTGAGCTGCAATGTCTAAGCAGTGTGATGATATTACAGAGGATTCATACAGGAGTGAGAGAGTGAGTGAATTATGGAATACTTATGCCGTTTTGACGACTAAGATCATATCCATGGCAAGAACAGTTATATACGTTGAAATCATATGGTAGAATTGTCTATAGAACAACATCATGAATATAAAAGAGTAACATAATTATTGTCAGAGGTTGGAGTGTCTTGCATACGTGTAACAAAGATTGTCATTTCTTTTAACATATGTGATTTCTCTCCAACATCATCCTATCTCAGCTCAAGTCATGTAGTGTAAAGCCCCATACCCACTAGGCAATTTTACCGGCAATGGGTGACGTGCAACTGGGAGAATCGGCCCATTCTTATGATCGCTTGTTAGTATAGTATATTAAAATGTACATGTTTGATACCAGTCAGATCTAGAATCGACCGATTTTACTAACAGAATCGGCTGATTTAAAGGCCCATGAGTCAGCCGACTCAATCAAAATTGCCTAGTGGGTATGGAGCTTAATAGCGCCCTAAAGCCCCATACCTATTAGGCAACTTTTAAGCTGTGTCCCCACTTTTGTGACTAAGGTTTTAGTTGCCAAAGTACATTAAAGTCCCATACCCACTAGGTGACTTTTAAGCGACCGATTTTCCGATTTTCGCACCGATTTGTTTAAAAACTGTGTCAAAGTCGCCTATTTGGCATGGGGCTTAAAGGGCCATACACACCAGGCGATTATTCAGCTGACTGATCGGAGCTAAAATTGGTCAATTCTACCCTAAAGCCCCATACCCACTACGCGATTTTACCGGCGACAGGCAACCGGCGACTGGGAAAATCGGCCGACTCTAAGGATCACATGTTAGTAATTATATTGAAATGTACATGTTTGATCTGAATCGATGCTAAAATCGGTCGACTCTAGGGTAGAATCAGCTGATTTTAGTGCTGATAGTCGGCCGATTGTGTAAAATCGCCTAGTGGATATGGGGCTTTAGAATCTGCCGATTATAGCAGCGATTCAGATCAAACCTGCACATTCCAATATGCTATACTTACAGGTGACCTTACAGCCCCATACCCACTAGGCAATTTTGTCCGGAGTCGGACGATTATTGGTGCTATAATCGGCCGATTCTAGGGGTTAAGTCGGCCAATTTTAGCACTGATCCAGATCAAACATGCACATTTCAATATACCATAGTAACAGTTGATCATAAGAGTCGGCCGATTCTAGTTAGTTTCCTGTTGCCGGTCGCCGGTAAAGTCGCTTAGTGAGTATGGGGCTTTAGAATCAGCCGATTCTCCCAGTCACCTGTCACTCGTTGGTGTTAAAATCGCCTAGTGGGTTTGGGGCTTTAGTCAGCAGGAGTTGTCTTGAAGTCGCCCCACCCTTACCACTACCAGTGTACCTTTATGTACTTGGGGGGTCCCCTTACCCCATCCCCTTTAATCATCAGGAGGCATGGCCAGGCCTTAAGGGAACCGGTCTTAAACCCGATCCGACCACTAACAAACAGTGCCTGATATAGTGCTCTTATTTTCTGTCTGGGGGCCAGGATGAAGAGGCCTCCAGTTTCACTTATCATTTATTCACAGACTTCAGTTTTTTTGGCCGCCCACAGATTCTACCTGTAGAGGAATGTATTAGATACCATGGCGTAAGGCATGTAGCATACAAGCACAGTTATGTATCCTTAAGCCTGTATTTTCAATGCCGATTTGCATGCTGCGGACTTAGATTTTTGGATGATTTGTTTTCCTGAAAAATATTGCATGGAACTATAAACCTATGTACTCTTTGTAAGAGAATATAACATCTGTCTTTTTTTCTGGGCTTTTCCGTTATTTCAATTTCTACATCATAGCACTGGGGATTCTATTCAGGGTCAATTCTAGGAGTTTTGAATGTGGGGAAACAAGCAGTAAACTTTAGCTCATTCTCATGTTTTGCAGATGCTTCACCTTTTTTCACACGTTGATAGCCAGGTGACTAACTAGACACCTGTGGAAAATAATTGAATAGCCATATTTGGGCACGCACTAAATGGCGGCAACTTATCAATTTAGTCGCCCGTCAATTAGCTCTTATCACCATATAGTCCGGGAGCCAAACCTGAAAATCCTGATCTACCCTCCGCGGTGAGCCCCCTGGATTTTCTTGATTTTTTTCATCTTATAGCATCCTAGGGACCATAAATCAAGACGGTTCCGAAGAATTTAGGTATGCGAACACTGTCTAATTATGCGATTTGTGCTTAATTAGCAAAAAATGAAAAACGCGTTATTTCTAAATTTCTCTGGAACTATGTAAGATATGATAACATGCTATATGTCATCTGAAAGGTAATTTTTTTCCTGATTTTTTGGTATATTGTTTGTTATTGTCATTAATTATGGCTATGAGTAATTAAAGAAAAACTGTTGTTTCAGTTATAATCATTAGAACTTAAGAATTCAAGATTAAATTTTGGAATTGATAAACCAAGTCCTAGGCATACTTAAAGGGGATCTTTAGGCAGTTTTTAAAGAAGGTTGCATCTGATTTCATTGGTAATATAATGTAGAAATCATTTTTTGCTGATTAAATTCTAACCGACTACAGGCTCATTTTGCACTTATATTTCAAAAGGAGAGATGATATCATGAAAATAACACAATATATCCTAAAGGGATGTGAAATTATAATTGCTATCTCCCTAGGCTGGTATTTCAGTGATTTCACAGCCATTTGGGCACATGCATATAATATGGTAGCTGTTTGGAGAGCATTTTGGATCACAGTGAAAGATGTGTCACAATAAAACTATGGTTTGAGTAAGATTTCTTTCCTCAGCATAATACCATGATAATGTTTCAGTTTTATTACAAACAATCTTATTAGGGCCCTTGCATTAAGTTTATATGCATCAAGGGGGGGAGGGAGGTATGAAATCTTTGAAAATGTGTGTACTTTCTAGTACAAATCCAATGCATATTTATGACCAAAGGGGGGTGGGGATCTGAGATTTTTGAAAATGTGTGTACTTATTAAATGGAAGGCCCCTTATAGTTCCCTCTACTTCTTGTTTACATAAAGAAAAGAATAGCTTGTAGTAGACTCACCCATTACCTGATCCCAATCCAGATTTCTGAGGGTATACTACTTTAAAGAAGAGATGAATCCCAAAAAGTATGCTGTCATATATCAAAGGTTCTGAATTTAGAAAAGAGTCCTTGTATCAATATGCCAACTGCAAAAAGACCAAGTGTGCTATTTGTTAAACTTGTAAACTTGATAGGTGTGCTATCTCTGCCAAATTGTTGGTTTTAATAAATTACTAGATTGCACTCTTGGATTCTAGGCCCATGTGCTTATATACATGAGTAACTTAGCTTGACCATACACAAAATGGATATCTTATATTTTATTCTATATATGGGTTATTGGTATTAGTAATTTGATATTAAATTATGATCATGGTCACAGTTCATTTCTAAGAGCCAAACTTCTAATCCTCCCAAATTACCAATACAAGTTATGACCAGCCTTTGGTCATGCTTCACTGAGATTCATCCTATCAACTAACAGGATTTTGCCATATATCCAATTTTATTCGGAATTGTACCAGAGAAACTGAGACCTCTGTGTGTGTACATACATATCAATATCATTGGCAAGACCTAAAACAAATATCAAAACCTGAAACATTACAGAAGTTCCTGATATATCTTTCTATTTCAAAATTACACATTTTTGGTATAGCCATTACTGGTTTTCCAATAGTATCTAGTAGTTTAATCATATTGAGCAGCATGTGCACAGCACCCTTGCTGTGGGACCATAACCAAGGCAATACAGTATTAGGAGAATGTACAAGAGCAACAAATTGCTGTGATTCTGGTTGTAACCTCAAACTTTCTATTATATAAACCTCAGAAACAATATTATTCCCTTATCAAAATATAACTGACCATTTTCATTTCTCAACTGCTATGAACAAGGATCCAATTTCCCTAACCAACAGCAAGAGACAGCTTATAGTTAGATACTAAGGGAAAGGTCAATATGGTAAATACTCAGAGACCCACAACTAAGGGAGTCATTATTCAAATATATGAATAATCCTCCAGTCTATGATCAGTTCTTGTAATACAACACTGAATACTTAGTCTATAATACAAAAGGGTATAAAGCTAAGTGAGCAATGAACCCATACAGCCTGGAACTGTAAACCCTCTAGTAGCAAAAGGGTAACAAAGTTTAATTTGGCAGATTGGTGGTAGGATGTCAACAAAAGTACAGCAGGTGGTCAGCAATCCCACAGTTTATGGCACACTATATATAGGCCTGCAGTGTGTTGCACCATGGGAGGCTGCCCTTATACCCCAGTTCAGGTCACTTAGGGGAAAGGCTAGACCTCTCCACCACTGATAAGGTTCTGAAGATCCACTACCTTCATTTTACTGCTGGAAGGCAACATTGTCTAAACAGTTAACTTTATCATTTTATCTAACCAGCTGCAGTGATGAACCCCATGCTCCTTGTGGAATTATGTGATAAAACTGAATAATTAGACAGTCATAAGTAGCCAAAATTTAAGCCTGCCCCTCTCTCTGAGGGAACCTTTATTAGGTTGTAAGTACAGTGTCTTACCAATGGGTTAACTCACACAACAGGGAGATAAGAACCCTAGTCTGCCATCTTTATCATTCCTCTGTCTATCCAGGCCTCAGGCCTGTTGCAGGATGAGTTAAACATTAGATATTGAGGCCAGCAATGGGGGGATATAAAAGAGTATTACAGCCTACAACTCCCACTCTCCCTATAGGAACATGCTTTTTAAGATCCAAAGGTCGGTACAGGGGTATATAAATAGAAGTTTGCTGCATATTGCCTGCTACATATTGTCAATGTGTGAATCTTTAGCAATATAAGGAGCCATCCAATCCATTTTGAGTAAATAAATCAATGACTATACTAGTTTGATCAGGCAACAAAGATGAGCTTGTCTGCAAATTACATGGACACATAATTATTTCTTGCTAATGTTTACTTATTTTACAGCTCCAATGTTGTATACAATGGACTAAATAGCTCAGAAAGCATTGAAATACCAGCTTAGGGAGACAGTGATAATCATTTTCCAATCTCTTTAGGATATATTGTTTTATTTTCATGATATCATCTCTCCTTTTGAAATTGTGACGTTCTCTGGTAAGTCGGGGTTACCGATTCTTACAACAGAGGAACGTGGGGGTTGTTCGGGTCTCGGGGCGGACGGGGAATCCGGGCCAAGAACCGAGATGTGTTTCTAGAGTCGTGCCTCGCGCACGAGGGGGGAGCTGAGCGAATCGGTCGGGAATCGGCGCTCGATGTCAAACGGAGGACTGCGGGGAAGGGAAATTATGGTAGGGGTACGGGTCGGCCGGGGTTCGTCTCGCTCTATCTCCCAGACCAGCATTCACCCCCACCGGGCGGTCCACCCCACGGTTCCGGTCCGCGGGGGCGACGGGCCGACGGTCGCCTATTGTTTGGTAGCGTGGGGCCGAGCCTGCCGCGCCCTCGTCCCCGCGGACTTCGTTCCTTCGTCCCGCGTGTCATGCCTTCGTGCCATGCTACGCCTCGGTCTCCGGGACTGTTTCGGGCCTTCGTGCCTTACTTCGGTCCTTCGTTCCTCGTTCTTCGGGCCGTCGGGCCCCTACCCTAAGTTCCTACTATTTATCTCGAACTTCGACTGTTTTATCCTAACTTCTGGTTAATTACTCGAATCAGCTCATCTTTAGCGGTTGTTTCAGGAAAGAAGACACGTCTGGACACAAGGAGAACTGTTAAAGAACTCTGTTTATTCGGGCCTCACCGCCCCTTTATATACTCTAGAGGTCAGCCCTGATTGGCTGCTTTCGGTCACGTGATCTATAACTGACGTCACTTCCGGTTTATATCTTTCGTTTCCGGTTTACATTTCACTTCCGGTTTATATCTTTCCGGGTTTCGTTCCTTTACATTTTCGTTCCTTACATATTCGTTCCTTACATATTCGTGCCTCTTTTTCGGGCTTTTTACACTTTCGTTCATTATTACATATTCGTTCTTTTACATATATTTCGTTCTTTTACACTTACGTTCTTTACATATATACCTTTTTATAATATTACCTTATTTTCTCTTATTTTGACCTCTACATATTTTGGATGAATAGCCGTTCATCACAAAATATAAGTGCAAAATGAGCCTGTAGTCGGTTAGAATTTAATCAGCAAAAAATGATTTCTACATTATATTTCCAATGAAATAAGATGCAACCTTCTTTAAAAACTGCCTAAAGATCCCCTTTAAGTATACCTAGGACTTGGTTTATCAATTCCAAAATTTAATCTTGAATTCTCAAGTTCTAATGATTTTGACTGAAACAACAGTTTTTCTTTAATTACTCATCGCCATGATTAATGACAATAGCAAACAATATATAAAAAAATCAGGAAAAAAATTACCTTTCAGATGACATATAGCATGCTATCATATCTTACATAGTTCTAGAGAAATTTAGAAATAACACGTTTTTCATTTTTTGCTAATTAAGCACAAATCGCGTAATTAGACAGTGTTCGCATACCTAAATTCTTCGGAACCGTCTTGATTCATGGTCCCTAGGATGCTATAAGATGAAAATAATCAAGAAAATCCAGGGGGCTCACCGCGGAGGGTAAATCCTTATTTTGACTGATTTCAGGATTTGGCTCCCGGACTAATAGTTAGGTCACCGGCATGGCTGAAATATATTAAATTTGTTTGATGTATTTCACCCACAAACCATGGCACTTAATGCTTTAGTCCCCAGACACCATGGCACCAGTGTTTAGTTAATCACTTGGCTACTAACTAACCCTAGTTGCCACCGACTAAATTGTGGTCGCCCTGTGGGGACCAGGTTTTAGCAAGGCGCCGCACTAGTGGATGGGGTCCACAGTGAACCACCCTGCTTTCACCCCCACCCCAACCCCCATTTCAGGTCAAGGGGAGAACTGGGATTTGACAGGGGAGTATTTATAATTGACAGTTCTCACTTAATCAGGAGAAGACAATGGCGAGCTGTGGGATCCCTTCGTTACCTCCACAATGAAGCCCTTTTTCAACTACCTGCCGTTAGCCCATCGCCTCTCTAATGAGACGCCGTTTCTTCTAACCTGTCAACCCCGTAGTGGGTAAAGCTCTGTTTCCACTGGCCAATTTTACTACTGATTTAGAAAATCAGCTGTGTGAATATTAGTTAATCTCCAATATGTTATATACCATTAGACAGTTTTTAATTCTCTTTCAAATGGTATGTGTTGTATCTGATCTTTTATTATAAGACTAGTTAAAAGTTATAGATTACCAAATAATCGGTGGTTAAATCAGTTGGTGGAAACAGGGCAAAAACGACATTCAGTTCGTTACCTGAAACAGCGTACGTTTTCTTTTTTCTTGTTTTTATTTTCAAAAGTTGGGCTTTTATAATGAAAAATTCCTGGAAAAGGGGGCGGCTACCCTCCTTTCTTTTTATTAGCGACCCTTACTTTTTCGACAACCTGGATCCACCAAAGATTACAGATAATAATCGACCACGATGCTCCTCGTGGAGATGCTCCTGTAAGCTCCAGTACTAAAATTGGCCAATGAGTGAGCGAAAAGCTGTCCATAGAACAATCAAATCGGCCAATTATTCTGCCAGAATCACACAAGTTTACTTATGACCAGTCGGTCAGCTCGGTAAAACTCGCCTAGTTGCCATGGGGCTGATTGCAGTGGACGACAAATGTTCATTATACCCAGAACATAGAAACGTATTCCCCTGTCAAAATTGTTGTTTCTATATACTACTTACAGCCGTACTATCTTCCTTCTTCTGTTGAGTCCTCAGGCAAAACCGATATTGAAGATTAACTGATTTTCTACGGAAGGCACATCATGCGACTGTTGCATACACCTAAAATCCACTCTATAGCAGTGAACTTTAGTCATCCACAGAACTGGCCAAAATTACACTGTATGTACTTAAAAAAGAAATCAGGTAAATGCAGAGGGAGAATTGGAGTATACACATCACAGCATCTCACTGACCACCTTTTTGAAACACAGAGTGATGTCTTGCGGGGTGGCCTAGGTCAACGCCTTTCACGGGACCTTCAGATTAACAGGGGTGGACGTCAACTAAAATTAGCTAAAACGAGTCAAACCAGTGAGGGTGGGATTTCTTTACTCCAGTTGTCTCTACTCCAATCACTACCAGCTGGTGCTTATCAGGGGAGACCTCAACATGCTATTCAACCTCTGCTTCTCGGGGGATTGCTTTTGGAGGGCTATGAGTAAAAAATGTGAAATATGATTTTTTTGTTCAAAACATTATCGAGAGTCCATATCAAATTTGTGAAAAAATGATAAAGCCTATTGTTCTACCAATTAGTTAAAAAGAAAGTTTCCATATTGCAGTTTTTTCCAATCTACCTGGCAAAATAACTTAATGGTGAATTATGGATGTTCCTTCTGTTGAACTATTCTTAAGATACTGTAGAACAGATACAAAAAGGCTTCAAAGAAAATTGCCTGAAATAAAATAACCTAGATCATACACTAAGAAAACATTTTGTTTTATTAATAAATCTGAACTAAAGGTCCGTCCCAATTCTCTACTATAATTCTGTCCCTCATAATGTACTAAGTGTATACGATCATGCAGTTTGGGCGTACTTTAGGCCTACTATATTTCTGCCCTGTGAACTGTACTAAGTGCATGCGATCATACAGTATGGATGTACTTTACTATAATTCTGTCCTGCATACTGTACTAAGTGCATATGATCATATAACATGGACGTACTTTACTATAATTCTGTCCTGCATACTGTACTAAGTGCATATGATCATATAACATGGACGTACTTTACTATAATTCTGTCCTGCATACTGTACTAAGTGCATATGATCATATAACATGGACGTACTTTACTATAATTCTGTCCTGCATACTGTACTAAGTGCATAATAATTATGATCATACAATATGGACGTACTTTACTATGATTCTGTCCCGCATACCATACTAAGTATAAGATAATGTAGTATGGACCTACTGTACTATAATTCTGTCCCGCATACTGCACAAAGTGCATATGATCATACAGTATGGACGTACCGAAGTATAATTCTGTCCTGTGTACTATACTAAGTGCATATATGATCATACAGTATGGATGTAATGTATTATAGTTTGTCCCACATATGGACCTACTGTACTGTAATTCTGTCTCACATACTATTCTAAGTGCATACGATCATACAGTATGGACGTAATATACTATGATTCTGTATGATCATAGTATGTACCTACTGAACTGTAATTCTGTCCCATGTACTGTACTAAAGTGAATATGATCATACAATATGAACCGGGCTTCACTAATTACACCCGCCAGACACCAGCGAAAGGCTTCCGGTTCTTTGATGGTTGCCTGCGGGTATGACTGGGAAGCACCAGTCAACGTCAGGAACCAGCAGATCGATCCCACTGGTTGCCGGTGGGGGCCACTCACATCTAAGGACGGTAGGCGGCCTGAGGGTCTGACACTTATCCAATAACCTGTCGCTAATCCCTCCCCATACCTATCTATATACCCACAAAGCCTGTGTACGGCACGCGTTGACAGGTCCCGGGCTGAGGCCCCCTCTGTACCCTGCAACAGTTTGCACGCCAACTTTGTGGGTGGTTGTTAAGGTGGTGTTACACTACACGACATGATCTACGATGTGACGATCGTCCAAAGGATTTGCACATATTAGAGACAAAACTCTTTGTTACACATGTGTAAAATACTCAAAATTAACAATCTTTAACAATTATTATATCACTCCTGCATTAGTAAGAGTGAGTGAGTGATGGATGTTTTACAGGTTTGGACAGCCAGGGTCATTTTCACGGTGAAAACAAGTAAGGATGAATATTGTCTTTGGTGACTGTATCTATGAGATGAAGGTGACAGGGCGGGCAAACAGCAAGGGATCAAAAGCTTGATTTTTTTTGCTGCACCTCATCCCTTAATGAACCCAGACACCAACCAGGAATTGAACCCAAAGGACCACTTGGTCAGTAGTGGGTCCCCTATCTCATCGTCTCTTATGATCAGCAGGGGCTACTAAGGCCTATATTCTTCCCAGGGACAGGAGCCCTACCCTGGTACCCCCACAGGGCTTCCTCCTGCATGCACGTTTTCGCTGATCACGCATTCAAAATCGTGCAGTGCAATAGGGCCTTTAATTATTCCTGTGTGTTATAGGACTTCAAGTACTGAGTTTGTGTCTTATGAAGACCTATATCATAGAACGTCTGACAGACAAACTGCACGCGGATTCTGCACTGTGGAGAACAAGGCAAATGAAGTAGGGTTTCCCAATGGTCCTCTGAAGTTGACAATAAACTTAGGGTGGGCTACCTTTTGATATAGCATTAATTTACAATATATGTTTCTAAAGGGAATAATACTAAACATTAGTATATATGTTATAAAACCTTTCAGATCGACCGCCCATGTTTTGTTTAACAACTAAATCTTTATAACACCCAGAGGAACTTATGTGAAATAAGGTAGAATTTCAAAGATGTGTGGAGACGTGGCTGGTTGGGTCATCAATAAAAGTATTTTACACAGTGAATATCACAAAATGGTCAGCCTGCTAAAGAATTAAACATTATACATTTTAATGGTTTAATGACATATTAGCTCCACTATTGCCTTTGCAATGAAATATTAGCTCCACTATTGCCTTTATATACAGAGTCGACCCAGCAAAGGCAATAGTGGAGCTAAGATTTCATTGCACCATTCAAATGTATATAGTATTTTACAGTGAACAGACAGTTTACCTACGTCCAGGTTACTGCATAGTTCATGGGCATGACTGTATAAAGCGACTTACTGCTTCCCTTCCCGCCAATGGCACATTTCTCCCTAACCTGATACATAGAGTAAATACTTGCCTTTGGCATCAACACTATGATATTCTCCGGTGTTTTTATAGCTATACAATGTGGGCCAGCCCACGGGCACTTCCTTCTCCAGTTAAAGTTACCTTTCACTGTAACAAACTGTTACCGCGGAACGGTGTCTGCGTGTGTGACTAAATATGGCAGTACACTACCCGACCTGCTGCGATAATTGCACAATATGATAATATTACAGACAATTGGCACACAGGATATTGTTAGAAATTGGCATTAGGGAGTATTTCACCTATGTGTAATTAAGATCAAAAGAAATACAGTGTATAGTGATGATGTTATGTTGTTCAAATATCGACTACGTTGTAATTATAAGAGTTACAATGACAGTATAATCTAATTCTAAAACCATACTTATGACAATTTGCTTTGGTAGCCAAGGTGCATCCATGTGAAATGTATCAAATTATTTGTATGTTTTCAGACGAGTTTGTATATATCTATTATTTTCACTTGATCTGGAAGACCTGGAGGGTTACTCCTGAAGATTATTTCAAAGAAAAAAAGAAGAAAAAAAAAGAAGAAGATTTTCTTATAATTATATACGACTTCTCTGCAACATCGTCGTACCACAGCTCAAGTCATGTAGTACAATACGACCTTAAATCCTGTATTCCACCTTGGGTTTGCAAGCAGTGGCGTTGCCTTACTTGCAAACCCAAGGGTTTTGCATTTCAGATATCAACATGTTGGTATCTGCCACAAACCATCGACAGTTAAAACCTGAAGGATCGCTTGCACTGGACCTTGGGTTGGATCAATGCAAGTAGCGCATAAGCATTTCCCTGTATTCTACCTTACGGTGTTCAAAAATCCGCATGTCAGAAGTAAAACACCACAAATGGTTAAAGCACTAACACTGCAAGGTGGGCAGTGCCCCTGAAGCGATGTTCCCATACGTATTGAATAGGGAAACCATACTGTACCTAGAAAGCTGACGAATGTCTTTTCCGACCACTCATATTTCAGACTAAAACATTTCCTCAAGCTTGCATACAGTAGCTCTTCATGATATAGGGACGATGGCACATCTATAACTTTTTTGCCGGAGGATTTGTTACAAATTTACTCAGAAAAATGGTATGTCTATGGACAAAATCACAATGAGTTACACATGTTCATTCCACTGCTTTTCGGGAGAGTCATACCCTCTGTTTCGTAGGAAAATTTTTGAAATGTTTAAAACCAGTGGCGGATCTAGGATTTGAAAAGGGGGGAGCGCGCTATTGAACAATTTATTCCTTAATTACTGTTTGGTGGAATTTTATATTAAAAAAGTCTAAAATTTGGCCCCAAAAAGGGTGGGAGCGCGCCTCCCTTCCCCCTCTTAATCCGCAACTGCAAACCGTGTGTAAAATATTGAAAAGTGCGATGGGCATAACTTAGGTTTATGATACACAATACATTGAATTAATTTTCTTCTCTTATCCCCGTGCCTCATTTCTCATCAGACATACATCATTATTCGCAGTGCAGTGAGTGAGACGGTGCATTGACAAGTCCACCGTACTCCCCACACAGAGAGATCTGCTTTCTCCTCCTTTCTCTCGCCTTACTCATGTGATTTCCCCTGTCCGTTTGTTCGCATCTCTCTTGGCTTTGATGTCTGGGAGGTAGTGTACCCCAGAGACCGTCTTAAGACTGTGTTCCACAAGGCGATTTATGACTGCTGGGGATTTGGCAATTTATCACTTTTTACCAGTTATATGCCAAAACACCGTGCGTCCTACATTTCCTTTCTAACAGTATATTATAATAGGAAGGACCGCGGGGAGGGAGGGCGTCCGAGGGTGGCCTTATGACCAATAGGGGGTTGTCACATACCAAGGGCAAAGCCCAAGGTTTGTATGATCCTCATGGGTCGTATGGCCAGCCTCGGACGCCCCCTTAGGTCCTTCGTTATTTTATCATCCGAGAAATATTTTTAAAATGTTATAATTACTGAGAATTAGGTGTCTACAGTGAGCAGTGCATACGGACTGCCAATATGCCTTGCCTACAATATGAACTGCTCGCCGGCCATGCGGGTGATAAAACATATCTATGATTAATCGATATATTCAGGAAATATGGAGGGAAATGGGGAGTAAAATCAGCTAGTGGAATACAGCCTTTCGACGTCCTTAGTCAGCTTTGAGCAGTAGTAGTAGCGCCCAATGTTGGGGATTGCTATGATGTACAAAATCTGATTTCTATATTTTGTATTAGGCGTCCAGCATCCTTTGTGTGGGACTTTCATTAGATCCTAGCCTTTGTCTGTGGGGAGGAGACGTTCCATCGTGAAAACATTGAGATTTTTCTCTTGGGGGTGTCACAGATGTACTGTATGCTTCTTTCTGGTCGATTGCACGCCAATGTAGCCTTATCATACAAACATTTAGGGATGTATTCCACTATGCGACTTTACTTCCTATATGAAGATTCGGCAGGAATATTGGTTAATCATAGACATGTTGCATACAATTGAAAGGTCTTCCAATTCCCCGTCAATGATATGTAGGTTGTATGTTCTTCTGGTATATTACTGATAAAAGTGATAAAATACCAATTAATTGACAGTCTGAATGGCCGAGTGGAATACAGGCTACACTGAGATTCAGTGTTTAGTCCCAAAGATAAAGGCCCCTGTGGAAAAAAGTCTGTCTGAAACAGGGTAGATAGCACTGATTGCTATAATACATGGAACGCCATTAGTTATGCCCATTAAGTTAAGTAAATTAGCAATTAGTTATGCCAATCAAGTAAAAAGAAATATGGAAATTAAATGAAACAAAACATTGTGATATCAACACATATAGATAATGTTTTGTCTTGGGACATTTCGACTTTTTTTGAAGGACACTTCGCATATGATATCTGAAAGGTCTTGTCACGTTGGAAATGGTTTCTATATTTGTCATTTGCTGGCAATGCATGGGATTTAGTATCTAGTGATTCGTGATTATGTAACGTTTCCAAGTCAGTTTCCACGAATTGTATTAGTCTGGACAATCATCCAGATCTTCATCTCCTTGTGACGTTGACAATAGGTTTTCTTAATAATTGTGCTCTTTGAACCATTAAACGTATTGTTCATTGGCCGTAACACATCACCAATTACATATTATATGAATGACTAATGGATGCTTTATGATGTATATATATATATAAAATATTATGTATAGTTATGATAATGTATAATTCGCCAATAATTCTACGTCTTGATGAGAAGTAGGCCTACAACAAGTCGTCGTTGAGTTGGATGTACTCTTCACCATTTTATGATAATGTATAAGTATGTTGTCGAGAACTAGTTATTACTTGTTTTACTCTACAATGCCTGAAAGAATAAGAGGTCTTCATTGTTATCTTACTTCATTTTATTGTACATATATAAGGAACTTAAGTACACCGACGAGATAGTCACAACAATATGTCGTTTTGAATATATCATATTTAAAACCAATTTAATCGAGGACGTAATTAAAATTGTTCTATATTCTAACCCTTTAATCCAATTATCTATTTCCGTGACTTTTGTACAAAGGATACCGTACAAAGACAATAAGAAATGAGCCATAGAAATGTATAGAACTACAAATACATGTACAGAAATATTCACATTCTTTTCTATCACGCTCACGCTCTCGCAAGTCGACTCATACAGTCATGTGATTTGAGAACTAATGTATTTATTGTCCACTGAATCTCTCCTTCATTCAGTGTAGCATTACTTCCAGCCTTTGTTTGCTCTCAGTAAGTCTCCTCGGCCTTCTCACATGGAGGTCAAGAGCAACAACACTGTTACTTTATATGGTGATGGTAATATCAAACACTTCATCAGGTAGTGTCTTTTCACGAGTCAAGCAGTAGGTTAAAGTTAGGGAGGGTTACAGTGATTTCATTTTGTAGCGTCATCTTAACACTGGGGTTTAAATTTAGGTATTTTTAAGGCCCGGTCACATATTAAACTGAACGCAACTCATCATCTGCCTCCGTATTTAGATATGGCTTTCTTTTGAAAATTACGTTTTTCCAATCCAATATTTAAATAACAGATAGTGCTCGGAGGTAAGAGCCTTGTGAATGACTGGCCCTGATTTCCGCGGAAAACTAACAAATTGAACACAAACCCATCTGAAAGTCTCTTTTGTTGTAAAAGGCACCGGCCAATGTTCATTATAGCGCCGATTGTATCATCATTTCATTTCAGAACTCAACCAAAAATATTTCCAATAGGAGTGTAAGTTCCTTTCATTATGGTCAAAGATTGATGAAATGAACAAAATGCAAATGCTTTAGTCATGGATTAGTATTGATACTGATGGGTACATGAACACTGTTATCTGGTGATAAGGGTAGTTGGCTTAATCAATGAAAAATCGATATAACTGTGAATATAAGTCTATGTAGTAAGTCTATGAGTAAGTATCAGAGAAAAAATAAAAACTAAACCGGTTAATTCTGTACATCAAGCTTTTGGTGCATTGACTTTAGGGAACATTGACATTCATCTTAAGCTAAAGAACAACCCACCCTCCCGTCCCACGCGGTTGTTCAAAAACATAGTAATACTTTTACCACCCTCTATGCAGAACCAACCTTACTCGTAAATTTAGTTCCCACCTTTGTGCTCGTTTTTGGTCAGTCTCTGAAAAACAAATGAGCGAATCTCCAAATCAGCTAGACAACATCGAAGATCAGACAAACCGATGATTGACCAGACAACACCAAAGGTCATACAGCATTTTTTAGATGACCTACCACACAGAAGGTCATTCACACCGATGACCTTCTAGACAGAAGGTCATTTAAAAGCCAGTGTATCGTCCGTATGGTGGACGTAATTTGCTACGTTGCAACTCCCATACGGCCCACCAAATTTGTGACGTGACCAATAATGTTGCCGGATTATATTCTAACATCACAAAACATGTCACCGGCTACGACACTTAGGGGTGGGGCCCCTAACGTTAACAGCACACGGAAGATACCCTGGCTTTAAACCGTTGACCTACCATACGGACTTTAAGTTATTCATACCAATGACCTTCCAGCCACATAGAAGGTCACACACACCGATGACCTTCTAAACAACACCCAAGGTCACATACACCGATGACCTACCTGGTTCTTGTGAGAATCGCCCGCCAGGTGGGGCTGCGTCGGCTGCTGACGTCATCAGACCCCCCACGACGACCATCCACACCACCCCGCACCACGCGGGGGGAGCGGGGCGCATGCGCACAGGGGCCATGTTGAAGTAGTTCCGGGAGCGTTGAGAGGTGATTGACACCAGAGTTATGTGTACTAAGTATGTTTTGTGGATAGCTCTCGGCGCAGAAACCTTTTTCAATATTCTCCTGACAAGATGATTTAGTTCCTACCGAGTAGCTGTACGGGTATAATATCCTCTAAAGGCTGTAGGTTCTGGATAAGCTTAACTTTCCAGGGCGGAGGTAGAGATCCCGGGAAATGGTTTATTGCTGTTTTTCGGTTTTCCCGAGAAAAACAACACTCTGAGGGACGTTAGCGGCTTAATATCCAGAGACCTTGAGCTATGAGTTAGTCTCCTAAAGGTCGTGTAGTCTGTCAGAGAAAAAAAGCGCCGACTCTCATGAATAAGGGCGGATCTTGATGTATGGGGGCTGGAAGCTGACAGGGAAAGCTGGTCAAAGCCCGAGTCCAAATACAGCCGAGGGGCTGGAGGAGAGCGGGGGGCTACGATGGGGTAAGAGGTCACATTAATCACACGCCACCACCCACACCACTTTGCACCACCACTTCCAGCACCACCTTAATCTGAGTCACACTACCACCACTCTTGAGTCGCACCACCTGGAGTCTAAGTCGCACCACCTGGAGTCTAAGTCGCACCACCTAAGTATATGTCGCACCACCTTAATCTATGTCGCACCACTTTAGTCTGAGTTGTACTGCTTGAAGTCTATGTCGCACCACCTGAGGTTAGATTTGCACCACTTGAGGTCTCAGTCGCACCACCTGAAGTTTGAGTGGCACCACCTGAAGTTTGAGTCGCACCACCTGAAATTTGAGTCGCACCACCTGAGCCTCAGTCACTCCACCACCACTCTGGTTCTAACCAACTGGTTGCACCACTTAAAGCCTCAGTCGCACCTTCCAAACTGGTGTTGGTCTAATCGGATGGGTTTCGCACTAAGACTGTCCAATCACTTGGGTATCATAGGGCCTAAAACTGACCAGTCCTGTGGTGATCGCTTGGCCTGAGACTGACCAATCACGTTGTAGAACTGAGGGCCTGAAACTGACCAATCACGTGGTAGAACTGAGGGCCTGAAACTGACCAATCACGTGGTAGAACTGAGGGCCTGAAACTGACCAATCACGTGGTAGAACTGAGGGCCTGAAACTGACCAATCATGGGGCTAGATAATGACAAATCACATGGGTATCAGGAGGCCTAAGTCTGACCAATCACTTGGTAATCACGGTACCTGAAGACACCTCCCACCTTCAGTACTAGTGCTCCGTCCTGTCAAGATGGATCGGCCGATGGTCACCCTCTCCGGCCACTGGTCAGCGGAGTGGTCAAGCGGTGGTCAGCGGTAACCACCGGTCTGAGTGACGGGTCCCACTAATGACCGGTCAGGAGGGCCTCCAGGGTGTCGGATACCTGGTGTTAACGTGTCACAGGCCACACCTCTCTGGGCAGGTACCTCCCAGAATGTGTGTATACCTGGTGATTAGTATAGGAGATACCTCTGAGAATGTGGGTAAACCTAGGGGTTAGGAGATACTCCCCAGAATGTGCGTATACCCGGCCGTTAGCACCATGCGGCCAGCGGACGATGTCAAGAGTCTCCCTCCTCAGATACCTCCCAAAATGTGTACATGTGTATACCTGGGGGTTAGCGTATATCTATGAGAATGTGCGTATACCTAGGGGATATGGGATACCTCCGAGAAGGTGTATATATTTGCTGGTAAGCGTATACCTCCCAGAATGTCTGTATTGCCTGCTGGTTAGCGTATATCTACGAGAATGTGCGTTAACCTAGGATATACCTACGAGAACGTGTGTATACCTGGAAGTTAGCGTATAGGTCCCAGTTAGTGGTTAATGCGGGTATACCTTGAGGTTAACACAATACAGCCAGGAGAATATATATGTCAATGGTCAACGCGGGATGAACGCGCACTCGCAATATAGTCTGTAATGGAGGAAGCGGGATTGAGCCGGAGATGACGAGGGTAGTTACAGCTGAATGTACAGGGGTCGAGTAGAAGATATGACGGGGCTGAGTGATGAGTGAGATGTAGTCAACGTCCGGCCCGCTCTCCGTCCAAGTGGCTTCTGAGTTTACCCAGGGTGCACCGGGCGAGGTAAGGGGGTCTCACGAGCACCTCTCTGCGCCACCTGGTGCCACGCCGCGGAGTTAGAACTAAGATGGCGGCTACGGACTTCCGGTTTACCCACACGCCCCAGACAGCGCCCTCTTTAGGCGCAGACGGAAACTAAGTTGATATCTCTATTCCATAAACAACATAAATCATATCTTCTATGAAGTTTATGTATCCTTTAAGACCCCGATCTTCTATCAATCTTTTGTATATCCTTTAATACTCCGATCTTTTATGAATACCATACATTTCCTTCAGGACTCCGAAGTGGGTGTAGTCAGTACTAGAGCCACCCAGAAGAGGTTGGGTTCTAGATCTCGTCACTGTTTGTGAACTGCTCAGGGTACCTGTAGTAGAAAGGTATGTAGTGTTTGGGGCGAGCTGCTCCTGTTTTCTCACAGACCACTAACTGGTCTATAGTGACAAGTTGATTATTCCCACTAGTGTTACCCACACCGAATGAGTGAGTGAGTGAGTAATGGATGCTTTACGCCATTTCGACAACTAAGCTCCCCACACCGAATGAGGTACTAAAGGTGTCTGTAGTGGTTTGAGGTGTGTTGTTACTACCTGCTCACTAACTCTGAGCAGCTCCCGGAGAGGTACAGGTCCGGGTAAAGGTGAGTCAAAGATGTTAGAGGCTCACAAACCACTACGTTCTCAGTGTGTCCACAGTCAAGGGTGAATCAGTCGTACCTGCTCACAACCATTGAACTATTCAGTGTATCCGTAGTCAAAAGTAGATTTACTCGAAAACCCTAACCTCCTCAATGAGTATATAACCAGAGGTAATCAGTCGTATCTGCTCACAGACGGGTCCGGTAAAAGAGAAGTCAGTGTAAGGTCAGTTTGTCCGATCTGCCCCAAGCCCTCGAGCTGCTCATATAGAACAATCTGCAGTATAAGGTGGGTTGAACGTATCTGCCCACAGACCGCTTGCCACTAAAGGAGTCTGTAGTAGTGTAAAGGCCTATATGTTGATCGCGTTATATTAGTCGTACCTTTTTTCAAACACACATGCTTCCAAAAAAGTTTGCAATAAGAATTCCATTGGTCCTGCTGCTCCCCAGTCACTCAAAGTATACGGTATAAGGTGAGTTGGTCCTATCCTCTCCCAAACACACAAGCTGCTTAAGAAGTTTGTAGTATGGAATGGACTGATCCTATCTGCTCGGAGATGCCCGAGTTGCTCAAAAGTCCTGCAGTATAGCGTTGGTCGGCGAGAAAATTAAACACCTCGCACATCAACAAAAACAAGGTATGCAAAAGGCCAACAATGTCCGGGAAGTTGATATAAGTGATCAAACTTTGACCAAATCCAGAGTTATGTTCAACGTGTATCCAGAATGGCTGCACCAACCAATGTGTTAAGACTATCTCATTAACTTGTCCCGCGGTGACCCTGTGTAAGTGTCCGTGTAGGGCTGCCCGGGTAAAGCTGGAGTCAGCCCCGTGTGGCGCACTGCATGCCGGGTACGTGCTGGAGCTGTTTACCGGCCGGAGGGACGCAGGAGACTGACATGGGGGAGAGGAGCCTCCCCTGACTGACTGGTACCGGCCGTCACCTCAGCGCCACCACCGGGGAACCGGGGAACTAAGTCAGAGGACGAGCCCAGTGTTCTTATACTGGAGGGAGGAGGAACTCAGCCGAGGCAGGTTTAGAGTGGACCCCCCTCTCTTTTTTTGTTTGGTCTTTTTTTTTTTTTTTGGAGGGGGGCAATTTTATATTTTTTTAATGTAAAAAATTGACCTAAAAATGACCCAGTAAACACACAACGTTACTACAAAGTTGTACAGTGGTTGTGTTGTAGAGTTACGTACTCATAACGTTGCCACAACGTTGGGTTACAACGTTGTAGTGCAACGTGTCCACAACGTCCAAGTATCACGTTGTAGGCACGTTTCATGGGTAACGTAATTTCTGACACGTTGTAGGCACGTTGTGGATGGCACCTTACTTGGCTTTGTTGTGTAATTGTTTTATGAAAGGAAATGGTTATATAACATGGCGACCAGGATGCCTTAGAAAAGGCCCAAGCTAGGTCAGTCAATGTGTACACAGACATATCAAAGAAATTACTGTCAGCCCAGCCCATGACCCAAATACAGGTTACAGTCACTGACTAACTGCTGGGAAAAGGTTAGTTCACTCAAAAGTCAAGGATGAGAAGGACGTGTCAGTTTGGGACCACAGGTAAAATCTTTCTTTCTTGCTATTAAAGGACATTTTCTTGTCAAGTACAATTCATCATGGATTTTGATCATTTTCCCGTCTTATTTGATGTATTATCATGTCTTGTAGCAACTATATGAACATTTCTAAATTGAGTTAACTGTAGGCAAAGTAATATTGCCTCAGGGCTGCCAACTGTCCCGTTTTGGCCTGGACTGTCCTGCTTTTTAGCCCTTGTCCCGGCTGTCCCGTTGGATACTTTAAATGTCCCATCTTTTAAACATAATTCAAAATAAGCTTACATGGTCGATAGATGATTGAAATTCAGGCAAATGTGTCCCTGACATCAATTCTTTCCCAAAATTTCTATTGCAATCACAAAAAGCTCAGGCCCCGACGGCTTGTAGTAGCCTAAATCACGTCGAACGTCCGTAATTAAATAGAGTTAGATAATCATAATTAGTGCTTAATCATAATTAAAATGCACGTCTCATAACGGCCCTAAGAGCATATGAAACAAGTATTTTCATTGGTCTAACTTTAATTACGTCCACCAGGGGCGGATCCAGAGGGGGGGGGGTGTGGGGGCGCCCCCCCCCCCCCCCCGCCTTTTTTGCCAAAATTTATACTTTTTTAATGTTAAATTCGGCCACAAGGTAATAAAGAACAAAAATTACAATAGCGCGCCCCCCCTTTTCAAAATCCTGGACCTGACGTTGTCCACTGTAATCATAATTAAGGACTAAATATTTAATCTAACTAGATAGCTAAATTAGGAGGTGATTAAGTGTGATTAGGCGTTATGAGACGTGGAATTTAGATGATTTAATTGTGTTTATAATGTTTCTGTGACTACATGTACTTAATCATTGCTTAATCAACCCACGGAGTTACGAGCCGTCGGGCCCAGGTTTTTTATTTCAAAAAAATCTATGATTTGGGGCGATGATTAATTCCTGATTCTGCAATAACAATTAAGGCACTACCTTACTTTTGTGATTCAAAATCATGAAATAGACTTGACTTGTTTTAACCACATTTCAATATTTTTTGCAGGATTACAAAGCCGAGTTCAGTGGTTTGAAATAAGGAAGACCCTATTGCTGTGTTCAATATAAGGAAATAAAGTTTCTGTGAAAAAATGATGTTTTGAGATGTATAGATTAATAGAGAATGGGGTAAAGTTGTAGGTGGGTAGCAGTGACAACGTTGTTGAAAACGTAGTAGCAACGTTGCTGGGAGTCTCAAAATTTACGTTGTAGCAACGTAAGTAGACAACGTTGTGACAACGTTGTTCATTCAACGTTGCAGACAGGTTGTCAAAAGGTTGTACATTAGATTGTGTACAACGTTTCTGGGAGTCTACATTTTTACGTAGCAGCAACGAAAAACTGCAACGTTGTTGCAACGAAAACACAATGTTGTGACAACGTTGTAGCAACGGGATTTTGTTTGCTGGGGATTTAATAACATATTAAAAAAGCCACCCCCCCCCCGATCCTGCATCCGTCACTGCTCGGGGATATGCAAAATTGTGCAGACGTGGTCACGTGACCACCTTTTGTTGATCATAATTATTATTTTTATTATGAAGTTTTGGTGATCATGACCATGTGGCTGTAAAATAATACAACATTTATCTATTATTTATATATTTTGACGATTGTTCACTAGTACTGTGATTCATGATGATTATTTACCCAACTACTTCTAAAATGATGTCCTTTCGCATGTTACAGTCTGCATACTGATCTTACTTCAGGCCATAACAAGAACCAGCAATATAGTCTGTTACAAGCGAGTCCATTTGGTTGCTGATTTGTTTAACAGCTTTTTAGAGGACCTGTGGGTACCAGCAAATTAGGTCATGACACCATATTTTAGTTCCCTCTCTCTCAACCTCTATGTGGCTTCATAGTGTAAGGGTTGGCAACCCCCTCCAAACATCTATGTTGTACGTTCAGATCGTGGCGGTATTTGTTATAGGAAAATTGTACATAAAGATATTGTCTAAATGCTTTAGATTTGAAACCAATCACTCGGGTATCATAGGGTCATAAAGGGCTTTGGGACAGGTCAGGCTAGTTCAAGAAATACGAGAAGGCCTGCATATTTCTTATATTGCAGAAGTTACAGTAATGTATCTAGACCTCAATAGCGGATTTATAAGGGGCCAGAATAAAGTTATTTTAATGTAAGATTCTGGAAAATAGGAGCGCCCTCCCCCCCTTTCTACTAGCACACATACCTTTTCATAAAGCTGGATCCGCAAATGCAAATTATATGTTTAGAATTAGAAGAGGTCGTAACATCTAAAAGTAAACAATTTATGAGTGAGTATGAGTAATGGATGCTGTGTTGATGAGTAGTAAATCAAGAAATCTGATGTTTTGATATAAGGATTTAGTATCTACAAGAAACACGATGAGTTTTTAGCTATACAGATTTCCTTCAATTTAATTTGAACGGGTAGGCGTGAGTTGTGATTGCCCAGGTGCAACTGCATGTGACCTGGAATGTAGCCTGGTCCCCTTGGCTACCCGTTGGTCTTGGCCCAGGTATGGGACTCTCACGTGACGTCACTGAAGCCAAGTTTTTTGTAATTCAAGTTTTAACATACAATGTAAAATGTATTTTTCTAAATACAATTCATTTGGGATACATCCTTTTGTTCACTTGCTGTTCATAGATATCAAATATGATGGGAAAATATGGTTAACTCCTATTGTTTATGTGGAGTAGGTTCTACAAGGGTCAAGATCATCCCATTTGTCCATACGTGGTAATATGGAGTGTAGCGGAATACCGCAGGGGAAACAGTGTATCTGAAATGCTCTGTTCAGACTTTCCTTGACTGCTGGAGAGACAGCCTGCAGGTGGAGCGCGTGTACAGTGGTGACACCTGGAGAAAGAAGATAAAGAAGGTGTTGTATACTGTAGGTGGCGCTGTAGTGAGTGGAAAGTCGCCACATGTGAGACTGCGCATGCGTGTAGCAATAGTTCCTACACTCGTAACATGTTACTTTTCCCACAAACTGTGGAATAGGGATGAGTTAGCCTTTTAGGTATGAATCCCAAATATGTAAAAGATAATAAGTCTGACACATGATTAGTCCTATATATAAAGCTAAGACAAACCTAGTATGTTATCCAATGTGATTTGGTTAGGGCTCCACTGGCGGGCACAATATCTATGTCATGTATGCGAAATGAAAGATTCTTTATCATTCGCCTAACATAGGTGCCGTATCTCGTCCACGAGAATTGCCGAGATGGGTTGGTTCCGGTGCTTTTTTCCTATCATTCAAGTCATTTTCAAAGGGTCATTACACAAAAGTTTTTCAGAATCATTATTTCTTCTTTTAATATGATGAAATAGATGGGGTTTATTTGCTGTTTCAGCCGTTTTTGTTTCTAAGTTATGACTATTTTATGTCAAAAAAAGGAAATACTTTACATAAGATTATAGAAGCAGCCCATTCCGGGAAGCCAGACTTCTAACTACTGTCAAAATGCAATAATTTGGAAAATAAAAGCTTTTTAAAACTTTTTATTAACCAGAGTGATAGAAGAGATCGTACCCTTCACAAATTGTATTTTTTCAGAAATTTTTATTTGGTATGTAAAAAGTTATGATTTTTTAAAGATTGACCTACTTTTCCCGGAACCTACTTCGCGCAACGCATTATGGGCTACCTCTGTTAGGCGAATATAGGCCTACACATTAATCTTGCAGAAGGAACAAGTACTCTTTACTTAGAGATATAGTAAACTATATTATCAATATATGTAAAGTGAAGTACAGAATCCTATAAAAAAATCTTTTCTTTATCATTATCCCTGATAATGACTTCTTATCCAGGACTGGGCTCCTAAATCTGCAGTCTTTGAAAGCGTCTATGACTCCCTGGTCCGGCATGGTGTAACATTTGTATCATTTTTACCAAGTGGTAGCATCAGAAGATCAGGCACATCCCTGCCAAGTCTCGCATAGAATCTTATAATTTTGTACATAAGTTATATCTATAGGTTTGAATTGTGAGATGATAACCATATTCATGCAGTGCATCAGGTGATGAATGAATACTATGGAATATTTGTATGTAACTTCACCCCTGAAAATGACTATTCACTATTTTCAGGTCCAATTCTGGCGTGGCGGTTGGACTACCAAGTACTCCCCACATGTCACTGTGAACAAGCCTGGCCCTGAGCGCACCCTCAGGTTCAAGGAAGAATCGTACGTGGTTCTTCTTAAGCTGAAACTTGGCTACATCAATAGAGAGCTCGAACATTTCTTTTAGATAAGCGACACAACCATCAGTCAAATATTCACCACATTAATTTTGTGAATCTCTTAGCCATAGAGCTCAAGTACCTATTTCAAATGCCTAACGTTGTAAGTGATGAGGGAGTGCCTGGGTGCTTCAAAGGCTTCCCCGGTCTCCAGGTATCTATATCTAGTAACTGATGACAAGACTCATAAACATATGGCAGTATCTAGGAAAATCATATAACCATGAATATCATTTAAAAATCTGCATAACCATAATTTCTAGAACCTGTACGAGTTCTGCTTTTAATCTAAGAAAAACTCATTTCGTAATCCAAACAAAGCATGTCAATATATCAAGTAAAGCAACTGCTTATTTGTAATATTCCCAACCTTAGTACCAAAAACATGTTCTTGAAATAAATAAAAAGAACTGCTCAATTCTCCGTACCACAGATAGCTAATTATGTAGGTTATACCCGCAAAATCTAGATCCAAATGTATACTAGAAAATGTGTAAACAATTTGCAAGGCTGAAAAATATAGCCCAGAAAAAGGTAGTATAGAAAACTTAATTCCCAAAATTGGAAAATTGGCAAAATATTTTGATACTTTACCATGTTTTTGTCTTAAATTTCTAATTTACAGGTCGTTCTGGACTGCACTGAAATATATGTTGAGGAGTTTTACTCAAACTACAAAGGGAGGGAGACTATCAAATTTTTAATTGGTATGTCGCCTCACCAAAGTGTCAATTATGTTTCAGCAGCTTGGGGGGGGGGGGGTCTGAGAAACACTTCACTCTTGAGGCCGACAGTCTTCTGGATGTGCTCCCGAATGGATTCTCGATCATGACGGACCGAGGGTTCAACATAGGTGATAACTTGAAAGAGCTCAGTGTGGAGTTAATCATCCCGTGTTTTAAAGGGCTTGGCAGGTCCCAGTTGACCCGGAGTGAAGCTGCCGAATCCGAGAGGATCGTCGAGGCCCGCATCCATGTGGAAAGAGTCATCCAGAGGATACACACATTCCATATAATAGACTAGAGGGTTAATCTCTAAATGCAGAATATATTTGAGCAGATCTTTGTGTGTTGCGCCTACTTGGTGAATTTTTCATTCCCAATTATTAACATGAGGTAATGCATTAGGAACATCTTTGTGCATACTGGTTTTATGATGGTGACACTCTAGCAATTGCATTCTTAAAATAGGCCATCAATTATTGATGTTTTACATGAAAGGTGTTTTTTAATAGAAAGAAACAGGCATTGTTTTGCCAGTAACTGTGATACTTCCCTTTTTTATAATGAATCAGTGCATTATCTTATTCATCTACTTGCATACTGGTTTCATGAGAGTGGTTCTCTAGTGATTGCATTCTTAAAATATGTCATCAATTATTGTTGTTTTATGTGAAAAGTGTTTTTTAATTGACATAAGCAGGCATTGTTTTGTTAATAACTGTGATACTTCCTTTTTTATACTGAATCGGTGTATTATCTTATTCATCTACTTGCATACTGGTTTCATCAGGGTGGCACTCTAGCAATTGCATTCTTATGTCATAAATTATTGATGTTTTATGTGAAACAGGTTTTTCAATCGATATAAACAGGCATTGTTTTGCCAGCAACTGTACATGTGCTACTTGCATTTTTACACTCAATTTTACAAAATGATAACGAATGTATTGTTTTAATTCTGTCTTGTATTGCATTATTTAGATTGAATTTAGAAGTAGCTTAGCAAGTTGGGAAACAATAATTAGGATACTTGTTTTTACATCAGACTTGACAGATATCAGAAGGTCCTATTTCCTGACAGATCTCATAATGTACCCTCTTTATTCTTTTTTTAATAATATAGAAGAGATCCAATAAAGATTTTCATTAAATTCCAATTTATATTTAGCAATGTCGATGGGATTTCACACCGATATGAATGTCATGACATCTTGAATATGACTTAATAATAACATAATATTATCTATGTTTACTCATTTCAACCTCTAATTTGAATAATTAGGCTGAACATTTGTGACAGTTTCTGGGATTTCCAGCCTTATGGAAATGCCTATTCATGGCTCTAGAGCCTTTATTTAGCTTAGAAATCATAGAAATAAGTAAAATAAGTTAAATGCATGCTATGAATGAAATTTTTCATAGTTTTCATTTTCGGTGAAAAAATTTGGATTTTTTCACACTTTGTTGCCATGGTAACCGGAATGTTGATAGAACGTCCAAACTCGTGGATACTACATCGATGCAAATGAGGGTTTCCATGGTAACCATGGAACAAAATTAAGTTTTCAAAATTTGAAATTCTAAATCAAGAGACTGCTCGGCCATATTTAACAGAAAACAGATTCTGAATATCTTAAATAGGAAGGAAATGGCGGTATATTTCCTGAAATTGTATTTTGGATTTCAATTTTTGGCCTAGATTATATATAAGTTATATCTTTATAAATACCAAAGACTGGTCTATTTTAGCATATTTAGCATATTCGACCTTTGTGTCTTCAAATTAACACAAATTTTTTTCTAATAAGAATGTTTACTTAATTTTTTCAGTATTAGATTCCAAAAGACACCATCTTAATTTAATATTCTAGACCATAAGACTGCTTTTCGCAGAGGATGTCACATTTTTCAGATAGTCATCAAAATAAAGTGGATAAGATATATATATATGAATCTCTCTTTATGCATACAAGTAACAACATACTGTTGATTTGCTTAATGGTCTCACCCCAATTAACTTGAATGCAGAATTAAAAACTTAGATGGGAAGGCCGATGAATTTTGAAAGTCTTTTGAAAAACATGTTTCTAGCTATTAAATGGGTCTGGACCTTTAAACTCGACAGCGACAGGGGCATTTCTTAAATTCGAAATGGCAACACTGCTGTTTGTTGAATTTGACAGGGGACATGGCAAACAAGGGACAAATGACATTGGCCTTTTCTTAAATTTAACAGGGGACAGGGCCAATTCTTAAATTCAACAGGGGACATGGGTCTAATCTGAGATATAGTGGCAGGCGCCAGGGCCGTTTTAATACCTTTTCCCGATTTCAGGCTACTGTTCGATTTCATTGAGTTATTTCAAGGATCTGATATATTATAATTATGGTAAAATCAATTTATTCTATTGAAAAGTGAAAGATGTTTTTATTTTTGACAAGAATTGTCCCGATTTTGGCCATCTATACTGGGCATATGATATGATTCGTGAGATTTTGGTTAATAGGAGTGGTATTTTTGCACAATTTTATCGATAAACACTCACTTAAGGAAGCAAAAAATGATTGTCCCAATTTTTGGTGAGTTTGAACGGCTGGAATGCGTTTTTTAAATGCGACACAGGACCCCCCCATCCATACCCCCTATTAAGTAAAGGACAAAACTTATTTTCAAATAAAAGGAACAGAACTTCATTTGTAAAACAAACAATTATTTGTGAATCCCACAATTATGAAAGCCTTGCAAAAGGAACTTTCCACATAGAATCTATCTAACGTAAAAGAATGATAGAAATGTTTATAAAAATAGAGGTTCAAGACAATCAATTTCAAAGCTCTCCTTGGACACAAGACTGCAATATCCGATGAAAACAGTTAAACAAAAACATCTATCAATGGGAGACCGCATCATGATAGGAATTCATTAGCACTATTGGAAATCAACATAAAAATTAATTAGTACTACCAAAGATCTGTACATTCCCACTTTTATAGAAGACTTGTAAAAGGATAACTGCATATAGAATATAATTCAATTAGAAGAATTAAAAGGCACTTTTTTGATGGTACCACCAGACATGTTCACCATAAGATAAATTCACTAGTAAAAGCACAGATCTTTAGGTTCCCCCAATTAGGCTTGTAAAGGATCATTGCACACACAGTATATATGACATAGACAAAAAAAACCCATTTAGTTGTATAAATAAATACCACATGACATTTTGACTGTAATGTATTTGTAAAACCAACAATCCCACAATTATGCAAGCTTTGTAAAAGGAACTTTCCACATAGAAACTATTAAATGTAAAAGAATGATAGAAATATCCCATAGACATTGATGAACTGGATAAAGAGCTTGCAAAAATTGAAATATACAAATCCTCTGGATTTAAATATATTTCCTCAAGGATATGGAAAATAGTCTTTCAGACCTTGAATTTTCATGTATTGCATATGATAAATGTATCGCTTATGACAAATCAATTCCCCACCATATGGAAATCTGCCACAATTATCCCTATTCCTAAAATACCAAATCCCAATAGCCCGGGTGATTACAGACCCATCGCATTATTACCCATAATTGGAAAATTAGTTGAGAGATTTGCTCACAGACAGTTGATGAAATATGTTGAGGAGTTTCATTTATTATCACCTTTTCAAAATGGTTTTAGGCCAAAACACTCCACTATTGACACTATTTTCAATTTTATTGCAGACTTAGACAAAAATAACAATGGAAATGTTGACTCTGTAGCAATATTTGTTGATTTCAGGAAGGCCTTTGACACGGTAGACCATATAATTTTGTTAAATAAACTTACAAAAATTAATTGTGATAACTCAGCAATTTCTTGGATTAGACAATATTTATCAGACAGAACACAAAGCACTCTTCTAAATAATTTTCGATCTTCCCAAAAGCATATAACCTATGGCGTACCACAAGGAAGTATCCTTGGACCTTTATTATTTCTAATCTATATAAATGATATAACCCATGATATACTCAGTTCAAAGGTCTTCCTGTACGCTGATGATTTGGTCATGTATAAATCTATTAAGCGTGTATATGGCTTTGAAATACCCGAAGATCTAATAGATCTTCAAGCAGATTTAACAAATTTATATAAATGGTGTGGGCAAAACAAGCTGTCAATAAATGCTAGTAAAACGAAATATATGTATTTTCCATACAATAAGCGGAAGGACTTTGGCCATAGTATTTACATGGGCCCTGACGAGCTTGAGGCAACTCGTACATATACATACTTGGGAGTTGTAATGGACCCATACCTTTCTTTTAAGCCATATATCAATCAAATTAAAAAACATGCCTCTTATAAATTGAAACTATTTCGCTCGTTGCGACATCTGCTGACGAAAGATGCTGCTGTACGAATAGCCAAGGCTATGATCATACCCATAATAGACTATGGAAATATGTTTTTAACAGCCTGTAATATTGTAGACCTGGACGAACTGGATGTGATACAGAATAATGTATTGCGATGTAGTCTTGATATACATAACCCAAGGGAAATACATACAGATGACTTGTTAAGGCAGACCAAGGTATTAGCACTTAAAAAGAAACGAGCTTACCAGCTACTTGTTTGTATTAAAAAGAACATTGATAAGAATAACATCCCACTGCAAAGACCCATAAGATATACTAGAATACATCAGGGGCCCCTGGTTACACTGCCAAAGCCATCCACTGAAATATTTAAAAAGCGACCATTTTACTATGGATGTAATCTATGGAATACCCTACCTGTAAATTGTAGATTAATAGTCTCACTCGACGAGTTCAAAAATACTGTTAAAAATATGTTGGAACTTGACAATCTTGTCCTGTAAATACTGTTTTTTCTACCCCTCAACTTTATTATAAAACCTGCTGAAATCCATTATTGTAATCCCTCGAAATTATAAGCAACACCACTGTATTGTCAATGTATAGTCCCAAGTATCGTTGTTGTATAGTCCTGTCCTTGGTAAATCATTGTTAATTGAGAAATGAACTATACACTATGAACAAATTGTATGTATGTATACTGCTACAAATGTGACGGAATTTGACAATATTATCCTTCCAATACAGTTTTTATTGTTTTTTCAACACCTTAACTTTTTCTATAAAACATGATGAAATCCATTATTGTAATTCCTCGAAATTATAACCAACATCACAGTATTGTCAATGTATAGTCCCATGTATTGTTGTTGTATAGTCCTGTCCTTGGTAAATCAATGTTAATTAAGAAATGATTATGTGCATTAAGAATTGGTTGTATGTATGTTAACGCTGAAGGTGGGGGGAGAACAGGCGAAAGCTTGACCCCTTTCAGGGTAATGCTGAATAAAAAAAAAAAAAAAAAAAAAAAAAAAAAGAAATGTTGATATATTCTCTATAAAAATAGAAGCTCAATTAAATCAAATTCAAAGCTCTCATTGGACAAGAGACTGCATTATTCAATGCAGACGGTTAAAACACAAACATAAATCAATGGGAGACCTCACAATTCCATATTCACATATATTTTGTCATACATACAGGACAGTACCACTCCTCGGTTTTGGCTAGCTCTTCTGTTATTTTCGCACAAGGCCAACAAAACCACTGTTCACGCCCACAGTAACATTCACATCTGACGCTGGCATCAGAGTTATCTATAGGTTCTGGAAGAATTTTCCGACAATGCCTGTTTTGGCATCGGTAGGTTTGTCCCGACATAACTTGGAGCTCAGTGGGAGGCACAACAACTATTCTAGGAGCAGCAACAGTTGCACTTCCCGATGGCGTTGGAGGCGAAACCAGTGTGAGCAGTGCTGCAGCATGGGGCACAACTACCTTTTGGGGCACCACTAGACGAGCAGCACCAGTTGCACTTCCCGATGGCATTGGAGGTGAAACCAGTGTGGGCAGTACTGCAGCATAGTTATGCTCCAGGTGGCACTGGACAACAGAGACTTCCCCTGCTGTACTGCTACTCCAAGATACCTCGGCTGGTCACCCTGCATCAAAAGACTGCAGTGCCATTAGACACTCATCGTCGCTGATGCATTGAGAGTTCAATGAGTGTTGGGTGTTTTACGCCATACTGACAGCCAGGGTCATTTTCATGGCGAAAACCAGTTGGGACGAATTCTGTCTTTGGTGATCGAATCCAGGAGATGAAGGTGACAGGGTGGGCAAACAGCAGGGGATCAAAACCTAGCAATCATTTTTGCCGTACCTCATCCCTTAGTGAACCAAACATTGACTGGGAATTGAACCCGAAGAACCACTTGGTCAGTGCAGGGTCCCCCCTATCGTCGCCTCGTACGATCAGCAGGGGCTACTGAGGGCCTATTCTTACCCGGACCCCCACGGGGCCTGATGCATTGTGTTGGTGGTGGAATGGAAAGAGTTGGCAGGGGCCCACTTACTATTGCGAGCAGAACATAGTCCCTGAAGAACTTGTGCATGCACTCTTGAAGGTCACACCAGTATTCTGGCTCGAATTGAACTTCAATGACGAGTAATGTTATAGGTGTCCACACCACAAAGTCACATGATGTCAACCCCATGATACCCATCCCCATTTGTACCTGAGCGAAGTAGCCATGTTTTGTACGCGACAGGACAAACTCGCCTTTCATTCAATGGACATAATCAATTTTACCACGGTCTACTCCTGCACTTACAGACATCTTATTTGCACCATACAGGCACTTGATTTCCACCAACCGAGATGGGTGGCACAAGCACGTGGTTATGCCATCAGGACTGGTACTGATAGGTGATTCAGGCATAACGACCAGTCCTGATGTTCCAACCTGAATGTCTCTGTGTTCGTCAAGAACATGCAATCTTGTTTCATAGTCTTCCCTAGCTTCATATTCGTGCTCCGTCCCCCAGCTGCGCACTGGCTTCGTAATGTGACGGTATCTTTGACCAAGACATTTGTTGGCAAGAAGAGTGAGTGGGGCTCTGCTTGTGCCCTTTAGTTGAGGAGTGAGTGAGTGAGTAATGGATGCTTTACGCCATTTCGACAACTAAGGTCATATTCATGGTGAAAACGGTTGTTATCAATGAAAAGATGGACTAAAAGTTGTCAATAGCGCTTGCGCTGACAATATCACCCGTTACGTAAGGGAATTAGAAGTCCGTGATAAAGATGGAAAGGTAAAAGTCACTTTGTGGGACGGAGCGGCCAAGACGACAATCGCTGAACCTGGCAATACCGTAACCATTCTCGACAGCAGGTACACTAAGAATAAACGTCATGGGTACTTGCAAGTAACGGTCAACTACACAGATCAAGTAATGGTAAATATTTTCTTTAACATTTCCTAAACATTTGTGTCATACTGCCTATTACAATCCTAATTTTAAAAACGTCAAGGAGACAAAATCATTTCAAAGAATCGAAAAGCTGATAATACAATTTCTTACATTCAACCCCAATGCTAAATAGGTTCGGGACAAGCTCCCAAATGATACCATAGTCAGAAACAACGTCGGAGCCAAAGCTAGTGTCAGAGGTGGACTCATAAATGGTATTGATATTAAAATAGGCATCCTATTAAGACAGCGGAAGAAATGGATTATTCAAATACACTTGCAAACGTTATCACCAGCCTATTTCAACCTAAACTATAATAATCTTGCACAATTGACTATTTTATAATGATTGTCCGCTCGGATTTTATGTAAAATTAAACTTAATAAAGTTATACTCCTATGAAATATTGAATGAACATTCAGTTACATAATATGGTATCACAAGGAGCGTTCTGTTCCAGTACACAAACTGTACACATTTCCAATCATATTGTACATTATATTTTCACACTATAAATACCTTAAAACCTATACCTGGAGAGTATACAGACATAGAGTGACCACGATGTCAGTTATGGTATCGACCTTATTTTTTACAATGATAACAAAATAGCATTACATCCCTAACCTGGTAAATATAGTACATATATCTCACAATCTTGATAAATAATAACTAAAGAGATAAAAACCAATAACTAAAGAGATAAAAACTAAACGGATAAAACCTTCTTTCTTAAACTTTTTATATTTCTATAATACATAAAATTATGTCTTTCAGATCTGTGAACCATAACTGCAATTAATTCGGATGACGGTCAACGCACTGTCCGAGTCTTCTGACCCAGCCAAGCTCAAGGCAACAGTAAAGATATCGAGAGAATGCAAGGCAATGTTCATACCCAAACAACAACTAGCAGCCATCTTGGATATCCCTCAAACCGAAGCTACACTAGAAGCCTTCATTCTGTACTTGCCCTTGGAATTGGATGTGGTGTCAGTAGGGCAAACAATGCTCTCGATGACACTCATATCCCATGGTTTCGAAGACATGTATGAGAGTGATTACGAAGGAGCCACAAAAATGGACTAAACTGGTTTCTTAACCTACTTTTCGAAACCTAAATGACAATGAATTTAGAAAAAAAATATTTTTTAAAAAAGCACATCTAATCCAATAATACTTTCTGTTAATACATCTTTAGTCAAATTTCTCTCTAAATTCATTGCCATTTATGATATTTGATTTAAAAGTATTCTACTATTTTGTTTCACAAGAAACAAATACAGTATTATCAACGTGTAACACATAGTAAAGATTATTACGATTCATGACAGACATATCTCATGATCTTGAGAATTAGTAACAAAGGAATGGTTACAGTATCGAAGTTCCAGAATGTATTAAAAATCAAATAAATGATTTCAATCGAATATATGATAACCTTTTCACACTGCCAACTACCAACGCAGTAAATTGAAAATGATTTCTAATAACTCAATAAAACTTAAACTTTCGAACCTTTCAAAGAAAAACATTGTAAAATGATCACAGCTCCTACAATGTATTAAAGATCAGAGAAACCTTACTATTGCAAGTATGATAACTTTTTATACTGCAACCTACCATCGCAGTAAAAATGGTTTCTTCTATTAAATCAGTATAACTAACAAACATTGAAAAACCATGGAAACACATAAAAAACTATTTGATGTTTGAGAATTAAGAAACTTTCATTGTTTTAGAGTCTAAGTAACGTTTCGAAGTACTTTCATCATCAAATATAACAACATTTCCTACCTATTCAAATGAAGAAAATGAAATATTTAGATTAGATATTTTGACTTCGAATTATCTTTGAATTTACATTGTAAAATGTTAAATGACACTAAATTTGAAATTGATTATAAATCAAATTTAATGTCATTTTCCATTATATAAGTGTTATTTGTTTTCAATGATTCACTACAATTGTAAAAATGTTCAATGATACTGACTTTGTAATCAACTTTGAATTAGTCAAAGTCAATCTCATTCTACATTTCATTTATTGATGTTACATTACTATAATAATTTAAATGTCAAATGACACTGAATTTGAAATTTAGATATAATTTGTCACATTCAATGTCATTTCTCATATTTCTAAATAGTATTACAATTTCATTATATAACTGTTGTTTGTTTTCAATGATTCATTACGATTGTAAAAATGTTCAATGATACTAACTTTGTAATCAACTTTGAATTAGTCAAAGTCAATCTCATTTTACATTTCATTTATTGATGTTACATTGCTATAATAATTTAAATTTTCTCATATTTCTAAATAGTATTACAATTTCATTATATAACTGTTCTTTGTTTTCAATGATTCATTACGATTGTAAAAATGTTCAATGATACTGACTTTGTAATCAACTTTAAATTAGTCAAAGTCAATACCATTCTACATTTCATTTATTGATGTTACAATGAACTTACTAAAAAACCTAACACTTACTTGATTACTTGCCTTTTCACATTTTCTTCATTTCAAATACAAAATAAAAAAAAAAAAAAATTTTATGTTTTATTTTCATCAAACATTTCTTCATACCTTCTGTAATTATTAAATAAATATCTTTTTAAATCAAATAACCTTTTCCATCACTATCAAATAAAAACTAAAATCTATTTAATATTTACATCTTTTAGTCAAGGCCCAGGTTTTAATTATGGCCATAATTAACCTATTTACCAAGTTTGTAATTATAGCGTTTTTCAGTTGAGGTGATTGAACCCATCCGTTGCTTGTACCATTCAACATTGCTGACCTGGTCTTGTGTTGCCTTCTCAATAAGAGCGCAATCTTCTGTTGCCAACTTCAAACTGTCAGCTAGTTTCTGTCGTGCAGCAACGTCCTGTAAGGAGTCGTATGGAACTGACTTGAGATGTGAAAGAAGTGCAATGGGATCCACTGGACTAGTGTCAATTTCTGTTATTTCAGCTGGCACTAGTTCAGGGTCAAGGTCACTGATAATGTCTGGCAGAGTACAAGGTAGTGTTGTCAAGTGTTTATCCTCGAATCGAGAAGGATGCAGGGCATAGACTGCCGATATATATTTCCCCATCATGTGCATTGCATTAAGCAAATCTCCTCTGAGAAGAAGAATATCCTCTCTCGTAGGTGGTGGCAAACTGGCTGCAATCATTTGACTTTAGTCATCTGGTGTACTTTGGAAAGGAAGAGTAGCCTCCTCCATTTAAGCTTTGATGTCTGTCAACTTCTGGGGATTTACATGAGCACCTGTGACCAAAGAATTGAAATGTAATGTGATTAACCCTTTCGTGACGCCAGTTGCATAAATGCATCACCATGCTCTTGACACCAGTTGCATAAATGAAACACCACAGTAAAGACGCCAGTTGCATAAATGCAACAATGTAAAATTCTTCAAAATGGGCATAAAAACCTAGGTAAATTGCAAAAATCACAAATTTTGTTTTTACTGCATGGGAAAATATGCATGTAGAGTTACTTCATGATTTTTGATTATTTTTGAGGAACATATTCTGTTATCAGGTAATTTAATGTATTGATATTATATTTAACAATTGTCCCTGGCATCTTCAAGGGAAACCTTAGGGGCACAAATGGAGTCAAATGCTACAATTCATCAGTATACATGGCGTCATTAAAGGGTTATAGAATAATCAATGTTGTAACTCAGTTATTACCTTGAGTGCATCAGACAACAGCGTCTTGTTGTATATAGTTAATAATTTGTGAATTGAGTGTCACAAAAGTATTTTTTTTATAGATAGTAAGTCAGGAATATCCTCGTAACTCGTAAATCAACCTGAGTTGACAATGTCAATCAACATGAATCAGGCCCCTGGTTATGTCCACCCCTGTGAATTGATGTGAGTATATCTCTAGGGAATAGCTGGGCTTATTACAAATTAGATTATTATTATTCAGTCAGTCAGATGATCAAACTAAAACGCATTTCTATATCTTTGTGATCTGCCCAGTAGCATGGTACGTCAGTCACTGTAGCATCTGCTGGTAAGATGTTTACCCCCAATGCGATCAAGTCTGCTACTACACAGAACATTGCACCGATATGGACACATGCTTGACAGTTCCTGTAATTTAATATACAAAGTTTAGAAAAATATTATGACGTTGAACAAGCATTGTGATATTGATAAGTTTTGTGCCCCACCCTGGATCAAAAATGCTAAACTGCATAGACGTTCTGTATCCAACGATCTTAGTATAAAGATGGCTGTCAATACCACATGGTATTAATGTACTACAATAACTTTCTGCATTCTCCAATTAATAGTTATTGAAGGAATCAGTGTTTGAAACTAACTTTTTTGGCTCTTGGCCATCAGGGCTGACAATGTTCCAGAGACGTCGGCCTGGATAAATTTCAGTCAGCAGAGAAAAATTGTGTTAGTGACGGCCAAAAGTAGAATTATCATGGTCAAAAGAAAACGAGTCAAAAATGGTCAGCCATATGGGCCTGTTAAACAATTATTTCTCAATTTTTTATCGGCCCTGATACAAAATCGTGGCCATTAGTCTACTGGCAGGCGTTAGTTAGTTAGAACACTGACTAAAATACTAAACACAGTGAGAGTACGAGCTAAAACGACTACAGTTCAATCCTATGTCTATAATTATGCATTTAGCTTCAACTAACATAGTTTGCAGTGTCCCTGTCTAATGTAAGCATAGTAAAATGAAGGAAAGCTATTATTATTATGTCTAGTAAAAGCATTATAACCACTCCAAAGCAAAAAGATAGTCACCCCTGGAGCATACAAGTGAAATTATACAATTGAATGATCACAAAGCACACCGTAGGAGAAAGTAGGGCATATATATACATGCAAAACAACTAAAATACTCACACCTCTATGATGTTGTTTACTGCAATTGTAAAAGTACCGTTAACATATCACATATGTTGTCTAAAGTAGTACAAACATACTGATTGTGAACTATGCGTTTTTTGCTGTGGAGATTACCTTAGTGTTAAGAACCTTTTTTTTGTTATTGCCTTTGGGCATGTGCGTATGACCTACAATGTTAAGGTGTAGAATCTGACGGATCTGGAGGAAAGGCGATACTAAAGCCAAAGTGATGTATGATTATTAAATTTTGAATAAAAAAACACAAAAAAAACATAGTCTGTATACAAGTAGTATAAATCATGAAGTTACAGTAAGTGGACTTCACCTCTCAACTCAATGCTTCATGTGCATACTCCCATTGAATTTCATTGAAACTTGTAAAATACCCAAGTATGTGATAGGAATTTGTAAGACCATCATTATTATTAAGTGAGTGAGTAATGGATGCTTCATGCCATTTTGACAACTAAGGTCATATTCATGGCGAAAACAGTTGTTATCAATGAAAAGATGGACTAAAAGTTGTCAATAGAACAACATGATATATGTACAAGATATTTCAAAAATTGGATGATACGATGGGACTGTACAGTGTTAAAAAGTTCAGGTAGACCAGCTACCTGATAGAATTATCTACGACTTGATTCGAAATCTGGGCACTCCAAAAGGAAATGCTTGACGGTTAAAGGTTCATTACAAATGATGCATTCTGGTGGGGGCTCACCCTTTAGAAGAAAAACATGTGTAAGTCGAAAACGACTGATTCAAATTCTGGTAAAAACAGTTTGGTCTTTTCCAGCTTTCAAAAGATGAGGTTTCACATCTTTGATAGTTGGGAAAACAGAATGCAATTTGTTATTAGGGAACTGGTCCCATTCATTTTGCCATCTCTCATTGATGTATTGAACGATTCTTGGTTTAAAATCTACGTGAGGGATTGGAAAAGGAAGGACTGCTTTGTCCAACCCCTTTTTGGCCCTTTGGTCAGCTAACTCATTTCCATGAATGCCTACATGTCCTGGTATCCAACAAAACTAAACATCAAAACCTGAGTTGGCCAACTTTTGTAGCCAGAGTAGAATTTTCATAATGACTATGTTCAGTTTTCAAATATTCAGTCAGTGACTTTTTGGATTTGGTGAGGTCAAAATTGATATTAGGTGGTTTGAGTCTCCATGGAGGAATGACAGAAAAATGAGGCTATTTTAAAACATCAAGATCCACAAAGGCATTTTCTATGTGAGGTTTCATACGAATGCCAAAAGGTTGGATGTAGTTTGGTCTGGCAGCATATAGATGTTCGGAAAAGGCAGGATTAGAAGCATTTGTTTTTAACTTAATGATGAGTTGAAGGGAAAGCTTTAATCTTTTATTTGTTAATGAAGATTCCCCCGCCTCAACATAGAGGCTTTGGACTTCTAAGAATGATATTTGTTCTGTAATTTGTGTAGCTAATACTGACACTGTAGCAATGACAGGCCGCCGCGTATATCGCGCTGTCCTATTCTGTCACTATAGAAAAACACCCTGAACAAAATTGCCTATAAACTACGTAATTCATAATATTTGAGCTAAAAATGACATACCCCATGCAAAATTGGATGGAGATTACGAATCTGGCAATATAAATATCACAGAATAAGTCTTTCGTGTTCAAAATCGCGAATTACGGCAACAAATTTTATCGCGGCCGCCGGGAAAACAACTTCTTTTTTTACATTTTTTTTAAAAACTTCTACAGGGCTTGACAAATTGTTTATTCAACTGGTTACCAAGTGGGTAACTATGGTCACCTGTATGGTTGCCCGGTAAATTCTAGTGGTAGCCCAGGATTTTAACATAATATCTGCCAAGAAATGTAAATACCCAACCTGAATCTAATCCAAAACAAGAAGCAAATGACTATCAAAGTTCGATGTTCGCCCTTAACATAACAATGGACATTTCATTGTGTTTGAAAGGTAATTGAACGAAATGTCAATATATCTAATGTATGTAATCTATAGCAATAGTCGTCCCTCAATAAACTGAAGGCCTTCCTACAACCTGAAGGCTATATGGGCTATGAGTAGTGATTACAACCACCACTCCTGCTGTCACACACAACTCAGGGAGGGGCTTAGGAAAGGGGCTCCTCCTACTAGTACTAGGTCCCCTGCACCCACCCACCTGCAGGTGACAGTGGCTCAAGTACTGGTTATGTAACCCAGTTCTGGCTTCTCAAACTGCACCCTCCCCCCTCCCCCCCACTCCTTGAACTGAGTTCAAGGAGTGGGGGTGGGGGTGGGGGAGGTTGCAGGGGAGAGGCCTGCCCACTCAATAACACTTGATGTACACTAATTGTCTTTGCTTACAAATGCATGCCGGTGGACAAAGGCCTGTAGCTACTTGTATGTAAGATTGTGTAACCGGGCAATCAGATCAATGCCCAAATACCTACAAAAGACATGACTGATTGAGTGAGCCCTTCCCATAAGCTACAATACTAAAAGCTATAATTAAGGGCTCAAAAAAAGGTGGGTTTTTTTTTGCATGGTTAAGGAGAATCTACTTTCAAGGATGATATTGCAGTCAGATATCTTGATATAAAGTCGATATTTTGAACTTGTAAGTGTCATGCCCATTTAAGGGGAAAGGCTCTAAATTTATTATGAATATTTTTGGTGACAAGATCTTAGTTGCCCGTCGGGCAAGCAGCCTCTTGAATCTGGTTGCCCAGCACCTTTTTCTAGTTGTCCCGGGCGTCCGGACCCCCGATTTGTCAAGCCTTGCTTCTAACTGAATCTAATGATTAACACATTCATTAGGATATTAAGTTGTAATGTTCATATTTCAGCTTTTTTTAATCACCCCCGCCGCGCAGTGGCCACCTGGCCATAGGCCAGGTGCTGGGGTGGTTATGCCGTAGTCACTTTACATGGTTGATTACGACGGCCCTGTTGGGCTATCCCAAAGAATGATATTAAATAGTAAGTTTTGATCATACTATTGTGTAACATGTTTCAATTAATAATGTTGTGGAACATTATTTTCAATTAAATTCAAAAGTATTCACATCACGTTCTGATTTACTTGATTTCTATGCTGTAAAACTAAGATCTGAATGTTGGCACCAGCGAATTACGGCAGGACAACGTCATGCATCAAGTTGCATAGCAACCCCCCATAGCAATACAGTAACATAGCGATGTAACAACCTCTTAACAAGTAGTTTGGTTGGCTTATTACATTTCAATATGCCCTGCCAAACTTAGGTAAAATACGAGGTCATAAAAATAAATGGTAGTTGTAGCTTCTGGAAATGCCGACGAGGACCAGTGCACAGGAGAAGTGGCGAGTTGAAATTCAGTACCAATGCTACGTTGATCAATGCGGTGACGGCCGTCATCACTCTCAAAGCAGAGAGTTATCACATACAGAAAGGTTTACACCCTGGTCTGCTTGGAGAGTGCACCTTAGTGGCGCCAAATCATATTCAACACCGTTATTTCGGCTTCAGTCATGTTAGAACTAAGAAGTAGAACCTAGTCGGGCGACGTGTTTTGTGACGGTTGTGACGTTACTCGTTAGTGATTGGTCACGTCACGAATTTGACGCAAGTGAAGGGGAGTTACAATGTAGCAAACAGTGACGTAATCTGCAATACCACACTAAAAATTTAAATTCGATTTTCAATTATTTGATTAGAACTATGAGATGTGGCTATCCCAGTGCTTTTTGTTATTTTAAACAGAATTAAAATTTGATTTGGCATCCATTAGATATTGCTGGAAATATAAGGGTAAAAGTTGACTGTTTTTGTATGATTTTTACATTGAAACATTGGTAAACCCATGGACCCCTATTTGAGCCCATTTTACATGATTTTTCATGAACAAGGCTAATTTAATGCTTAAGGGACGTTCTCGTTCGTGCGGTCAAGCTTACGTACACCGACATCAACCTAACGAGGCAATGGCCGCCGAGCATTTTATACTGTAAGAACATAATAATGCAACGTCATTGGTCACGTCCCGAATTTGGCATGCTAATTAAAATCAAATTCCTGTGTTCAGCCCCATAATCTATGGAATTTTATGCTTTGTCCCTAGATTTTTTAAAGGTTGTGGTATTGCTAGTATAACAACAAGACAGCTCCATATCATAATCTAAATCAATGTTCCAAGAGTAGGTTCCTTCAATCTATAATTGAAGGCAGTCCATCCCATGAATGAAAAGAAACTTGTCCTGTAGTTTGAAATGATATTTGATTTTGTTATTTTTATTTCAGGAAAGAAAACAAACGCAAAAGAATATTGAAGGCTACGCACCCACCATCTTTGCCAAATGGGATGCACTGCGTGGAAAAAAGGTTCCGACACCAAGATCAAGTAGAACTTCTAAAAAGGTGGGAAAAGATGTTTTAAAGCAACCCACAACCAATCTAACTACATAAATTGCCACACATTCATGAACATGTATAAACATTTCTAACACACCCCTTGATGATTCTAAAGTGCACTACATATTCATGCATATGTCATAAGACACATTCTGATGGAGATAAATGCTTTCAAAGTTTTGGGTTTGTTTTGGTTTGCTCAATGACTAAAATACTTCTGGGAAATACCCCATGTGAAACCCAAGAAATGATGATGTCATTGATAAAGTACTTGCAGAAGATACTCATTTTAAGAGAAGGGGGTAGTGGGTTGAATTTTGTAAATATGATTTACATAACTCCTATAGTTTGGAAGACCTCTCCACCCTACAAATGCAGCATATTCCAGAAATAATCTATTAAAGTGAATGAAGCATTTTAATGATACATTACTAAAGAAAGATGACCACTCAAGTGTATTGATTCATGAGTACGCCCCTGCCATCAATGGGCTGGTCTTGAGTTAATTGCAGTGTGCACTGAACCAGAACTGGGTCAAGTGTGGTTGACCACAGTGTCATGTACATTTCACTGATGGAGCCTGAACTATGGCTACACTCACACTAGATGAACTACTGACATATAAGGGATGCATCTCATTCTAATAACATAGCTTATTAGAGAAATTTCTTCCACAACCTTATTGGTAATGCAGACAAATTAATTAGTAATCTTATGGTATCAATCTACTAAAAAAACTTTGGAGAGAACCCTGTTTGAACTAAATACAAAGTGTGCATAGTGTGAACTGGATTAAAGTGGTTGATAGGGGGAATCCTATCCTAGTGATGTCATCACTTTTTGTTGTAAACAACTGAGAAGTTGTGTGGACCCAAAATAATAGAAGGAAGACAATAACCTTAGCTATTTCAATGAAGTTTGAGCCAGATTTCACACGCTATACTTTTCCAAAGGCTTTAACTATAACCCTACAATGTATTTGAACAGTTATTGGAAGTTGCAATATTTTTTCACACTAAGAGGAAACATTGGTTGTGGGTTGCTTTAAAGCCTGTAAAACGTAAAGCCACCTTGAATCACTATGAACCAGATATGGGCAGACCTAAATACCCGAAACCATCAGAGGAAAACATCTGCCACAGACGAGCAGTATGGAACACTACTGATCATGATTACAACAAAACAAAGGTACTTCATGGCTGTATGACTGAATTAGATGCTCTGAAAGAGGAAAATGCACGGTTTCACCAAGAACTAGCCCATAGCAACAAGTGCAGACTGTCATGGGAAACTTTCTGTGATGAAGACTTTCATCTGTGGACAAATCTACCTTCTCGTGACATGTTTATGGCACTGGCTAGCTACATGGAAGAGCGGGGGTCAACAAATCTCAAAATGTGGAGGGGATCTAAAACAACCAAGCATGAGTACTTTGCTGATAAAGGTGCAACAAAAAAGCCTGGGCCAGATCGTTCAATGACTGTGACAGAAGAACTTTTTCTTGTCCTTGTCCGATTGAAAACTGGGTTTAATAACAGACAATTGGCTCGCATCTTTGGTAAGACACACACAACTATTGGCCAGATTGTATCATCGTATGTCAATTTTCTGTCAGTGGAGCTCAGGTATCTCTTTGAAATGCCAGATGTGAATGACCCAGAGAACGTGCCTGATTGTTTCAAGGCATATCCAAACTTGAAAACAATTATTGACTGTACAGAAATCCACATGGAAAAGCCCAACGACCTACAAGCAAGAAAAGAGCTGTTTACAAATTATAAAGGGCGTGAGACCCTTAAGTTCCTTGTGGGACTTTCCCCATATCTGTATGTGAATTATGTGTCTGAGGCATGGGGAGGGCGTGCTTCTGATAAGCATATAACCCTTGCTTCCCAGACACTGTTGGATGCTCTCCCACCACGATCAGCAGTCATGACAGACAGGGGGTTCAACATCAATGAGGAGCTGAGAGCACGAGGTGTTCAGCTCATCATCCCAGATTTTAAAGGTTGGGGACGGTCTAAGATCAGCCGGAAAGAGTTGGCTTCATCTGAACGCATCGCTGAGTCTCGGATTCATGTTGAACGAATCATTCAGCGTATAAGAACTTTCCATATACTTGACAGCCGGGCAAAACTGAGCATGCAAGACATCATTGAACAAATATTTGTATGCTGTGCCTACCTGGTCAATTTCCAGTCAAGTGTCATCCAGTGAAGCTTTTTATTATGACTATCATACTCATATTAAAAGTAGAAACAACTTCGGACCAAAATATCTTTTAATTTTGCCTACTTTGCGTGGGACGAGGAAGTAGAGGGGCCCTGGCTGCATGGGGGAGGAGGGGAGGTGGACCTACTGTGTGTAGTCGAAAGATACATGCACCCGGATGTCTGAGGAGCAGGGAGTGTGTGGCCTGAGCGCCGGGCGGCCTGCCTCAGCATACGCCTGCTTGGCAGCGGTAGTCAGTTCCTGGTAGAACTCCCGTTCCTTGGCCATCACATCCAGGTGCTTCTGCTGCTTCTTTAACTTTGCCTGCTTAACTACTTCGGGGAGGTTAGAGGAGTAGGAGATGTCACGGTTGTTCCTCTGACACTCCCAGCACAGGTCAGTCATGGGGCGAGAACACACAATACGGGGAAGCAACTGGCGCCAGAGGTTACAGAAGGTGGTGACGGCAACCTGACGGTGGGCGTCCCCGATTGCCTTTAGATAAAGTTTATGCACATCTACCTTCACTTGTAACGCCCAACAGGAGGATGTCCTTATCCCCTTTGAATGGAAATCCGACACAGAACTTTAGTGATGTACGAGCGACCGACTTTGTGAAAAAAAAACGTTTAAGAAAGTTTAAGAACTATACTCTCGGGTCTACCCCCGAGGTCACTGAGGTTACTTGGCCTAAAATCTAATGTTAATGCCACAGAGGTAAAGTTACAGCCTCCAGGCGGTCATACAGGTATTATAGATGACAAACTATCTGTATTTAAGACGATTAATAGCATGGTAATTGGCCGCACCTGGAGTCAGCTGGGCGACCTCCTGCCGTTTGTCAGGACGCTCCGCCGTTGAGAACTGGACAGAACATGAGGCGTTGTTGTGGTACTTACACGAGCACCTAAACATGACGAAAGTCGACATTAATGTTAAAGATATGTGAGGGCACCCCTATAGATTGAATTAGGTTCATTAGATGGCCGCTAAGAACTTTTGATTAGGCGTGAGAGAGCATAACGGTCAAGGCCATCCATCGTTCAAGTGCGAGACGCCATTAAGTAGGTCACGGCAGCATACTTTCACTAATTGTCGATTTTGAACATAAATACAGATAGAAACATAAAAATAATTTCGGGATATCTTAGAAAACATGTTTGGGCAACTTTTGATGGCAGGACAGGTCTAACGGTTTGGTATTTATAGGAATTTTTAAACGACACAATTCGGGCAATTTCGATCGCAAGTCGCAAACAAGCATGGCCTACCTAAATTTTTGGTTAACTGTAAGTCTCCTCCTGCAGCAGTTGGTCCATCAGATCAGTAATAACCAGGGGCTCATCCTCGTCCTCATGTTCATCCTCAGGCCCCTCCACATCCTCTAGGTCCTTTTCCGACAGGGTAGCATCCTCCTCCCCCTCCGATAAGTCCCAATCGTCCTTGGCAAAGACAAAGTAATCCTCCACGAGTTCTTGCCATTGATAGTCATTGGCGCCGCCATGAAGATTAGTCCAAACAATTGTATTTAGCACTGCTGCCAAGGCCTCCTCACGCTCCTTGGGGGTAGCCATCGAATCCTAACAATCTTGGGATCCAAACTGCACTTGCACTTAGAACAATAATCACTCGTAATCACGTCAGGCCTCATTGAACGCGCACCTGCTTCTATCGGTCGGACCTTTAAATTTCATAAACAGCTGCACTTCCGGCATGCCAAGGGCGTCTTAGCCGATGAGAGCGCTCGGATCGCAACACGTGAGCTCCTTGACGACTATTGTTTACGGCGACGGCTTTCGCGATCCGCCTTCTGATTGGTCCATCCCCGTCCAAATTCAAAATCCGACGATGCAATTGGCTAGAGGAGGTCCTGCGCTTTTCGGTGGTACCAAAAGTTCTTGGGTTGTCAACTCCTAAAAGTGGCTCACAAGTCTGCAAAGTTGATAAAAATCGGCGTCTCAGGAGCTTTATGTTCTAACTCACTGAAGCAGACGACCGACTTTGGGGGCTATTATAACACACTTAGAATATTAATTTCATCAAAATAGTTTGGGAAATGATAGTCCTGATATAAAAGATTAAGAAAAAGCAAAAAAGTCATTTTCGATGGTGGGGCCGATTTCCGACTTCAGAGGCCCATATCTCAGTTTGACCGCGCGCAACTTGCGACTCATTTTGTCGGATTGGGTCACATATAAAAAAACTTGATTAATAATATGGCTAGCTTTATCATATATCTGGTATCATTTACTGGGCTTTTGACACATCCCCAACACGTACTGACAGCTGTACCACTTCCCATTAGCATTTACTATACACCAAACATGGCTATGTCTGTCACATTTATCAATTTCAGCGCTTGACAACCCGACTACATCCTCACAGTAACTTCCTGATTCACAATAACCTAGAACGTTTTTTGTTGTTGCAATTTTGAACATCTGTCAAGGCCTTCGATCAAGACTCACAGTCTACAGATTAGAGCATTTATCACGGCAGCAGTGGGTAGAAGGGCCAACTTCTAAGCAGCAAAATCTATAGTTTGCAACAAAAACAGTTTAAAACACGGGCATATATAGATACCTTGCTTTCTCATCTAAAAGTCAGTACCATTTATGTAACTTATTTCCATTTTTTTCTCCCTGTAGGATTTGATTTCTTTGGTAGCCTTCCTTTGCCAGCTGTCTAAATTTGGGCTGGTTCTATGACCCAACTGCTGGTCACGCGACTGACTCGCCGTTACCAGTGGCAGCAGGGTCAAGGTCACCAAACCAGAACCTATTTGAGACTTCCCTAGCTTTGGCGAGATATATAACCTCTTCTCGGCGAATGTTCTACGACCTGAAAAAATCATTTTTTTTATGAAAATGTGATACGAATCACCTGTTTCATCAATAAATGCGTATAAAAGAAAATACAAGTTGCATTGTATACACACACTAAAATACTTGCTCATACACAATAGATATGACGTAACATGACATTGCCACATGTTGTGTGCATATTGTGATTTTAGCCAAAATGCACCCACCAGTTGGGAGTTGTTGCACTGAAAAAAGGTGTGATACAGCCTGACACTCTTGCCGCCACTGTAAAGGGGGGTGGGGTGGGGGGTATGCGCGACACTGACTCATAAGCCTCCCCTACACTGGACACCACCAAAAAAAAAGAAAATTTCTCCTAACTCTTAATCTACCACTCTATCCAAATACAATTAGGACCATAACCTCACCAAAACTGGGAATGACAACCAACATGACACAGGAGTGAGTGATACCGACAGCCAGGGTGATTTTTACAGTGAAAGGCAGTTAGGACAAATTCTGCCTTTAGTGATTGAATCTATGAGATGAAGGTGACAGGGCAGGCAAACAACAGGGGATCAAAACCTGGAAATCATTTTTGATGTACCTCATCCCTAAAGCCCCATACCCACTAGGCGATTTTACCGGCGACTGGCGACGGGCAACAGCAGAATCACTGGTAAAATCGTCACCAATTCAGGTCAAACGTTAGTATCTAACATTGAAATGTTACATACTAACATTTGACCTGAATTGGTAATGATATGACCAGTGATTCTGCTGTTGCCCATCGCCAGTCGCCGGGAAAATCGCCTAGTGGGTATGGGGCTTTAGGGAACCAAGCACTAACCAGGAATTGAAGCCAAGAACCACTTGGTCAGTGCAGGGTCCCCCCTATCGTTGACTCATACAATCAGCAGGGGCTACTGAGGGCCTATTCTCACCCTGACCCCCACGGGGCAACTCCATGGCCAACCTTGAGAATCCATCCTCAAACAACCCTTAAACTAAGGAGACCCAACCCACAAACATACAAAAAAAAATGAGGAAGGTAATGAAAAGAAAAAAAAAACAATTAGGTAGAGCTCAGGGACCAAATCCTAAATAAATTACGCAGACTTCCAAAGAGGAAGAAAACAAACCGATACCGAATCCCCTTAGAAAAAGGAGGAAAACCCCACGAAAACCAATACACTAGGACATAACACTGGATGCACAGACAACCCAAAACTAGGAAATGACAAATCACAAGAAACTAACAGAAAGGAACAATGAAAAGAAGAAAATGACCCGAACAACCCAACCCCAAACCGTAAAAGAAATGGACAGTGATGGAGACAAAGACAACAGAGATCCCCCCTGCAGTGAATGCAAAGAAAAAGAACTAACTAAAGTGAACATATCAAACCAGCTCACCACTTACGAAGATGCATCAAGGAAACTGAGGAAGAACTGAAAGATGAACGAGAATGGAGAACAGACCTCCAAAAGGAACTCCAGAAAAAAAGAATAAATGCAGAGAAACAAGCAATGGGGAGAAATCAACATAACTTAGAAAAGGCCAAGAAAGGAAAACAAGAAGTGCAACCAAACAGAGCTGGAACTCCATGAAAAGGTCAAAGAGGAAGGAAGAATCCGCAAGAATGCAGAGGACGAGTCCAAACACCAACGGACTATAAACATACAGCTGAAGGATGAGCTACTAAAGGAGAAAGAAAAATAAACAGAAGCATAAGAACAAAAAACAGGAAAATGAGAAACTAAGGGACGGGCTAAAAAAAGCCAGAAAAGAAAACAAGAACCTCATAAAGAAAGGAACTAAAATAGAAGAGAAAACCAAAAACAACTAAAGAAGACCAAAAAACTACTGAAGGACAGCAAGGCAACTGTAGAAACTCTACTAGATCAGGAGTGAGAAAAGTAGCCAACAACAAGCAAGAAAAGGATAACACTAATAGGCGACTCGAACCTCCAGAAAATACAATAGACCCTGGCAGAGGAGTACACAGACCTGGAGATAACACCTGTAAGAATTTACACCACCGAGGAGCTCACAGAGACCATGGACACCACAGCCAACACAACCCAAAACATCGACCATGTATTCAACCAGGTTGGTATGAATGAGCTGAGGCAAGGACTCAAGGCTTCGAAAATTGGCAACAACTTAATCAGGGTGACACAGCACTTTGAGCGTATAACAAGATTCAAAACCACTTTGATTGCCCTGCCACCCATCAAAACTAACATCCAGGACAATATCGAAAGACTCCCGGTCTCGAATGGTGGCAACTACGGACGTGCGGCGTGCATTTGCATCCGGAAAATCTGTAATTTGAGTGAGAAAGAGAATCAACCCAAAGAGAACAGACAATTACACCAGAACACAAAAACAACCCAGATAAGTAAAAACAACCACACAATAACTAAAACTAACATAGAACGAGCACCTGAACACCAGAACACCCCAACTGAACACCTCCTCCCCCCAACAGAACAATCCCCCCCCAGCAGGAACTACAACCATGGCAACCCCCAAACAAGTCCCAGAACTACTCCTGGAGAATGAGGACCAGTTCATGACATCTGACAACTCAGATGATGAGTCGACCATCAGCCCGAACAACACCGACCAAGAACAATCAGAACTATCAGAACAATCAGAACAGAAAGAAGAAACAGAGAATGAACAGCAAGGAAAGAAAAGGTCACAGAGGGCAGCAGCCAGTAAGGTAGGAAACTACAAAGCACTGAACACCGAAAAACAAACCAAAGAGGACAAAACAACCCCAAAAGAGAAAGAATGTGAAAGCTGCAAAAAAAAACCAAGAAACCCAGAAAAACCTTAAAAAAAAAGAAAGACCCTAAACGAGACGAAAATGGAACTGTCAAAGAAAAAAAGAAGACCTGTCCTCAATAAAAGCCGAACTACTGAAAGTAAAAAACATCCTGGAAGAAGAAATACAGGACCACGAGAACACGAAAGCGAAGGCCAACACAATAATACTAGAAAAGCATGATGAAATAGAACAACTGGAAAAAGAACAACGAAAGGAACAACCGACTAATGAAACCGACAGAAACCTGAACAATGCCTTAACTACACTAGCACTAGCTGAATTCCAGATAACAGCGATCAAGCAAACAGCTGAAGAGAAGAACAAAAAAATTGAAGAACAAGAACAAAACAACAGACAACTAACAGAACAACTCAGAACAAACACCAACAGTAAAAACAAAGAACAGAACACAGAACAACTACAACAGATCATACAAGAACTAAATGAAGCAATGGCCCAGAAAGAAAGCATGAACCGACCGAAACCTGAACAATGCCTTAACTAGACTAGCACTAGCTGAATCCCAGATAACAGCGATCAAGCAAACACCTGAAGAGAAGAACAAAAAAATTGGAGAACAAGAACAAAACATCAGACAACTCACAGAACAACTCAGGACAAACACCAACAGTAAGAACAGAACACAGAACAACTACAACAGATCATACAAGAACTAAATGAAGCAATGGCCCAGAAAGAAACCATGATACAACACCTCATAGACAAAAGGATAGAACTACTCGAACAAAAGAACAAACTAGAAGAAAACACTGCGAACCCAGAACCACCCAAAACAACCATAAACTATTTACTGCTCAGAGACTCCAACATGAATCGGATGACAGAACATATCAAATCCACGCACGAGTACGAAATCTCTGAAACAATCTACAACACACATGAAATACAACAACTGATAGAGTGAGTGAGTGAGTAATGGATGCTTTACGCCATTTCGACAATTAAGGTCATATTCATGGCGAAAACGGTTGTCATCAATGAAAAGATGGACTAAAAGTTGTCAATAGAACAACATGATATATGTAAAAGATCTTATCCTAAGGATAAAAAATGTTAATATACTAATCATATCAGTCCATACAGACCAGCTGTTTTCAAAAATTGGATGATACGATCAGACTGTACAGTGTTAAAGAGTTCAGGTAGACCAGCTACCTGATAGAACTGTGTTACACAGTGTGTGTTTATTTACATTACTTTTACCAGCTCGATATGACTGGTGTGTGGGGATCCATGCATGAATATTAATTAGGGATCCCCACGTGACTTAGCGTCCCTTTACGTGCCGGGTACCGTCTCTGGACAGTCAGAGGTGCGGCGGCAGGGAGAGGGAACGGACGGGTCACTCACCAGCAGAGCCCAGTGTGGGGCAACTAGAACATCAGAGTACTACAGAGCCTGGAAAATAAAAGAAGTGATTCCAACATCAACTGGTCTTTGTTCACCACTACACGATCCGGCCAACAACTGTCTACGCATCTGTTCAAAATCTGGGCATTCCAAAAGGAGATGTTTGATAGTTAAAGGTTCATTACAGACAATACATTCTGGTGGGGGCTCACCCTTCAGAAGGAAAACATGTGTAAGTCTAGAATGACCGATTCGAATTCTGGTAAAAACAGTTTGATATTTTCTAGTCTTTAAAAGATGAGGTTTCACCTCTTCGATAGTTGGGAAAACAGAATGCAGTTTGTTATTGGGGAACTGGTCCCATTCGCTTTGCCATCTCTCATTGATGTATTGAACGATTCTCGGTTTAAAATGTATGTGAGGGATTGGAAAAGGAGGGATTGGAAAAGGAAGGACTGCTTTGTCCAATCCCTTTTTGGGCGTTTGGTCAGCTAACTCATTTTTCCATGAATGCCTACATGCCCCGGTATCCAACAAAACTGAACATCAAATCCTGAGTTGGCCAACTATTTTAACCAGAGAAGAATTTTCATAATGACTGTATGTTCAGTTTTCAAATATTGCAAAGCCTGAAGACAGGACTTTGAGTCGGTAAAAATGATAAAGTTCTTTTCCTCTGCCTGCTGAATGGCTTTCAAAGCAATTAGAATGGCAACTGCTTCAGCTGTGAAAATAGAACTGAAGTCAGGTAGACGGGCAAACTGTTTTTTACCGCAGCAGACAACACATGATGAGGAAATTTGTTTCGAACTTCATGATACCAGGACACGTAGTACAATGGTTGAGTCAGTGACTTTTTGGATTTGGTGAAGTCAAAATTGATATTAGGTGGTTTGAGTCTCTATGGGGGAATGACTGGAAAATGAGGCTGTTTTAAAACATCAAGAACCACAAAGGCATTTTCTATGTGAGGTTTCATACGAATGCCAAAAGGTTGGATGTAGTTTGGTCTGGCAGCATAGAGATGTTCGTTTTGGGGTTGAAATACACACTTAAAGGGAGGATTAGAAGCATTGGTTTTTAACTTAATGATGAATTGAAGGGAAAGTTTTAATCTTCTATTGGTTAATGAAGATTCCCCCGCCTCAACATAGAGGCTTTGGACTGGCGATGTCCTAAAAGCACCCAATGCCAGCCGCAGCCCCTGATGATGGACAGAGTCTAGCTTCTTGATATATGATGCGCGTGCTGACCCATAGACCTGACAGCCATAATCGAGCTTTGATCTAATCAAAGCTCTATAAAGTTGTAATAAAATTTTGCTGTCAGAACCCCAAGTGGTGTTTGCCAGAACTTTAATGATATCCAGAGCCTTGTTACATTCTGTCCTTAGACTGTTAATATGTGGAATAAAGGACAACTTGTGATCAAAAACCAAACCTAAAAACTTGGTCTGTTCTACTACTTTGATTGGATCACCATCCATCTTCAACTCAGGGTCCAGATGGAGGGATCTCAACTGACAAAAGTGAACAGCCACTGTCTTTGCTTTGGAAAATTTAAAACCATTATCTATTGACCATTTGTGGATCTTGTTAAGATTTAATTGAATTTGCCTCTCTATAATGTTCATGTTTTTGCCCTTATAGCATATGAGGAAATCATCAACATATAAACTACAGGACATGTCTTTTTGAAGACACTGAACAATACTATTGATTTTGATGCTAAACAGGGTCACAGACAAGATGCTTCCCTGAGGAACACCAAGTTCTTGATTGTGAATATCAGACAGAGTAGTGTCTAATCGCACCCTAAAGTGACGATTAGATAGAAAATTCCTAATAAAAATGGGTAAACGGCCACGAAATCCCATGTTATATAAATCTTTCATAATACCATATTTCCATGTCGTGTCATATGCCTTTTCCAAATCAAAAAAGACTGACACGACATGTTGTTTTTGAATAAAGGCATCTCTGATGAAAGATTCCAATCTTATCAAATGATCGAGGGTGCTTCTTCCTCGTCTGAACCCACTCTGAAATTCTGAAATCTGATGTTGAGATTCCAGCATCCAGACGAGTCGATCATTGATCATCCGCTCCATGGTTTTGCAGATGCAAGATGTTAAGGCTACAGGCCTATAATTAGAAGGATCATTATGATCTTTACCAGGCTTTGGAATAGGAATAATGGTGGCTTCCTGCCAAGACGTTGGCAGTTGGCCACTATCCCATATCTGATTGAAAAGATTCAAAAGAATCTTGAGCACTGGTTTAGGAAGATGTTTGAGAAAGTCATAATGAATTTTATCAGGACCAACTGCTGTATTATGAGATTTATTGAGAGATTTTAAAAGTTCGTCTATGCTAAAGGCTTGGTTATATCCCTCAGAATTATCAGATGTAAAATTTAATGATTTTCTTTCTTCTCTGATTTTAATTGGTTTGAATTGGGAGTGACAGTTGGCGGAAGAAGAATGATGTTGAAATGTTTCGGCCAATCTTTCGACCACCTCAACAGGAGAGGTCAAAAGATTGCCTCCATCTTGTAGGTGCTGGACTCTGGCCTGGCCCCCCTTGCCTTTTATTTTACGGACCATAGTCCAGACCTTTTTCATCAGAGTCCGGGAGTTAACCCCCGAAACATAATCTCTCCAACACTGCCGTTTTGATTCCCATATGATTCTTCGGGCCTGAGCCCTTTTAATCTTAAATTGAGTTAAATTGTCAGCAGTTGGTCTTTGTTTGAATTTTCTGAACCTTCTTTCTATCTTTAATGGCCTTTTTGCATGCATCATTAAACCATGGATTACGGATGTGCTTAGGAACTGTCGAGGTTTTAGGGATAGTTTCTTCTGCTATAGAAAGTAATTTGGTGGAGAATTGGATAAACGAATCGTCTGCTGAGAGCCTCTCCCGACATAAAGTCTGGAAGGACTCCCAATCAGCCTTATTGAGCCTCCATCGAGGCTCTTTTAGACCTATATTAGGATCATCAATATTGACTAAGATTGGGAAATGGTCACTTCCATGGAGGTCATTTAATACTCTCCAGGAGAGGTCCAACAGGAGACGAGGGTCAGCTAAGGTTAAGTCAATAGCAGAATACATACCATAACCCGGATGTAAATAGGTGTAAGAGCCATCGTTTAAAACACATAAATCTAGGTCATTAATAAAATCTTCAATCATCCTGCCCTTGTCACCATACCTGTCACCACCCCATAAGGGATTATGACCATTGAGATCTCCCATTATGAGGATTGGTGATGGTAATTGGTTTAAGAGATTTTCTAATTCTTGTCTATTGATGTTTGAATTTGGTGGAAGGTAGAGTGAACAGAGAGTAATGGTTTTATGTAATGTCACTCTGACTGCTATTGTTTGAAAATTGGTATTTAATGGAATAAGACTATGCATGATATCTTGTCTTATTAAAATGGATGAGCCCCCTGAGGCTCTTCCACCATCAGGGGCATATGCATTATATATGCGATATCCTTTAAAGGTGATATTGTCTTCTCTTTTTAAAAGGGTTTCCTGGAGACACAGGGCAAGAGGATTATAATGACTAACTAAAATTTTAAGTGCATTAAAATTGGCTCTAAAACCTCGACAGTTCCATTGGAAGATTGATCTTCCTGCCATCAAGGTGGATTGACAGGAGATCATCCCCGGATCTTATTTTGGGGGGACACGCTGCGACTTGCAGCCGCAGCTTCTTCCATCTCAACTTCGTTTAAATTTTCGAATCTATTTGCCAATGGCAAATGACTCCTTTCTAGTTTACTATGCTGTTCCTGACTAGAATGAGTTTGTCTGTTTTCAGCCGAAGCCCTAGAGGAGCTTCGACTGTTACGACTTTTTTTCCTATTTGATGGAGCTTCAGATGATGGAACAGATGGTGGAACAGATGAATTCGAAGTTGATTTAGATGTACTAGCGCTAGATTCTGTTTGAGTAACCTTTCCGGCTACCACGACCTGGATGCCTGAGGGACTACGCACTGGTTTATCCAATTTCAACCAGGTGTAGTCTGTCTGACATTCAACTGTCCTGAGTTTTGGTTTTACCACGGCTGCATAGGAAGTGGCTCCAGGGACTCTAATGGTCCCTTCCACCATCTTCCTTGTTTCCGGGTAACTGACACGATTTTCAGTTTTTACCTTTTGGATCGATTTTTCTTTGATCCACACAGGACAGTCTTTCGATGTGGCCATGTGGGCACCTTGACAATTGATGCATTTAGCATCGTTGACACATTCTACATTGTCGTGTCCCTTTTGACCACATCCGAGACAGGTCTGCTCGTTAGAGCAGGAGTCTCTGCCATGACCATACCTCTGGCACTTAAATCAGCGGAGTGGATTTGGTATGAACAAATCCACATCAACGCGGAGATAACCAACTTTAAGTTTCTTGGGAGGAGAAGGTCTGTCAAAAGTGAGGATATAGGTGTTAGTCGGAACGACATTACCTTCTTTCCTAATGGATATCCTTTTGACAAAGGAAACACCTTGAGGACGCAGTTCTCTACTGATTTCATCCTCACCAACATCTCGAAGTTCTCTACATCGGATTACTCCTTTGCTTGAATTCAAAGATCTGTGAGGAGAGGCTTTCATGCCAACACCAGCAAGTATAGTGGCACGCTGCAGGTTGGTGGCATGGGCCTTCTTATCACACTCCACAAGAATTTGGCCAGATCGTAGTTTACGAATGTCCTTCACCTTGCCAGCTATTCCTTCAATGCCTTTATTTATGGCAAAAGGAGATAGCTTGGACAAAGGATTCGTATTGTCGGAAGGCTCAAGAATCAAAAACCTAGGCCAGTATTCATTTTCATTTTCAGTATTCTCTGAATGTTCCGGGTCATCTTCAGTATACGGACGTTTGTTGGGGTTGTTTTTGTTATTTGCCATATAAGTACATATGGTGTTCATCCCCCTTGCTCCCCACCCACCTCGGAGTCCTACAAGGGGATGTGCAGAGCTGCGGAAACCGTCAGATACACACCAGAGATACAAGGGGGATATATTCTAATAGTCAACCAACTATTAGATTAGCCCTAGCCACTGCCTTCTATTGGCGGAAGAAGAATGATGTTGAAATGTTACGGCCAATCTTTCGACCACCTCAACAGGAGAGGTCAAAAGATTGTTACCATCTTGTAGGTGCTGGACCCTGGCCTGACCCCCTTTGCCTTTGATTTTACGGACCATGGTCCAGACCTTTTTCATGGACGTCCGAGAATTAACCCCGGAAACATAATCCCTCTAACACTGCCGTTTTGATTCCTATATCATTCTTCGGGCCTGAGTCCTTTTAATCTTGAATTGACTTAAATTGTCAGCAGTTGGTCTTTGTTTAAATTTTCTCAAGGCCTTCTTTCTATCTTTAATGGCCTTTTTGCATGCATCATTAAACCATGGATTACGAACTGTTGAGGTTTTAGGGATAGTTTCTTCTGCTATAGAAAGTAATTTGGTGGAGAATATGAGGATTGGTACGGGGAGGATAAATGAATAATCTGCTGAGAGCCTCTCCCGACATAAAGTCTGGAAGGAGTCCCAATCGGCCTTATTGAGCCTCCATCGAGGCTCTTTTAGACCTATATTAGGATCGTCAATATTGACTAAGATTGGGAAATGGTCACTTCCATGGAGGTCATTTAATACTCTCCAGGAGAGATCCAACAACAGACGAGAGTCAGCTAATTTAATGTTAAGTCAATAGCAGAGTGAGTGAGTGAGTAATGGATGCTTTACGCCATTTCGACAACTAAGGGGATGCTAGGGACCTATTCTTCCCAGGAGACTCCCGAAGGAACCCCCACCCCGGATCCCCATGGGGGGGAACCAGAATGAGGAACATCAGAACCTGACACAAACCCTCAAACACACAATAAGAGAACTTGAGCAGCAAAAACAAGAACTGGAGAACGAACTCAAAATCAAAGAGGAGACCATTGACACCTTAATTAACAAGTACAGAATACAAACCACAACAGAAACAGAAGAAAAACAAGCCAGTAAACCCAAAAGACACCTCATCCTGGGAGACTTGAACTCAAAAACTATATTACAACACAAAGAGAAGGACCCCGACCATGAATTAAGCAGAAAGGAAGTCTTCCTCATCCCACAGCTAGAACAAGCAGTGGAAGACAACCTCAACGAGATAACACAGTACGACAATATCCTCATCATGGTCACCTCAGATTTGGAAAACAATCGCAAGAACTAAGCAGAGATACAATGAGAGTCATAAGCAAACTACCCACAGAAAAGATCATCTACCTACAACCCCCCTGCCTTGCAAACATTGAGCAAGAAATAGGAAGAAAGACACTAACAAAACTAATCGAACAGAGAGGCATCAAGACACATATCCCGTTCCCAAACATAACAAAACTGCAAAGCGATGGGTACCATATCACTGAGGAAACCGCCAAAGAGGCAGCCAAAAATATCACATGAATACCACAAACCAATATGCTGAATGGACACGAGAGAACAGGAATAACCCCAAGGAAAAATCAATAAGTGACCTGGTCCTATGCGATGAAAACACACAAAAAAGGATCTCACACCTGCAGGTCAATACCTACAACAACCTCTCCCTAAGAGGCAAGAAACTAACAGACCACAACACTATCCGGTTAAGGCTTGAAAAACAAACAAGAAAAACACTGCCAACAACAACAAAAATATGGGCAAATGGCAGGCAAGAGCAGTGGGACAAATACGAAAAAATGTAACAAATAACTGTCGATAAAACCACAAGATATGCTGAAATCGAAACTGCAATTAAAAACATCAGAGAAACAATTGGCAAGATCACAATAAGAGGAGCAGGGAAGCCCAAAGAAGACGCCGACACCAAGAAAATAAGACAACTCAAACGAACAGCAAAACAAGCACTACACAAGGAAATAAAAGGGAAAAAAATCCACAAAAAATAAAAGAAGCAAAGGAAGACTATATCAAATACCAACAAAGGCTGAAACGACATATCCAAACAATCGTGGAAATTGAAACCAAAACTAAGATACTAAAACTAATACATGACTGCAAGGACAACCAAAACACCTTCTGGAAAACACGAAAATGCATACTCCAAACAGAAGACAACCTGGACACAAACACCACGGATGAAAATGGCAAACAAATAATGGACCCAGAGGATAAAAAAACACCACATAGCCAACTACTATGAAGAGCTGTACCAAGCAAGGCCAAACAGCACAAAGTACGAGGCCCATAATCACCAAATAGAAAAAGAAATTGAGGACCTAAGAACCTCAACATTAACTAAAAACACCCCACCTGTAACAATGCACAAACTCAACACTGCTATAAGAAAAATCAAAAGAAAGAAACCACCAGGACCCGACAAAACAACCAAAAGAATATACCTGCAAATCCTAAACAGAATAACAGAAACAAAAAGACCACCACCACAATGGCAAGAAGGAGAAATAAAAAGAATCTACAAAGGAAAAGGAACCAAAGGCAAATGCTCAAATGAAAGAGGGATAACATTGGCAAGCAATATGGGAAAACTCTATGAGAGAGAATCCTAAATAACAGGATCCTACACAAAGTACAAATCACCGACGAACAAGCAGGGAAAAAAAAGGAACCAGTACCACTGACCACATACTAAGGATGAAAGAAATTATAACAAACAACAAAAACAATAAGAAAACACCTACATCACATTCCTAGACGTAATGAAAGCGTACGCCAAAGCCTGGAATGACGGAATCATGCACATCATGCACAAAAGGGGATGTGACGGCCCCCTATGGAACATAATGGACAAACTTAACCAAAACCTATCCGCAACAGTGAGAACAGCCCATGGCAACACTAGAAAAATAAAGATAAGGAACAGTATAAGACAAGGAGGAGTACTAGCGGTGACACAATATGCCACCTTAATAGATGAAATCAACAAAGAAATCAAAACTGAGAAACAAAAACCAACCCCAAAAATCGACACCAACTCAGAATGCCTCCTATGGGTAGATGATTTTGCACTAATATCGGATAACACATAAGACCAAGTAGAAATGCTACAAATAACTGAAGAAATAGCAGATAAGTACAGAATCAAATTCGGCGAAAACAAGACCAAAGTTCTCCAAATAGGCAAGACCCAAATGAACACAAAATTCACCATAAATAACTTTGAAATACAGAGGACAACCACCTACAAATACCTAGGGGAAATCATAAATAACAAGAACAACATAGATGACCACCTAGTGGAAATAGAAAGAAAAATAGAAGCAGCACTCAAAAAACAACTTTCTTTATAGCACAAGATGACAATTTTAGAGGCATGGAAATGAAGACACTGTGGACACTACTAGAGACTTGCATAATACTAATCATCACCTATTCATCTGAGACATGGGAACCAAACAAAGCACAACAAAAAAACACATTACTTGACAACACTATAAAACTCATACTCAGAATACCACGATCAACCCCGAGAGTGCCTGTATGAGGAACTAAACATCCTGGACATTAAACACAGAATACTCCAAAAAAGAACAACATATGCTGTGAAACTTGAGGACAGACAACTGGAACACATGAACCACATAACCACCAATGAAAACCCCATGGAACCAAAAGACCAAAAAAATTATGAAGGACCTCAATATTGACCAAGACAAACTAAAAACCATGACCAGTGAACAAAAAAAGAAAGAAATAAAGAACCACGTTAAAGACGCCATGGCAAAGGAAAACAAGAAACTTGGCAACGACAAATCAAAATATCAGCACCTAATAACCAACAAAACGAACAACCAACAGAGATCAGGATACCTAGATGCACTCACAAGAAACCAGGCAAGACTAATATTTATGGCAAGATGTAGAATGATAAAAGCAAAAAATAACTACAAAAACATGGACACGGATATGACCTGTAGGGGATGCAGCCACAGAGAAGAAACACAAAACCACATACTGGAATACTGGAATACTGCCCAGAAATACACCAGGACCCAAACACCAAAACCCAAATAGACCAAATTTTCAGTGAGGACATAAAAACACAAAGAAAAACAGCAAGGAAGAAGCACCCTTGATCATTTAATCAGATTAGAATCTTTCATAAGAGATGCCTTTATACCACACATCAATACTCAAAGGACAAAATGCAATAAGACTCTGGATATCATCAAAGTTCTGGCTAATACCATTTGGGGTTCTGACAGGAAAATCTTATTAGAACTTTTTATGTTTATTTATCATTGGGGGACATGATTATTGATAACGAAATGAGTTGCTATTTGATATCTAAGATGGATTGCAAGAACGACACAATCCATCGACATGACCCATCTGCTGAATCTGATAACAACTTGGAAATGGACATTCTGTCAGAAATTGAGTGAGACTGACAGCTAAGGTCATTTTCACAACAAAAACCAAGGTCCATGGATGATATTCAACCATGTTTGATTAATATATGCTGGTTAGATTTTTCAGGAGATGAAGAACTAGTGTTTTCCCATATAAACCAATAGTATAACCTAATTTTTGAACACCGATTTATCCTGTAAATGAATACGGTGACATATACATTTTTTATCATGGTTATCTATTTCCATAGTATTGGTCCTAACCTAAAAGTATCCTAGGATTCCCATCAGGGAGGCCCTGCAGCAAATCAATAACCCTTCTTGAAAATGTTCGTGCACCCTTAACTAATTTTGAACAATAGGAAAGAACACCACAAAGACGCTGCAGTTGTCGCTTGGTTGCACGTCTCCTGTTACAGAAAAATTCCAGCTCTGCAAATAATTTAGTTAATTTATCAGCAGGCAAAGATATTTTCATGTTCACTGAATCAAAATTTAATCCAAGGGAATTAGTAGTCTGTGAAGGAGACAAACATTTTTTCCAGGATACAACAAAGCCTAGTTGCCCCAATAAAGAGACAAGAATGGTTTGTGCTTCCTGGCATTCAGCGTAGTCTCTACCGAACACAATAAAGTTGTCAAGATAGTTAATAATACCAGTATATCCTAATCTAATCATAGTAGAACATATAAAATCACTGATATTAGTAAAAATAAATGGGGCACATTTAAGCCCAAAACATAAATGTGTATCAAGAAGGAATACTTCATCACCGGATACGTTCCAAGAGATCCCCTGATATGTCCAATCGGAGGGATGAACACTTATGGACTGATATGCAGCCGAGATGTCGACTGTTGCCATAAAGCATCCTGGGCTAATGTTGTCAGCCACGTCATCCACTGAATGGTATGAGAAATCAGAACAAGTTGAAAACATATAATTGTTAATAGACTCATATAGAGGACGTTTACAATCCGTTATGGGCCTAAAAGTCATATCCGACTTAGGCACTGCTCCTAAGGCATGAACACAAAGCGGCACAAAATCTGCTCTGATGTATTTTCCTTCTGAAATTTCCTGCCGGATTAACCCACTGATATAATCATGAGCTGCTCCAGAATAAACAGATGAATAATTAGAGCAGCAATAACTATGAACAGGAGTGTCTTCATCCATGATATGAAATCCATACTTGATACGATTATAAAGATAAGCACGGAAAAAATCATCCGATTCATATTGTAGATAACAATCCCACGTAGACAAATTCATCTGAGAAGGATAATTGTTCAAACAAAGTCTGGGTTGTAGGCGCACCTCAATAGGGCAAGGATCAATTGCATCTGACACAATATAACTGTGCGGGCAATCATGATAAGTATAGCCTGGAAAAAATTCCTTCTCATACACACTAATCACGTGTCCATATGATACATGTGGTGAACCCATATCCGGAACATCACCAGCTGTACTGAGATCCTGATGAGGCGCCATATTCCCATCACGTTGGTCTGGTAAATCTATTGATAAACACTCATAGGAAAAATTAGAATTAAATACATCCTTCTGCTGAAGCATATGATCATCATCATCGGCAGCATAGTGTTGAACATCAGTAGACGAATCCACAGGAGGAGAACAAGTTAATGCACATTCAGATCTCATATCTGTATGAACTACATCGCTTGAATTTTGATGACAAAGGACAATTCTATGTGGATTCCCTATTAGAGTGTCATTATCAACAAGTCACGGCTTCTCATGGCAACCAAGTGCCTTATGTTTCCCGCGACAGGATCGACAAACATGCAATTTTCCACAACTACCACTGCACCTGCGATAGTTGAAATTGTAGCAAAGATTCGTAGGGAAAGGGTCAGAAGTAGAGGAATCACTATCAGCTGTGTCATTTGATGAATCTTGACGGTTTTTCCCTCGAAAACCCCCTTTCCCTTTTTTGGTGAAGGACTTTTCACGGGGGGAAACTTTTATATTCCCCGCATGAAAGCTATAAGCAATACTGACTGTGTCTGCAGCGACAAAAGTCGGCAAATCATTCCTGACCACTTTATCAATAACATTCCTGTCGTATGAGACAAGGGCAGTATCATTAAAACAGTTGAGCTGGGCCTGCTTAGCCACAAAAGCCATATGGTAGATGTACCCAGATACATCACCACTGCTGTAATACCTGCGTCATGCCATAAAACAGATCTTTGTATGACATCTTTGAGTGATCTAGAGACTTGATCGGTTTGCAATCTAAAAGATGCTGAACATAATATTCTGGGCGATACATAATACCTTTTTTGTAGTCTGAGGGACCTGGGTTTATAGCCTCAGATAAATCTGCAAGGGCTTGAGTGAGTGGAGCACTTGAAAAGGCAGCAGGCGCAAATGGACGGGGGCCCCTGGTAGGCACCGCATGCGGTGGCGCGCCATAACCCGGCTGAGGGGGGGGGGGGGGGGGGCAAGGTGTAATTGACTGACTGAGTACCCACTCCACTTTTGGCGGGAGCTCCATGTTGTTTATCAAAGGAATTTCCCGGTTGTTTCAAGTTCAAATTTAACTCCGGTTTTCCCCAAGGATTAGTGGAAACCCCCTTTGAAATTTCCAAGCGGTCCAATCTTTCCAAAATGTTTTGCATGTACAGTTCAGTGCGTTCAAACTTTCCAGCCAGTACACTCGCATGAGCCATCTGGTCCTCAAGGTACTCGACATATTTGGGGTCTGTCTTACTTTGAAATTTAGTCCTTGGCGAATCACCAAACTGTCCTCGAAAAGTAGACATGATATCTGTGTTTCCTAGGCTAATATCCCATTGACATTGATGAATGAAAATCCACATGAAAAGCCTACAGAGTAGCATGATTCCAGGACAATGATGAGATATGTGTTGTTCAGCCAAGGTCTGAGTGGAAAGTGACCTATGGCAGTGTAGCCACCTACTGGATAAGTCAGTCAGAAAGATCTGAGGTATACTGGCAGGTGGTGGCCTCTGGTGGTAGTAGTTGTCCTGACATGGAATTTATAATAATATATAGAGTATATATCAACCCATGTTCATAGGGGACTGGCGTTCTTTATCAGTTCTTGATTACCTGGTTACTCCCCTCTACAGGAAGAGAGACTTTCAATCAGTGATTTCAGCCTTGTTCTCTGAAAAATCAGCTTGAGACTGACTTTTTTTTTGGGGGGGGGGGGGGGAGATTGGCACTTATCGCCCACTTAAAGTCCACTTACTCATTTGTTGTTTTCTTTGTTTATGGAGCTTATTTCTACATCAGAATACAAAACGATTCTATTGAAAATGTTGACTCTTATGTTTACATAGGAATTGACCTTGACAAACATATAGATATGCAACGGTGAACAGAAAATTGACCGAAATTAAGACCTTTTATATTGAACAATGTAGCTAATCAGATATACGAAACCATAAAATATTTGATTCTTCCGTTGGCAATTTATCTCATTTCAACCAATTATTAACTCATTATAATCTCATTCTAACAAGAACCTCATCCCTTATGATCTCATGCGGACAGCTGGAATAACATGAACCTACTAAGCATGTGAAGTTGTTTAAATGTATATATAAAACAAAATATAACATGATTAATTAGCACCCTCATTGCTACAAAAGTAGTTAGGAAAAATAGTCCAAATACATAAATAGATAAAATTTTAATATTTGTTAATTATGTATGTTTACATGAATGTCCCGTATCAATAATAACTGCATTTTACACCTTACTGCACCTGATTTAACAACATGATTAAACTGTTATGATACAATTATAATTCTGTCATTATTTACCTGATAATTCAGACTTCCAGGAATAGACCTGTACATTACATTTTGGATGAAGCTGAAATTCTGCAGTTAAAACCAGAAATCCTCGTAATCCCTACCAAATCCAAATAGCAGGTTCTCAGGAGGTGAAAGGCTGGCCATTGAACAACCATTGACTATAATCTGAAGCAAATGACTTCCCCAAAGGCAAAAGGAGGAACTAAGTACTTCTGGAACCTCTCTGGGTTGGGCACAGTTACCCCCTCAGGCGGCAACTGGGGGAACTAAGTGCCTCAATTAGCCTCTGTAGGTGGGGCCACTGTGCCCTTTAGGGGGCAATGCGCCACTACATGCAAGGCATAGAGACTATATGTCAGGTGTTTAAAACCTGCTTGGAGACTACACTATTATTGTTCCCCTGTGATCCAGTCACCTCTCTCTGCAGAGGACCACTGGTTGTTACATTTAACATGGGCAGGACTAGACGCCGGGCGACAACCAAGAATCCAGACGACACGATGGCCATGGCTGGCCGTCCCTACGCCTGAAAAAACCTACGATGGCGTCTAACACGGCCGCAATAGGGGAGCTCATTGAAACAGTGGAGGGATTTGGCATGCAGCTTTGTAATAAACATCACTTTTAACCGAACTCACGGCACAGGCACCAGACACTATGCAGCCCGAACGGCCAAGTCTTTACTGACAGGAAAGACACCAGCAGTCCAGATACTCATACCCGCACCAGCAACAAAGCTGGTGCAGTCTGCTAGCCTGCTCCAGGGACACCCATGAAAAGCAACGGCCACACTATCAGGACGCAATGACCCACGGGACGCTTGATGCAGCATCGATGGACCCAGCGGCAGGCCTACTCTTACCCAGGATGTATGCACAGCAGGCTGACTCCGACCCCGTGCACCCCTGGGACAACACAGCAGTATGACCCGGAGTGGCAGAGTCTCTCTGAACTGTGACAAGCGCAACTGGTAAGCTAGCTCTTTTTCCCCATCAATTGATAACACAAGGGGCTAAGAAGGCTAAGAAAAACATGGGTGAGTTAAGCATGGCAGAGTATTTTTGGGGTTTCATACAGATGATCAAAGCTAGGGACATCACCAATCCAGACGTCTCAGCAATGAATATGCACTTAGAACGAATGGTAGAGGACGCTAAGACCTACGATTTGGCAGCGGTAAGGTCATGGTCAGAAGAACTGTGTTCGCGAATCGTGCAGCGCAGGCTAAAATGGGAGGACAAGGATGACATAAATAAGCTGCAGACCAAGATGTCACATACAAAGGTTAGCACCCAACAACCAAGCGCCCAGAAAGACATTGATATATGAGCTGATCAATGCAAAGCCAGCCCCCCATTGTATGGCTTATCAACAGGGCACTTGTCATAGTGCAGTAGACCATGTCCAGAATGGCTATAGGCACATACATGTATGTAGTCATTGCATTGCAAATCAATGTTCCTCCCCCACACATTTAAAGACTGAATTGATGAATTCATTTAAAGACTGTAAGTCAAAATCATTTGGGAACCAGAAGAAGGCCCAGCAAGAATCAGGGTTTGGGAGCTCAAACCAGTAGATTTAGAACAAGATCATACTAACATAGTTGTTCATAATCTATTTAGAGACAGTGTACTTGCCAGATGTGCAGACAACAAGTACAACGTGAATGATGAAAACATTCTGCACCACTGCACCACAATGAACCACACAGGGGAGTTACCTGAGGAGGTGCCTTGGGCAACCACTGAAAACCCGGGCCTAGGTGATGATGCAACGACATCCACTCATCCTTTAGTGACCCCACAGCTGGACAGCTCCACACCACTCAAGGTAACGCCAGACCTTTTTGAAACTATAATTGACACTGATTGGCCATACCCCATTGAAGAGGCTTACCAAAAAGCCCCATATCAGGCCCGCTTATACTACGATGTTCATAGGTCAGGTCTACCAAATTATGGTGAGTGAGTAATGGATGCTTTACGCCGTTTCGACAACTAAGGTCATGTTCACAGTGAAAACAGATTGGGAAGAATTCTGTCTTTGGCGATTGTATCTATGAGATGAAGGTGACAGGGCAGGCAAACAGCAGGGGATCAAAACCTAGCAATCATTTTTGCTGTACCTCATCCCTTAGTGAACCACAGCACCAACCAGGAATTGAACCCAAAGACCCACTTGGTCAGTTCAGGGTCCCACCTATGGTCGCCTCTTACGATCAGCAGGGGCTACTGGGGGCCTATTCTTAGCTGGACCCCTGGAGCTGGACCCAACGGAGGCTGTGAGAGATTTTTAAGTATGTTTCTTGAAAATCAATTTTACATAAGTAGAAGCCCTTTGTGGTCTTATTTCAGACTTCAGTCTCTAGAGGCAAATAATCTGGCTGAAGAGTCTTCTAAAACCCAAATATGATTGAGTGAGTGAATAATGGATGCTTTACGCCATTTCGACAACTAAGGTCATATTCATGGCGAAAACGGTTGTTATCAATGAAAAGATGGACTAAAAGTTGTCAATAGAACAACATGATATATGTACAAGATCTTATCCTAAGGATAAAAACATGTTAATATACTAATCATATCAGTCCATACAGACCAGCTGTTTTCAAAAATTGGATGATACGATCGGAATGTACAGTATTAAAAAGTTCAGGTAGACCAGCTACCTGATAAAACTGTCTACGTGTCTGTTCAAAATCTGGGCATTCTAAAAGGAGATGCTTGATGGTTAAAGGTTGATTACAAACAATACATACTGGTTGGGGCTCACCCTTTAATAGAAAAACATGTGTAAGTCTAGAATGACCAATTCTAATTCTGTTAAAAACAGTTTGGTCTTTTCTAGCTTTAAGAACATTAGGTTTAACATCTTTGATGGTTGGGAAAATAGAATGCAGTTTGTTATTGGGGAACTGGTCCCATTCATTTTGCCATCTCTCATTGATGTATTGAACGATTCTCGGTTTAAAATCTATGTGAGGAATTGGAAAAGGAAGGACTGCTTTGTCCAATCCCTTCTTGGCCGTTTGGTCAGCTAACTCATTACCATGAATGCCTACATGACCCGGTATCCAACAGAACTGAACATCAAATCCTGAGTTGGCCAACTTTTTTAGCCAGAGAAGAATTTTCATAATGACTGTATGTTCAGTTTTCAAATACTGCAAAGCCTGAAGACAGGACTTTGAGTCGGTAAAAATGATAAAGTTCTTTTCCTCTGCCTGCTGAACGGCTTTCAAAGCAATAAGAATGGCACCTGCTTCAGCTGTGAAAATAGAACTGAAGTCAGGTAAACGAGCAAACTGTTTTTTTACCACAGCAGACAGATGCAGCTGCAACACATCTACCATCCTTTGAACCATCAGTGAAAACAGGAGAATGATGAGGAGTGAGTGAGTGAGTGTTGGGTGTTTTACGCCGTACCGACAGCCAGGGTCATTTTCACGGCGAAAACCAGTTGGGACGAATTCTGTCTTTGGTGATCGAATCTATGAGATGAAGGTGACAGGGCAGGCAAACAGCAGGGGATCAAAACCCAGCTATCAATTTTGCTGTACCTCAGCCCTTAGTGAACCAAGCACTGACCGGGAATTGAACCCAAAAACCACTTGGTCAGTCCAGGGTCCCCCCTATCGTCGCCTCATAAGATCAGCAGGGGCTACTGAGGGCCTATTCTTACCCGGACCCCCACGGGGCGAAATGATGAGGATATTTGTTTCGAACTTCATGATACCGGGACACATAATCCAATGGTTGAGTTAGTGATTTGTTGGATTTGGTGAGGTCAAAATTGAGAGTAGATGGTTTGAGTCTCCATGGAGGTATGACTGAAAAATGAGACTGTTTTTAAACATCAAGATCCACAAAGGCATTTTCTATAGGAGGTTTCATACGAATGCCACAAAGTTGGATGTACTTTGGTCTGGCGGCATAGAGATGTTCATTTTGGGGTTGAAATACTCACTCAAAGGCAGGATTAGAAGCATTTGTTTTTAACTTAATGATAAATTGAAGGGAAAGTTTTAATCTTCTATTTGTTAATCAAGATTCCCCCACCATAGGCTTTGGACTGGCGATGTTCTAAAAGCACCCAATGCCAGCCGCAGCCCCTGCTGATGGATGGAGTCTAGTTTCTTGATATATGATGCGCATGCTGATCCATAGACCTGACCTGAAAATGAAAAATGTTAAACGTGAAACCGTTTCAATCCTGATGAAGAAAGACTTTGATTCAATGAAAATACCTGTCTGGTTGATATGGTGAACGAGTTTCTGAAAAAATTTCCAGAACTTTTCCAACTGGTCATTGGCATCATGGAAAAGAAGAACATTTATGTGAGCATAGTGAGTGAGTGAGTGAGTAATGGATGCTTTACGCTATTTCGACAACTAAGGTCATATTCATGGCGAAAACTGTTGTTATCAATGAAAAGATGGACTAAAAGTTGTCAATAGAACAACATGATGTATGTACAAGATCTTATCCTAAGGATAAAAATGTTAATATACTAATCATATCAGTCCATACAGACCAGCTGTTTTCAAAAATTGAATGATATGATCAGACTGTACAGTGTTAAAAAGTTCAGGTAGACCAGCTACCTGATAGAACTGTCAGCAGTTGGTCTTTGTTTGAATTTTCTCAAGGCCTTCTTTCTATCTTTAATGGCCTTTTTGCAGGCATCATTAAACCATGGATTACGGATGTGCTTAGGAACTGTCGAGGTTTTAGGGATAGTTTCTTCTGCTATAGAAAGTAATTTGGTGGAGAATTGGATAAATGAATCATCTGCTGAGAGTCTCTCCCGACATAAAGTCTGGAAGGACTCCCAATCGGCCCTATTGAGACTCCATCGAGGCTCTTTTAGGCCTATATTTGGGTCGTCAATATTGACTAAGATTGGGAAATGGTCACTTCCATGGAGGTCATTTAATACTCTCCAGGAGAGGTCCAACAGCAGACGAAAATACTGAAAATAGTTTTTCTGTCCAATTCATGTAGTCATGAGGGGATGGGGAAGAATTTCTTCTAATGATATACTCTTAGAGTCACAACCGTATGATTACAATGAAAGAGTCACAACTATCATTACAAAATAAGAAAGTCATACAATTACTGGTAAAGCCAACCATTCCAATGCAGAGACACTGAAAACAGTAGCTCCACCAATTGGTACATTACATTACCACACATTGGAATACCCACTAGAGGGCAGCACCTCGCATCAAGAGAAAACAAAAAAAGTCAATCCTAAACTCAGCTGATGAGCCCCTTACGGCGAAACCACAATGATTATATCCTGTATGTATGGTAGAACACCAAACAAAGAAATGACAAGCCTGTAATTTAATTATATATATTTTTTAATCTTTTTCTATACATTATAATTAAAAATATAGTTCTAAATAATGAGAGCTTGCAACCACCCTGATCCATGTGGCCAATGAGCAGCCACCTTACTAAACAGACAACAAATCTGACCAATCAGGGAACAGGATAGGGAAACCTAGGCAGTGACCAGGTGAGTTGGCACCAAATTTGTAAATTACTCTTTCATTGTGGTCCTGATACAGGACAAGCCACGTCTCCCACCCCTATAATACACTATCTTACAGTTCCCCTCCAGTTTAATATTCACGAGTTAAACCTCCGACTCAACGGATACAACACACGAAGCACCATGCTGGCAGCCGGCAACCCGCCGCCGCCTCCGCCACCACCGGGCGGCAACTTTAGCTTCGGCCACGGCCCGCCGGCCGCGGCCCTGAATTTGGACCAGGACGAGGAGGTATGTACCATTGTACATCGTTCTAACCAATCAAATACAAATTCTTTCGCCTCATACAGACAGACAAAATTGTCTGACCTGTTTGCAAAGGCTGCACATAATAGCCCTTTAGCCGGGAACGCGATTATGTCGAGTCCCATAGGGTCACTTAAACGACCATTGTCCTCAGACAAGGTCACGACAGTGCTTGACACGAACAACACTGCGGCGGTGATTGATTTGAGCAACACCTCGGACAATTTGACGTACCTCGCTGACGAGGACATTCTATTAAGTCCAGTTCACAAAAAAAGAAAAACAATAGACGTGAACTTGCAAGGTTACTTCAATGAAAGTTACAAAAACAACCTGCGCATACTAGAGAATAAATTTGAAAATTTCACTAAGTCATTTGACAATTCACTAGACAATACATACACAGATATACTGACGAATGCCATTGACATTGATTTTGATTTTTCACAGGACGATGAGATGCCGACCGTGGCCAAATCCATACTGAGACAGGGACGGGCCGCGTCCATTGAAAATGTGAAAACATCGGAGTGTCAGCAATGGTTCGCCGAAGCCATAGCACGCTCACTCATCGAACCCTGGGCAGCCATACTAGAGAAGCTCCCCCCTTTTGTACAGAGACGGGAACTTCTGGAACGCTACGGTGCGATACGTAGACAGGCTGCCATGGATATCATGCAGAGCACGGAAACCTTCCTGAAAAATGAAGCCGCCCGACTTAACGGTGTGGCTGCAAGCCATCTCACTACAGTGGAGAGGTTAGTCCACCAACATTATGCGGACGACCAGAACAAGGCGAACGAGGTCATGGAAAGTGAGTGAGTGAGTGTTGGGTGTTTTACGCCGTACCGACAGCCAGGGTCATTTTCATGGCGAAAACCAGTTGGGACGAATTCTGTCTTTGGTGATCCAATCTATGAGATGAAGGTGACAGGGCGGGCAAACAGCAGGGGATCAAAACCCAGCGATCATTTTTGCTGTGCCTCATCCCTTGGTGAACCAGGAACTGACCGGGAATTGAACCCAAAAACCACTTGGTCAGTGCAGGGTCCCCCCTATCGTTGCCTCATACGATCAGCAGGGGCTACTGAGGGCCTATTCTTACCCAGACCCCCACGGGGAGGTCATGGAAAGAGCATGCCAGGCCATCAGGGTCACGACAGACTGTGAGCGCCAGAAGGAGCACCGAACCCTGGAGGATCGGAGTAGACAGTTCAGTTTCCGACGACCAACAGAACAGGACATTTCGGATCCTCTCTCTGCCGTTTTACGACCCAGAACGACCTCTGACGGTGAGTCGTCTTTTCAGGGGCGCGGATCCCGGGGAGGCAGACGAGGCCGGGGGCGCCGCCCAGGGCGCCGAAACCGTGGTCGCCCGACCTGAACGGTAAGACATTACTAACTGACCTAGCACCTGACCCGCACTCGAGCAGTACAAACTGGAACATAGACTTAAGGTTTACACCTACACAGTGGGAATGAGTTGACATACAACCCGCCCATGGACCTTATGAGACCTTGATCAATAAATCTTGTTGTGTTGAAAACAGTTGTCCTGAGTCCAAATCCTCTAGTATACCCTGTGGTAAATTCGATATCGATAAAGAATTTGAAATAAATGGACAGAAAGTAATAAATCTGTCAACATACGATCTCAATGAAGCCGAAAGAAATTTATTATGTAAAGGTTTAAAGTTTTGCCCCACACAAAAAGTAACCGACGCAGGTGAAATAAAAAAAGAACTAGATGACTTTCATAATAAACTTAGAACCCGACAGTTCTTCAATAAAGATGAAAATCAGAAAAAAGGTAATTCAGAAAAACCAGCAACAGTCTTAGATAAACTAAGCCCATATGGTAATATAACTGCCTTTTTGAAACTTCGCCAAAAATCAAATTGGAGGGCCCCATCGGGGTCCCCAAATTTGGAGACATTCACAAATGTAAATGATTTAGACTTAGGGAAATCATATTTTCCCAGAAATAAATCACAGAATATTACAGATTCTGGATGTAAAGCTCTCAAATCTCTCTCAAAAAATAAACATATCACCATCAAACCAGCTGACAAAGGTGGAGCCATAGTGGTTCTGAATTCTTCGGACTAGGTAAAAGAAGCTGACAGACAATTAAGTGACTTAAATTCATACAAAAAGTTAGAGTCTGATCCAACACTTACATACCAGAGCGAAGTAGAACAGAAGCTGAATGATATGATAAAAAATGGGGATATCACGGAAAAAGTCAAAAAAATCCTGACAACTAACAAACCGAGAACCCCAAACATCTATTTCCTACCAAAAATTCACAAGAACATCTCTCCACCACCAGGCAGACCCATAGTATCGGCGAACAGTTGCCCCACTGAAAAAATATCGGCATTTGTAGATCATTTCTTGAACCCTATGGTAAAAGAACAAAAATCGTATGTAAAAGACACCACAGACTTCATCAGAAAGATAGAAAGTCTAGATATGGGTACAAACGACTACATCTTAGGTACCTTAGATGTATCGTCACTATACATGAATATCCCTAACGAAGAAGGCTTACAGTGTATTAAAGAAATACTAGAAAAGGACAGAAATCGCCTTGAGAAGCCAAGCAATGGCTCACTTTTGGACTTACTAGAGCTAGTATTAACTAGGAACAACTTTCAATTTAATGGTCAAAACTATTTACAAATAGGAGGCACAGCAATGGGGACCAGAGTGGCCCCCACATATGCCAACCTATTTATGAGTAACTTAGAGACCAGATTGATGGACCATCAGGAGCTGAAACCGAGAATATGGCTTAGATATATAGACGACATCTTCTTCATCTGGGAACATGGAGAACATGAACTTGAAAAGTGGATAACGAATTTGAATAAATTCCATAAGTCTATAAAATTCACAGCCGACCACTCAAATAAAGAAATACACTTTCTAGACACTACTGTAAAGAAAGATGAAAAGAACAAGTTATATACTGATTTGTTTGTAAAACCAACCAACACAAACAGTTATTTAAAATATGACTCAGCACACCCACCTATGTGCAAACAAAGTCTCCCATATAGCCAATTCCTTAGAATAAAGAGGATATGCAAAAAAGATGAAGACTATGATAAACATTCAAACCAGAAAAGGGAAGAGTTTATACAAAAAGGTTATCCCAAAGAAACGTTAGACAAGGCCCAAAGCGAAGTAGCAAAGAAGTCAAGAGATGAATTACTGACACCCAAAACAGTCAGTAAGAATTCCACTGATGAGAAAAGAATCTTTCTCACTACTACATAAAGGGAAGGGTATCGATATGTCCCCAAAATAGTGAAAAATAATTGGGGACATTCTGGCACGCTCAAGCACTACAAAAAATATACATAGAGCAGACTTGATGATGGGTTATAGAAAACGCAGAGACCTAAGAAGCTATCTAGTTAGAGCTAAAACTACCTATGATCCGAACGAGAAAAACAAAATCCAGGGAACGGGAACTTGTGCCGAGACAGAAAATAAGTGCAACAAAATGAATTGCAAATACTGCAAAATTCTAGATACTATGGGTCAAATTAAGAATGGAAACAGAACCATGTCTTCGAAACATAACATAACTTGTAACAGTTCCGATTTGATATACTGCATAGAATGCAGCAAGTGCAATTTAAGATACGTAGGTCAAACAAAAAGGAAAATAAAAGACAGACTACGAGAACATATTTATGGCATAAAGAATCAGAAAGAGACAGATGTATCATACCATTTCAATAAATGTAGTCATACACATATGACAATGAAAGTCTATATTTTAGACTTTATATATACACATCCGGAAAGTGACAGAGCCAAATCTCTAAGAAACATGATAGAAACAAATTGGATACAACGCTTATCCACTCAAGCCCCAAGGGGTATGAATATACTGGATAATAGATATGGTTGAGACTCCCAACGCCACGTCAAAAAAAAGTTTCTGTCCAATTCATGTAGTCATGAGGGGATGAGGAAGAATTTCTTCTAATGATATACTCTTAGAGTCACAACCGTATGATTACAATGAAAGAGTCACAACTATCCTTACAAAATAAGAAAGTCATACAATTACTGGTATAGCCAACCATTCCAATGCAGAGACACTGAAAACAGTAGCTCCACCAATTGGTACATTACATTACCACACATTGGAATACCCACTAGAGGGCAGCACCTCGCATCAAGAGAAAACAAAAAAAGTCAATCCTAAACTCAGCTGATGAGCCCCTTACGGCGAAACCACAATGATTATATCCTGTATGTATGGTAGAACACCAAACAAAGAAATGACAAGCCTGTAATTTAATTATATATATTTTTTAATCTTTTTCTATACATTATAATTAAAAATATAGTTCTAAATAATGAGAGCTTGCAACCACCCTGATCCATGTGGCCAATGAGCAGCCACCTTACTAAACAGACAACAAATCTGACCAATCAGGGAACAGGATAGGGAAACCTAGGCAGTGACCAGGTGAGTTGGCACCAAATTTGTAAATTACTCTTTCATTGTGGTCCTGATACAGGAACTGACAAGCCACGTCTCCCACCCCTATTCCTGAGTGTTTGCTGCATATTTGAAATATTTCTATAAGAACTGGACTATTTCCTGATGCATGGAAAAAGGCTATTGTCTTCCCACTTGATAAAGGTGGAAATAAAAGTGAAGTTGGCAACCTGAGACCTGTATTTCTACCATTACCAGGCAAAATATTAGAACGATTTATACATAGACTTTAAAATATCTAACTGAAAATACTCTAGGTCAGTAGCTGAATTTCGGTCGGCATTTATCAAATATTATGAATACTGTCACATACAAAAGCTTTGTGTTACATAAGATAAGACAATTTTTTACTATAAAAGCCAGTCTAAATATCTATAAAGCCATGATTCTGCCGTATATTGAATACGGGGACCTATTTTATATACATGCAAATGCATTAAGTTAAACAAATTACAAATACTGCAGAATCAAAATCTAAAACTTTGCCTGAATCTCACACCTAGACATAATAATTTAGAAACTCATGTGTTGGCCAGTCTGAACCATCTTGAGGATAGACGAAATATTCATTTGTTGAACTTCATGTATACCTTATCTAGGAATGAAAATTATAGAGACACACGTGAATTGCCTCTCAGGAAATATGATGCGCCTGCAGTGCATATACCCAAATACAATAAGACTAAATCCCAAAAATCAGTGCTATACTCAGGTGCTTCCCAATGGAATGACTACATTCATGACGCTTTTTTGAGAAAGAAGAAAAGCCTGAAGGGTTCAGTACTCTATGGCTATGTTTGGATCAACGCTGATGAGCCACTTGAGATCCGTGTCTCATCCCAAAGCTGACATCAGTCAGCCCGCAAAAGACCCTGTGACTACCAATGACATGGATACTGAGACAATGTCACCCATCCATTTCAGTTTCAGCAAGCTGCGGTGGCAACTGCTGCCCCATCATCCTCCAGCGAAAGTCAAGACCTGAGAACCCCCGTCAAAATGCAGTTGACATCTAGAGGTTGGTGCTTTAGTGGACCAACTGCTTTTCTATCAAACATGTTTCCTGCTGACTTTGAACATGAAAATGTGATATACTCGTTCATTGAACAAGGGTATGGTAAAATCAAGTATGATTCTCATGGTGTAGTTGAACTTGGGGAGAAAATTAATAAGGAGACAGATCCATATATGATTAGACAGCTCCACGAGCAGATCTCCACATCCCCGGAATGGGATCATTTGAAGTACAACCTCCTTGAGATCCAGAATGGCTACAGACAACTCCACATTTGTTATCATTGTATCCTTCAAAATTGTTACCCCTTCCTTACTCCAAGGAGAAATGTCGGTCTAAGATGTTCACTGGCGCAAAGCAGGGCAGGACGAAGAAGGAGGAGTTGGGGTTTGGGAGGTAACTCCAGCAGACACTGATCAGCCCGAAGCTTATGCCGACAATGCTGATCCCATTTATGCCAGATGCCAGTCTGTTTACACTGACCACAAACCCATGTAAGACATTACTTCATCGTTGTCTGTATCCAACTTCTCTTGCATTCAGGGGGACCTCAGCATGGATCTCAACCACGTATCTCCAGGTGGCGGTGACGGTGACTTCGGTTCGGGCTTGCGTGCGTTGATGCCTAGGCGCCCTTCCCTAACCTCCCTGTCTCCCCCGATGCTGGATCAACCAATGACTTCTACGCTGGGCCCTGCGACAATGCTGTTCTCCGCTGACAGACCGCTCCCCAACTCTGATCACCCAGGCGCTCCGAACTCCAGGGCCTTGATGGTAGGTCCGATTGTCTACTCATCATTTGTCCGTGACCTCTCGCCTTTCCCCGCTAGTGCCGCTGTTCGCGAGGCCACCATACACATGGACATATACCACAAGGTCAGGAATTCGTGTCTGCCCAATTACATGAGCGCCAAGGTCCAAATCCCCTCTGATTTGAACTGTGATATGTGGGAGGCCATGTTAGCCTCATATGACAATAACATCATCTGTCAATTCTTAAGGTACGGTTGGCCCAGTAAATATACTGCACCGACCCCTCCGGTGCCTTCCACCAAGAACCATCCCAGTGTTTTGGCTTTCTCCGCTGAGATTGACCTCTTCATATCAAAAGAACTCTCCAAAGGCGCCATGCTGGGCCCCTTTGCAAATCCACCATTTTACCCCTGGTCCCAAGTGAGTCCTTTGATGACTGCTCCCAAGAAAGACACTGAACACTGCCGTGTGATCATCGACCTCTCATTCCCCGAGGGTGAGAGTGTGAATGACGGGGTAGCGAAAAAATTCTTCCAAGGACAGTCAAGAGGGTACTCCCTTCCAACGATTCACGACCTGGCAAAAATCGTGACCTCCCTGGGAAAGGCCGCCCTCATGTGGAAGATGAACCTCGAGCGTGCCTATTGCCAGTTGTGGGGGGACCCCCTCGACTACCCTCTCCTCGGCATCTCCCACGCTGGTAAGCAGTATATAGACATATGCCCCTCCTTCGGTTGTCACGGCTCTGGCGCGGCCCAGCAGCGGGTCTCCACGGCAGTGTGCTACCTTATGTGGAGACAGGGCCACGACATTCTCGCGTACGTGGATGACTTCTGTGGGGCGCATCAAACGTACTCAGAGGCAACGACAGCCTTTGCGGACTTTGAGGGTCTCTGTGCCCGTCTGGGCCTTAAACTGGCCCCGGAAAAGGCGGCCTATCCCTCTACCTGCATGGAGTGGCTAGGTTTCGTCTTCAACACCCAAGAAATGACAATCACCATCCCTGAACCTAAGCTGAAAGAGGTTCTTGTCCTGGCGGACCGCTGGAAGACCAAAAAATCCACCACTCGTCGAGACCTTCAGGTCCTGGCGGGGAAGTTCAACCACATTGCCCTGTGCATCCTCCCTGCCAGGCGGTTCATGTCCAGGATCCTCTCAATCCTAAGAGCAGCTCCGGCTTCCGGGTATATTGCCCTGGACGACCAACTTCGCCGTGACGTTGCCTGGTTTGCAGCCTAAGCTCGCCCGGAATGGGGAGGAGCCTCGTAACGAAGGCGTCCTTGGGGTCTTGAATTGTCTTAGTCGTGCGGATGAGGACCTTAATGGCCCCACCGTCCATTGTCACATCCTCCCTCAGGAGGAGATGGGAGCAGGCCATGTCACTCCCCGCCAAGAAGTTGGATTGGCGGAGGAAATTTATCACAGAACTCTGAACCTCTCCCACTGCATCGTCTGCTGATGTTAAACAGACAATCTTCTGTGTTTCGTGTCACTGTATTATTAATTGTATGTTTTTAATCTGTCCTATGTTTCCAAATACCCTGCTTTGTAACCACAGGATCTTATCAATATTTGTCTCATGTAAAATTTTAATTCCAAATTTTATGTCTCCCCAGGTGGGATTACAATTTTTATTCAAAATGTCGTGTCTGAGTGTCTCAATTATTGATGTGTGTGCATATATATTGTTCTACAAAAGGGGTTCTAAATAGTGAAGAGTAATGGATGCTTTACGCCATTTCGACAATTAAGGTCATTTTTATGGCAAAAACCTGTTGGGACGAATTCTGAGAGTGAGTGAGTGAGTGAGAATTAGATGTTTTACGCCGTACTGACAGCCAGGGTTATTTTCACGGCGAAAACCAGTTGGGACGAATTCTGTCTTTGGTGATCGAATCTTTGAGATGAAGCTGACAGGGCGGGCAAACAGCAGGGGATCAAAACCCAGCGATCATTTTTGCTGTACCTCATCCCTTAGTGAACCAAGCACTGACCAGGAATTGAACCCAAGAACCACTTGGTCAGTGCAGGGTCCCCCCTATCGTCGCCTCATACAATCAGCAGGAGCGACTGGGGGCCTATTTTCCCCGGAACCCCCACGGGGTAGCTTGAGATTAAGTTTTTCTCCAGATGTGATGGTTGTAAAGATGTTTCTAGGAAGTTTATATCCATAATAAATACAACTTTCACACTACCTCATTGTACATAATGGAAAATAATAAAATAATAACGGTCTGGTACTATTAAAAAAAAAACCAGTTTAATGTTATGTCCAATCAATTTTACAGACACTGCTGCAGTTGGCGTCGATCTTCCTCTTCTTCACACCAATTCTGATTCAGAATACAATGAAGAAGAATTAAAAGAGATTGAAGAAGTACTGGGTAAATAGTATACATTATTGTTACAAAGTAATATTTTATGCTCTTAGCCCTCATTGACCCTCATGTTCCTTGAAAACTATTTTCTATTAGGCAAAGCCTACTGAACTTTTTTTATAGAAATAACACCAGAACTATTGTAAATTTATCTAATAGATACAAACCTACATAAGGGACATACTGTATCATTCACTGTTTATGCATTCTATTGTGGTGGGATATTTCAGTTAGATCTGATATTCAATAAGTCTACTTCTATAATAGTACGAGATATATATTTAAGTGTATTTTGATAATGAAAAACTAATGTTACTTTGAACAAGTATTTCTACTTATCTTTTCAAAATAATCTCTTCAGGATCTGTAGAGGAGGTAAACTCTATACAAGTGGACCATGGATATGTTGAAAGCCCCTAGTAGACCGGTATCAACAGCAGAACTCTGTGATAACACTGTGATTTGGGAAATCATGATGAAGTTAACTTCAATGAAAAACATGAAGGAGTTAGGTATACTGCAGTTGTGTCTTTGACACCAACTATTTATAAATGATATGTACAGATATCCAGGATGACATGTTGTGTTGGGTGGTCATGTTTAAAAGGAATCAAAATTGCCACACTATTGATCAGTGTTCAAAATTAAGGATTTTTGCAATCCACCCCCGGGTGCAGGGCCCAAAATACTGTCACCCTGGCCAATATTTCTTGCATATTCTATTAGATAAGGTGTTTAATATTCTGAAAAAGGTATGCATATACAGGTGCACAATTCTAAAATGTATGCACCTTTCATGAGGGGGAAAAGGGGGTCTTTCACAGATATTGGAGGTCCTTTCCCATTCTGAGATCAGCCTCTTGGCGCATTCGGGCAATTAATATGGAACAAAATACGGGGGAAGTGATTGAGTGAGTGATTGAGTGAGTAATGGGTGCGTAACCCCGTTTCGACAACTAAGGTCATATTCACGGCGAAAACAGGGTGGGATCAACTCGTCTTTGATGATCGTATCTATGAGATGAAGGTGACAGGGCAGGCAAACAGCAGGGGATCAAAACCTGGAAATCATTTTTGATGTACCTCATCCCTTAGTGAACCAGAGCACTAACTGGGAATCGAACCCAAAGAACCACTTGGTCAGTGCTGGGTCCCCCCTATCGTCACCTTCTACGATCAGCAGGGGCTACTGGAGGCCTATTCTTCCCCGGATACTTATGCGGTTTCAACAATTATGGTCATATTCACAGCGAAAATAGGTTGGGACGAATTCTGTCTTTAGTGATTGTATAAGGGGAAGATTACGTCGGAGGGGCAGGCCTAGAAGGAGGGCTCTCAGTGTAGATCCGATACCTAAGAAGGAAGACCCGGACATTCTTAGTTTGCTATTAGAAATTAAGCAAGACGTGACGAATGTGAAAGACGATCAAATGGACAATCAAGAGCGTATGATCAACACGGAGGGGCAGGCCTAGAAAGAGGGCTCTCAGCGTAGATCCGATACCTAAGAAGGAAGGCCCGGATATTCTTAGTTTGCTATTAGAAATTAAGCAAGACGTGACGAACGTGAAAGACGATCAAATGGACAATCAAGAGCGTATGATCAACACGTTAGATGAAAGATTGAATGCGATGAACCTTAACCTCGGACATGAACTGACTAACATTAAGGCAACAGAAACTACACATGACGAACTCCTTGGTAAACTTGTATCGTATAATAAAGTACATGATGCAAAATTTGTAGACCTAGACCGTAAAATAGACAAATCTGAGGATGAGCTGACCTCAGTCCGTAAGCAACTAACTGAGGGCATTTATGGCAAGCCGAATGGGTAAACTTTGATAAACACTGTTTTTCGCTCGATAAACACTGTTTTTCGCTCGATAAACACTGTTTTTCGCTCGATAAACACTGTTTTTCGCTCGATAAACACTGTTTTTCGCTCGATAAACACTGTTTTTCGCTCGATAAACAGTGTTTATCGCCTGAAAAACAGTGTTTATCAAAAATAACTGTGCTTATCGCTTGATTACAGAGATAATTTTGATAAACACTGTTTTTCGACTGATAAACGGTGTTTTTCACTTGATAAACAGTGTTCATCATTGAGAAACACTGTTTATCAAAATAAACTTTGATATCAAGTGATAAACAAAGAAAAATGTGATAAACACTGTTTATCAGGTGATAAACACCGTTTTTCAAATTAAGAACATTTTTCAAATTTTAATTTTTACTGAGACACCATATCATTCTTCCAGCAGATATGCCAAGTAGTTATAGATTCCTGTCATATTACACATGTGTTCGGAGATTGAGGTTCAGAAGCTGATACTACCTAACTAGGAATTATACACCAAATTAATGGCTAACCAGCTTTGTAACATTGTTCCCATGATGGTGTCTCAATAATAATGTGCAACTAGATGTTTGAGCAGGTAATAATGTGATATCACATGATAAGCATAGTTAATTTTGATAAACAGTGTTTATCAGTTGATAAACAGTGTTTATCAACTGATAAATAGTGTTTATCGAATGTTTATCCTGTAATCGAGAGATAAGCACAGTTATTTTGATAAACAGTGTTTATCAATTGATAAACAGTGTTTATCAATTGAAAAGCACTGTTTATCAAGTGAAAAACACTGTTTATCAAAATTAACTGTGATATCAAGTGATAGGCACAGTTAATTTTGATAAACAGTGTTTATCACTTGATAAACACTGTTTATCAGTTGATAAACACTGGTTTTATAAATTAACTCTGTAATCAGCTGATAAGCACACTTTATTTAGATAAACACTGTTTATCCAGTGATAAACACTGTTTTTCGATTGATAAACAGTGTTTATCTCTTGAAAAACAGTGTTTATCAAAGTTTACCCATTTGGCTTGCCATAGGCATTAGCATTGTCTCTGATCAGGTCAGTAAAGTGGAAACTGAGCTAGCCGAAGATATAGAACATGTCAAAAACAATATCGAAGTAAAATTAACTGAGCACTCCCAGGGTATTGAGGATACAAATTCAAAATTTGCAGAATATAGTAAAATAGCAGAGCTAGAACACTGCCTTTTTAAAAAAAACTGGAATACTTAAAGGTTTCCATTGATCTTTTAAAAAACTACAAAGACAGTGAAGAGAGTCAAAGCAATTCATCAAACCCCTCCCAAGACCTTTCAGATAATGTGTGTCCAACTGTCGTGGCCGATCATATTGGCCCCGATACTTCTCGATCGATCATTTTGGATTGTGTAAGGGAAAATATGTATGAGAACTTAACCAGTATTACACTTCACTGTTAAAATCAAAGCGGAGTGGCAGGACCAAAAATACAAAATCATGAGGCTGGTGATTGAACTGAAATTTAACCAAAATGCAGCCCTCAGAGACCGTTTGATTAACCTTAAGGGTTACTTATACGAAGCGACACGGGATCTGGACTTTGCCTGTGGGCTACTACTCTCAGAAGCAAAAACCATTGCCAAAGACACTATCACTGGCAAAAATAAGCTTGGTGAAATGCTGTGTACATACAGGGACTCTATTACCGGCTAACCTTACTTTATTTCTATTTTTCTTCTATGTATTTTTTCTATGAGTACTTTCTACGGCCCTTTGATATAAACTAAATGGCAAATGCTATTATAGAGAGTCGCCCCATTCATATACCAATACTGCTTGTAAGTGACCTATGATGTTTAGTGATGATAAAGTCGTTGGCTACTTGAGCCGTTCTCGACTGGGATTATGTCAAACGGATCTTGAATGTTTGTATGATGTGCTTGAAAAAATGTTCTTATTAATGTTTATTATTGTCGTGGTGATTATTATGATTTAACTGATTTGATGGGTAAAAGGGGATAACATATTGCGCATATAAATGTCAGAAGCCTACACAATAAATGGGAAATATTCAAAACCCATTTTTCAAAAAATGACTTGGATGTAATTGGTTTATCTGAAACCTGGCTTGACAATAAAATGCCATCGTCTTATTATGGACTAACCAATCAATATGATTTCATTCGTAATGATAGAAGCTGGTCTGATATGGATCATGTTAACCCCAAAAAAGGAGGTGGTATAGGCGTATATATATTAAAGACTAACTCATACTCAATTTCAGAATTTGCACATTTAAATACTAGTAGCAGAAATATAGAAATGCAATGGATTTCTATTACTCGACCAAATACAAAAAAATTCTTAATCTGTAACCTCTACCGTCCTCCTCAAGGTAGTGTAGATAATTTTACACAATTACTTGAAAACATTCTACTAAACCTACCTTTGGATAAAATCGAAATTTTATTAATGGGTGATTTTAATGTTGATTTTAAATCAAATAATCCAGACACACGCAAATTGAAGGAGCTTATAAAACCTTTTGGCTTAAGACAATTGATTAAAAGTCCTACAAGACTCTCAACTACTAGAGATAGTTGTTTAGATCTATTCATTACAAATTCGGATAAAATATACAGAGCTGGTGTGGCAAATTTGAATATTAGTGACCATCAATTGATTTTGCTCACGATCAAAAAACAACATACTTTGAAAAATAAATGTGAATTTGTTGGGCGTAGTTATAGAAATTACAATAAAGATGTTTTCCAACAGCGACTTAGAAATAATGATTGGACTGCATACGATGATACTTGGAACATCAATGAAAAATGGAATTTGTTAATAAAGAATATAACAAATGAAATTAATCTGATGTGCCCCTTAAAAAAATTCAAAATTAAACAAGTCAAAGAGCCATGGCTTAGCCCACAACTAATCGAGTTGATAAAGGACAAAGACATGGCTTTAAAACACGCAAAAAGACACCGAGATAATAATGATTTATGGATAGAGGCTAACGAATTAGGAATACATTTACAACAAGGCTTAGACTTGCAAGAGCTGATTATATACGTGAAAACCTAGATTTTAATCAAAATAACCCAAAAAAATATTGGAAAAATATCCAAAAATTGGTCACGCCATCTAAGACAGATTTTAAAAATAATATTAAGTTGGTTGATGGTATTACGATGCAACCAATCCCTTCTGACGATACTGCTGATTTTATAAATGAATTTTTTGTCAATATAGGCCCCAGTCTAGCCTCAAAAATCACACAGATGGATGAATGGTTTTTTCAGGGTAAGATATGTAATGATAAGTTACTACATGTAAGAACCACCTTGGAAGAGGTAATCGCACTATGTAAAGATATAAATATTAATAAGTCTTCGTGCATTCCAAACCTATCATCTGAGATTATAAGAGATGCCTTTCTTGCCATCCCTAACAAAATTGTTGACTTGTTAAACTTATCATTTGACTCAACTGATGTGCCTGCCGACTGGAAATCAGGAAAAGTAACCCCCCTCCCTAAGGTTAACAATACCTCAGAAGTGAGTAATTTACGACCTATAACTTTACTTCCCTTAATTTCGAAATTAATTGAAAAAATTATTCATAAAAGAATATTACACATTGCTCAAAAAATAACATTCTTAGTGACCACCAAGGCGGCTTTCGGCCTGGTTTCTCTACAGTTAGTACTACGGCGAGATACTTAAATGACATTTATGATGCAATAAATGAAAAATCTTATGCAATATCAGTATATATCGATGCAATGAAAGCTTTCGATACAATAAACCATGAAATTCTACTAAAAAAACTAAAATGCTATGGTATAACCGGACCTATATGGTTATGGATAAAACATTACCTTAGTGGGCGGCAACAATGTACTGAGGCAAATAATAAGATATCTAAATGTGCTCCTATATGCTGCGGTATTCCACAAGGTAGCGTATGTGGGCCGCTGTTCTTTATATTGTATATTAACGACATAGAGTGCGCCATTGAAAAATGCAAGGTGTCACTGTATGCAGATGATACCGTTCTCTATTGTACTAATAATAATTTGAATTCTTGTTCGTTGGATATAAACCATGATCTGTTCTTATTGGCTAAATGGTGTAACATGAATAAATTAACCCTAAACTGTAAGAAAACCAAATTTTGTGTCTATGGAACAAGATCTTGTATCAGAAAAAGTAAAGGCCAAGAGTTGATCTTATCCCTGAACAATAGTGTACTCGACCGTGTTTGTTCATATAAGTACTTGGGTTTTACCCTGGATGAGAACCTTAATTTCAATAGACATATTGAAGAACTGTGCAAATTAGTCAATCACAAGTTATATTTATTATCTAAGATAAGAAGATATATTACTAAACGCGCCAGTATTGACATTTTTAAAACAATGGTTTTATCTCTTATTGAATATGGAGATATTATTTACAGTGGTACTTCTGTTGCAAATCTAAATAAGATTTCAAAGTTGTATTATAGAGGTTTACGAATTTGTGTAAACTCAAATCACTATGTAACTAAAGAAGATTTACCTGAACAATGTAAAATTGATAATTTACCAAATCGTTTACACATTCATCTTTTATTATTCATGCATAGAATGACTGCTTATGATTATATGCTAAAAAAACCGACATATGCAACTAGACTTCATAGAGCTCCTGTATTTAACACGTATAAACCAACAAATGAAAAAGCTAGAATGAACGTCATGTATAGAGGTGCTCAATCATGGAATACCATTGATTACAGTATTAGAAATTTAGGTTTTAACGAATTTAAGTTGGCTGTGAAAAACCAATTTTAGATTTATTTTGATGTATAAGTGTGTGGAGATTTTTCTTTTAGAATGTAAACTGCCTTTTTCCCAAATTTTACTTGAATGTAATTGTACCAATGAATTTTGTATCGACTGTGATGAAATTTGTATGTTTGTGGACTTCTAGATAAGCACTTTTTACAAACTAACCTTCTTATGTAAAATTATCATAGGTTTAGAAACAATTGACTTCAATTTTAACCTATTTTATTATGTTTTATTCACTTTTGTGAACATATATTTGTAACATAAATAGCATTTCGGTGCTGTCTCAGGCGTAAGATGGAAACAAGTTATGTTAAAGAAGATTTTCAATATGATGTGTTATGTGATGATCGGTGGCTGGAGTTCTGGGATATGGACGAACCAGAAAGGCTCTGGGATACATTTATAAATATTATTGTTACCTATGCTGACAAATATTGTCCTTTGGTTGATATGAAAATTCGCGAAGACTGTCCTGTTTGGTTTAGCAGGGAAATTTTAGAAGAAATTAATCATAAAGATTACCTTTTCTGAAAGGCAAAAGATAGTGGTTGTATTGTAAGAAAATCAACTGAAAAAGACAGGCACCCGACCGAAACAGGCCCCCGACCGCCACACTTTGCCGAGACAAATATCCCAAAAGACATGGTGGGGTTCATCTTCGGCAGCAGAAGGAAAAAGATCGCAGCTCTGGCAACCAGAGATAGGACCAGAGTAAGAAACCAAATGGCAATCAGAGGACAAACAATAGAAGAAGTAACAAAGACAATGCAGGAAATCAACAGAACAATAAGAGAGCAACAACAAAAGAATCAGCAACGAGCCAGAAGAACATACCGCGACGATGAAAGAAGAACAAGCACAAAAAGAATGTGCTACAAAATGAACAACCACACAAGAATCATCAACAATGAGAGCAACATAAATAAGCAGATATAGGGAACATAGAAGAGACTCCCCTAGAGGATCACCAACAACAAGAACAACAGAACAAAGCTGATACGAGACAAAGAAGAGACCCCTCAAACAAAGACAAAAGAACATAGAGAAGAACAGCACTGATCAAGACCAAGACATAGAGAACCCTTGACAGAATAGAGATCGGGTCCCCCCTGCAAGACGAAGAACCAGACAAAACAAGGCAACCAAACACCAGACAGAACAAGACAACCAAAAAGACCAGAACAAAACAAAACCACTGAACAATATGAAAAGGAAAAATAGAAGAAGTTGCAGTAAAGAAACAAAAGAACTAAAAATACTATACACCAGCGTAAACAGAATCAACCGAAAATCCAATAACTTAAAAACACTAATAAAATAGCCATTCTAGCAGAAACCAAAACCAAAAAAGCACCAAACATAAAAGGATACAGATGGTACCACAAACCCAAACAAACAGAACAGGAGAAGGAATATAAATCCCTGTAGACCAAAACACATTCTGACCCGTGGGGGTTCGGGTAAGAATAGGCCCCCAGTAGCCCCTTCTGTTCGTAGAAGCAACGATAGGGGTGACCCAGCACTGACATAGTGATTCTTCGGGTTCAATTCCCAGTTGGTGCTGTGGTTCACTAAGGGATGAGGTACAGCAAAAATGATTGCTAGGTTTTGATCCCCTGCTGTTTGCCCACCCTGTCACCTTCATCTCATAGATTCGATCACCAAAGACAGAATTCGTCCCAACTTCTTTTTGACGTGAATATGACCTTAGTTGTCAAAACGGCATTATGCATCCATTACTTACTCACTCACTAAAACACATTCCCTCATATCCATGAACTGAACTACCCAAAACACTCCAAACACGAAATAATCTGAAATCAAACTCAAAACCAGGGGCCAACCAACCTTTATAGCAGCATACTACGGCCCCCAAGAAAAGATCGAAAAGAGTTGTCTATCATGAATACCAGGAAATCAGGACAACCATCTGAAAAGAGAAGGTAATGTACTAATCATAGGGGACTTTAACGCAAGAACACAAATAGACCACCCAACATACAGACAAGAGTGAGTGAGTGAGTGAGTAATGGATGCTTTACGCCATTTCGACAACTAAGGTCATATTCATGGCGAAAACAGGTTGGGACAAACAAGAACAAAACAGGAACAGAAAACTCTTAAAAGTTACAGTTAGGTGTTTGGATGGCCGAAGGCCATCCTGGAGCATTGGGTTGACAACCCTGCTCCTGAAAGTTGGGTATGGGATGGGTGGTGAAAAGTGAGGTGAGATGAGGGGTTGTGAGAGTTCCCTTGCCACTAGGTGAGTAGTGGGTCGGGGCCCCTCAGGATAGACCCTGAGGTGCACCCCCGCCGGAGCGGGGACCCCAGCCCGACTATTTACCGTCTCGCGAGCGAGAACGGAGGTCAGCGGGTGGGGGGCAGCAGGCGGACGACTGTCGGAGGGCGGAAAAGGAACACGGTCCTTGATCTGAAAGAGAAGGAACGGAGTAGGTTAGTGCTGAAACGGAAGAGGTAGAAAATTAGGGGACGGGAGAGGTTATCGGGAACCCGTGCTATGGCACGTGTTCGGATTACCTAGAGAAGGGTGCTGCAAAGGAAGAGAGAGAGTTAGAAACTGCCGGGTGCTGCTACTAGCAGCTCCTGGAGTCCCTCGTACTGCCGACGGTGCTCGTTGTTGAGGATGGCTGTGGCGAGCTCCCGTCCGCTGAGCCCTTGCTCTGCGTCGGGGAGGTGTCGGACGAGTAGTCGGCGTCGGAGGGAGCTGGTGGCGTTGCACTCGGTGAGGAAGTGCTGGGGTGGGCAGCTGGTGCAGTCGTCGCAGTGCGGGCAGAAGAATCCGCCCTTGTGCACCTTGACGTGTAGACATCGGAGGCGTAGTCTGAAGACTGCGCTGGAGAGGGAACCTGGGAGGAGGGCGAGGGCCTTCCTTGTGGTGACTGAGTGGTCCAAGGCGGAGTTCCACCGGTGAGCGGCGGTTCGCTTGGGGTTGTTGACTGCCTCGCGTTGCCATCTCTCGATAACTTGGCGGTGGGACTGGGCACCGTAGAACTGGTGGCTGCGTGGGATGGGGACGCAGTCGTCCTTCGAGAGGGCCCTCGTGGCTGCCTGGTCGGCCATCTCGTTGCCCGGGATGCCGACGTGGCTTGGTACCCAGTTGAGGAGTGGGGGAACCGGGAGTTCGGAGGCCTTCTCGAAGATGAGGTTGGTGAGGGCGATGTTATCTGAAACGAGACGACGTTTTAGAGTAAGAATGGAGGATAGGGAGTCGGTGTGGATAACCGTGCGCCCTGGCCCCTGGGATTGGGCGTGTTCCAGGGCGCAAAAGATAGCGAACAGTTCGGCCTGTAAAATGGTGGCACCGTCCGTAAGGCGGTAACCGCGGCTGTGCCCGTTTGTGAAAAGGGCTGAAGCCGCACGGCCGTTCGCGACCGACCCGTCCGTGTAGTAGACGTGGTCGGAAGCGCGTTCGATGGTGTTGATGTGGTCGGTGGCGGCGGCGCGTGCCTTGGCCTCAGATAGGGAGGCCTTGGCTGCGATGTGGTGGACGGAAACGCGGACGGGGTGGGGTGCCCACGGCGGGCGTACTACCGCTTCCGGTTCTACTTCCGGTAGGTGACCGTTGAGGTCAAGGAAGGAACGGACAGCGCGCAGTCCCCACCTGCGTCCAGATGGAAAAACGGTAGGGTCCTTTATGGCCAAGCCCCGGAGTTCCTCGTGAAGAGGATGGGCTGGATTGGCCGTGATTTTCCCCACGAGGTGTGCTTCGGACAAAGTGGCCCGAGCACGAAGGGGTGGTATATGGAGTTCGGATTCCATAGCGTCGACGCCGGCGGTTTTAGGGACCCTAGCGATAAGACGGAGAGCGGCGTTTTGGACGCGGTCGAGTTTCGCCCTGTGTGAGTCGAAAGCCAGCCCGAAGAACTGGTTTCCGTACTCGAGGACAGGACGAACGGTGGCCACGTAGACCATCCGGAGGATCTTGCCATTCACCCCCGATAGGTGAGACAAGACCCTCATGACGTCGAGACGGCGCTGAGCTCGGTCTCGGATGTAGTCAACGTGCGGAGTGAACGAAAGATTTTGGTCTAAGTAAACGCCCAGGTACTTAGCCTTGTTGACCATGCGAATCGGAAGACCATCAAGAGTTAGGTTGATGGTTGACTCCCCTCGTTTGAAGTGGATGGCTTCGGTTTTGACGGCGGAGGTTTTGAGACCGATGTCTCTAACCTTGTCCTCAAAAACGGAAAGAGCGCGCTGGAGGACCTTAACGGCTTTGCCCCGATGGACTCTGGGGACGTAGATGACGATGTCATCCGCGTACCCCAGCATTTTAACCCCACGTGGTAGAACAACTTCATGAAGTTGGTCTACCAAGTAGTTGAACAGCGTGGGACTGATCGAACTACCCTGTGGGGTGCCGTTATCGAAGTCAGTTACGGCTGACTTTGCCCCTTGAAAGGTCAAGGAGGCCTTACGGTCGGCGAGGTAGTCGCGGATCCATGCAAGGATTTTGCCCTGGATACCGGACTTGGCGAGACCAGCCAAAATGGCGGTGGCGTTGGCGAGTTCGAAGGCTTTTTCTAGATCCACGAATACCGCGATAGGGCGCGTTGCCTTACCAGCGGAGAGGTCGTGGACTAGGGTGGCGATGGCATCGGTAGTGCCGGACCGCCGTTTAAAGCCTGTGGTGTGACGGTGGAGGGGAGCGGCGACGGAGTTAACGCGGTTGAGGATGAGAATCTCCATGATTTTGGAGACGCAAGGGAGGAGCGAGATAGGCCTAAAGGCTCCCTTGCGACCGGGTTTTGGAATAGCGATGAGCGAAGCCGTCTTCCATTCGACCGGGAGGCGACCCAGCCGAAGCGACGCGTTGAAAAGTCTAAGGAGGAGACTTTTCGTTGGAAGCGGCGTATGCTTGAGCATACTGTAAGTGATGGCGTCTTCACCGGGACAAGAGTCCTTCGGGCGGTTCAGGGCTATTTCTAGCTCCTGAATGGTGAAGGGAGTGTCGGAATCGGGAGACTCGGCGATAGCACGGTCGACAGCGGCGGCTCGGTCGGCATGAAGGCGAGCGAGGCTATCACGAGTCTCGGCGGGTAAGTTGTCGGCGGAGGTACGATCGGCGAACTCGCGAACGAGTTCGTCGGCCTTACCGGCGGGGTCGGGATGAACGGGTGTACGAGCCGCAACGCCCTTTACTCGCTTTATGCGTTGCCACATAGAGCTGAGTTTGGTGTCGGAGTTGAGAGAAGTAGCCCACGTGGACCAGGACTTCTCCCGAGCGTTGCGGTTTGCGGCGCGAAGTTTGTGAGTGGCCCGGTACAACCTCTCCCGATTGGAGAGGGTTGCCTGACGACGGTACCGTCGGAGCGCACGGTTGACGAGACGTTTGTTGACGCGTACCTCGTCGTCGCGGTACCAATGATTTTTGCGAAAATCACGGCCCTTGCGACGCGGTATAGCGGAGTCCGCAGCTCGCGTCAGGTGATCGATCACCTGCGCTGCCTCCCCCTCCAGGGTGGCTGGGAAAGTGTCGGAAAGAGCAAAAACGGAAAGCTCTTTCGCGAACTTGTCCCAGTCGGCCCGCCGGACGTTCCAGCGGGCGGGAGGGGGCGGCGGCGGTGCGAGTTTGGTAGTGTGAAGGACTACCTGGACTCCGAAGTGGTCGGACACGAGAGAGTCGTGTACCGAAAAGTCGGCTCTGGTGGCGAGCCGACTGTGGACGATAGCGAGGTCAAGACCTCCCCCCTTGACGTGGGTGGCGACGCGGTCGTTCAGGACGATATAGTCGTCCTGAGATTCCAACTGTTCGGACAGTTGGCGGCCTGCGAGGGAGGTCTGACGAGAGTCCGGCCCCCACCCGACGTGGTGGGCATTAAAATCGCCGAGGATGATGCCAGGATACCCCGTGGAAAGTAGGGGTATCACGTTGAAGGCAACTTGGGTCCTACGGCGGTGGACTGTGTGAACGTAAACGGGGCCTTCCTCAAGGTGGACAAGTACAGAAAGGTGTTCGGAAAAATCACCGAGAGTAAGTCGGAGATCAACTTGTTCGGACGGGATAGAGCGCCTGACCAAAATAGCCAGACCTCTGTCCGCGCCCTCCACCCGAGGGGAAAAGTATGTAACGTAACCGGGTACGTTAAGTGGTGATCGACCGTCCTCCCGAGAAACAAAACGGGTCTCTTGGAGGCAAAAAATGTCGATGTTGTCGGATAAGGTGGTCGAAATAATGTCGGCCACCTTATGTCCAGCCCCCTGGGCGTTCCAGGAGACCGCCTTCACTGTCCCGTTAGGACGGTGAGGCTCCGCATCGCCTGTCTGATGAGAGACCGGCTCTGACGGAGGACTTCGGACGCGATCGGATGGGGGTTGGATTGGAGGGAGTCGGTTAGTTGCTCGAACTTGTCGAACATGGTGGACAACTGGCCTAGTTGTTGGTTGACGATTGTTAGTAGGGTTGATTGGTGGGCAACTCGCTGACCCTGTTGGGCCAGCGAGTGAAACGGAGTTGGGGTGGGGGTGGCCGGGGGGAGCGAGGGGGTTACCTGTCCTATTGGTGTGACCGCGTTGGTGGGGGTGGGCAGCAGGCCGTCTCCGAGGTGGGCAGCAGGGGTCGGTGTTGGTGTCGGCGTCGTCGTCGTCAGAGGAGTCGGGGCCGGAGTCGTCGTCGTCGTCGTCAGCGGAGTCTGCCAGGCGGACTGCGCGGGGATCGGGGCCGGGTGGAAGGTCGGGGTAGTAGTCTGCGGGGGGTGCGGCTGCGACCGGTTGGACTTGCCCTTGCCTTTGCCCTTGCCCCTGCCCTTGCGGGAGCGGGCGGGGGCAGTGGCGGGAGGCGGCAGGGCTGGGGTCGTTGAGCTGGGCAGCGGCGGGAAGCCCGGGGGCGGTGTCAGCTGGGCAGTCGTCACCGTCGGGGCGGGCGGGGTCGTCGTAGGCTGGGCGGGCGGAGTCGTCGGCGGCAGGGCGGGTGGAGTCGGGGCTGCAAGGCGGGCGGGCGGAGTCAGGGCTGCAGGGCGGGATCGGCCGGGGAGGCTGGGGAAGTTGTCGGCTGTCAAGCTGGGAGCTGGGCGGGCTGCTGGGCAAACTGCGGTGGCGATGGACGCTGCTATCGCCTTGCGGCGAGGGCAGCGGTGGCTGTGAGCGGCATGGGGACCCCCGCAGTTCGAACACTTCAGCGTGACTTCTTGCTGAGTGTCGATCCGAGCCTGGCACGTCGCGGTGACGTGAGGCTCGCTGCAGTGGGCGCACCTGGGGGATTCGGCTTGACAGCCGCGGGCGATGTGTCCGAAGCGCTGGCAGTTGTAACACTGCACGGGCTCCGGGACATACGGGGACATCCGGAATCGGCCGACGAAGCCGATCTGGACGTGGGTGGGGAGGGACGTTCCGAGCCAGACGATTCGGACCGCGGTTGTCGGCTCCTTGGCTCCGGTCACCTTGTTGAGGGTGGTGAGCCGGGTGGCCTTGAAGATATCCGGAACCGTCCGGCGAATCAGGTCGTCGGACAGCTCCGTGGGGACTCGGTGGAGGACTCCGGTGACCCTGTCGGTCTTGGGGCCCAGCTGGATGAACTCGACAGGGTGACCGTTGAGAGTCTTGAGGGAGGACAGAGTGTCGGCTGCGTCGGGTGTGTCGGGGGTCAGGAGCGACTGGCCGCGGGCGGAGCGGCGGGTGGTCATCTGGATGTCGGGGTGGTGAGTTTGGAGCGCGATGAGGACCGATCTCTCGGTCCTCCAGTGGCTCCGGTAGTCGCCGGCAAGGTTGATGATGAAGGGATAGAGGTGGGGGCAGTCCTCCTCCATCTCCTCCTCCTGGGCGGGTGGGTCGCTCTCCCCGGCGAGTTGCCGGGGAGATGCAGAGTCGTCCAGGGCTGACGACGGGGGTTGGGTGGGGGTCGGGGGGGGGGTGAGACCGCCGCGGAGGCCGCTGCGGATGCCGCGGCCTTGCGACGTCCCTTCTTGGTCAGGACGGTCTTGTAGTCCGCGTCGTCCGACGCCGGCCTCTTCTCCGCGAGGCTGGCCATCTTTGTCGGACGACCGGATGGAGTCGGGGTCTGCCGTGTGTGAAGGTGGTCGAGGACGATGACTTCGTGGATGTTCCCGGTGGCCTCCCGGACGTAGGGGGCTACACCGCTGGGGCCGTGGGAGTGGCTCCAGCGGGCGATCTCGGCGTTGGTGGGGGAACGGGACGGACCTCCGGACATGGGGGCCGAGGCTGGAGTGGTGGTGGCTGGAGGCAGGAGGTGAAGCAGGTAAGACAGGGCTGCGGAGGGAGGTGTGCACCCGTCGGTGGCTGGAGCTGGACTGACTGAGGTCGCCCCACTGCTGCTTATATATGGGGGCTGGTGAGACGGTTCTAACGCGAATTCACCGGAAGGCGTGTTAGACCCGTCTGGAGCATGTGGGAGGTCGGTAGGCTGCTGGAGGGGGTGGGTAGCCACCGCGGCCGAGGGCAGGGCCGACGCGGCGGATGTTGTCGGGACTCCCCGGGTGTGCGGCCCGTGGAGTTGAGGGCTCCACGGACGGGCTCGGGCGGTCGGGCAGGAGGTCAGCGTTGGTGGTGATGTAGGTTGGGTGACGGGTCCGGCAGTCCGGGGGCAGGCTGCTGCATGTGGTAGGTGGTCTGTAGGCTGGTGGGAGGGGTGGGTATCCACGGCGGCCGAGAGCGGAGCCGACTGTGTGGATGGGGGTGGGACGCCCCGAGGGGGGTATCCGCGGAGTTGTGAGCTCCGCGGACAGTCTCGGTTTGTCAAATGGGGAGAGAGGGTATGTAGGGATGTAGGTGGTGTGTCGGGTCTGGCAGGCTGGGAGCAGGCTGCTGCATGCGGTAGGTGGTCGGTAGGCTGCAGGGAGGGGTGGGTGTCCACGACGGCACGGGGCCGTGCAGTGTGGGCGTGGGTGGACGGGAGTCCCCGACCGGGCGGCCCGTGGAGTTGTAGGCTCCACGGACGGACTCCGGTCGAGCAGGCTGGGTCTGGTGGTAGGCAGGTTCAGGAGTCAAAGGACCACATTGGCTTCCTTTTGGCCGTCAGACCCTCGGAGGTGGCCCCGGTGAGGTCCGGGGGGCACCCGTCGAGGGTACGGTCCTGGGTCGGACTCTAAGTCCTCAGCAGTACATACAGTGTAAGTCCAGGTAGTCCAAGGTACACTGATGTATCAGCTGAAGACTGTAGAGTGCTGGTGTAGGTGGCTGCAGTGGTCCGCGAGTGGTGTGTTCCCTGTGAGAGCACAGAGCGAACTGAAAACTCTTAAAAGAAATGCTAGAAGATACAAATATGAAAATAATCTCCACCAACCCAGAAAATATCAAATGGACAAGAGAAAACAGGACTAAACCAAAAGAGAAATCTATAGTAGATTACATAATAATTATGTAACAAAGAACTTGAACAACAAATCACAAAGTTGACCATAGATGACACAGGAACCCTCACCCTAAAAGGGAAAAGAAAACAGACCATAGTACCATAACACTAACCATTAAAGCAGAAACCCACCCAAACATGGGTTGAACTTATGGTCACACTTATTCTTGTAAGCCAGACAAAATAAAAGTATACAAGTTAAAAGATCAACATAAGGTTCCTTTTACTACCTTCATGCAGACACCTCTCAGTGCTGCCACCTATGGGCAACACCATAAACCACACCAAGCAAATAGATTGAGTTCAAAACATCAGCGAGTGATTGAGTAATGGATGCTTTACGCCATTTCGACAACTAAGGTCATATTCATGGCGAAAATCTATGTGAGGGTTTGTTTGTTTGTTGGGGTAGTTTAACATCTGCTCAACCACATAGGGTTCTTTCCAGACTGCACAAGCTAAGGTAATGCTTTTCAGCTTTTGAGTGATCATATCTATGATATGGTTTAGGAGAAACCCGCCACCGGGTGCGATATCCAACTCATTTCGAAGAGTGGCAATGTCCCATAGAAAGGACACAACACACCCGACCTTTGATGACCCTGTGAGGAGCACAGGGTGGCTCCAGACTCTATGATCCTTGGATCCTTTCTTAGATTTTATCTATCAGTTAGCACTCTCGAAGGAACTGCAGACTCTTCCTACTTTCAGTGTTGTTGAAAATGTCCTTTATCGATGTTCTGTTTTGGAGTTGCCGCTTGCAACTATCATCCATCTTCTTACACTTCAATATGATGTGCTCTACTGTTAGCCTGGTGTTACATTGTTGACAAATGGGGGCACACTCACCTTTCAAGAGGTTTTCATGTGTCAGCCTGGTGTGGCCTATCAAAAGACAGGCCAGTTTCACCTGTTCTGACCTTGTCAAGCACTCTCTTTTGCTTTTGTCACTTTTCTCTTCCAATTTGGCTAGGACAGAGTATAGATTGTTCTCTTGTTTGTTCCAGTTGCTTTGCCACTTAGATTGGATATGTGTTTTGCTTAGTGGCAGCAAGTCTGCATGTGGGATTCTAGCAACCTCATGGTCTAGGGCCAAGGCCCTTTCGGCTGCTTGGTCTGCCTTTTCATTACCAGTGATTCCAATGTCTATGTGAGGGAACACCAGATGCATCAGTAGATAAATTGAACAATGGGAAATTAACCTATCTTTATCGTCACCCAGAAAAAATAGTGAGTGAGTGAGTGATTTTTTAACCCATACTGACAGCCAGGGTCATTTTGAAAACTAGTTGGGACAAATTTTGTCTTTGGTAATCGTGTCTTCAGAATAGAGATGTAGAGACAAAGGTAGACGTTTCTGATTTGGTTCACCGAATCAAAAGAATTCCCCAAGATTTTTAAACCATCAAAACGTGACTTAAATAGACTATATACATGAAGAAACTACGAATATCAACAACTGAATATATCATGGATACTCATACATAATCGAAGCAAAATTTGAAAAAGAATTTTGCAGTAGGGATACAATGGGGAAGACCGATGAGTGAATGAGTGAGTGAGTAATGGATGCTTAACACCATTTCGACAACTTAGGTCATATTAATGGCAAAAACAGGTTGGGAAAAATTCTGTCTTTGGTGACGGGCAAACAGCAGGGGATCAAAACCTGGAAATCGTTTTTGCTGTACCTCATCCCATAGTGAACCACAGCACCAACTGGGAATTGAACCTAAAGAACCACTTGGTGAGTGCTGGGTCCCCCCTAATAAGCAATATATCATTAACTGTCATGATACTATTTGATAGAAAAAAGTAGGTTAAACTTGAATAATTAACTACATCATTTACTACCCCGTACAAAGATTCAGAACCCCCAGAAACAAGGGTTTGTTGTTGCTGATGGCTTTACCATTATTCTCACAAGACAGTCCCCTTGTCAGCTAGTTATTCCCCTTCTGGCTGTATACTATGACTGGGATTTGTATTTTCTTAAAAATATCAACTACTGAGTTTCTTGCAGGTTTATCTACTGAAGGAAGTCACAAATTCAGTTTTTTGTGGCACAGCCCTTACCAAATTTGAAAACCTTTTTCTATAGGAATAAATTTGCAAACTTTGGTTCATTATATTCTAATAATATGTTGATATATCAATCAGCATTCTTTTTTTCTACAACTCCATAATGTCATAAGGTTTTGACAAACAGTTCTATTGATAATAGATGCATGGTGTAAATCTAAAAAAAAAAGATTTACACAACGAGTGGGCTTATTTTTGTGTTTTAAACAAAATCAGTATTTCCAATCCGACATTACCTCAAGTTTGTAAATTCCTTAGAATACTTTCTGAACAATGTCTAATTCATAGTGCAATGGATACAGCAAGATCTGCAATGTCTACTATCTTGCCTAGATTTGAATTTATTTGAATGTCATCCTTATGTATCTTTGTTACTGAAAGGAGCGTGTAAAAGGTACCCACCAAGTCCCAGATATTTTGAGTTGGGACATGCTTAAAGTGTTAAGTTTTTTTTACAAATAGGTTGCGAACAAAAATTGAAGAGTGAGTGAGTGAGTAATGGATGCTTTACGTCGTTTCAAAAACTAAGGCCATACTCACGGCGAAAACTCTGTCGAAAATTCTGTCGTTGGTGATTGAATCTACGATATGAAGGGCCTGAGTAAACTGAGAACGTTTGTAATTTTTATCTTGAAGGAGAAGCAAAATAACTGCTAACAAGGAAAAGGTAAAGAATAAGGAGAAAATGAGTGTGACAGATTGACAGCAATGGATCTGATGAAGAACTCCCAGTGCCACCATCCCCTACTCCACCATCTAGCCCTGTAGCTGGAGGAACTGGCTCTGGTAAGGGTAGTGCAGGGGGCAACATCAATGAAGGGGTGTCGCCATCTGCGCAAGATAGGGGGGGGGCATCAATATGGCATGACTGCATCAATCATGAGGCATCAGACGGTGAATCATTAACATCGTCCTCTGCCCCTAGAGATCCTCCAGTGACACCCAGTTGCACAAGTAAGAAAACAGACGCTAAAAACTCCTGTAGCACCTGCCAACTGCTCACGCTTAACCCCAAACACCAAGTACACCAAGCACACCAGCTAGAGTGAGTGAGTATTGGATGCTTTAGGCTGTTTCGTATATTCATATTCACGGCGAAAACAGGTTGGGACAAATTCTGTCTCCAGTGATCATATCTAATGAGACCTCATCCGTTAGTGAACCGAGACACCAAGAGGGAATCGAACCCAATAAACCAGTTGGTCAGTACTGGGTCCCCCCTATCGTTGCCTCTTATGATCAGCGGAGATACTGGGGGCTTACATTCTTTCCATGAGCAGAGGCCCCACCCATGTACCCCGACGGGGTGAACATATAAATGACTAAGATTCACTGTATAAATTGGCACATCATAGCAAAGACATGCAAGTATGGAACGAGGCTAAACAAAAGCGAAATAATGATAAATTCCAAATCAAATTAGTGAGTGAGTGAGTGAGCGAGTAATGGATGTTTTCCGCCAGCACCGACCGGGAATTGAACCCAAAGAACCACTTGGTCAGTGCTGAATCCCCCCTATTATCCCCCTATCATCACCTTATATGATCAGCAGGGGGTACTGGGGGCCTATTCTTACCTGGAACCCCCATGGGGTTGGAGCTTGAAGAAGCAAAGGCAAGGCTAAGTCATGTTTTACCTGGTGAACAGGTGGTTGTCTGTCCACTTTATGAGTGAGTGAGTAAAGGATGCTTTACGCCGTTTTGGCAACTAAGGTCATATTCACGGCGAAAACAGGTTGAGACGAAGTGTCTTTGGTGATCGGATCTATGAGATGAGTGAGTGAGTAATGGATGCCTTACACCATTTGAGATGAACTCTGTCTTTGGTGATCGTATGTATGAGATGAAGGTGAGAGGGCAGGCAAACAGCAGGGGATCAAAACCTAGCAATCATTTTTGCTGTACCTCATCCCTTAGTGAACCACAGCACCAACCGGGAATTGAATCCAAAGAACCACTTGGTCAGTGCACGTGCTGAGTCCCCCCTATCATCGCCTCATACTCAGCAGGGGCTACTGAGGGGATGAGATTATGCATCAGCAGATTAATTGGAGAGTACAACAGCATCCTTCACAAGAATTCCATGATAGAGATTGTCAATGATGACAAGATGTTTGGTAAGGGCAATTGCAGTATGTTTGGCTAGGAACAACCAAATAACCACTGCAAAATGGACAGGACAAACCTAAATTCTAGAGGGTTCCACTCTGGATAAAGTTATGATTACAAAGAAATATTCAGCATGGTTCAACAACAAACTAATTGACAAGGAGAGGCCATACCAGCCTGAAATGGCAGAGAGACTGTCAATTGGCAACTGTTCCAACAAACAGGCTACTTAGTCTTGCTGATATCCCATCATTTGAAACCTTGTTGAACATAGACATTCTGGTTATCAGTGCTCATCATGGAAATAAATTCATCAGGGTACCACAAGACACGGATACAAGCGCCAACGTCTCCTTGTCTATCTTGTTCCTGATGATCAGTAAAGTGTTGGGCATTTCCAAGCAGTGTCAAAGATCACAGGGTTTTTCAACCAGTCCTACTTTTGTGACTATTACCTGATTCCTTTTAATTCACAGTTTGTTTGTTGGGTTAGTTTAACATCCGACCAACCCTTCAAAATCCTTTCCAGACTGCACAATGTAATGCTTTTCAGCTGGTTTTACATTACATGGGCAGGGAGTGAGTGGGTGATGGTTGTTTAATGCCGTACCAACAGCCAGGATCATTTCATGACAAAAACAAGTTAGGACCAATTCTGACATGATCTACCTGTGACAGCGAATGCCCCCGGCAACCAAGTGTCATACCCAGACATTGACTACGTGGACCCTCATCCACACTTCGAGCTGAATTGGGCTCCTCACCTCCCACACCCAACATGCTCGAGACACCAGTCTGTAGGTCAGTCTGCCCACCCATATATTTGCAGTCACCTGCTGCAGCGCCACAGGTCCACAGCACCAACACACTTGTAGAGGCAGCCGGACGAGTTCGAATCACCTGCTGACCCCCCTCGCCTCCATGCCTCCATGCCGCCCGGCCCGTGATCCACTCTCTACAATTCACGACCTGGGCGACTCTGAGGAGCTACAAGACTGCATGGCCAACCTCCTCACCTCAACACTGACTCCGCTAAACGGTGTGCAGGGTAAGAAGGCACTAAGAAGGCAAAGACCACACTAGGTGAACTATCTCTTGCAGAGTACAATTACGGGTTCATAAACTTGATGAATAGCTCAGAAACTTTCAATCATGACAAGCCTTTCATGTTCAGACATTTGGCCAACATTAATGAGGATGCAGCCGGTGTGAGAGCGTGGTCCGAGAAGGTATGCACCCTCATTGCAGAGGGTCGCCTCACTTGGGACGACGAGTACAAAACAGATCTTCTCAGGTTGAAACTCTCCCAGCTCATCCGCCTTTCGACAGCTAAGCCAACCAAGAAAAAGACCACTTTGTCGACATGGCCCCAGAGGTCCGGGCGGCCAAACCTCACCCCCTATGCCTTTATAGGGCCTTTAACGCCGGCACTTGTCAACATGCCGACCACCATGCAAACAATGGTTTCCGCCAGCTCCACATTTGCTACCACTGTATTCTCAAAAAGTGTAATCCCCTACCCCACTCCAAGGATAAATGTAAGTCCAAGATGTTCTCTGGCAACCGCCAACAAAACAAGAACAAAGAGGAGTTGTGGTTTGGGAAGTAAACCATTACCCGGCAATCCATGACGTGCTTGAACTGGTCATGAGCCGCGTTCAACCCTCTACCCCGGTGGCGGAACTCTTCCCGACTTGCCCGAATGACGATGGGAGCTTGGATCACTCACACATCTTTGATGACTCTGAACTCCCGACCAATGTGGTGGTCTCAACTACAGCTCCGACTCCACATATCTCACCGGTAGGTTTCAAGGATTCTAACGCTTTACGGCTTGGCCCCATACAGTACTTCTCCTACATCAGGGACTTGTGGCCTATCCCAACATTCTCAGCCACCACTACGGCTGCAGTTCACATGGCCATATACCAATCAGTTAAAGACACGTGCCTCCCAAATTATCTCTCTACAAAGATTCAAATTCCCTCAGACCTTAATTGTGAAGCCTGGGAGTATCTTCTCCAGGACTATCATGATCGTGACTTGTGTAACTTTCTTAGGTACGGGTGGCCGAGCAACTACAATGCCCCCTAGCCCCAGACTCTGACATCCACCAACCACCTGAGCGCCCTCACTCACAGTTTGGAGGTAGATAGATTCATCGAGAAAGAACGTTCGAAAGGTGCCATCCTTGGCCCCTTCGCGCCCCCTCCCCCCTTCAGCCCCTTGTCTCCACTCAGTCCCTTGATGACTGCAGAGAAGAAAGAATCAGCAAGTAGAAGGGTTATCATTGACATGTCATTTCCCCCAGGCAAGGCGGTCAATGACTGGGTGGCAAAGAATTCTTTACAAGGATCTGATCATGTTTACAATCTTCCCTCCATACACGATTTAGCCCCTCTTGTTATCCATCTCTGGAAGACGGACTTAGAGAGAGCCTACCGACAACTAAGAAGTGACCCCTTAGACTACCCCCTTATGGGGGTCTCTCACAGAAGTGAGTTCTTAATCGACATCTGTCCATCGTTTGGCTGTCGCGGCTCGAGTAGTCAAGCTGACGAAGCAGTGGCACTCTCAGAAGTCCGCCACCCACTGCGAACTGCAGTCCCTAACTGGGAAACTCATGATCAACCACATTGGGCAGTGCGTCCTCCCGGCGCACCGTTTCATGGCAAGGGCCCTCAAGACTCTCAGGGCCGCACCAAGATCAGGCTACATCAAGATTGAACAGGAGCTGCGCCAAGATGTGGCCTGGTTCACCGAGTATGCAATCCAGTGCAACAGCCGATACCTCCTCAGACCGGTCATTGACACATTCACACTGGAGTGTGACGCCTGTCTGGATGGGGGCGGTGGTTACTCCTCCACCCACTGCCAGGCATGGACTGACGACCATCACATTTCCCTCCTGGAAGCCCTCAATCTTATCATCGCCCTCAAATCTCTGATCCCTGATGATCTACGCGGCACAGAGGTCATCATTCACACTGACAACATAGCAACTGCCTATGCCCTCACTACTGGAAAGACTCGTGACGGGGTTCTGGCAGCTTGCTCCAGGGAGCTTTGTCTCATTGCCTCCGTTCGCCAGTTTACCATTACGGTGAATCATGTTCCTGGAGCCGACCTTCTGCTGGCAGATGCCATTAGCAGATGCCACAAGTACCCTCATCATGCCAACATTGTCTCCAGTTTGGTGGCTGAAATGAACTTGACTGTTATTACCACTGTCCAATTTGAATATGTGATCACTGTGAACCTATAATATCTCGTGATCCTTTGTTTTTCAGACACACCATGCCCCGACTTATGGCAACAAGTGCAGTATTCTGGCCAGTCCGCCTTCATCCCCGGCACCCTGGCGAATCATCATCGCCAGGTCAAGACTTATCGGCTATATCTCGAAATAAGTCGCAATTCCTATTTTTGCGACTCATTTCGGATTTCAGTAAGGTAAAAGTAAAAAGTGGATTCACAATTGAATAAACAGAATAAAATAATAATAATACTGTTTGTTTGTCTTATTTTATCAAATATATATAAAAAATCTAGATGCGACTTATTTCGGAGAGGTGCGACTTATTTAGGGACTATATATAAGAGAAGGATTTCATTTCAGTAACATAACATGGTAAACTGCGACTTATTTCGGAGGGGTGCGACTTATTTAGGGAGTATATATAAGGGAAGCATGTTTAAAATAATTATTACATCCCATAAGACACTTACCCAAGTAGCTAAAAGGGTTTCATTTTGGGGAGTAAGAAAAAAAAGGGGCTAGGAATTTTTTTAGGTTACAAAAAGAAGATTTCTGTACTGTGACTTATTTCGGAGGGGTGCGACTTATTTAGAGAGTATATATAAGAGAAGCATTTTCAAACGAAACAATACATCCAGTAACACACTTACCCAAGTAGCTAAAAGGGGTTTTTTGGGGGGAGTGAAAGAAAAAAAAGGGGCTAGGAATTATTTTGGGTTACAAAAAAGTTAAGAAGATTTCTGTACTGTGACTTATTTCGGAGGGGTGCGACTTATTTAGAGAGTATATATAAGGGAAGCATTTTGAAACAAACAAAGTTTGTCCTCATGTGCGAAGATCAGTGCCTTGTCGTACAAGAATATGGCCGTGGACTGGGCCTCCTTTGTACGTGATCTCTTTCTACAATGGTTTTGGAGGGACGTGAGTGAAGTGAAGTTTTGTGGGACGATAGAAATAGATGAATCTATGTTCGGCAAGAAGATTAAACATCATAGAGGACGTCCCTTTGGCCTACACATCTGGTTCTTTGGTATGCTTGAGAGAGAATCCAACCGTCTGAGTGAGTGAGTGAATGTTGGGCGTTTTACGCCGTACCGACAGCCAGGGTCATTTTCACGGCGAAAACCAGTTGGGACGAATTCTGTCTTTGGTGATCGAATCTATGAGATGAAGGTGACAGGGCGGGCAAACAGCAGGGGATCAAAACCCAGCGATCATTTTTGCTGTACCTCATCCCTTAGTGAACCAAGCACTGACCGGGAATTTAACCCAAAAACCACTTGGTCAGTGCAGGGTCCCCCCTATCGTCGCCTCGTACGATCAGCAGGGGCTACTGAGGGCCTATTCTTACCCGGACCCCCACGGGGACCCAACCGTCTGATCATATACCCAGTAGCCAAGAGGGATAGGCCGACATTGGAAAGTGTGATCGAGAAGCATGTGGAGGTGGGATCAACTATATTTTCGGATGGTTGGTTTGCCTATAGCAAACTCAATGAGAAGGGCTACAACCATTTCGTAGTGGAGCATAAGCATGCGTATAAAGTCGAATATAGAAATGTTCAGACAGGCGATCTCATTCAAGTGCATACTAATCAGATTGAAGGCGCATGGAAGCATGCAAAGGTAAATGAAATTTTCATTTAAGTTGTTTTAGTTCTTTAATATATTAGTATTTGTAGTGTAGTAAATTGTTTATGTTATTCACTTACTATTACTTTCTATTTATATAATATTACTATAACGTCCCTTTTTTGTATGTTGTCAAAATGTTAAAAGTCAATGAGCTAAATTGGTTATTTTATGTTATTTCATTTATAGAATCACTTCAGGTGCATTAACGGAACTTTCACGCAGAATTTCGAGGGTCACCTCTGTGAGGTGATGTGGAGGAACTGGTGAAAAGGTCCTGGCATAGTAGGAAGGTTTTTCGACCTTTTGAAATCCATCTACACCCTCGACAAAGACCCTGTGCTGGATGCCCCTTCTCCCATATTTCATACATGTGAAATGCAGAAGACGCAGGTATACTATTTACTTCTTAAAAGTCCAACTGTATTAAACTGATCATAAATAATAACTAAATGAAGGTAATATCATACTTTCAATAAGAAACCTTGTATAATTTTTGCCTTAATTCTTTTTAAATTATTGGGAGTAATGAACTTAAAAGTTACACATTAATATTTTCAGCTTGACTACATGCATGACACTATGCATCGTGTAGACAGTGATGTCAACCTAGGGGATGATGCTCCTTCCCAAGTGCCTTCGACAGCAGAGTTAGTGGCAGCACAAACAGAAATCACAAAACCAAGGGGATCTGGTAAGCATTATTCTATATACAGTTCAATTTATTAAACAGTTTAAAATAAGAATAATATTATATGACAATGTATGTCATTAGCGACAACTCATGGTGGGGTGACAGGGTGTGCGTGTGTTATTGGATACTATCAATCCATACACGGCAAAGATGCTAGGGAAATCAATCAGGGTTCAAGGTTGGCAAAATATTGATGAAGTGGAAGTGAAAAGGGTCATGATTGCCAAGTACAAACAGAATCCGGAACTCATGAACATACTATTGGCTACAGGTACGAAATCTATTTTGGAATGCACTGCAAACCGTCGTTGGGGGGCTGGGATATACTCCTTATGACGGACTCAAGGGGTAAAGGCTTGCAGGATATATTAAACATGCGCGCTCCGGGCATATTCAAGGTGCAGGTGGTTAGTGGGGCAGATACTCGTAGGCTCTGCTATAAAGCACACCAGCGACTTCGAACTGAGAATTTCAGGACCCTGATAATTGCAGGGGGCATATGCGATATCACTGAACTAGATGATACCAGAAGCGCAGTTTTGCGTGTTCAACGAGAAAAGAAACTCACCAAACGTGTAAAGAAAAGGCTGGGCAAATGTATAAATAGGTTAAAGGTAACATATGATGGGCTGAGGATCATCATTGCTCCTACAGTGGGGATAAACCTGAGTGTATACAATGACAAGGAAACACCAAAGAAAGTTCAAAAGAAGCTGAATAGAATGGTAACAGCAGTCAACAGGGTGTTGATTGAAGCCAATTCCCCTGGATCCCCGATCCCTTGGATTAGTAAGAAGATCCATGCTTGCAAAGGAAGGGGCCAATGGGCTCATAAGTACAAACATCTGTCAGATGGGTGCCATTAAACCACTGCCATGAAGAAATTCGTAACTGATGAACTATGTAAATGCCTTGCCAGGATATAAGAAGATTGACTGATTCTCAATTATACCTTATCTGTTCGCTGAGCATTTGAGGTATAAGGTACTAGTACATGCAATAGAAACGCTCATACATATTATAAATTTAAAATACTCTCTCAGGGCTGGCTCTGTAGGTCGTATTCTGCCATATCTGTTCGCTGAGCATGAATGGCATGGGTCGACATGCAGCTAATAATACTAGTATATACAATGGTAGATACATATATATATAATATGGATTGACTGTGGGAGATTGTGAGGGTGCTCAATCCCAGATACTCACCTGTTCGATGAGCATGGGAGGTATTAAGATATCTCGGCATAAAGGATCATGTTATCAAATCTGGATTGAGGGCTCTCCCACATCGCCTACATTCTATACCGATCTTCCCTACATGATACTACAACTAGATTTTCATCAATGTTCATCATCCGTTCACCCTCAATTCAAAATACACTTGTTCCCATGTTCCTGTAGTATGGAGGTTGAATTATATGTGGATGAAGATACTGATAAGCATGTCTGACCAAACCTGGGAAATAGGTGATATCCTCAATCGTAAGGGTATCAAAGTAGTACACCTTAACGTTAGGAGTTTACTACATAAGTTGGATGATATTGTACACAATTTCGGTAAATTTGATAGATTACTTTTCTCTGAAACCTGGCTATCGCCTGATATACCTGACAATATGATTAGCATCCCGGGTTTAATATAATAAGACTAGATAGAGACCCTGGATTAAATAAAAATAGGAGGTGGGCTGATCATTTATTTAAAACAGTACTTCAACTTCGAGGTGAGTCATACATTAAACACTACTTTCTTGGAATTGTTAGCTGTAAAAATTAAAATAGGACACCATAAGCCCATTACCTTAATGCTGATCTATCGCCCCCCTCAGGTCATATGGATTTATTCCTAAGGAACCTTTCATCCACTATTAAATCAATAGATAGAAATAGGTCGGATCTTCTAATAATAGGGGATATGAATATCGACTATATGTTGAATAAAGCCCCAACATGAAAATTACATGAATTAGAACGGAAAGTTTTCTTAGAACAACATATTAAATCATACACACGAATAACAGATAAAACTAAAACATTAATAGACTTATGTTTTAGCGACTTCAGAGATCATGCACAGGCAGGTACTATCAACTACAATGTTAGTTACCATCTTCCTATTTTTCTTATAAAAAAGAAAACTAGGAACACTATTATTAAGAAACAGGTACAAGGTCGATCATACATAAGATATGATAAGGATGTGTTTTGTAGGCTCTTAGAAAATTCTGACACATGTATGGAGCCAGACAAAAAATGGGAAATATTATACGAGAATATAAAATTATCCCTAGATAAAATATGTCCTATCAGATCGCTGACTGTAGTAGATAAGAAGCCTGGCTGGTTGTCAAATGCGATTATCCTAGCTATGAGAGAGAGGGATAAGGCATATAGGACAGCAAGGAAGACAGGTAGAGAAGCAGATTGGAATAATGCCAGAATACTACGAAATAGGCTTAAATTAGAAATAAAAAATTCTAAATCTGATTATATTAGAGCGGAATTGGAAAGACATAAAAACTCCCCGAAAAAATTCTGGCAACAAATAAATAATTTGTTACCGAACAATCAACAATCCTCAATAAACTCATTAGTCGATGATCTGCCCATGTAAATAAGTATTTTGCCAACATAGGTATGGTATTGGCATCTAATTGTAATATAGTTAATGTAGATAATAGAAACGAAATTATTCAAAGGGGACTGCATGATGGACATGAACTCATCCAGAAAGACATTAGTCTGGAAGAGTTATCAAAATTGGTTTCGGAAATCAATGTTAACAAATCTGCATCTATCCCAAATGTAAAGACTCTAGTAGTCAAACATGCTTTTGAATCCCAATTAGAAAGACTTAGGTCAATAATGAACACTTCTTTACATAGGCAAATATTCCCATACTGTTGGAAACGAAGTGCGATCACTCCCATTCCAAAAATAGTTAAACCTAAATTTGCATCTGATTTACGTCCGGTTGCTTTAACCCCATAACCTGGGAAGCTATTAGAAAAGGTAGTATGTAGAAGATTGCTGGTCTATTTGGAAAATAATGACCTTCTATCATCACGTCAGCATGGTTTTCGGAAGAGACATTCCACTATATCGGCAATTATTGAATTTTTACATGACATATAAAAGAATATCAATAGGGGTGCTGACACATACATCATCTTTCTAGATCTAAAAAAGGCTTTTGATACCGTCTCTCATCCTTTATTACTAAGTAAATTACAAAATTTGGGTCTTGGAAAATTAACAATAGATTGGTTCAAAAGTTATTTAAGTAACAGATCACAATGTGTAATATTAAACAATCTTGTATCAGCTACCTTACCTATAGTCTTTGGAGTACCCCAAGGTAGCATATTGGGGCCTACTCTCTTCTCCATCTACTTAAATAATATTGCTTCCATGGTGAATTGTGGTGTACAACTCTATGCAGACGATACGGTAATCTACCATCATGACAAGGATTACCTGCAATCTCAATTTGATATTGTATCTACATGGTGTAATTGTAATTTGTTAACTATTAATATTAAGAAATCAAAATGGATGCGGACAAAATTCTTCAATATAGAAAATAACAATGATCATACATTTATGATTCGTAATGGTAAGATGGAGGAAGTTAGCACATACCGATATCTAGGATTGTTGGTAGATAATAAGTTGAATTACCTACAACATATAAATATGATGAAAAGGAATGTGCAGCTGAAACTGAATCATTTTAAAAGAATCAGATCATCTCTGACTTTTGCAGCTGCTAGGATGGTGTATATATCTACTATTTTACCAATATTAGAATATGCAGATTTCATCTACGATTTAGGAGTAAAATATATTAATCAGGAAATTCAAAAATTACAAAATTAGGGCCTCTTTATCCTTTCTAACCAACATTTAAATCGGTTTAACATTTAATTTTCAGACTTATACATAGACGGTATATGCACCTCATGCAGTTTTCTTATACAATAGAGGATGACCCTGACCCGATTGACCATAGAGATATACGAACTAGATTACATGATGGTATAAGGCTGATTTTGCCGAAATCTAACCATTACAAATTTGTTCATTCTCCTAAGTATAGAGCTATTCAGGAGTGGAATAGATTACCTGTTGAAACAACATTGTTAGACAATAAGACAAAGTTTAAAAATTGTATTAAGCACACAATTGTTGATCCATACCTAAAGGTACTGTATTGAAAACTAAGAAACAAGTATTTTCATCTCATCTCATCTCATTAATATCACTTATGTCATTTTTATGACATAGTATCATGTAGTTACTGTATATAGTCTCTTTTCCCGCTCCCTGAATCAGATAAGTATGTAATTCCAGTGGGAGCGGGTGGAAGATGTGTGAACCCAATAAAAGCAATCTAAAAAAAAAAAAAAAGTCATTACTTAACAATCACCGTGTTAACAGGTTAGGGACATGGAGCTATTTTGGTGTTATTGTGGTAAATCGGGACGATACCATAAATGACAACGTGGTCACTCTATGCATGTGCAATCTCCATGCAGAGGTTCTGGGCTATTTATACTGTGCAAATATTATGCACAGTGCGACTGGAGGTGTGTGCACTGGAGCAGAACATGCCTCAATAATACTCATTACCTTACTGTCTCCCCATTCAAAATTTCTTAGCTGTATAACTCTATTGCTTTGATATTAACAGAGAATCCCATCGGACAATCATCATAAAATAGTTAATTGTACACTATTATGATAGTTTAGGTTGAAATAGGATAGTTATTACGTTTGCATGTGCATTTTTATGAAACCCTTTGTTCCCCTGTCTTAGGAGGACCCCCTTCTTAACAACGATGCCATAAATGAGTACACCAGTGCAACTAACTTTGACCCCGACGTGATTTTTGACAATGGTACCATTTTGGGCTTTGTCCCGAACCTGGTTAACATACTTAAACTTAAATATTAATTAACATATCATATACATTTTAATGTTTATAATTAATATTCTTAACACATGTAACAATTAAACATGTTTTTTAATTATATATTATAACAGTAGCACATCTGACTACCACTCAAAGACAGCCTGAGAAAGTGAAGACACGATCCACACGTCCTCAGAAAAAATCACGAAATGTCACTTCAAGGAAGTCTAAACCAAAGACTGAGAGTTCCACAGAACCAGGTTATTATCTTTCATTTAGTTCCAACAGTAATTAACAAATGTTAATATTTATCTAACTAACAACTACCTACTTCTCTTCCATGTTAGGGTTCGTGCAATGAAGGAAGAAGAGATTCTCTTACATTCTCGACTCTCCACTACCACGGAGGTAAACAAATTTCCATAAATACCTAAATAACAATTTGATTTAATGCTTTACTATTATAATGTTATTTAACTTTACAGGATATGCGCCGCCCACATACATCACTTATGGGGCTACTTCAGACGAGCTAGACAAACATGAATTCACACCCTACTAGTTCAACCACCCTAACTTCAAAAACCAAGAAAGGTAAATAGGTCCATTATCAACACATTCCCATGTCAATTCGTTCAAGTCCGTCACTTAATATTACACTTCATTATTTAATTTACACTTACTATTACAAAACTATTCTTAGACTTTTACTAAGTTTCTAACGTAGGCATTGAATCATGTGCATCTGATGAAGAATCAGAGTTGTCTTTTTTCTTGGGATGAACCCAGGACTCTTCACTATCAATATATACGTCAGACTCATCTGAAAATAACTTACTATTACTATCACTGCCCTCTTTTTCCTTTTTGAACTGTTGCATTTTATTTTGTTTCAGATATTTTTCTTCCTCCTCCCTCACTTTTTGCCTAGTTTTTGTTATACATCTGTTGACCCACCTCTTCCCTTCCTTCATTAGGTACTACTACCATCAAAGGATTTTTTAATGGGTTTCAGTTGCAAGTATTCCATAAATTGATTTTTTTTTATACTCTTCCTTTGTAATTTCAGGTTCAAGTAAACCTTTTGCTGCTTTGGGTAGGGCCCCCCCTTCACCACCTGATGTCCCTGCTGTACAGGTCCCACCTCGTCCACCAACCCGACGACCTCTTCTACCAACTCGACAACCTTCAGCAGCGTTAGGTCATGCCCCTTCAACTGAGGAAACTACACCAGTGGAAGGATCTACCGTACGACCTCGTGTAGCACGACCTCCCTCAGCACCATTGTACTCAATGTTGTCTGGCTTTTCAGAAGCCGTACGAGTCATGGATGCCCTTCCCCATCTGGTTGAACTAGGTAGGATTGTTTCTTCTAGTTTAAATCTCTCTATATCGTTGATAATTGTTTCAACAAAATACCTTGTGATTATTCTAGTTCCTTGATATATTTGAACGGGATCACTTTCATCTGTATGATTATTTAAATTAATTTCTAGTACTTCTGTTTCTACTGTTGTAGGAATGTCATCTTTGGAGTGGGAAATTGTAAAGCTATTTTGAGATGCCACGTCATACCTTGTCATTCCTGTATTACCTTTATTTTTTTTATCTATAAATCGAGAAGTTCTATTTGACAATGACTGACCTTCACTGTGAACATGTAATTTCAAGGCACATTGTTTTGAGTTTGAAATTAATGATTTAACCTGTCCATTAGTAATATTGGTAGTACACACTGTTGATTGTTCATCACTGTCACATTTACTTACATTAATTTCTGTTTGTCCATTAATTTGACTAGAAGAAACGGCTGATGACGATGTGGAAGATGCCGGATCATTGGAGGAAAGCGAAGTGGTGGTTCCTCTAGTTGATTCTTCCAGTACCAGTGGGGTGGTATGTGAACCTGAGGTGCCATTAGCAGTCGGCAAGTCAGTTCGTGGACGTCCCCGTGGGAGACTGTCACTGGGCGTTCGTACTTCTTCATTGTTCAGGGAAGAACCAGAAGGTACTGGGAAGTCCGTACGACCTCACGTACGACCTCGTGGACGACCCCGAGGACGCCCCACTGGCCGTGGTCGATCAGGATCTACACCCGCTGTGGATGATGTGCGAGATGTTCCTGGTGGACGCCCGCGTGGACGTCTGTTGCTGCATCGTGGTGAACTGGAAGGTAGCCTTGGACGACCTCATGGGCGACGTACGGAGCAAGTGGTGACAGTCCTGAATCTTGAAGTTCTGAAATCAGTAAGAAGGATATTTCTTTTTTTTTGGGGGGGGGAAATAATTTAACAAATGTTATTGTTGTTATTGTAATTATTTAATATATTCTATTGTTTGATAGAATTATAATATTTGTAATATATATATGGCCTTACGAAAGAAATAGCTTTACAATTAATTTACCATGTTATATTTACGTCTATATTTATGTTATAGAAACATAAATAAATGTACTTACTCCTTCGTTCTCTATGAGCTGCTACATTTTTCCTGTTGACTTCATTGTGGTGGATATACCAGTCATTGTCCCGAGTCCTGAAAAGGTCTTTCCTTCTTTTTTTTTTAGAATAACTTGCCTGCTTTTTTTTGTAATCAGTGTCATCGCCATATAGATCTCTGTATTGGCGCATTTCCAAACAACGTTTCTTTCTTTTTTGGGCATGCTCCTCATCTTCATCACTTTTATAAGACAGTGTGGACTCAGAATCTGACCATGAATCAGACAGTGTAGACTCAGAAGCTGGCTCAGAATCGGTCTCAGATTTATCCTCTCGGCTATCCTCTCCTGATTTTTGTGTCGGTGCCAAATGTTCTTGTTGTTCTGCATGTTCTTCATTTAGTTTAAGGTTGGCTTCTACATCTGTAACACTAGGTGACTTGTAACCATCGGCCCCTTTTGGGTTTTCAGTGTCCGCGTCGGTGGTGGAGTCTGAGGCTGACATTATCGGCGAATGTAGATACTGGAATACCACTTTTTTAACCCTTAAAGCCGATTAAATATTAGTTTTTATGTTAGTTGAAGCCGAGATTACACTATTAAACTCGCGTCACACTTACTTTATGGTTTGAATATTGTGTAAATGTTGGAAATTCACTCGTAAAATCCTTCAATCTCTCGCTGTGTAATTCCGTAAACTCCCACTAGTGGGTTCCGTTAATCGATAGATGGCGCTGTTGTATCAGTAAGTTTGATTGTCGCCGTAACACTAGATGGCGCCACCTATATGAAGAGGCGACCCTACCCAGGAATTAGTCAAGATTTATTTTTTTTATATTTTTTTTTCAATTATTTTAGAGATTATGCAGCCTACCAAACATACAGATGGATGGGATTCAGATGACTGGGATGACTTTGTAATCCCAAAAGGTATTGCTACTGAATAACTATTCTAAATTAAACATTATATGGCCCATATATATTACATATTTACTAACAATATTATATGAAAGTATTTGTATAGTGTTTGTTTGGGCATCATATTTTTATATGACTACAGAATTTTTATTTTATATTTATTTAGGCAAACCACACGCCCATACAGGTGCCAAAAAAGAACAACGTCCCCCGTCAGCCGCCGGACCATCCAAAATAGGAGCCGCAGCAACACATCGTAGACGGCAGGAAGGTGAAATGTTGAGACGATGCAATGAAGGCTATGAATTGGTGCGAAAACTCCCCAAAGGGCAAAAGAGTGTGAGTTCGGGGATTGCAGAAGCCAGCAATACGGAAGGGGCCACGGAAGGTGCGACCAGGAGCAGGAGGAGAAATCCCTATACCAAAGAGAACTTTCTGTCGTTTGAACTCTCCGATGAGAACGAAGACATAGAGAATTTATTTGTGAAAAAATCAAAGAGAACAAAAATAATGTAAATAAAACATAAACCCAGAGGTGTGTGTATATATTATGTAAAAAATTGTTAAACGAACAAAATACATTTGTAAATATTGCAAAATTATTGTGTAATAATATGTGATATATCCAAGAAATTGGACTTTTGTTAAATAATCTATAATTCTAAGTAATAGTCTGTGAAAAATAAATTTAGCCTTTTTTAGTAATGTCTTCAAATAAATAGTATCCAAATAAAAGATTAATTACAAAACAGCTCTTTACGTTTCGTTTATTCCATTGACATTCCACTTTTTACTTTTGCCTACGAAAAAACATATATTTGGGTAAACTAAAAATATACTAAAACTAAATAAGTCGCACGCGACTTATTTCGAGATATAGCTGACTTATCTTCAATTCATGCTTATTAATCATTTCAATCAGAAATTCCCCACTTTCCAAAACATTCTTATGTAGGCACAGTTTTTGGCCAACTCCCATAATAATGTTTCATCGGTAAAAAAACTACCTGTCTGGTGCTTAAACATATGTTCTTCATGCTGGTGGTGACCCCACCCCATTTAATTCTCAACTTCTCTCCACTTTGATCAAGGGCATAGCCCGCCTCTCTCACCATATCCCTTCTAGTGCCCCTAGCCTTTCGGCGGATGAGGTGCGTAAATGTGTGAATGGTCTCCTAGCCCTGGGACCGGATGGCATGGTCATGAGAGCGGCCCTCCTCTTTGGCGTCTGCACCTTTCTCCGCCAATCCAACTACCTAGAAGGGACTGACGCAGGGCGCAGACACCTCCTGACTCGAGGCAACATCACGATGAAGGGTACCACAGCCCACATCACGGTTCGCTCGTCCAAGACTATCTCTTCCCCGAGAGATGTGGTGGTCATCCCGATCGCCCGGTACGGAGATTGGCTGAGGCGTTGGAGGTGGGGAGGCCGGGGACACTCGCACCGGTTTTTCTCCTGCCTTCGACCCGCCGGCCACTCAACACACAAACTTTCCTTCGAGCACTCAGATGGGTCCTCAGGAGGATGGGACACTCCGCCTAGGGGTCAGTTACGATCCAGAGCCTACGTTGGACGGGGGCCCAGCTGGTTGCCAGGGCCGGAGCCCCACTTCACGAACTGATGGAACACGGGACGTGGAGGTCGCAAGCCGTAAATGCTTATGTGCCTAAAGAACTAATTACCTCGGTTCCCTCTCGGATCTCGAGATGTTTGGCTAACCGAGCTAATTTCTCCATCTGCTGTGATCTTTTATCTGCCATTCAATTTTATGTCAACAACACTGATATTATTATCCACTTTCAATTAATTTTACTCTAATTCTGGCTCAGGCAGCCTTTTAATCACTTGGTAATTCTATGTGATTCCAACTTGGCGTCCATGTTCACTCATTTGCTTGTGTGTAATTGTCAGAGACATGGCCTGGCTTACATCCACAACTGAACCTACAACAATACTTTGTAGTGAAAAATATTTAATTGATTATTGCGTTTACTCTTATATTTCTTGCATATTGGTTATAAGATCACTTAGGTGTTCAGTTATACTTCTAAAACATTAAGTCTAACCATCAATTATTAGTCCTCCAGTTGCTTTGTGAAAATGGCTTCACCGAGAAAACTAAACAAGTCATTTTAACTGTAAAAGGGAGCCCAGCAAATGTCGCCAGAATACGAGAGTCAAAATGACTCCAAAAGCTTGTTAAAGTAGTCAACTTGACTGCCTTTTCAAGAGAGTGAAAACATTTTGACTCGGTTTCTAGGGGAGCCAGTTTTATATGACCGTCTTAGAAATGGAACCAAGAAGGGTGCCAACTGATATGCCTCTTCTTTAATTAGAGCCAAAAGGTTTTGATTGTGATCAAAGAATAACAACTTCCATCAATTATGGTGTTATTCAATGCAACATGTGGTGGACTCCTGAGTGAGTGAGTAATGGATGCTTTACGCCATTTCGACAACTAAGGTCATATTCATGGCGAAAACGGTTGTTATCAATGAAAAGATGGACTAAAAATTGTCAATAGAACAACATGATATATGTACAAGATCTTATCCTAAGGATAAAAACATGTTAATATACTAATCATATCAGTCCATACAGACCAGCTGTTTTCAAAAAATGGATGATACGATCGGACTGTACAGTATTAAAAAGTTCAGGTAGACCAGCTACCTGATAGAACTGTCTACGCGTCTGTTCAAAATCAGGGCATTCCAAAAGGAGATGCTTGATGGTTAAAGACTGATTACAAACAATACATTCTGGTTGGGGCTCACTCTTTAAAAGAAAAACATGTGTAAGTCTAGAATGACCAATTCTAATTCTGGTAAAAACAGTTTGATCTTTTCTAGATTTAAGAACATTTGGTTTAACATCTTTGATGGTTGGGAAAATAGAATGCAGTTTGTTATTGGGTAACTGGTCCCATTCATTTTGCCATCTCTCATTGATGTATTGAACAATTCTCGGTTTAAAATCTATGTGAGGAATTGGAAAAGGAAGGACTGCTTTGTCCAATCCCTTCTTGGCCGTTTGGTCAGCTAACTCATTACCATGAATGCCTACATGACCCGGTATCCAACAGAACTGAACATCAAATCCTGAGTTCGACAACTTTTGTAGCCAGAGAAGAATTTTCATAATGAGTGTATGTTCAGTTTTCAAAAACTGCAAAGCCTGAAGACAGGACTTTGAGTCGGTAAAAATGATAAAGTTCTTTTCCTCTGCCTGCTGAATGGCTTTCAAAGCAATAATAATGGCAACTGCTTCAGCTGTGAAAATAGAACTGAAGTCAGGTAGACGGGCAAACTGTTTCTTACCGCAGCAGACAGACGCTGCTGCAGCACGTTTCCCATCCTTTGAACCATCAGTGAAAACAGGAGAATGATGAGGAAATTTGTTTCGAACTTCATGATACCGGGAGACGTAATCCAATGGTTGAGTCAGTGACTTTTTAGATTTGGTGAGGTCAAAATTGATAGGAGGTGGTTTGAGTCTCCATGGAGGAATGACTGAAAAATGAGGCTGTTTCAAAACATCAAGATCCACAAAGGCATTTTCTATGTGAGGTTTCATTCGAATGCCAAAAGGTTGGATATAGTTTGGTCTGGCAGCATAGAGATGTTCGTTTTGGGGTTGAAATACGCACTTAAAGGCAGGATTAGAAGCATTGGTTTTTAACTTAATGATGAATTGAAGGGAAAGTTTTAATCTTCTATTGATTAATGAAGATGCCCCCGCCTCAACATAGAGGCTTTGGACTGGCGATGTCCTAGAAGCACCCAATGCCAGCCGCAGCCCCTGATGATGGACAGAGTCTAGCTTCTTGATATATGATGCTCTATAAAGTTGTAATACAATTTTGCTGTCAGAACCCCAAGTGGTGTTTGCCAGAACTTTAATGATATCCAGAGCCTTGTTACATTTTGTCCTTAGACTGTTAATATGCGGAATAAAGGACAACTTGTGATCAAAAACCAAACCTAAAAACTTGGTCTGTTCTACTACTTTGATTGGATCACCATCCATCTTCAACTCAGGGTCCAGATGGAGGGATCTCAACTGACAAAAGTGAACAGCCACTGTCTTTGCTTTGGAAAATTTAAAACCATTATCTATTGACCATTTGTGGATCTTGTTTAGATTTAATTGAATTTGCCTCTCTATAATGTTCATGTTTTTGCCCTTATAGCATATGAGGAAATCATCAACATATAAACTACAGGACATGTCTTTTTGAAGACACTGAACAATACTATTGATTTTGATGCTAAACAGGGTCACAGACAAGATGCTTCCCTGAGGAACACCAAGTTCTTGATTGTGAATATCAGACAGAGTAGTGTCTAATCGCACCCTAAAGTGACGATTAGATAGAAAATTCCTAATAAAAATGGGTAAACGGCCACGAAATCCCATGTTATATAAATCTTTCATAATACCATATTTCCATGTTGTGTCATATGCCTTTTCCAAATCAAAAAAGACTGACACGACATGTTGTTTTTGAATAAAGGCATCTCTGATGAAAGATTCCAATCTTATCAAATGATCGAGGGTGCTTCTTCCTCGTCTGAACCCACTCTGAAATTCTGAAATCTGATGTTGAGATTCCAGCATCCAGACGAGTCGATCATTGATCATCCGCTCCATGGTTTTGCAGATGCAAGATGTTAATGCTATAGGCCTATAATTAGAAGGATCATTATGATCTTTACCAGGCTTTGGAATAGGAATAATGGTGGCTTCCTGCCAAGACGTTGGCAGTTGGCCACTATCCCATATCTGATTCAAAAGATTCAAAAGAATCTTGAGCACTGGTTTAGGAAGATGTTTGAGAAAGACATAATGAATTTTATCAGGACCAACTGCTGTATTATGAGATTTATTGAGAGATTTTAAAAGTTCGTCTATGCTAAAGGCCCTCTGAATTATCTGATGAAAAATTTAATGGTTTTCTTTCTTCTCTGATTTTAATTGGTTTGAATTGGGAGTGACAGTTGGCGGAAGAAGAATGATGTTGAAATGTTTCGGCCAATCTTTCGACCACCTCAACAGGAGAGGTCAAAAGATTGCCTCCATCTTGTAGGTGCTGGACTCTGGCCTGGCCCCCCTTGCCTTTTATTTTACGGACCATAGTCCAGACCTTTTTCATCGGAGTCCGGGAGTTAACCCCTGAAACATAATCCCTCCAACACTGCCGTTTTGATTCCCATATGATTCTTCGGGCCTGAGCCCTTTTAATCTTGAATTGAGTTAAATTGTCAGCAGTTGGTCTTTGTTTGAATTTTCTCAAGGCCTTCTTTCTATCTTTAATGGCCTTTTTGCAGGCATCATTAAACCATGGATTACGGATGTGCTTAGGAACTGTCGAGGTTTTAGGGATAGTTTCTTCTGCTATAGAAAGTAATTTGGTGGAGAATTGGATAAACGAATCATCTGCTGAGAGCCTCTCCCGACATAAAGTCTGGAAGGACTCCCAATCAGCCTTATTGAGCCTTTATCGAGGCTCTTTTAGACCTATATTAGGATCATCAATATTGACTAAGATTGGGAAATGGTCACTTCCATGGAGGTCATTTAATACTCTCCAGGAGAGGTCCAACAGCAGACGAGGGTCAGCTAAGGTTAAGTCAATAGCAGAATACGTACCATAACCCGGATGTAAATAGGTGTAAGAGCCATCGTTTAAAACACATAAATCTAGGTCATTAATAATATCTTCAATCATCCTGCCCTTGTCATCATACCTGTCACCACCCCATAAGGGATTATGACCATTGAGATCTCCCATTATGAGGATTGGTGGTGGTAATTGGTTTAAGAGATTTTCTAATTCTTGTCTATTGATGTTTGAATTTGGTGGAAGGTAGAGTGAACAGAGAGTAATGGTTTTATGTAATGTCACTCTGACTGCTATTGTTTGAAAATTGGTATTTAATGGAATAAGACTATGCATGATATCTTGTCTTATTAAAATGGATGAGCCTCCTGAGGCTCTTCCACCATCAGGGGCATATGCATTATATATGCGATATCCTTTAAAGGTGATATTGTCTTCTCTTTTTAAAAGGGTTTCCTGGAGACACAGGGCAAGAGGATTATAATGACTAACTAAAATTTTAAGTTCATTAAAATTGGCTCTAAAACCTCGACAGTTCCATTGGAAGATTGATCTTCCTGCCATCAAGGTGGATGGACAGGAGATCCCCGGATCTTATTTTGGGGGGACACGCTGCGACTTGCAGCCGCAGCTTCTTCCATCTCAACTTCGTTTAAATTCTGGAATCTATTTGCCAATGACAAATGACTCCTTTCCAGTTTACTATGCTGTTCCTGACTAGATTGAGTTTGTCTGTTTTCAGCCGAAGCCCTAGAGGAGCTTCGACTTTTACGACTTTTTTCCCTATTTGATGGAGCTTCAGATGATTGAACAGATGGTGGAACAGATGAATTCGAAGTTGATTTAGATGTACTAGCGCTAGATTCTGTTTGAGTAACCTTTCCGGCTACCACGACCTGGATGCCTGAGGGACTACGCACTGGTTTATCCAATTTCAACCAGGTGTAGTCTGTCTGACATTCAACTGTCCTGAGTTTTGGTTTTACCGCGGCTGCATAGGAAGTGGCTCCAGGGACTCTTATGGTCCCTTCCACCATCTTCCTTGCTTCCGGGTAACTGACACGATTTTCAGTTTTTACCTTTTGGATCGATTTTTCTTTGATCCACACAGGACAGTCTTTCGACGTGGCCATGTGGGCACCTTGACAATTGATGCATTTAGCATCGTTGACACATTCCACATTGTCGTGTCCCTTTTGACCACATCGGAGACAGGTCTGCTCGTTAGAGCAGGAGTCTCTGCCATGACCATACCTCTGGCACTTAAAACAGCGGAGTGGATTTGGTATGAACAAATCCACATCAACGCGGAGATAACCAACTTAAGTTTCTTGGGAGGAGAAGGTCTGTCAAAAGTGAGGATATAGGTGTTAGTCAGAACGACATTACCTTCTTTCCTAATGGATATCCTTTTGACAAAGGAAACACCTTGAGGACGCAGTTCTCTAGTGATTTCATCCTCACCAACATCTCGAAGTTCTCTACATCGGATTACTACTTTGCTTGAATTCAAAGATCTGTGAGGAGAGGCTTTCATGCCAACACCAGCAAGCATAGTGGCACGCTGCAGGTTGGTGGCATGGGCCTTCTTTTCACACTCCACAAGAATTTGGCCAGATCGTAGTTTACGAATGTCCTTCACCTTGCCAGCTATTCCTTCAATGCCTTTATTTATGGCAAAAGGAGATAGCTTAGACAAAGGATTCGCATTGTCGGAAGGCTCAAGAATCAAAAACCTAGGCCAGTATTCATTTTCATTTTCAGTATTCTCTGAATGTTCCGGGTCATCTTCAGTATACGGACGTTTGTTGGGGTTGTTTTTGTTATTTGCCATATAAGTACATATGGTGTTCATCCCCCTTGCTCCCCACCCACCTCGGAGTCCTACAAGGGGATGTGCAGAGCTGCGGAAACCGTCAGATACACACCAGAGATACAAGGGGGATATACTCTAATAGTCAACCAACTACTAGATTAGCCCTAGCCACTGCCTTCTAGGATATAAAAGAAAATAGATTGTTTGAAATTGTTAGAGAAGAACAACTATCCAATTGAGTTTGAAAAGCCACTGATATTATGGGCAAAATAAAAAGACAGCCACCGATGTTATTGGCAAAATAAAGAGAAAGCCAAAGGCCACTGAAGTTATTGGCAAATTAAAGCCACTGATGTTATGGGCAATATGAAAGGAAAGCCACTGATGTTATGGGCAATATTAACTTTCTGTATAAGTATCCTAGGGCTCAGCATGACCAGCCGATTGATTGGATCGGGCCTCTCCAACCTCCCGTCTAGATGAATTTGGAGCCAAAGTGCAGTATTGGGCAAGAGGAGGAACACTATGAACCCGCAATCTTCGAAGGCCCATAGCCTCGCAGATGCCCTCATGACACCAGGATCTCCGCCTCCAAACAACACGGGTCGCAATTCACGGCAAACAAATTGCCCCATTTGTCGCCTCCTACGATCAGCAAGGGGATTCTAGGGACCTATTCTTCCCAGGAGGCTCCCGAAGGAACCCCCACCCCGGATCCCCACGGGGGGGGTGGACTCCTGTGCCTACCCATAATGTTCCTGAAAATAAAACACACATACATACACTATATAATGTAGGCCTATCTATTATCTAATAGTTAATCAAAAGGCCAATCTCTGAACCTAAAAATTGGTGCAAATGGCTGGCGGCGGAAAGGACCTCTTCCTTCAACCCCTTTCAGGGCCTCCAACAGGCCAAATCTTGCGAGGCCTCCCAGGCAACGTTGCTATATTTAACCCCTTCCCGCCAAATGCATTTGGCGCACTTGTTCTTTGTTCTCCTTACCCTACGCAAGCTTCTGGGCGGAGCTCCTTGCTCGACCAAGCAACTTCCAATATGACCAGTAGGGAATACTCCAGAGCAAAGGGAAGTACATTCACAGCAATTTCCCGTTCTCACAGTGAATCCACACATTATCGAACCATGGAGAAGTCAGGGCCCTCACGGATCACTCCGGCCTAGAGGACAACAGGCGCCGGCCACCATTCCAGGCGTACAATGGATTCCCTCCTTACCCGGTCGAGGGCAGATACCACAAAGAACAATACCAGGACCTCTAACGAGACAAGAACGGCAGACCTTTCGAATAGGGTTTGCAGGCTCGAGGACGGCTTGTTCTCAGCACATGATAAACTGGACAAGTTTTTAAACAAACCGAACCCCTATTCACTACGGAAAATGGTAAGGATATGGTCCGTGATTTTTATGTGTCTAACCCACTCCCACATCCATGTATGTTTGTTGACAAACCAGGACTTAACACCCAAAAAGACAAGGCAGTGTATAGGGATAAACTCTTTTTTAATGTCTTGGGTTTTACAAATATGATGAGAGATTCACGTACATGCTCACTGGAGGACTGGCCCTATCTCCTTGATCACCTGAGCCAGGTTCCGCGTGATGCCCTTACACGCGACTGGAACAATGTGCGACAATGGTCGGACCACGTCTTCTCCAGGATAGAAAAAGGAGAAATTACATGGGCAGATAAGGCGGACATTCAGTTCGATAGGATGTGCATTTCACTGGCACCCCCTAATCACAAGCCCCATAACAATCAATCCCAAAATACCCATGATCCAAAAGCCAAGGTAATGGCATGTCCTGAATTCAACGCAAAACGTTGCAGACAAAGGGCCGGGACGACCATTCGGACGGCCCCATCACATTCCAACATATCTGCGCCTGCTCTGGGCGTCCGCTCCTTCCACAACCTACTGGACTGCGAGAACAAGTTGTGCGGTATGTGGGGGCCTATCCTGTTTTTGGTCCAATACCAGAGGAATACCCTGCAGAATGGAACGTGACAATACCAGCCCTAACACATCCGCAGGCCCAGAAGTCCGCAAACTACCAGACTACAAAAGGCCAACAACAACAACAGCGCCGGGTGTTCATCACGGCCACTCTCCAAGCCCACCAAGCTCAATCAAAGGCAAAAAACAACGTGTAGGCGCTCCTGACAGGAGGCCAGCCCAGGGACGCGATGTTACCCCGCACCTGGGTACTGGCCCCGACACTGTACATGAGGAATACACCATACAGCGCAATCAGGAGTGCCGCACTCACAACGACAACAACACTGACATACCTGTGGCCGGGCCCCCCCCCGGCCTTGGCGGTGGCCCAATCTCCAACGCAGGCCACCCCAATCCCCGCCGCCACGCCCCCTCAAAGACCCGGTAAAGGCCACTCCCACGGATCGTGAGTACAGCCTCCCCCAACAACAACAACGGATCACCGTACAGTGTTCCGGGGTAGAGCTAAACCTTCACGATGCTAATGATTTCTCTGAATTTGATTTTGTTGCTATCGAAGAATGGTGTGCGTATGATAGGCCCACCAGCGTTAATCTGGCTCCAATACACTTTCAGAAACACCGTAGAGAGAATTGGCCTGATATGAACCCACATGTTGACCATGATACCTGCATGCTCAACCAGAAAGTTAAAGCAACAGGTCTCCCCAATTGCATGTCAGCTCGTTTACCATTATGTACAGGCATAAATGTTAAAAAATGGCGGAGACTGGCGGACGGAACCCCGGACGAGGATCAACTGGTGGACTTCATAGAATTTGAGAAAAAACACGGGGCGTTACTCGGCCTGTGCATGAACCCACTATTTACTCAGTGGAATCACATTTCCCCCCCCCCATGACCCGCCCAAAGGCGGACCCCGGTAAGAGGAGAATAATAACTGACTTGTCTTTTCCAGAATTTTAGTCAGTAAACGCCTTCATTAAGAAAAACTGCACGATGGGAGAAAATTATGAGCATTCCCTCCAAACAGTGCAGCTAGCCTTCCAAGAGATTAAAAACATGGGGGAGGGTGTTACCCTATTCTCTATGGATGTTCATAGGGCGTATAAAAACTTCAGGGTGTGCCCATTGTAGTGGCCCTTGTTGAATATACAATGGCAAGATGATGCAGGTAAAGAGCAACACTATTTGGACATGGCGATGCCATTCGGGTCAAAGCTATCCTCCCTTCAATTCCAATAAAGTTGAAATAAAGTTGAAATAGTCCGGGTCCTTGCAGATAGAGGGATACGGGTCATTATGTATCTTGACGACCTCCTCATGATAGCTCCGGACCCCATCATGGCGTATGTCCAATTTGACCAGGTGAGGGAGCTCCTTAAGGCACTGGGCCTCCCCGAGGCCCCTGGAAAGACGCAATCCCCATCACATGAAATTGTCTTCCTTGGCATTAAGATTAATACCAGGGAAATGGCTCTATCCATACCACAGGAAAAGGTGGACCAAACACTCTGTGAGGTCAAGAAGACCCCACAGCAGAAAACCATCACCAGATAGCAGCTAAAGTCAGTGATCGGCCGTATTATTCATGAGGCTAAGTGCGTGGCTCTGGCCAGATTGTTCGCAGGACGCCTGCTTGATGCCCTCAGGGACATACAGCAGCAGAAGTACCATGTGGATGATAACATGAGGGCAGATCTCCGGTGGTTACAAAACTACCTGCATGATTAGAATGGGGTATCATACATTCCAGCTGACCGTATAACAAAGACCATATACACTGATGCATGTATGAAGGGAGTCGGTGCCAGGAATGGAGTTGGTGTGTATGCTGCCGCCCTCTCCACTGACACTTCTGAGGCGTTTCACATAACCGAAATTGAGGGATTTAATGTCCTATTGCCTTGCAATGCTTTCCTATTTACTGCAGATGCGGCATCGACCATAATGGTGAGATGTGATAACAAGTCAGCGACCCAGGTGTTTGCGACAGGAAGAGGTCGAAACCCAGTATTGCTGGATACAGCCAGGAAACTCTGGTTACTGCAGGCTGAGTTGGACATTAAAATTGTCTTTATTCACATTGTAGGATGTCAAAACCACGAAGCAGATATCCTAAGTCATGCATTTGTTGGATGTTGACAATACCGAGAAGCTTGTCACCTCATAGTTAATAAGAACTATGCGATGTGCACACCTGATATAGACCTGGTCAATGAAATTCTTCATCTCTTAAATTCCAGGCAATCGAGAAAAGAGACTGGTGGATCAAGCAAAGCAGCGCCAGAGAGAAGCGCGTGCCCCAGGCACCAACCGTAACTATAGAACAGCAGTGAAACATCTAATTGATTACTGTAACGTCTTCACAATCCATCCTAGGACATTATGTTCTGTCAACATGTTGAACGTTCTAGGCATGGGAGTGCCGAATTTGTGTATGATATGGACAATAGAATTGTCAGGCAAGAGCCAACAGTAATTACTACCAACAACTCGATCCTTGAAGCTGTTCAGAAGCTTTCAATCGACCTAAATACTAAAACTGAAAAGGTTTGGTGAGAGCTACAAGCGACTGCCAAATTGTCTGATTTAAAATGTTTTGCAACCAAAGCAGATCTAAATAATCTTAACGACCATGTAACAGCCCAAGCCTTAGAAATAGACAGTTTTAGGGCTGCCATAGAGGTGCAACAACCAACAATTAACCGATTGACCGCCTCTCATCAACAACAGTTCTCCAGTGGGTCAAGCAGTCGTGGCTTTGGCATGGTTCCAAATTGTGGTGTGGGCATACCCCCTCAAACCTCAAACAGACGTAAAAACTTGATAATAGAGGGCATCCCTACTGACCAGGACATAGCAGTCGTACTTCTTAACATGGCAACAGAGCTTGGCATAATTGTATTTAGACAAGACATTGTGGATATTGTCAGGTTAAGACGTCGAAATCCCGATGATCAGAGGCCTGTACCTGTCCTTGCCGTCCTTAGGGAACCCTACATTTGTGATGCATTCCTAAGGAAAAAGAACAGACTGAAGGAATCAACGGACTTTGCTGACATATGGATAAATGCGGACAAGCCCATCGAAACTCGTCGCCTGAAAGCAGAGTTCAGAAAGATTGCTTATCTTGCAAGACAAGACAACCAAGTAGTCTCCTATAACAGCACATCAATCAAAATTGGAGATAGTACGTTCAATGCAGATAACCTCAGCAACATCCCAATTAGGTATCGTGTGACAGATGACCCCACTCCAAAGACGAACGTAGCACTCGATGAACGCAATGACTTAAGGACCAGGGGTCCCACCTCTATACCTCCTCCTGTACTCCCTTCAAATTCTACCCAGAAAGTAAGTGTGCATCAAAACAAGGCCTGTCATCCTATGCGACACATTGTCAAGACAGTGCAGCAACAGCAACACATCGTCCAGACAGTGCAACAGCAGCACCGACTAAACCAGCCTCTAACAGCTCAGAGAAGATGTCACCAACTGTCAGGATGCAACTTAACCCCAATGGATGGTGCTTTAGTGGCCCAACCGCGTTTGTATCAAATATGTTCCCCGCCGATTTTGAGTATGATAACCAAATTTACAATTGTGTCGAACAAGCATATGGTAAAATTAAATGTGAAAATCATGGGGCAGATGATCTGGGGGGGGAATCAAGACCGAGACGGATCCATTAAAAATCCGCCAGTTGCATAAAATGGTGGTGACCTCACTTGAATGGGAGAAAACCAAGTATCGTCTCCTTGAGAAACTATTTGTGAAAAAAATGGACCAACACCCAGAGCTATTAGTAAAACTAATCGACACTGTCCCTTACCCTCTAGTGGAGGCAAGTTCAGACCCTCGTTGGGGTGGAGGTGAGCCAAATGGTGCTATAGCCTATGGAAAAAAAACATGGAAGGCTTTCAATTACTTCGGTGAAATTGCTACAAAACACAGAGACAATAAGATCGCACAGTAATAATGGTATGATAATCGTACTGTAGATCATGATTGTCGTTTTGTTGTTGTTGTGATTTTCTGTATTTTTTTGGTGTTTTTTCCTGTTTGTGATTTTTCATGTTCTGGTATTCATTATTCAATGTCACTTAAAGAGGGAGCACTTCTCTTCTGCAATTAATGAAGTAAACTATTATATATAATAACTGTGTACATCTATATATATTTCCCGCCAAGCAGGATCCCATATATAACATACTGTTGTATACAGTTCTGCTGTCCAGGTAAGGCCTGTGATATTGCCACCTGCCTATCATTATTCATTATATAAATATTCACATTATGCACTTTCCTACACATGCAAGTGACATAGCAAATAAACCTGGATTTAAATTAATTCACCTAAACTGTAGAAGTTTATTTAATAAGAAAGATTTTATAGAACATACATTTGGCTTTAGTGATGTAATTTGCTGTACTGAAACATGGATAGATAGCAGATATATGGACTGTATGATTTCTTTTCATGACATGTCTCTATTTAGATTAGATCGAGGCTCTGCAGACCCAACTCTACTGAAGCATGGAGTGATACCTAAACGTGGAGGTGGTATTGTAGTGTATATTGCAGAGACTTGGTCACCTTATGTGGAGATGATAGATGACTATTCTATTGTTACAGCTGATTATGAAATTTTAACACTATCTATAAACAAACCTAAATGACGTAAAATGCTCATTTCTACTGTTTACCGTCCACCCACAGGTTCTATTGAAAAGCTTCTTTCATTTCTAGACTCTTTGTTAAATGATCATTCATTCAGTAATCATGAAAAATGGATAAATGGGGATTTTAATATAGATATGGGAATTAAGAATTGCAAAAGTATTTTGAAATTTAATGCGTTGCTTAAGGATAGACAACTGGTGATAAGGGGTGTTTTGCTATGGTCGCAGTAATCTAATTATTATTTTGGGACTCTTAATCTCTCATATTTATGTCATATTACGCCAAATAGCCAATTAAATGCCCTATCTGTTGACATAAATCATAAAGTTGTACTCTGGAGGACATTTATATGCCAATGCCGGGAATCTGAAAAATCATATTTTCATAACATTTTTTTGAACATGGATATCTTAGTTAATAATGCACCTAGACACTTGAAACTTCATAGACATGTACACCATAGCCATATGGAGGGAAGCATGTCTCAAAATTTTCATTTAGGTCCTAGTTTTTATTTTATGAAATCTAGAAAATTAAGTTTAAAAAATTAACAAAAACTTTCCCGTTTTTTGCTATAAAATGAAAACTAGGATCTAAATAAAAAATTTGAGACACGCTTCCCTCCAAATGAATGTTATCTCTGTGAACTGAAGATTTGATGCATTTTTGGTAAATAGTAAAGGAGATATCCTTGTTCAAAAAATTTAAGTGAAATAATAGGTTTTTAATTCCTACATACTTTAATAAGAATGTTACAACAATTTAATTTATATAAAAAGATAGAGGAAAATATGTTCTACCATTTGGTGTATACTAAAGTATTGTGCTATTATTGGATAGAACGCTATTTTAATTCCCCCAAATGACGCGCCGAGAGGTGTTGTCTATCCTTAAGAAATTTACTTTATGCCAACTTATCAAATATTTACTAGATTAAATCGCACAGGCGGATCAATTATAGACTGGATTATAACAGATTGTACTGTGATAAGTAGTTCAGGTGTCCTAGACGATTTGATATCTGACCATTTTCCGATTTTCGTTATACGGGAAAAAAAAGCGTGAGAGGACCAAATATGTAACACGTCAGGTTTGACAGATGTCAAAATATGATAAAGATGTATTAGGAAATATGATGAATGCCCATGACTGGGAACCTTATTATATGTGCAATAATGTAGATGACTTATGGGATGTTTTTTACAGCAATTAACTGACATATTGTCTATTATGTGCCCTCTTAAAGAGGTTAAGGTTCGTAAGTACAGTTCCCCATGGATAACCCAACATATTATTAGAAAAATCACACACAGGAACTACTGTGTACGTGAACATAGAATTCATAGAAATGAAGGTACTTTTGCAAAAATGCGTAGAGCACGTAATGATGTAAATTCATTGATCCGCAAAGCCGAGAAAAATATGTGACTGACTGTCTTCGTCTCCATTCAAACAATCCCAACATTTTTGGAGGCTTACTAATGGCTTACTGAAAGGCAATGCAATGCACAAACCAGATGTTGAATTCATTGACACTATAACTAATGAGTAGATTCCACCCACACATACCTGTGATTTTTTGAATGACTATTATGTTAATATTGGTTCACATGACACTAACTTGAAAAATAATATCCAATTCGATGGAAATAGTTGCTTTGGTGAAATTGAATTTGAACCAATTACCCTTGTAGAGGTTGTAGCTGTAATTAAGGGAATTGATATCCACAAGGATCGTTGTATTGAGAATATTTCTTCCAGGTTTAATTTATCAAAGACGCAATGCTTAGTGTGCCAAATCAAATCTATCATTTGTTTCAAATTTCTCTGAATACCTCAGTTTTCCCCCGTAAATGGGCAAGCGGGTATATAGATTTGTTACCAAAATCAGGGAATTTGTCAAACCGTGGTAATTGGAGACCAATTACCCAGACGCCTATTCCAGCAAAGTTATTAGAAAAATTAGTTCATAAATGTTTTTTAGAATATATCGTGAGAAATAATAATATTAGTCCAAGACAATATGGTTTCTTGCCTAACCGATCAACTCAAGAGGCAATATTTGATTTGTCTAAGGATATTTATAATTCATATAATTCTGATTATATTACTGAGCTTTTATATCTCAACGTACAGAAGGCGTTTGATTCTTTAAATCATCCTTTACTTATAGAGAAACTACAATTATTAGGTCTAAAGAAATGTATATTACTCTGGTTTTCTAGTTATCTTAACAGAACACAAATACTAAGGTTTAATGGAAATTCTTCAACTTCACTGAGAGTTAAATCTGGAATAGCCCAAGGTAGTATACTGGGACCAATATTTTTTGTTTTCTATATAAATGATGTATTAAAAAACCTACACTATGTTAATGTAAGTATGTATGCTGATGACTGTGTTCTTTATCTCTCAGGTAGAAACTATAGGGATATACATCAGTGCCTCGAGTCAGATTTTAAGGAATTTGTAAGATGGGGAATAAAAAATGGTTAATTGATAAATGTGGATAAAACTAAATCAATGGTGGTTGCACCAAAGAATCTGTTGCACAAAATAGGCGTCACGCCCCTTTTCAATGTTGGGAATAGACAGAGAAAACCTGTGAACCAGAATGTAGAGTGAGTGAGTCAGGAACAGATGCTTTACGCCGTTTCGACAACTAAGTTTATATTCACAGCACAAACAGATCGGAATGAACATTGTCTTTGGTGATTGTATCTATCAGATGAAGGTGACAGGGCGGGCAAACAGCAGGGGATCAGAACCTGGAAATCATTTTTGCTGTACCTTATCCCTTAGTGAACCACAGCACAAACCAGGAATTGAACCCAAAGATCCACTTGGTCAGTGCTGGGTCCCCTATCTTCGCCTTATACAAGGTCCCCTCTATCTTCGCCTTATACAATCAGCAGGGACTACTTGGGGCCTATTCTTCCCTGGAGCCCCCATGGGGTCTACAAGTTATACATCGTTGTTGTATAGTCCTGTCCTTGGTAAATCATTGTTAATTGAGAAATGAACTATACACTATGAACAAATTGTATGTATGTATACTGCTACAAATGTGACGGAATCTGACAATATTATCCTTCCAATACAGTTTTTATTGTTTTTTCAACCCCTTAACTTTCTCTATAAAATATGATGAAATCCATTATTGTAATTCCTCGAAATTATAAGCAACATCACAGTATTGTCAATGTATAGTCCCATGTATTGTTGTTGTATAGTCCTGTCCTTGGTAAATCAATGTTAATTAAGAAATGATTATGTGCATTAAGAATTGGTTGTATGTATGTTAACGCTGAAGGTGGGGGGAGAACAGGCGAAAGCTTGACCCCTTTCAGGGTAATGCTGAATAAAAAATAAAAAAATAAAAAAAAGTTGGAAGCTTCTGCATGACTAGGGTACACAGGTGAAGCCTGTACTGATCAGGCATGCACGGGGAATTAGAACTTCACTCATAATGTTAGTGGTCATCCTGCTTCTGGCATTCTGCTGTATCAAACAAAGGCTAAAGGCAAGATCAAGAGTAAGCCTCAGAATCTGGTCCCGAGGGCGACTCCTTCTGATGAGGCACAGTAAGTGTAAATTTGTCTACTAACATAAAGATTAGGGAAATATACTATAATCTGTACAAGATGTTGCAGTTTTAAGTCTTGTACCTGTTTCTCATGTCTCACTCAAAAAAAAAGTAGAGCTTTGCTATCTGAAATGAAATTGATAAAGTGCTACCTATTCTCCAATTAACCTGTATTTGCCTTAACATGGAAGAGTCTGAAAAGGCTACTTTGGACACCAGTATAGTGTAAGAAAGCATAGTAAACCTGTAAATTTGACAGTCCTACACCATCATTTCTTGGACTCAGAGCACAGCATGGGGCAGGGGTCTCCCATACATTTCTCTAGTATGCATCATTAGTATTTGGCTGTCATTTTTCGTGTCTAAGTCAGGTTAGTTTTTCTGACATTTATTTCAAGAATATTGGAACACTCATTTTTGGAAAGATGGCACATGTCGGGTTGAGTACAGTCTATGGTGACGGTCCCATGATTATCCCGTTTATACACAAGATATACCTAGCTCTCATGGATTATATCAACCCAAGTAACCTATGAGGACATGGAGACTTGACTGTAATAGAATATGAGGAAATCGCAGTTGAAATCGCAGAGCTCACTGGATTATTCACTAAGAATCACCCGAAGTCAGCAGAGACCCACCATTCAAACCCCTGAGAGTGTAAACAATAGCACAGCGTGAAACGGCTCCCCCTCCCCAGTCAAACAAGTAAGTGGTTTGGATATGGCTACCCCGGTTACTACCCCACCACTATGCTCTAACTGCTCATGTTTGTAAACAGATCACCTCATGTTATGATGACATCCACACTGTAGCACCTCAGACATGTGTAATACAATGCCCACTGTATGGTATAGACCTTGCAAAGTACAATAGAATCTCGAGCCACCACCCTGAACAAATGATTCTTGACCAGGCTGTTTTGAACATAAATCAACACATTTACACCCAGAACAAAAGCCACTGCTATTTAACGCCTTGGATCTCTGGAGTCTTCCATCGTTACAGGAAAACTACCAAAACCTATGACACACTGTACCATCGCCTCAACAATGGATGTCATCCGACTGACGATTACCAGCGTCAGGTGGGTGACATCCTTGGCAACTGCATGATAAGAAATCGTTCTGCCGGTTATGTGGTTGTGTAAATTGCTTATTTGTCTATTGATGTAAGTCTATACCCAATACTAAATGCATGCAATATACCAACATTATATGAAGTATGGGCGTTAAGTAAATTAAGCTAGGTGATCAAACTGAGTACTGAATGTGGGAAAGGTCCCAGGCCACTTTCCTGCAGAATGGCTATCAACCAACGAAGTACTCAACTTGACAAAATTAAATGTAACCACTCGGACGTTTGGTGTGCATGAGAGATATCACTTGATTGTAACAACTGCATATATTTGCCCACTAAGAATTGTTGTGACTGTAGCAGAGAACTGCACTCGGGAAATGCTTCAGTATATTTCTACATGTTGTCACATTGAAGATTTAAGATTGGTTTATTTTAATAGTGTACCCTGCATGACTTAAATTGTATTTGTTATTGTGCTGAGTACTGAACTCAGAGAATGCCCTGGTACTTCTGTAACACTGTATCCTTCATTGATTCAATTAACATTTGTAACTTGTGCGAATTACTGAAATTGGGAAATGCCCTTCTATTGCTGATGAATTGTATTCTCACTTTTGTATTGGTGTTTATATCTCTATTATTAGTAGCATGTAGTCATTATACTCACCATTGCATGATCTTCCGTGAAAGTTACTAACTATATGCACTAATAGTTGTCACTGCAGCAGAGTACTGAACGCGGGAAATGCTCCTGTATACCTGTACACGTTGTCACATTGAAGATTTAAGATTGGTTAATTCTAATATTGTAACCAACAGTGATTTAAGGATAGACAACACCTCTTAGCGGCCAATTTGCCAGACTCTCTTTAAATAGCCCTATATGATTTAATATGTATGGCATAGTTGTAAGTGATATATCATTCAATACCCTTTTGATAACTCTATCTACTGATATAAATCATATTATAATGTACAGGTAAGTGCCAGTACAAGCCTGCTGGGAATGCAAAAATCTGATTTTTAACTTCACGCTTCCCTCCAAATGAATGTTATCTACATGTTCAAGAAATTTCATTAGGAAATATTGAATGGTTACTGAGATATCCATGTTCAAAAAATAAAAGTGAAAAAAATAGTTTTTCACAGATAATTCCTCAAATTATAAACAGTTAATAACGAAATCTGTTCTAAAAGATAGAGAAAAATATGCTCATTCATTAGATATTTAGTATGTTGTTTTAGCCTTCCTAGTTACTGAACAATTGTCATTATCGCAAATGAAGCCACTCTGAGGTGTTGTCTATCCTTAAATGATTTTTGTCATTTGTGCGGAGTGCTGAACTTGGAAAGCACCCCTGCACCCTTGTATTTCTGTACCATTGTATCTTGCATTAATTCAAATGATATTTGTAACCTGTGCGGAGTACTGAACGCGGGAAATGCCCTTGTATTGCCGTTGAATTGTATTGTCACTGTCCTAATTGTGCTTACGACTTGACTGCTACTAGCTTGTAGTTAATATATGTACCATTGTATGATTTTCTGTGAAAATTAGTAAAACTATATGTAAAATGGGAGCATATTTGGGAAAAGGTACCTAATGACATTTTTGGCCATCCTGTGGCCGCTAATTCTGGAGGTTTGTTCATAATATTATGAAACAATCATTTAACATGCAATTAAAAGTTATGTTTTATAATCTTTCTGAAGTCCCAGAGATTCTTCTACTCTTTGTTTTATCATTCTACGATATTTAGTTCCTTCGGAATCTTACGTACAATATAGGCCATTATGCTCAATTTGGGCTCAATTTGGGCCAAATCTGGCAGTAGCTGGCAGAAATTGACTCTTTGTTACATTAATCATGAAATGTGTGGGGAAAAAACTATTTCTTAAGTGATTTTGTGAAAAATTTTGACTTACAGGAAATTTTCTAAAGATTCTCATGACATTTACTAAAAAATCAGAATTTTCATAAGCAATGCATCATGGGAAAATCAAAATGGAACGTTTTTAGCAGAATTTCTGCACATAATTTAGGTTAGCGAGTTACCATGGTTACGGTAAAAAGAATATAAAAAATAAAAAGAACGTTTTTTTACAGGTAATGTAGAAAATGAGTGAGTGAGTGAGTAATGGATGCTTTACACCATTTCGACAACTAAGGTCATATTCATGGCGAAAACGGTTGTTATCAATGAAAAGATGGACTAAAAGTTGTCAATAGAACAACATGATATATGTACAAGATCTTATCCTAAGGATAAAAACATGTTAATATACTAATCATATCAGTCCATACAGACCAGCTGTTTTCAAAAAATGGATGATACGATCAGACTGTACAGTGTTAAAAAGTTCAGGTAGACCAGCTACCTGATAGAACTGTCTACGTATCTGTTCAAAATCTGGGCATTCCAAAAGGGGATGCTTGATGGTTAAAGGTTGATTACAAACAATACATTCCGGTTGTGGCTCACCCTTTAAAAGAAAAACATGTGTAAGTCTAGAATGACCAATTCTAATTCTGATAAAAACAGTTTGATCTTTTCTAGTCTTTAAAAGATGAGGTTTTACCTCTTTGATAGTTGGGAAAACAGAATCATGGGAAGATTGTTATGTAACCTCCATACTATTGACACTGCAAGAGTGTGAACACATCCCTTACACTGATTGACACGGTATATAGCAAAGTCATTCAAACAGGGCCAAGTCTATTAGTGTATGAGATCAAAAATTTGCCGTGAATGCAGTTTGTTATTGGGGAACTGGTGGACAAATTCTGTCTTTAGTGATTGAATCTATGAGATGAAGGTGACAGGGGGAGCAAACAGCAGGGGATCAAAACCTGGAAATCATTTTTGCTGTACCTCATCCATTAAGCACTAACCGGGAATTGAAGCCAAGATCCACTTGGTCAGTGCAGGGTCCCCCCTATTGTTGCCTCATACAATCAGCAGGGGCTACTGAGAGCCTATTCTTTCCCGGGTGACATGACACAGGACAAGGACAATGAATATGAACTCGACTTAGGCCTAGACTACGACTCCAACCTTGAGAATCCATCCTCAAACAACCCTGAAACTAAGGAGACTCAACCCACAAACACACAAAAAAAAATGAGGAAGGTAACGAAAATGAAAAAAACAATGAGGAGGAGCTCAGGAACCAAATCCACAATAAATTACGCAGACCTCCAGAGAGGAAGAAAACAAACCAATACCAAATCCCCTCAGAAAAAGAAGGAAAACCCCACAAAAACCAACACACTAGGACATAACACTGGACACACAGACAACCCCAACCACGACCACCCACCACATCAACCAGACTGGATAGTGTGGCCCCTGCCACCTCCGTCTATCCACAACTTTTCTTATAGAACTCCTAACCGGTTCCACTTCCCAACACCCCTTACAGACCCAGCACCCCACCCCCCCTGACTCCCAATGTTACCCCGCCGGACCTCACCTAGGCCCGTGACCACAACATGGATATGAAAGAGCCCCACCTGACCCCTAACTGACCAATCAAGTGAGCCATACTAGGCAGAGTGCTGTGTTGGAGAGTGAGACACCCCTCACTTCACGGTTGCCGTCAGAGGAGTAAGCATCATACGTACTCAACATTTCTACTTTTTTCAGCTACCTCCTCTAACACAACCAACATTTTCCATCCAACATCACCCAACATCCCACACATCATGAGCCAGAGTGATTACTCAGAAGAAGGGGAAATCAAAGAACAAATGGATACCCAGGACCTAGCTACCACCCCCACCACCCCCACAGCCACGTAGGATCCAGTTTGGCCCCTTCATCCCGGTTCCAACCCCACCACAGAGAGTAGAGAGGAACAGGAGACCCTCAGTAAATACTGGTGCCCTCATCTCTTTTTGCTCAGATAACCCTGTGAACGTTTCAAATCAATTTATTCAGAATTTGAATTTCCCGCCAATCCGCCCGGTCGCGGGGGATGCCGTAGGCTACCCTCAAACCCAAGACCGATCTCACCAAACCTTGAATAGCCACCAGATCGACCCCAAATCCACCCCAAAACGCATCATTGCATTAACCAGACCGCCAACAATGCTATTTCACAGCCTCGCATCCCCTCCGCTTCCAATGTTGATCAATCAATCAACCAAACCCACCCCAAAACGCATAATTGCACCAACCATAGCCCCAACCATGCGTCTTCCACCTGCATCCCGCACGAAAACGCATACTTCCACCATCAAAATAGAAAGGATAGGCCGGGCGTCGAGGCTAGCTTGCCAGTTCCGGTTTCGGAAAACACGCTCGCGGGAGTCGAGGCTATCTCAGAAGTAAACCCGCAAGGGATGGTCCCGGCGTCATACTCTCGAACCCTCCCCATGTCAGATTTCGATCAAATATGCGACGGAAACGCATACTCAACGCATGAAACACATAACCGGACCACCCCCATCCCCCAACCCACTTTAGATGACGAAGCCTCCCCTGACAGATCGGAAAACACGCAGGCCGGGTTCGAGGCTATTTTGTCACTTCCGGTTTCTCCGCCGAACGCCAATTTCACTCCCAATTTCATCTCCCACATCTCCCCCACTGCCACCAACGCCTCAAGCATGCATGAAGTGGATATACTTTTATGGGAGCACCCCCTGGAAGACCCCCCAGCATTGGAAACTCAAGGTAAGAGTGCTACCCCTCAAAAACCAACCAACACTGGTCTACAACCCAAGACCAAACGCCCCTATGGGCACAAAACACCACTGTCACAAACCAGACTGGGCACTCTGACCAATTTTGGTTTCAACACTACACCCACCAACAGACCAAACTCCCAACAACCCAAATGCAACCTGCATAAGGGCAGTGCATGCAACTGCCGTCCAAAACCAACCAAACCCCACACCCAACAACAGACACCCGATACAACTGTTGACACCACTGACAACAACACTAAAGCCCAAACACTAAGCCCCTCCGAACTCACCCCCTCTAGTAGCCATCCACCCTGTGCCCAGGCCAACCCAGAACACCCACAAGACATGTACACCACATTAGACCATCTAAACATACTGGATACACTCTCAGTACCACAAAGTGATGGCAACCCAACCTATGATAACACAAACACCCCCCAAAAACAGAATAAGGTCAAATTTGCCCCAACACCAATTTGGCACGAATCTACCCCGAATCGTCGCAAAACTAAAAGACCCCTTGAGCGTGACCCTGATGACACCCAGAATCAGGATAAGCGCCATCGCGTCACCGCCCCAACAGGCGCGGTTGACACCACAGATTGGGAGAAGCGCCATTGCGTTACCTCCCACAAAAAATCCCGTCGACACGTGATTTCATAAAAAGCGTAACAGGCACCCCGCACAATTTGGGGACCTACGCCGAGGTACTAAACTGCAACCAACCGCGCGTTAAAAAGACCCCCCATAAATACAAACCCGCGATTCGTGGACAGCCACTGGATGTTCACTCAAAAAACCACTACATCTCTCCCCAACAGGCCGTCATCGAGAAACACTACCTCAACGTCCTCGACGACAAAGAACTAGAGGAGTGGTACGAGGCATGTCGCCTGATCAACTACGGGGGGAAGAGTACCTACCGAAGGAGTTGGCTCGTCCAAACGGAGGAGAGCCACCATCTGCCAGAATGGGCAATAGGACTGATCCCCTTACCCCCTTGGGCTCGCAGGGATGCAGCCTTGGAGGAGGCCATTTTCGAAGTATGCACTCGTGCTGCCGAAGAAGTCCTACAGCTGGTTTCAGATCACGCCCGTGACTCTGCCGTCGTCCTTAACCACAAGGGAAACGGCATTTTGGCTAAGCTTGAACGAAAGTTTAGTCCAAATCAGCAGATACACAGCAGGCAAGACATCAAAGAATACTCCGAAAGGAGAAGGCCGTACTGCAGAGGGAGTTGGACCACAAGAGGGGACTAATGCTCCTCAATCAACCAACGCTTACACAGATGCTTAACATGAGACCTGAGCGTCAGGTCCACCCTGGACAGGAGTTTAAGCCCGCGAATCCGAACCCTCCACCCAAACAAGCTCGTACAATGAACGCCAACCCCAACCCTACACCCGGACCAAAACCGGTGCAACCTCAGAGGGCGAAGCCCCAGCAGCAGCAGCAGCAGCAGCCCACAACCCAGCAGACCACACCTTAAATGAAGATGAGATCAACCTCCTAAAAAACGGTCTCAAGTTCTGTCCCACTCCGGGGGAACCTCAACTCGCCGATATTAGACGAGATTTAGATAGATTCAACCGCTCTTTAAGAATCTCTTGTTGGCTAAACAAAAATATCAATCAACCCAGTAACGAACCAGAGACCAGTACAGGTCCCTTCGCAGACCCCTCTAGACTTAAACTAAAGTCTAATTCCAACTGGACCCCCCCTCTTGGCCCCCCTAACCTTGAAAGTATCATAACGATGAATGAATTAGGGATCCTGGCAGCGGATATAGACCCCCCCACCAAATACAACCTACCGACCAGCCAGAGGAAGGCCATAAAGGGACTAGCCAACAACAACGATATAGTCATCAAACAGGCTGACAAAGGAGGGGCAGTCGTCCTACAAAATAGACAAGACTATATAAAGGAAGGCGAGAGACAGCTCAAAGACCCAAAGTTCTATAAAGAGCTCCAAAACGACACAACCGAGACTCACAATGAGAGAGTAGAAGATCAACTGGAGAACATGAGGCTACGTGAAGAAATCACACAGAAAGTCAAGTCCTTTCTGCTTACATGTGAACCACGGACGGCTCAGTTCTACCTATTACCAAAGATCCACAAGGGCACCATACCAGTCCCCGGTCGCCCGATAGTGTCGGCAAACGAAAGTTCCACCGAACGAATATCGGCATTCGTTGACCATTTCCTGGCGCCGATTGTCCAAACCGGGCCCTGTGCAGACATCGGGCACTTGGCCAACAACCAAGCAACCTCTCACTATTGGAAATGTTGAGCCAGGTCCTCACTGTGAATAACTTCCAATTTAACAACACCAACTACCTACAAATAGGTGGCACCGCAATGGGCACCAAGGTAGCCCCTTCATATGCCAATATTTTTATGAGTGAATTTGAAGATAAACACGTCTACACTTACCCCCTCAAGCCGAAAATATGGCTCAGATACATAGACGATATCCTCTGCATTTGGCAACATGGTGACCAGGAGTTACATAAATTCACAGCGCATCTAAATAAGGTGCACCAGTCCATTAAGTTCACGGTCGAACAGTCAACTTCCCAGGTCAACTTTCTAGACACCACGGTGTCTTTAGAAGGCAAGTCACTGACCACCAACCTCTACTGTAAACCAACGGACAGGAACAACTTCCTACCGTTCAATTCCGCCCACCCTTATCACTGCAAGAAGGGTCTCCCATATAGACAATTCCTACGATTACGACGGATCTGTAGTAAGGATACAGACTTCGTGTCCAACTGTGCCAATAAAGCTGCCCTCCTTATCCAGAAAGGATATCCGGATCAACTCCTGATCGAATCCTTTCGGAAGGCAGCTGACACAGACAGGGAAACCCTCCTTAGCCAACCCCCCAGAAAAGCCATGAAGAAGGATGAACTACCCTTCTTCCTCACAACAACCTACAATCCCACAAATAAACAACTCGGAGACCAAGTCGGTAAGACCCGGGACCTCCTAGACAGGTCCGCATCGACCCGTCACCTACACAGTAGGGACTTCAAGATAGGACATCGGAAACCCAAATGCTTGAAAGACATCCTGGTCCGGGCCAGACTGAAAGACCCACCCAACGACCGGGTCCACGATGAGTCAAAGCACAGGAAGACATGCGGGACCAAAACGTGTAGATATTGCCCTAGAATAATTAAAACCGGGAACATCGAATCGCACATGACAGGTAAGAAGTACTTCACCCACCAGCAAGTTGACTGTAACAGCAACAATCTGGTCCAATCCCACTTCCACTATATCATGAACGACCCAACGAAGACTGAAGTCTCCAGACACTTCAACTCCACAGGACACAGCCGCCTGGACGACGTTGAGATCTGGATTCTACAATTTTGTAAAACGACCCCGGGTAAGCCAGTGGCCCTCCAACAGAAGCTTAATGCTGAGTTTGATCAGATCCACAGGCTATGTAGCCAGATACCGATGGGCCTCAACACCATCGATACGGGCTACTAGAACCCAACCTCGAGGGGGCACGCCTCAGACACTTATTCGTATCACCCACGACCTAAACCGTCAAACCCCTACCCACTGAGCTGGGCCCCCCCTGAGGTCACACACTAAAGGATGGATACAGCGACACTGCCTAGCTACTGACCACCAGGATTTTAGGACTGCAAACAGCTTATCACCATGCCACTAGCCAATGCATATACACTCAGTATACCCTAAGATCCTATGTGGACACTGTGAAATTCAACCTTGAAAACGGCCTGATGAGGTATTTACCGAAACCGTGACAGCCACTTGACATCACCCCTCAACATTAGGGTCCAGACTGTGTAAGACGGAACTGGGGTAGATGATTTGGTCAATCCCAATAATTCAAAATTTCGCCCATCTCCCCCCTTTGCCGGTCTGCCCTTAGGGGGACCCCAGCCCCAGACTGGACTGTGTAGGACAGCTGGGGGGCAACACCTAGCCTATACAATCTCTGATGGGACCTGGACCGCGTAGGACAGGCTCCAGAGATGTCAGGCCTCCCTCTGCAATCCGACCCCCCCACAAAACAAAACAACAAAAACAACAACAAAACAACAAAACAACAACAAAAAAACAACAAAAAACAACCCAACATCAACCCCCACCCCCGACCTGCAACTATCGACAGAACCGGTCAGGACCCACGAGAGAATTGCCAAGCAGAGTGGCTCCTGCCGCCGCTTGGATCAACCCCGACCACCCACCACATCAACCAGACTGGATAGTATGGCCCCTGCCAACTCCGTTTGTCCACAACTTTTCTTATAGAACTCCTAACCGGTTCCACTTCCCAACAACCCTTACAGACCCAGCACCCCACCCCCCCTGACTCCCAATGTTACCCCGCCGGACCTCACCTAGGCCCCAGTGACCACAATATGGATATGAAAGAGCCCCACCTGACCCCTAACTGACCAATCAAGTGAGCCATACTAGGCAGAGTGCTGTGTTGGAGAGTGAGACACCCCTCACTTCACGGTTGCCGTCACAGGAGTAAGGATCATACGTACTCAACAATAATCCAATGGTTGAGTTAGTGATTTGTTGGATTTGGTGAGGTCAAAATTGATAGTAGATGGTTTGAGTATCCATGGAGGTATGACTGAAAAATGAGACTGTTTTAAAACATCAAGATCCACAAAGGCATTTTCTATAGGAGGTTTCATACGAATGCCAACAAGTTGGATGTACTTTGGTCTGGCGGCATAGTGATGTTCATTTTGGGGTTGAAATACTCACTCAAAGGCAGGATTAGAAGCATTTGTTTTTAACTTAATGATGAATTGAAGGGAAAGTTTTAATCTTCTATTTGTTAATCAAGATTCCCCCGCCTCAACATAGAGGCTTTGGACTGGCGATGTTCTAAAAGCACCCAATTCCAGCCGCAGCCCCTGCTGATGGACGGAGTCTAGCTTCTTGATATATGATGAGCATGCTGATCCATAGACCGGACCTGAAAATGCAAAATGTTAAACGTGAAACCGTTTCAATCCTGATGAAGAAAGACTTTGATTCAATGAAAATACCTGTCTGGTTGATCTAGTGAATGAGTTTCTGAAAAAATTTCCAGAACTTTTCCAACTGGTCATTGGCATCATGGAAAAGAAGAACATTTATGTGAGCATATCACGGGCTTCCAGTGTACATGTACAGGAGGAGTAGTATGTGAGGTCCCCTACTCTACTCAACCAAATAGGTGGGATTCCGCCAATGCTCTCATACCTGCATATTTTTTTTTTCATGAAAATGCGATCAATAGGAATCACCTTTTTAATCAATAAATGAGGATAGACGAAAATGCAAGTTACATTGTATACACACACTAAAATACTTGCTCATACACAATAAATAAAGGATTATGCATATGGGACCCAATCTAATGAAATGATTTGCATGTTGGAAAGGGTGAAAGGGTGATAAGAGGCTCACCCAGCAAACACAACGTAAATGCAACGTTATGTTCAAGTTGTTTTTTGGTATTGTTGTGAGATTACCTACCAGCAACGTTGTTACAACCTCAAATTATAACGTGACATTGCAACGACGAAGCAATGTAATGAAAAATTATTGTCTGTACATTGCTTTACTACTATCTTTATCACGTTGTCCATACGTTGTGTGCACATTGTCATTTTAGCCAAAATGCACCCACCAGTTGGGAGTGGTTGCACTGAAAAAAGGTGTGATACAGCCTGACACTCTTCCCGTCACTGTGAGAGGGATGGGAGGCGGGGGGGCATGCGCGCCACTGAAAAAATAAAATTCTCCCTAACTCTTAATCCACCACTCTATCCAAATACAACTAGGACCATAACCTCACCAAAACCCGGAATGACAACCGACATGACACAGGAGTGAGTGAGTGTTGGGTGTTTTATGCCTTACCGACAGCCGGGGTCATTTTTACGGTGAAAACCAGTTGGGACAAATTCTGTCTTTAGTGATTGAATCTATGAGATGAAGGTGACAGGGCGAGCAAACAGCAGGGGATCAAAACCTGGAAATCATTTTTGCTGTACCTCATCCATTAAGCACTAACCGGGAATTGAAGCCAAGATCCACTTGGTCAGTGCAGGGTCCCCCCTATTGTTGCCTTATACAATCAGCAGGGGCTACTGAGAGCCTATTCTTTCCCGGAATCCCACAGGGTGACATGACACAGGACAAGAACAATGAATATGAACTCAACTTAAGCCTAGACTACGACTCCAACCTTGAGAATCCATCCTCAAACAACCCTGAAACTAAGGAGACTCAACCCACAAACACACGAAAAAAAATGAGGAAGGTAACGAAAATGAAAAAAAAAATGAGGAGGAAGTGCTCAGGGACCAAATCCACAATAAATTACGTAGACCTCCAGAGAGGAAGAAAACAAACCAATACCAAATCCCCTCAGAAAAAGAAGGAAAACCCCCACAAAAACCAATACACTAGGACATAACACTGGACACACAGACAACCCCAAACTAGAAATTGACAAAACACAAGAAACTAACAGAAAGGAACCAGGAAAAGAAGAAAATGAGCCAAACAGCCCAACCCCCCAAAAAGGTAGAAGAAACGGACAGTGATGGAGAAAAAACGACAGAGATCCCCATAGCGAACATATCAAACCAGCTCGCCGGTGAATGCAAAGAAAAAAAACTAACCATAGCGAACATATCAAACCAGCTCGCCATTCACGAAGATACAATCTGCATGGAAGAAAAAGAGACTCAAGGAAACTGGGGAAGAACTGAAATCTGAAAGAGAATGGAGAACAGACCTCCAAAAGCAACTCCAGAATGCCAAACAAAATCTTAGAAGAGGAGAGAGAGAAAAGAATAAATGCAGAGAAACAAGCAACAGGGAGAGATCGACATGACTCAGAAAAGGCAAATAAGGAAAACAAGAAGCACAACAATACAGAGCTGGAACTCTGTGAAAAGGTCCAAGAGGAAGGAAGAATCCGCAAGAATGCAGAGGATGAGTCTGAACACCAACAGAACAAACAACTGAAGGATGAGCTACTAAATGAGAAAGAAAAACAAACAGAAGCAGAACAAAAAAAACAGGAAAACAAGAAACTAAGGGATGAGCTAACAAAAGCCAGAAAAGAAACAAGAACCTCGTAAAGAAAGGAACTAAAATAGAAGAGAAAACCAAAAGCATCTAAAGAAGACCAAAAAACTACTGGAGGACAGCGAAGCAACTGTAGAAACTCTACTAGAACGGGAGCGAGAAAGGCAGCCGACAAAAAGCAAGAAAAGGATAACACTAATAGGCGACTCGAACCTCCAGAAAATACAAGAGACCCTGGCAGAGGAGTACACAGACCTGGAGATAACACCTGTAAGAATTTACACCACCCAGTAGCTCACAGAGACTATGGACACCACAGCCAACACAACCCAAAACACTGACCATGTATTCATCCAGATTGGTACGAATGACCTGAGACAAGGACTCAAGGCTTCAAAAATTGGCAACAACTTAATCAGGGCGACACAGGTCTTTGAGCATATAACAAGATGCAAAACCACTTTGATTGCCCTGCCACCAATCAAAACTAAGATCCAGGACAATATCGTAAGATGCAAAACCACTTTGATTCCCCTGCCACCCATCAAAACTAACATCCAGGACAATATCAAAGACGGCAACCAACAATGATGCTAAAAGATGAGCTTAACCAAAACACCATGGATATCCACAAACATGTCACCCTAGAAGAAGATGATTTCCACCTAGACAAAGACTGGACAAACACTGCAGCTAAAATTATCAAAGAACACCTTGAGAAACACCATGACCAGCCCAAAACAATCGCAACACCACCAATCCCTCAAAGCCTAAACCAACACAGTGCACAACCAGACACACATCCCAAAACACGAGCTACAAACACAGCAACCAGACCCAACCACCAAAACCGAGAAACGACCCTATATATCCTAAACTTTGCGCAAACTAGAATTATCGGAAAACAGGGACAAAACCTGAGACGGCTGCAACTGAGTATGGAGTGACGACGACCCTGAACAGTGGGGTCTTAAAAGTAACAGGGGAGGAACAGCAATGAAACAAAGCAATACAAGACCCACAGAAGTTGACAAGAATCATCAGGGAAACAGACAACCCCAAGACCGACCACCCTACAAAAAGACAGACAGACGGAGACCGGAACCCACAAAGTCACGACAAAAGGAGGTGGGAAGATGAAGACAGAGCTTGGCAACGCCCAAATCTGACAGAAAGAGGAAAGTATGACTAGGAAGACGGCCAGCCACTGCACACCAAATGACACATAAACCGCCCCACAACTGAGAAAAAGAACACAAGCTATAATGATGAACGGCATACAAACTGCCCCAGGATTGAGAATATGAACACATACACAACACAATGACAAACCAAAAAGGAAATGTCAAGGCGTGCCCAAGGACTAACCCATTACAAATACCCATAAAACAAGAAAGAAGGACAGAAGAAAAGGGGGGGGGGGGAGAGAGAAAAAAAACACTATCAAAATCCAAAACAGCAACCTAAATGGAATTTACAGCAAAACTAATAGCCTCAAAACAATACTCCAAACCCATGAAACTGAAATAGCAGTACTAGTAGAGTGAGTGAGTGAGGGAGGGAGACCCCACAAAATTGCCCACAGCAGGTCGCAGCCAATGGTCAGTGACATTACAGCAGGTTGCCAACACTCTAGGTTACTGAGGGTCACAGCCTGCTGCAATGGGCTGCAGCCTGATGTGAATAAGATTGAGTTACTATCTTAATGTCCCCAAATGACCTCATTAACCAATTAAGTAATTAAGTAATTATTCGATGGAAGAACTTGTAAAACACATGAATGGAATTATGAAATAATAATAATTTTTTTTTAACAAATTACCCCTAATGAGGTAATTAGGGTATGTAATGTACACAAACAAAAAAAAGAAGTTCCATTTTATCTTTTACCCAAATAATAAACAGATAAAGGCCCATGTCTGGCCCCTTTATGAGATGGGTATGGGGTTTTGGATGGCTGCAGCCACTGATTGGGATATAGGGCTTTCCACTAACATCTTGCTGCAGCCTGCCACAGCATCCTAGGTTCACAGCCTCTGAATTTTGACGTCACCCCTAATGGATGCTTTACGACGTTTCGACAACTAAGGTCATATTCATGGCGAAAGTAGGTTGGGATAAACTCTGTATTTGGTGATTGAATCTATGAGATGAAGGTGACAGGGTGGGCAAACTGTAGGGGATCAAAACCTGGAAATCAATTTTGCTGTACCTCATCCCTTAGTGAACCACAGCACCAACCGGGAATTGAACCCAAAGAACCACTTGGTCAGTGCTGGGTCCCCCCTATCGTCGCCTCATATGATCAGCAGGGGCTACTGGGGGCCTATTCTTACCCGGACCCCCAAGAGGATAACTCAATATGTATACATCACATTTTACTAATAACTCCCTTCCAGGAGAAGGTGGCAGGATATGATAGAAAATATTGTTTTATGGGTTGATATATCCCAGACTTACACCTGCTACCGGTGAGTCTGGTCATTACTCCCTGGACAATTGACCTGGCTGGACTCACATTGGCTTACACATAAGAATGTCATTTGCGGACTGCACTGCTTGCCTTAGAAGGCACAAACAACCAGTGAATACTCGCTATGAGTACACAAAAGCAGCTATCAGTAAATATACTACTCTAGGTGTATCCACGTCAGCTTATTTGCTGTATATCGAGGATTTGTTACCTCAAGACGTCAATCCTTTGTCTCACAAAAAGGCGAGAAAATTGCCATTGTCACCAGTTGTTGAGCATGAGGAACGCAGTGACTCACTACAAAGTGAATTAGTTCACCATTTAATATCTGAAAATGCAAAGAGCCGTAAATTACTTGAGTCCAGCCAGAAACAAGTGGACAGGGGAGAATGGTGGCCGCGAGGTAGGAAGTGTCTCGAGTGAGCTCCCAGGGTTTTTCGTGTAATGTGATTGATTTTGTGCCAGTACAGAACTGTGAGTTGCTATATTTGTTTCTTAACCTGTCTACAACTATCACTCATAGTTTGTTTGTACTCAGTATCTATATCTTGTGAGTATTTTGATGATTTGTATACAGTACTGCTGCTTGTCACCGGTACCACTGTGTATACTTCTGTCAACTATATTTAGAAGTGGACATTGTACTGAGTTCACAGTGTCAGTGATATATGCTGTGTATTGTGAAAGATTTTGTGAGAGTATAGAATTGTCAGTTGCTATATTTGTTTGTTAACTTGTCTACAACTAACACTCGTAGTTTGTTTGTACCTAGTATCTATATTTGTGAGTATTTTTGATTGTCTGTATACACGGCCATTCGTTACCGGTACCAATGTGTATACATCGTGTCAACTATATTTAGAAGTGGACATTGCACTGCGTTCACAATGTCAGAATCTTCCACCAACCATGGCCCCGTGGGGGTCCGGGTAAGAATAGGCCCTCAGTAGCCCCTGCTGATCGTACGAGGCGACGATAGGGGGGACCCTGCACTGACCAAGTGCTTTTGGGGTTCAATTCCCGGTCAGTGCTTGGTTCACTAAGGGATGAGGTACAGCAAAAATGATCGCCGGGTTTTGATCCCCTGCTGTTTGCCCTCCCTGTCACCTTCATCTCATAGATTCGATCACCAAAGACAGAATTCGTCCCAACTGGTTTTGGCCGTGAAAATGACCCTGGCTGTCGGTACGGCGTAAAACACCCAACACTCACTCACTCACTCCACCAACCATGAGAATGTCCTTCTTCAGAAACTAACTATCGTTGAAGACAAATGTCCCATATGTTAACGAAGGAGGACTTGAACATTATTACTGAGAACCTTGCGTTGAAGGACGAGTTAGATGCATTGCGTAAACACATAGAAAAAATTGATGTTGGTAACAAGTCAGACATAAGATCAGCCACAAGTTGTCCCCACACTGACTATAACAGGTTTATTTCACCTCCTCATCTTAACATCATTGTTGACGGATTGCAGGCCTGAATTAGGCAATCCATATAAACTGATAATTGAGCTCGGGCAAGTGTTGGGATTGAATTAGATAGAAGAGACTTCTCGGTTGTGATTCAGATCTGGAAAACAACTCAGGATGGCAGGCAGATCTGGACAATGTTAGTTGGATTTCAGAATGTTCAACTGTGTGATGAGGTTTTCAGGAAACGTAGTGAGTTGCGCAAAAATGACAAATATCGTAGGGTATGGTTAAATGCAGACGAACCTGAGGAAATTAGATGCCAGAAGGCAAAAATGCGCAGTCTTGCCTATACGGCTAGACAACAAGGTAAGTCAGTGTATTATACACACAATACCATTAAAATTGATGATATAACTTACGAATTGTCTGAGTTGGATAACATTCCCCCATTGATTGATACAAATGAGTTGGGTAGAGACGTGTGAAAACATCTGCATACAGTTGTCCAACCAACACAGGTTCCACTACAACCCCCCCCCCCCACCCGCATACTGAATCTGGTATTATGTTCAGTGGGCCTATGGCCTATATGAGTAATTTCTATCCGAGTCCTTTTGAATATGACGATGTGTCATATAAATCTGTTGAGCAAGGTTACGGCCACATTCGAGCTCTTTTCCATGGTGAAATTGAAATAGCACAGAATATCATGGCTTGTGATGATCCTTATGCAATCAAAATAATGTCAAAACATTTCAAAAGTTCACCAGAATGGCTGGCCATTTGTGAAGAATGGTTATATGTACTAGCTCTTTCTAAATTTACGCAGGATCCAGAACTAATGGATGCATTAGTTACCACATACCCAATCCTACTCATTGAAACTAACAATGACCCAAAATGGTCTGGAGGTGCCCAATTCTGTGATAAAATCTATGAGTCAATTCAAAGGGGAAAATAGATTCGGAGGAATCTTAACCAGAATCGGTAATGAAGAGTATGTACGGCGACACCTCAACATGAAAAGGAGTAAAAATGAAGATACGAATGCGCCTGTTATAACACAGGGTGCCGCTGTTCCTGGTATATAGACTATTGGTTGTGCAACCTGCTGATTGTATTGACTTTGGTTATGTGGTTTAAAATTCACTTGTATTTTCTGTTATTGTCATAAATACCTTGTGCCTTTGTTTATTATTGATTTTTCAGGCAAAAACATGGACTGTGAGTATATATCGGTTTTCTCAGACTCAACACTTAGAGGTCTTGAACCATATATCAACCAGTACATCGACAATAAGGTTTTTGTGGACCATTACACTGTATCTTCACTGATCCCACACATTGTTGAATCTCTTAGTCATCACAATGTTGAGTCGGCCTACATCTCAGTGGGAATCAATGACTTAACTCATTTTGACTGGGTAAGCAGAACATGTACTTTGAATTTTGAAACGACAATTGAACTAGCACACCATTTGACAAGTCAGTATCACAACATGTTGAACTCTCTAGGGGATTTGTTCCCTGAATTACCAATTATTATGGTGGTGTTATATGGTATGGAACTGTCTGTGTATAACCATAGAGGACTTTACTCGAAAAGTGAACAATGGTGCATGGACTCTGCCATTCATATCATTAACGAGGAGATTCTTGAAATTAACCAATCGAATTCGGTCTATACCCCGCACATATCTAATATCATACATGGCTGGGATACCAAAAAGAAAGTACACTGTCAGCTACATCAACAATTACGAGATGGGTTACACCCATCCCTCCCAATGCTGGACCATATTGCACAGATCCTAGCTCGAACGATGAGAAGTAACATTCTCATTAATTACAACAAATAAGTAGTAGTTTTGATGTCTTGATTGTTCGTTGTTTCAATTACTTTGTTATAGGGTTGTGTAAATGTTTATGTTCATCTAGTTAAGATAAATACTTAGCGTTCATCTGAATTAGATGAATTATTGAAACTTATATTGAGATGTATATTGTTCTGCTCGGGAGCTCACTCTTCTCACTTCATTAATTTACCTCGCATTACTGACCATGTCCTCCTTATTCAAAATTAACTTTACTCCCCCGCCCCTTTGGGCGCTTTGGGGATTGAGGTTATTCACCCTGAGGCCTTTAGATCATAATGCCGACCGGAATTTCACCTTCATTATCATGGGTTTGATTTGCAGTGATTTGATATACATGATGTTGTCGACTCTGTACCTATTTGATGATTATTGAAAGGTCTAAGTGTAGAAATGCTTTAGATATTTCTTTAGTAAAGGATGTAAGATTGTGCATATGAACCACCGTAGTTTATACCCAAAGATGGATGTTATTCGAGAAAGTTTTCACAATTATGAATTTGTTGGTTTAACTGAAACTTGGCTACATCCTAAGTTTTCTTCGCATTTGGTTAACATAAACCATAAATCATTGTATCGGTTTGATAGGAAGACCCAAATACCTGATGGCAAATTGAAGAAAGGAGGCGGTGTAGCTTTGTATGTTAATTCTAGTTGGGCTGAATATACTGTGTCGGATGCATATGATGATTGTTGTATCTCAAATGAAGACATTGAAATAATGTCATTGAAAGTGAAACGTCCTTCACATAAATATATGTACATGGTTACTGTGTATCGGCCACCAACCGGCAATGTTCATACATTTTTTGATATATTATCTGATTGTATTCGTCAAGCCTACGATAAGAATCATAAATTGCTGAGAACTTTTTCTTTGGAATTTAATTTGAATTAATTGATTACTAAGCCAACCAGGTTTGGGTTCGCTAAGAATAGTTGTATCGATTTGATTTTTACTAATTGTAAATTCATTATTGAATCAGGAACCCTGTTAGACTTAATTTCAGATCATTTGCCTACATTTGCAATTTGGAAAAAAGTCAGGAATTTATGCCAGAAGAAACAAATTACGGGACGAACATATAAACATTATGATGTTAATGTTATGACATGACTTCTGAATGAAATAGATTGGACACCTGTAACTCATCTATATAACGTAGATGATCTATGGTGTTTTATTGAAAATGGTTATACTTCAGTATTAAACATATTAAATAAACACCTTCATGGTTTAATGATGAAATATAGGCTTGTTTGTCTTTATAGGCATTTGCCATCGGCAATCTTATTACGTAGGATTCGGTCAATGCGTAACAGAATAAATATCCTGGTTAAAAATGCCAAAACTCTTTATATCAAAACATGTTTAAATGATAACAAGAAGAACCCTAAAAAGTTTTGGCAAGAATTGAATAATTTGATCAAGGGTGACAAAAATATGGATAAATGTTATTGACTGTATGACTATACAGCAAAAGTTCATGTTAAACATGGAGAGGAATGTACCTTTGCTAACACTGTATTTGCTAATGTCGGATCTAACATTGCTACTGCGCTTGGTTCGATACCGGATTTCTCTGATGATATTAATGCTGTAAGGAACCTAGTTTTTGATCCACTTGACTTGGAAGATTTAGCTGAATTAGCTAAAACTATAGAAATTAATAAATCAAGTGGATTGACAGCTGTCAATAGTAAGGTATTTTGAGATATTTTTATCGCCTTGACTGATCAGTTCTTAACACTATTTAACCTTTCAATCAAAACTGGTAAGTTTCCAACATCCTGGACAATTGGTACAGTTGTTCCAATCCCTAAAGCAGGTAAATCGGATAATATTGGAAATTGGTGTCCTATAAGCATTCTTCCTTTACCTGGTCAATTATTAGAAAGATTTATACGTGGACAGTTACTGTACTACTGTATTGATAATAAAATTATCAATGACAGTCAACATGGTTTTATGCCTGGTAAAACAACTGCTTAAGCAGTGTTAGTTATTACAAAATTCATTTATGATCAGATTAAACGTGGGAATTATGTTGGATGTACCTTCTATGACATTCGGAAGGCTTTTGAATCTATTTCTCATACTTTATTGTTAAAAAAAACAACAAGATATTCATGTTAATGGTATAACATTATCGTGGTTCCAAAGTTATCTTCAAAGGTCTCAGAAAGTTATTTTTAATGGTCAATATTCACCCATTTTGTCTGTTAGTAGTGGTGTACCCCAGGGTTCAATCCTGGGGCCGTTACTATTTATTATTTTTGTAAATGATTTCTTCTTTAATGTTAACTCTAATAATGTATTGATGTACTCAGACGATTGTGTTGTATCCCATGCTAGCAATACTACCATAGGTTTGGAATCTTATCTGAATGATCGATTACTGAAATCTGCTGCATGGTAGGAAACAAACAAGTTGTTACTAAACACCAATAAAACAAAATTCTTGTGTATCAGTACTAAGTATAAGTTAGATAGGATGAATCCAATTACACTTACATTGGATAATGTGAATATTCAGGTAGTTAATGAATACTGTTATCTTGGTGTAATTTTGGATCATGATATGACTCTAGATGCTCATATGGAGAAAGTTTATAAACAGGCCGATTTACGGATATGTAATCTTAGAAACATTCGTAGATTTCTTGATAAAAAAACTGCAGCCACTGTTTACAAACAAACTATTTTACCAACTTTAGAATATTGTGTTTTTTTGGTTAAAGTTATTTAAAAAAGCAATATCAATTGGATTTACAAAAAACTGCAAAATAAGGCTTTGCGGATTGTTCATAGAATCCGACAGCCGATAGAAATGTCAAGGGAAAATATGCACAAGGAGTTAAGATTATTGAGTTTAAGCCAAAGATGGGATCGACAATTGCTAAGTGTCATGAATGAGTGAGTGAGTGTTGGGTGTTTCACGCCGTACCGACAGCCAGGGTCATTTTCACGGCGAAAAACCAGCTTGGACGAATTCTGTCTTTGGTGATCGAATCTATGAGTGAGTGAGTAATGGATGCTTTACGCCATTTCGACAACTAAGGTCATATTCATGGCGAAAACGGTTGTTATCAATGAAAAGATGGACTAAACGTTGTCAATAGAACAACATGATATATGTACAAGATCTTATCCTAAGGATAAAAACATGTTAATATACTAATCATATCAGTCCATACAGACCAGCTGTTTTCAAAAAATGGATGATACGATCAGACTGTACAGTGTTAAAAAGTTCAGGTAGACCAGCTACCTGATAGAACTGTCTACGTTTCTGTTCAAAATCTGGGCATTCCAAAAGGAGATGCTTGATGGTTAAAGGTTGATTACAAACAATACATTCCGGTGGGGGCTCACCCTTTAAAAGAAAAACATGTGTAAGTCTAGAATGACCAATTCTAATTCTGGTAAAAGCAGTTTGGTCTTTTCTAACTTTAAGAACATTCGGTTTAACATCTTTGATGGTTGGGAAAATAGAATGCAGTTTGTTATTGGGGAACTGGTCCCATTCATTTTGCCATCTCTCATTGATATATTCAACGATTCTCGGTTTAAAATCTATGTGAGGAATTGGAAAAGGAAGGACTGCTTTGTCCAATCCCTTCTTGGCCGTTTGGTCAGCTAACTCATTACCATGAATGCCTACATGACCCCGTATCCAACAAAACTGAACATTAAATCGTGAGTTGGACAACTTTTGTAGCCAGAGAAGAATTCTCATAATGAGTGTATGTTCAGTTTTCAAAAACTGCAAAGCCTGAAGACAGGACTTTGAGTCGGTAAAAATGATAAAGTTCTTTTCCTCTGCCTGCTGAATGGCCTTCAAAGCAATAATAATGGCAACTGCTTCAGCTGTAAAAATAGAACTGAAGTCAGGTAGACGGGCAAAGTGTTTCTTACCGCAGCAGACAGACGCTGCTGCAGCACGTTTCCCATCCTTTGAACCATCAGTGAAAACAGGAGAATGATGAGGAAATTTGTTTCGAACTTCATGATACCGGGACACGTAATCCAATGGTTGAGTCAGTGACTTTTTGGATTTGGTGAGGTCAAAGTTGATATTAGGTGGTTTGAGTCTCCATGGAGGAATGACTGAAAAATGAGGCTGTTTCAAAACATCAAGATCCACAAAGGCATTTTCTATGTGAGGTTTCATACGAATGCCAAAAGGTTGGATGTAGTTTGGTCTGGCAGCATAGAGATGTTCGTTTTGGGGTTGAGTGAGTGAGTGAGTAATGGATGCTTTACGCCATTTCGACAACTAAGGTCATATTCATGGCGAAAACGGTTGTTATCAATGAAAAGATGGACTAAAAGTTGTCAATAGAACAACATGATATATGTACAAGATCTTATCCTAAGGATAAAAACATGTTAATATACTAATCATATCAGACCATACAGACCAGCTGTTTTCAAAAAATGGATGATACGATCAGACTGTACAGTGTTAAAAAGTTCAGGTAGACCAGCTACCTGATAGAACTGTCTACGTATCTGTTCAAAATCTGCGCATTCCAAAAGGAGATGCTTGATGGTTAAAGGTTGATTGCAAACAATACATTCCGGTTGGGGCTCACCCTTTAAAAGAAAAACATGTGTAAGTCTAGAATGACCAATTCTAATTCTGGTGAAAATAGTTTGGTCTTTTCTAGCTTTAAGAACATTAGGTTTAACATCTTTGATGGTTGGGAAAATAGAATGCAGTTTGTTATTGGGGAACTGGTCCCATTCATTTTGCCATCTCTCATTGATGTATTCAACGATTCTCGGTTTAAAATCTATGTGAGGAATTGGAAAAGGAAGGACTGCTTTGTCCAATCCCTTCTTGGCCGTTTGGTCAGCTAACTCATTACCATGAATGCCTACATGACCCGGTATCCAACAGAACTGAACATCAAATCCTGAGTTGGACAACTTTTGTAGCCAGAGAAGAATTCTCATAATGAGTGTGTGTTCAGTTTTTAAAAACTGCAAAGCCTGAAGACAGGACTTTGAGTCAGTAAAAATGATGAAGCTCTTTTCCTCTGCCTGCTGAATGGCCTTCAAAGCCATAATAATGGCAACTGCTTCAGCTGTGAAAATAGAACTGAAGTCAGGTAGACGGGCAAAGTGTTTCTTACCACAGCAGACAGACGCTGCTGCAGCACGTTTCCCATCCTTTGAACCATCAGTGAAAACAGGAGAATGATGAGGAAATTTGTTTCGGACTTCATGATACCGGGACACGTAATCCAATGGTTGAGTCAGTGACTTTTTGGATTTGGTAAGGTCAAAATTGATAGGAGGTGGTTTGAGTCTCCATGGAGGAATGACTGAAAAATGAGGCTGTTTCAAAACATCAAGATCCACAAAGGCATTTTCTATATGAGGTTTCATACGAATGCCAAAAGGTTGGATGTAGTTTGGTCTGGCAGCATAGAGATGTTCGTTTTGGGGTTGAAATACGCACTTAAAGGCAGGATTAGAAGCATTTGTTTTTAACTTAATGATGAATTGAAGGGAAAGTTTTAATCTTCTATTGGTTAATGAAGATTCCCCCGCCTCAACATAGAGGCTTTGGACTGGCGATGTCCTAAAAGCACCCAATGCCAGCCGCAGCCCCTGATGATGGACAGAGTCTAGCTTCTTGATATATGATGCGCGTGCTGACCCATACACCTGACAGCCATAATCGAGCTTTGATCTAATCAAAGCTCTATAAAGTTGTAACAAAATTTTGCTGTCAGAGCCCCAAGTGGTGTTTGCCAGAACTTTAATGATATCCAGAGCCTTGTTACATTTTGTCCTTAGACTGTTAATATGCGGAATAAAGGACAACTTGTGATCAAAAACCAAGCCTAAAAACTTGGTCTGTTCTACTACTTTGATTGGATCACCATCCATCTTCAACTCAGGGTCCAGATGGAGGGATCTCAACTGACAAAAGTGAACAGCCACTGTCTTTGCTTTGGAAAATTTAAAACCATTATCTATTGACCATTTGTGGATCTTGTTTAGATTTAATTGAATTTGCCTCTCTATAATGTTCATGTTTTTGCCCTTATAGCATATGAGGAAATCATCAACATATAAACTACAGGACATGTCTTTTTGAAGACACTGAACAATACTATTGATTTTGATGCTAAACAGGGTCACAGACAAGATGCTTCCCTGAGGAACACCAAGTTCTTGATTGTGAATATCAGACAGAGTGGTGTCTAATCGCACCCTAAAGTGACGATTAGATAGAAAATTCCTAATAAAAATGGGTAAACGGCCACGAAATCCCATGTTATATAAATCTTTCATAATACCATATTTCCATGTCGTGTCATATGCCTTTTCCAAATCAAAAAAGACTGACACGACATGTTGCTTCTGAATAAAGGCATCTCTGATGAAAGATTCCAATCTTATCAAATGATCGAGGGTGCTTCTTCCTCGTCTGAACCCACTCTGAAATTCTGAAATCTGATGTTGAGATTCCAGCATCCAGACGAGTCGATCATTGATCATCCGCTCCATGGTTTTGCAGATGCAAGATGTTAATGCTATAGGCCTATAATTAGAAGGATCATTATGATCTTTACCAGGCTTTGGAATAGGAATAATGGTGGCTTCCTGCCAAGACGTTGGCAGTTGGCCACTATCCCATATCTGATTGAAAAGATTCAAAAGAATCTTGAGCACTGGTTTAGGAAGATGTTTGAGAAAGTCATAATGAATTTTATCAGGACCAACTGCTGTATTATGAGATTTATTGAGAGATTTTAAAAGTTCATCTATGCTGAAGGCTTGATTATATCCTTCAGCATTGTCCGATGCAAAATTTAATGGTTTTCTCTCCTCTCTCATTTTAATAGGTTTAAATTGGGGATGACAGTTGGCTGAAGAAGAATGATGTTGAAATGTTTCGGCCAATCTTTCGACCACCTCAACAGGAGAGGTCAAAAGATTGTCACCATCTTGTAGGTGCTGGACTATGGCCTGGCCCCCCTTGCCTTTTATTTTACGGACCATAGTCCAGACCTTTTTCATAGGTGTCCGAGTATTAATGCCAGAAACATAATCTCTCCAACACTGCCGTTTTGATTCCCATATGATTCTTCGGGCCTGAGCCCTTTTAATTTTAAATTGAGTTAAATTGTCAGCAGTTGGTCTTTGTTTGAATTTTCTCAAGGCCTTCTTTCTATCTTTAATGGCCTTTTTGCAGGCATCATTAAACCATGGATTACGGATGTGCTTAGGAACTGTCGAGGTTTTAGGGATAGTTTCTTCTGCTATAGAAAGTAATTTGGTGGAGAATTGGATAAATGAATCATCTGCTGAGAGCCTCTCCCGACATAAAGTCTGGAAGGACTCCCAATCGGCCCTATTGAGCCTCCATCGAGGCTCTTTTAGGCCTATATTTGGGTCGTCAATATTGACTAAGATTGGGAAATGGTCACTTCCATGGAGGTCATTTAATACTCTCCAGGAGAGGTCCAGCAGCAGACGAGGGTCAGCTAATGTTAAGTCAATAGCAGAATAAGTACCATAACCCGGATGTAAATAGGTATTAGAGCCATCGTTTAAAAGACATAAATCTAGATCATTAACAATATCTTCAATCATCCTGCCCTTATCATCATACCTGTCACCACCCCATAAGGGATTATGACCATTGAGATCTCCCATTATGAGGACTGGTGACGGTAATTGGTTGAAGAGATTTTCTAATTCTTGTCTATTGATGTTTGAATTTGGTGGAAGGTAGAGTGAACAAAGAGTAATGGTTTTATGTAATGTCACTCTAACTGCTATTGTTTGAAAATTGGTGTTTAATGGAATAAGACTATGCATGATATCTTGTCTTATTAAAATGGATGAGCCCCCTGAGGCTCTTCCACCATCAGGGGCGTATGTATTATAAATACAATAACCTTTAAAAGAGATGTTATCATTTCTCTTTAAAAGAGTTTCTTGGAGACACAGGGCAAGAGGATTGAAGTGATTGGCGAGAATTTTTAATTCATTAAAATTGGCTCTGAAACCTCGACAATTCCATTGGAAGATAGATCTTCCTGCCATCAAGGTGGATGGACAGGAGATCGCCCCCTGATCTTATTTTGGGGGGACGCGCTGCGACTTGCAGGTGCAGCTTCTTCCATCTCTACCTCATTCAAATTTTCAAATCTGTTACTCAAAGGCAACGGATTCCTATCTATTTTACTTTCTTTAGTAGATTGTTGATTGACAGTCGAAGCTTCAGAAGAGCCTCGACTGTTACGACTTTTTTTCCTGTTTGTCGTTGAACTTGATGGTTTAGACTGTGGACTGGGTTTAGATGATGTCGTAGCACTTGTACTGGGCTCAGTTTGTGTAACCTTTCCGGCTACCACGACCTGGATGCTTGAGGGACTACGCACTGGTTTATCCTTTTTCAACCAGGTGTAATCTGTCTGGCATTCAACCGTCCTGAGTTTAGGCTTAACCGCGGCCGCATAGGAAGTGGCTCCAGGGACTCGAATGGTCCCTTCTACCATCTTCCTAGCTTCCGGGTAGCTGACGTGATTTTCAGCTTTAACCTTTTGGATTGCTTTTTCTTTCACCCACACAGGACAGTCTTTGGATGTGGCCATATGGGCACCTTGACAGTTTACGCATTTAGCATCATTGATGCACTCTACGTTGTCATGTCCCTTCTGGCCACATCGGAGACAAGTCTGCTCGTTAGAGCAGGAGTCTCTGCCATGACCATACCTCTGGCATTTAAAACAGCGGAGTGGATTTGGTATAAACAAATCCACATCAACGCGGAGATAACCAACTTTAAGTTTCTTGGGAGGAGAAGGTCTCTCAAAGGTGATGATGTAGGTATTGGTCTGAATGACATTACCATCTTTCCTAATGGAAATCCTTTTAACAAAGGAAACACCTTGAGGACGCAGTTCTCTTTTGATTTCATCCTCACTAACATCTTTAAGGTCTCTACATCGGATAACTCCTTTGCTAGAGTTTAGAGATCTGTGAGGGGAGGATTTCATGCCTATACCTGCTAACGTGGTGGCACGAAGCAGGTTGGTGGCATGAGCCCTCCTATCACACTCCACAAGAATTTGGCCAGATCGCAGTTTACGAATGTCCTTCACCTTGCCAGCTATTCCCTCAATGCCTTTACTTATGGCAAAAGGAGAAAGCTTTGACAAAGGATTCGCATTGTCGGAAGGTTCAAGTACAACAAACCTTGGCCAGTAATCATTACCATTATCCACAGTCCTATTCTCGCCTTCGTTTTCAGATGAATCCGAATCCGGATGCTTACGTTTGTCGGGGGTTGTAGTGAGTGTATCCATATGAGTATACTCGGTTTTCATCCCCCTTGCTCCCCACCCACCACGGAGTCCTACAAGGGGATGTGCAGAGCCGAGGCAACCATCGGATACACACCAGAGATACAAGGGGGATATACTGTAGCAGTCAACCAACTACTACATTAGCCCTAGCCACTGCCTTCTAGGATACAAAACGAAATAGTTTACAGAGTTTAGACTGAAAAGAACAACTATCCATTTGAGCTTAAAAAAGAAAGCCACTGATGTTATGGGCAAAATAAATTTAACTTATGGATATCCTAGGGCTTAGCATGACCAGCCGATTGATTGGATCGGGCCTCTCCAACCTCCCGTCTAGATGAATTTAGAGCCAAAGTGCAGTATTGGGCAAGAGGAGGAACACTATGAACCCGCAGTCTTCGAAGGCCCATAGCCTCGCAGATGCCCTCATGACACCAGGATCTCCGCCTCCAAACAACACGGGTTGCAATTCACGGCAAACAAATTGCCCCATTTGTCGCCTCCTACGATCAGCAAGGGGAGTGAGTGAGTGAGTAATGGATGCTTTACGCCATTTCGACAACTAAGGTCATATTCATGGCGAAAACGGTTGTTATCAATGAAAAGATGGACTAAAAGTTGTCAATAGAACAACATGATATATGTACAAGATCTTATCCTAAGGATAAAAACATGTTAATATACTAATCATATCAGTCCATACAGACCAGCTGTTTTCAAAAATTGAATGATACGATCAGACTGTACAGTGTTAAAAAGTTCAGGTAGACCAGCTACTCAGCAACTCAGCAAGGGGATGCTAGGGACCTATTCTTCCCAGGAGGCTCCCGAAGGAACCCCCACCCCGGATCCCCACGGGGGCAATATTAATGATGTGTGAGAAAGAGTGCAAACCAATATTGATCAAGTATCAAAATGGTGCTGAAAGAACAAACTCTCAATAAATGTACAAAAAACCAAATCTATGATGTTCGGCAGCCGTCACATGGTTAAGAATATCATTCCAATACCCATCCTGTTAAATGGTCAGGCTTTACAATATGTTAAATCATATAAGTACCTGTACATATATTAGACCAAACGCTAAGTTTTGAAAAGCATATCAACAGTTGTATAAAGAATGTGTCGTATAAGGCCCATCTCCTAGGTAAGATCCGAAAATATATTACTGAACTGGCCAGTATCACTATATACAAGTCAATGATTTTGCCCTACCTTGACTATGGGGATATAATATATGATGGGGCAACAACCACAAATCTCCAGAAGGTCAAAAAAATACAAAACAACTGCCTACGAATATGTGCAAATAGTATTGAAAGGCTTCCTGTAATAGCACTACATCGTAGGTTTGATGTGGAAAATTTAAAGGCTCGAAGGCAGGCACATCTAAAAAATTTCATGTATAAGCTTCAAAATGACAATACTCAGGTGGATGTAAGAAATATCAGAACTAGAGCACATGATGCAACATTGTACCATGTTAGGGTACCTCGCAAACAAAAATATACATGCAGTGTGCTTTACAAAGGAGCCTTATTATGGAACAACTTGCCAGTGAATATTAGAAATATCCCTTCTTACTCTTCCTTTAAGTTATGATCTAAAAAGGTGATGTTAGAAGCAAATGATATATGATTGTATGATGTTGTGAGTACTTTTTGTGTGTACTTCATTGAAATGTCCACTACAAAGTAATTGTAACCAATCAATTTAAACATATTTGTATATATTATGTACTGTAATATTATGTTATCTATAACTATGAAAGTTGTAACACTGGATATCCAACTGATAGTTGATTAAAACCGACTATGTAGCCGACAATTATCAGTATAAATAAATGAATTCAAAAAAAAAAAAAAAAAATGCTGGCAGCGCTGAAGGAAATCACCACAGAAGACGGGTCGCTTGTGCTGGAAAATGATACAATCATGGAGGGGTGGCACAAACTTTTTGGATCATCCCAGTGACATAACTAGTAAACTTTATTACATGCTGCTCAATAGTTTTTTTATCTATTACAATAAATTAATTTAGATATATTGTATCAAAATTCTTTTAAGTAAATCTCAAACACAACCCCAGAAGCAGAAATACATGTGTAAGTCCAGAATGACCACCCCCTTCAACATTGGCCACCCCTCTGCCAGCCTCAATTCCACCTGCTCCACTGTCACCATCACCTGTACCAGCACCAACATCACCGGCACCTTCAATACCAGCCTCTCAAGCAGCCTCCACCTTGGAAAACCCATGTCCCTTCTGCAATGATCATGAATCTGGGAATTTGTGGATTGGCTGTGGCCAGTGTGGTGGCTGGTTCCACACAACTTGTATCCAGATGAAAAAGACACAGTGGAGATGGTGGACCGAATCAAAAAGGGACTGTGTGTAAGAAGTGTAAAACCAAAATACCCAAGCCCAAAAATCTCAATCCAAAAAATACAAAACCAAAAAAAAGGTAAGGATCCTTTGATTAGGTATAGGTGTGACAGTGGAAAGTGGCATTCTATATGTCCACAGTGGAGGACTCAGATCAAGTGTTAGAGGTTGCAGAGTGCCACGCCACTTCTCCAGAGTGAGTGATGGATGTTTTACGCCGTACCGACAGCCGCGGTAATTTTAAAAGCGAAAACAGGTTTGGACGATTGTCTTTGGTGATTGTATCTTTGAGATGAAGGTGACAGGCTGGGCAAACAGCAGGGGATCAAAACCTGGAATTAGTTTTTGCTGTCCCTGAGAATGAAAGTTGTCACATACTCTGGTATTTCCAGGAGGTTGAGGATTTTCTAGGTGAGTGAGTAAGTAATGGGTGCTTTACACCGTTCCGACAACTTAGGTCATATTCACGGTGAAAACAGATTGGGATGAGCTGTCTTTAGTGATTGTATCTATGAGATGAAGGTGACAGGGTGAGCAATAGGCGAAAACAAAAATAGTAATATGGAACCTAGTTGCTGACAAGAAAAGGCATAACCTGATTTTCTTTGGTGTCAAGGAAAGTGATAACCAAGCCCCTAGGGCAGTTGTAAAAGAGCTCTTTGATGACATAGACCTACCAGGGGGTATTGAAACAGCAGACACAGTGTACAGGGTGGGTTCTGAAGGTAAAGGCCAGGGCCCTATGACCATGTATGGGCCAAGCGGTGAGTGGCGAGTGGGAGACAGGTGAAACAAAAGGAGTGGATAAGTGGAAAGGTGTGTATATAACAGACGACCTGCCTAAAGATATATTGCAACAGAGGAGGGATATGAGAAGTCTGGCTGCGCTAGCAAAAACAAAGGGTCATTCGGCGAGTGTCCGCGGAAATGCATTGGTTGTAGACGATAAGCGGTCCCTATACAAAGAGTTAGACGACCTACCTGATGGTATTGACATGGAGTCGGCTAAAATAATCGAAGTAGAAGGAGGTATAGCTTTCCAAGGGCACCACGCCTACCTGTCACATATGGCTGAATCCGAAATCCAACAAGACGGCTACAAATTTCACTGTGTCGAACAAGCCTATGTACATGAAATGTGCAAAACTGCCGAAGACCAGCAGACCGCTACCAAAGTGCGCGCTTCAAAAACGGGTACGAGGCAAAACGACTCGGAAATCAGGATCTTGAAGGAAAAGAAAAAGGAATGGGATGGGAAAAAGTACGAGGTAACACTGGACCTGGATGATAAAAAGTACAACCAGAATATCCATCTCAAACAAAAGCTGATTCAAACGAAAGGCCATATTTAGGAAGCAACATTTGACGATTTTTTTGGTGCCAAACTTACCATTGTGCAGAAGGACAAATTTGGCACTGCGGAGATGAAAGGTAACAACAAGCTCGGCGAAATTCTTGAATTCTTAAGAGAAAAATACCAAAAGGAAGCAGACTAAAACATCTTAAACGACAGGTAGTAAACGAAATCTACCCTGTATATATGTACAGATCTATGTTATAACTTATTTCTATGTGAGAAGCAAATGAACTGACACTAGGCCCTGCCAAAATGAGAGATAAAAGGAGTTTGTTTACGATAATTTTTTCACTCTTTAAATCCTGTGTTTATGTATTTTATATAGAATGACTGAACTACCACTTTTCTAAATATTACTCATCCCTTATAGACTCTGATGAACTCCATGGCATCCCATATCCACAAGACCGTGTTAATACTAACGGACTCACGAGGCATTGGACTTGAAACACCTCTACACGATTTGAACTACAAAAACAACTGTTCGTCAAAAGTAGACATTGAAGTGATTAATTGTCGCGGTGCAAATCTTGACAATATAGATGTGTATGTAATTCCATCTAAAAAATGGGATGTTATCATCATTCTAGCTGGGGTTAATAACCTAACGTACAAGATTTACGAATGTGTCTACCTACCCATTTACCAAGACATTGGTAACCTAGTCAAGGAAATGTGTACAAAAATGGCAAATCTCAAAATTAAACTGGCACATAGGGGTGACAAAATCATCTTTTGCCTGCCGGTGGGACTGGATCTATCAACATACTGTAATTTTGTTCTCAATGAAGACCTGGTTCATGAACAACAAATTATAAATGAATCCATGCCTATCCTGGTGCACACAGTCACTTTAATAAATAGAGATGATGGAGTCTTTCTATAGAAACGCGTCCTTGGTACAGGCAGGTCAATTGTTACCATATTGTTATTTCTAATATTTACATCTCTATGTACAATAGGAATGATTTCTTTCTGTATACAGGCTTTAATCAATACAAGTAATTTACATATTAATTTATCTTTAATAAACTTCACATTAGTGGTTAAATGTAGGTCTAAAACATGCTGTTCTTGTGGATCTTGTACATTCAAGCAACATCTCAAAGCATTATTTTACAAAATCTGAAGCTCTTCTTGTTTTGCTTTTGGCACTACCGTTGTGAAAATAAGACCGTAGTCGATTACACCTATAAACATTTTAAAATCATTAAGGCAGCATTCATTGTTATGTATGGACGAATCCTCCTCAGTAGTGAAAGTTCGACTTAGACACATTAATAGTAAGCTTATTTATATCACACCACTTTTTGACTTTACCTACGTCACAGTTAAAAATATCAAAAGTTTCCTTGTCTACATTAGTACAATGTGAATAGAGTACAAGGTCATCGGCATACATAATAACTTTCATCCGCTCAGGAATGTTGGCAATCTGGTTAAAATAAATGCTGAAGAGCTGTGGTCCGATCACACTACCTTGTGGAACGTCATAGCATATATCTTTCATGGAAGACTTAGTGTTTGAGACCACGGTAGACATTTTTCTATTAGACAGATAGCTAGAAAATAATTTTAGAGTATTTCTACCAAAATGCAGGTCCTCAAGTTTTCGTAATAGGTGCTGGTGTGAGACAGTATCGAACGCCTTTTTTAGATCGAAATATACAGCTATTGCATGGTCATTATTATTTAAAATTCTATAAAGATCAGTTGCAAGAGCAAAAATTGCCATCTCAGTAGAGTGGTTGGGTCTAAAACCAAACTGTCTTTCATCAATTAGGTTATTTTCATTTAAAAAGCTTAATAATTGTGTGTGTATTAGGTGTTCGACAACTTTTCCTAATACTGTGGTTTGCAGAGGCTTGAAGATGGCCGTGTTTTCACTCATTTCTGCACGCATCTTAGTTATATCCTCCTGCAGTGTGTCTAGGTTTACGGTCCGTTTAAGGAGTAAGTTAATTTTCTCCTCTAGGGTCGCTTCCATATTGACAGTTTATGGGCGATAATGGGGGTCTGGTCGTGGTTCGGAATTTCAAACTGACACGGTCGAAAAAAGTACTATATTTCTTTTGGCAATGTCCGATCGGTCGTCATATCATGTTATACAGGGTCCTGTTTGTTTTCCCTATCCGATCCTCTTTTAAGCTGCCATATAACACTTAGCCTTCGTTTTTCATGATTTTGTCGGTGCTCTGCAGAAGCGCGTTGTCTCAACCTGACGCCATTTTTATATCATTTGGTTAATGAAGAGATACATCTTTGTTTGCATTTATTTTAATGAGGGTGGCTGACCCACAAACAGTCACGGATGCACGCCCTACATCCCTGGGCCCTTGCCGACTGTTGGTTGCTCCACCACCGGTGTCACACCAATGAGAAAACCAGATGTTCTGGTAAAAGAAACACCAGATTAATTTATTAAAACGTTTGACTTTTTCAACTTTTGAGTGAGTGAGTAATGGAGTGAGTGAGTGAGTGTTGGGTGTTTTACGCCATACCGACAGCCAGGGTCATTTTCACGGCGAAAACCAGTTGGGACGAATTCTGTCTTTGATAGTTGGGAAAACAGAATGCAGTTTGTTATTAGGGTACTGGTGTCATTCGTTTTGCCATCTCTCATTGATGTATTGAACGATTCTTGGTTTAAAATCTATGTGAGGGATTGGAAAAGGAAGGACTGCTTTGTCCAACCCCTTTTTGGTCATTTGGTCAGCTAACTCATTTCCATGAATGCCTACAAATCCAACAAAACTGAACATCAAATCCTGAGTTGGCCAACTTTTGTAGCCTAACAAGAATTTTCATAATGACTGTATGTTCAGTTTTCAAATATTGCAAAGCCTGAAGGCAGGACTTTGAATCAACAAGGAAGTAAGAGCTGATCGCTGTAATGTCCCAGAGATATGCACACGGATTTTATGAATAAATTTCTGAAAATCAAAAATATCTAGGCCGGGAGCTGGCCCAGGTACAAGGAGACTGGTCTCAATTCTTCATCAGTGGAATCATATTCGAATTGCGCATTCTGGAGTGGATTTACGCATACTGGAGTAGATTTACACGAACTGGGATGGATTCATGCATACTGGAGTGGATTCATGCATAATGGAGTGGATTTATGCATAATGGAGTGGATTTACGCATAATGGAGCGGATTTATGCTTACTGGAGTGAGTGAGTGTTAGGCGTTTTATGCCGCACCGACAGCCAGGGTAATTTTCACGGTGAAAACCAGTTGGGATGAAAGGATGGGCAAACAGGGGGGGATCAAAACCTGGAAATCATTTTTGCTGTACCTCATCCCTTAGTGAACCACAGCACCAACTGGGAATTGAACCCAAAGAACCACTTGGTCAGTGCTGGGTCCCCCCTATCGTCACCTTCTACGATCAGCAGGGGCTACTAGGGGCTACTGGGGACCACCTGCTGGCTGCAGACACCCTGCCATCATGTATTGTGGAATTCCTGAGAACTTTGTCCAGAAAGAAGGTGATGGTGAAGGATATCCACAACCTGAGGCATCATGGCAAGGAAGAATTGGTATAACTACAAAAATTGATCTACACCCTGACTAATAATCAACCTGACTATACTTCCTGACACTACTGTAGACATTGTTTTCTTCCAATCAGGGGAGATGATAGAGTGGATGAATCAATACCTGGAGATCCTTGGAATAGACATATGCTGTGACAAACAGGTTCCAATGCGTCTCCCAGACCACAGTTCATTTTTCACAGCAGAGGCCTAATGGCAATGGATGGGATGGGGATGGGGAGGGTAGTGGCACATTGTCTTGTGAAGTTGGATAACTACATCCTCTTGTCACGTATGTAAGCTGCCTATAAAGTACATAATCCCGTGGTGAGAAAAACAAAGGCATTCATTACAGACAAGGATGCCGGTCAAATATAGGCGATAGAGGAGGTGTGTCCAGAGGCAAGGATCCACCTGCTCTACTTCCACGTCATGAAGGCCATCCACGCTAAGATGACACAGATGCACCTCAGTGAGAAAATTGTACCCAGGTTGACAAAGAGGGTGAGGGATGTGACAACTGCCGTTCGGAAAGTGATCTACCACGACCGTCTAAACCAATGATATGACAAGGAAGGCGATGGGGTCAAAGAGAGGGTGTAAGTGTTGGGGGTTTTACGCCATGTCAGCAACAAAGGCCATATTCATGGCGAAAACATGTTAATATTGTAATTACAATTGGTGACAGAATATCAAATGAATGAATTTGTAAAGAGACAAGTAATAGTTATGGCTTGAACTAAGTGAATACCAAAGAAAGGAGAATCATAGTAGTGCATATAATCCGGCTGATTTTAAAAAGTCAAGCACAATACTTGGAGGTACAGTTTGAAAAAGGTTTTGTAAAGTGATTGCTTGAAAATACCTTTGTCGCTGGACATTAAAGTCAACACATTCTAGTAAAATGTGCTTGATAGTAAGGGGTTTGTTGCAAACAATGCAATCTGGTGGTGGTTTACCTTTCAGGAGGTAGGTGTGTGTCAGTCTTGAGTGACCAATGCGACAACGTAAGTAAACAGTTTGGTCTCTTCTCTTCTGTAGTTGAGGAGGCTTTGCATCAGTGATGTACCCAGAGAATTGAGTGTAATTTATTTTCTGGGTAAATGTCCCATTCTGCTTGCCAGAGGAAATTTACATACTCCCTCACAAGTGGTTTGAGATCAGTATGTGGCATTGGGTAACGTACATTTCCTTTCAGTTCATTTTTAGCAGTTTGGTCTGCAGTCTCATCGACAGTCAGGCCAATGTGGCCAAGTATCCAGCAAAACTTAACATCTACGCCAGACCTTTCTAAGGCATTCAATTTTCCAAGGATCAGTCCCAAGATGTTTCAATGCTTCTAGGCATGATTTAGAATCACTAAAAATGAAACAGTTTATAAGGTCTAAGATTTCAATGATCTTTAGGGCAATCATAATTGCACATGCCTCTGCTGTGAAAAATGAACTGTGGTCTGGGAGACGCATTGGAACCTGTTTGTCACAGCATATGGTAGCAGCAGCAGTGGTTTTACCTTTCTTTGAGCCATCAGTGGAAAATGGAACATGGAGTGAAAACTTGTCCCGAACTGCCAAGAATGAGTAATGGATGCTTTACTCGGTTTCAACAACTAAGGTAATATTCACGGCAAAAACAGGTTGGTGAATTTTGTCTTTGGTGATCATATCTCAGAGATGAAAGTGACAGGGAGGCAAACAACAGGGGATCAAAACCTAGAAATCATTTTTGCTGTACCTCATCCCTTAGTGAACCCAGCACCAACCAGGAATTGAACCCAAAGAACCAATTGGTCAGTGCTGGGTCCCTCTATCATCGCCTTATATGATCACCAAGGGCTACTGGGGGCCTATCTTCCCCGGAACCCCCACTGGGTATGTGTACCTCATGTGGCATACTTTGAAGTTCTTTAGTACAGTACATTGGCAGTTTTTTAAAGCTTGAATTAAAAGTTAGGTTTGTAGGGAAAGTGTTAATAATACATATTTAGTTCAACCATTTTCTGGAAGTCACACGTAATTATATTATAAAGCTTTATTGTCAAACTTCAGGGATGTGTTTGTGGACCCATACCAAGGTCAGAGACAGTGAAATAGAAGAACAGATAGCAGAAACACTTAAACATGCTCCAAGCAAACCTGGGGGACCAAGGCACAAGGTAAATATTGCACATATCCAGTTTCAAAAAATAGAACCCTATTGCCGCCTCATACGATCAGCAGGGGCTACTGCGGGCCCATTCTTATCCGGACCCCACGGGGATTAGGGACTTGTCAGATTTTCTAAATTTGGTTAAAGACATGTCGATGTTGGGTGTCTTCATTTGTCAGGGAGAGATAGATGAAGAGTGGGGATGGCTGTTCAAAGACAATTACAACTATTGTCTGTTTTGACTGCAATATGCCTTGTCAGACTACAGAGTGTTATACTCTTTATAAAGCATAGACAAAGAGGCATGTCCCAAAAGGGAGGAAGTCTTTAGAAAATTAAGAATACTGGAAATATCCTGTTGTAGGTGAGCACTTTTGCTTCCAGTAAGCAATGCCCCACAAAAGAGAGCAGTAATAGATGATTTATGCTGTAACTCATCCCTTAGTGAACCAAGCACCAACCGGGAATTGAACCCAAAGAACCACTTGGTCAGTGTTGAGTCCCCCCTATTGACCCCTAATATGATCAGCAGGGGCTACTGGGGGTCTATATTCTTCCCCTGAACCCCCACGGGGTTTCAGCACTAGAGATGACCAGCCAAAAGAGAAGTTTTATTGGGAACAGGTTGATTCTAATTTTTCTTGAAAATACTCCCAGCACATTTCAAGATTATCACATGTTGTTACACTATGTACATATCTGCATTAGGCATGACATCACAAATGAAATAAGAGATAGTAGATGGCCTCAGACTGCAAGTGATAAGAAATTGCATTCTACATGAACTTTCTTAGTTTGAAAAACTTCCTTCTTGATTTAGCAATACAGTTTGACTTATCTTCTTCTCGCGTCATAAACGTACGTCGCCAATTTGAAACAGCAATAACTATTCAAAACCTATTAAAGAAAACCATTGTATGGCCATGCCCTGAAGAGTTGGAAGGACTAGCAACATTATTGACCAAGAAGGTGTCAACAGGTTTCCTAATGTAATGGGAATGCTTGATGGCTGCAACATTTCTATCTCCTCTCGTCACCATAGCAGCAATAGTTTTTAACTGCAAGAAATTCCAGTGTGGTGCTGCAAGGATTCTGCAGAGAAGATTTGCATTTCACTGATGTCTCTGTGGGTTGCCCAGGTCGAAAGGCATTCTCTCACCATGACTAAAAGAAATGCCAAGAAAGCAACCAGGATCTCAAAGAGGGAATATGGGCTAGTCTAGATTGACCAGCGATAAAGCATATCACAGTGAAGAGACAATACTCCACCACAGCTCCAAACAGGCATTTTCTCTATTGTCATGGCGAAAAAAAAGTTGGGACAAATTTTGAGTGAATGAGTAATGGATGCTTTACGCCTTTTTGACAAATAATGTCATATTCATGGCGAAAACAGGTTGGGATGAATTCTGTATTTGGTGATTGTATCCATGAGATGAAGGTGACAGGGCAGGCAAATAGCACGGGATCAAAACCTAGAAATCATTTTTGCTGTACCTCATTACTTAGTGAACCGGATTGAAAGAAGAACCATGCTTAATATCGCGCCAAAACTCTGTTCTCTGTTTGTGAGTACCCGTACTTAACTAAAGGAAAGCCCGATACTTATTCTAAACATGCGCGGGGAGCGCCACCACTATTTGAATTTGATGTGCATACGATATTGGTATTATTATATTAAGCTACCTTGAACTCATACATTCCTCTCATCTACTGACACTCTGGCAAACGCGAAGGGTCACGTCACATTGTAGTATCATTATTATGTTTTACTACAAACCACCTTTCATACTCCGCATTAATCCATCATTAAACTATAATTGTGAATATGGCTGAGATGCCTAAGGGCTTCTAAGTGCTAGGGTTGAATATTCGCAGTTTGTTGCGGCATAAGGATGAACTGTTTGAGACTATTAAGGATGTGGATGTGGTTTGCTTAGAAGAAACCTGGTTACATGAGAAAATACATAATGATTTATTACTCGTATCAAATTACAATTTTATTAGACAAGATAGAAATAAAAATATCATATCTAAAAATGGTAAATCAAAAAGGGGCGGGGGGCTTATAATGTATCTCAAATCGCCACTGTTGTCTTATAGTGTCAAACATGAATTATGTTCGTGTAGTACAAAAGACATAGAACAGCTTTGGGTAGAAATCAGAAAGCCAGGAAATAAATGCTTAAATATAGGACTAATCTATAGACCCCCAAATGGTAGTCTATTGACGTTCATAGATGCACTTACTGTCTCGACTGATAAAATTATTGATAGTACATCCAGAAAAATGTCCGAAGTTGTCATAGTCGGGGACTTTAATATAAATTACGCAAACAGGGATGATCCAGGTACTAAAAAGCTTAAAGCATTTGGGAAGAAATTTGACTTAGTACAATTGATTAAAAAGCCTACACGTATAACCCAACATTCAAAAAGTACTATTGACCTCATGTTTACGAACATGTCTTATATAGTTGATAGTTCTGTACTACAAGTTAGCATCAGTGATCATCTGCCAACTTACCTAGTCAAAAAGAAACCAAGAGAAAAACATAGCTATACCTATAACTATCGGCGCGATGTGTCAGGTTATCAAGCAACAAGATATGTCGAAGTTGTCGAACAAGATTGGAGATGGAACTTATTTTGGTCGACTATTTCCCACCCAAGCAGACAATGGGAAAAAATGTTAAAAATCTTTGTCAGTGCCGCAAATAAATTGTATCCTTTAAAGAGATATAGAGTTAGGGAAAATGAACCGACATGGTTTGACGCTAAGGCTAAATATTCTTTGGAGAAGAAGCATAAAGCATTTATTAAAGCTACTAAGTCAAATTCTAATGATGATTGGAATATTTTCCAGTTGCAAAGGAATAAAACTGCTAGGTTTTTAAAACGTAAGAAAAGACGTTTTATGGTAAATAAGTTGCGCACGAGTAAATCGGACCCAAAATCCTTTCGGCATGAGATTGGAAAAACATTGAAGATTGGAAAAGGAAAGGGCAATATTGTGTGCGATCGTATTAGGAAAAACGATGGAACGATAGTCTTTGGGAGGGAGGTGGCAAATATTATGAACGAATATTATATGAATGTAGGTGTTAACCTGTCCCAACATTTTAACAGTTAGTGGGAACCTAGCGATATGTTTAAGGATGTTCATGTAAAAACTTTTTCATTTAGTTTTGTAAGTGAACGAGTAATTAGAGATATATTAAAGTGTCTCCCCATAGACAAATCTTCAGGTTATAAACACATTACTTCAAAAATACTGAGGGATGCTATGCTGAACATGATAATAGAAACCACGCATTTGATTAATGAATGCCTACGTTTGTCTGTCGTTCCTGATACTTGGAAAATAGGTACAATAACACCATTACCAAAGAATGGGCCCTCCTTAAAACCGGGTGACTGGAGGCCAGTATCAGTCTTACCTTTTCCGAGTAAACTGATTGAACGTGTAGTGTATCAGCAGTTAGTTATGTACTTTGAGTCAAATAATTATTTATTTGCTAATCAAAACGGTTTTCGACAGGGACTTAGTTCTTCGTCAGCCATATTTGACTATGTGCAATTCCTTTATGATAGTATAGATGAACGAAAACACACTAGTTCGATCTTTATCGACTATAGTCGTGCTTTCGATACTATAGATCACTCAATATTATGCAAGAAGATGAAATGTTATGGACTGGACGACAATGCTGTCAACTGGTGCATAAATTACTTAGACAATAGATGACAAGTAGTAAAGTTGGGTAATGTGATTTCCGAAAGTCAACCGGTATTAATGGGTGTCCCGCAGGGCTCAATAATTGGTCCCTTCATGTTTATTGTATATATTAATGATATTGTATATGCCATGAGAGACGCTAAAAGTCGGATAACTCTATACGCAGATGATACTATAATTTATACTGCGGACTTAGATAGAGATGCGGCTGTAGCGAAAAACCAACAGTCTTTGGAAATTCTGTATGAATGGTGTAATGTAAATAGATTAAGTTTAAATGTGAGTAAGACCAAACATTTATTTATACCAGCAGACAGCGAAACTGAGATTGTCAAATCCGTATATTTGGGTAAAACCATGTTAGATAATGTATGTAGTTATAACTATCTCAGAGTGATTGTGGACCATAAAATATCGTTCAATGATTTTGTTAGAATGAAATACAACAAAACACAATCGCGTGTTATCCAGTTAAAAAAGTTAAGACCATATATAACTTGTGATATAGCATCAACAATTTACAAACAAACTATTTTACCGATTATATATTACGCTGACTTCATGATAGAAAGTGCGTCAAGGTCACTTTATATGAAGCTAGAAAATCTGCAGAAAAGAGCAGTAAAATACATTGATAGCGGAATACATCGGAATGATAGTATAGACAAACTTTACATTAGGTATGGTATACAGTGCTTAAACCTTAGATGGAGGGAGCATATGTCATGTTTGATGTACCGACGAAGTAAACTGACAGATAAGTTGATCCTGACGCGCCCTAATATATCACTTAGAGTGAGTGAGTGAGTGTTGGGTGTTTTGCGCCGTACCGCTTATATCACTTAGAAGTAATAGAAAGGTTAAATTTAAAAAGAAGGGTATACGCAAATATGAACGCTATTTGAAAAGTCCACAATCACGCTGTGTTAAGGTATGGGTAATGTTGAGTGCCGCGGTCCAGCGATCCACCACAAAGTTTAAATTTAAGAAATTAGTGAAGCAGATCTGCAGGACATCATGACAACTGGTACTGGAACTGTTGTGTGTACACTGACTACTGATCATTTATTTGTTCGTTTGCTCATTCTCATCTCCCATTGAATGTAAATAATATTACACTTGTAATTAACATAAATACTATATGTGCAACTGGAAGAACATGTAATCACATGAAGTCGCCAATAAAACTTTTGTCAAAAAAAACAAAAAACAATAACATAATAACCATCAACCGGTTCCTACCGATCACAAAACTAGAACCCAATGGCTACCACATAACCCAAGTAACAGCAAAGAAGGTGGGGGACTCCCTCATCAAAGAAATTGCCAACAGACCCAAAGAACAAACCAAAGACAAAACCACAATGACCACCAACAACCCCCCTCACCAAAACACAAGAACACCCCCAAGCAGCCTGGAAAACCACACCAGACCAAAAGAAGTCAAAAACATCCACAGAAGCCCCATACCGAACTACACTAGACATAGAAGATGACATAATAGGACACGTACTAGGGAAAGGAGGAAGAATAATCAGAGACATAGCAACGCCAAACAGAACCAATGCTTTATACAATAGAGAGACGCAAACAATGACTGTAATAGGGCACAACCTCCAGGACGTAGAAAACACTGTAGACCAAATACTCACAATACTCACAATATTCACCAAAAGAAGATTTGTTTGTTTGTGGGATAAGTTTAACGTCCAGCCAACCCTTCACCAAAAGAAGAAAAGAGAAAAGAACCAGACTACAAGAATAACCAGATCGAAGATACACAACAAGAAGAATAACCCAACCCACACCAAGAGACTCCTCCCCATACCGACGTAACCCAATAAGTAGCAGAAAAGCATCCCCCCAAGACAGATACTGCATTTGCGACACCAATCACAAGAGGAAAGACACTTAACAAGACCAAAGTGGGATATCAGCCCACGTAGAAAAGCTATCACAAGATACAGGGAGAAAAGGCATGTCCAAAGTTGACCACATCCTATGCATGAAAGAAATAATATCCAAAAATAAATTGCACAAAAAAACAACACATATAACATTCCTCAGTGTCACAAAAGCATACATTCTACATTATAGAGTTTATGGTAATCAGTTATCACTCCCCCTGCCCTTATCAGTCAGTTGTAATTAGGTCACTGAGCAGAGGTCAGGTGGGAGGTGCAGGTATGCTGTAAGGAACACTATGGGTCCAGCAGCAGAACAGACAACATGTATCCACTAAACAGCAACAGGCCTTTTGGCCCATACTCCTGGTACTGTAGAGAATATACTTTAACATCAACAACATCTCCTGCCTTGAAGTCTTCATTTATAGCATATATAATTATATAGATATATGTTTTTGGGACCGGATCGAGGCTATCTACTAAATATTCATTAGCTACGGGTCATGTGACCTAGGGCACCAAATTCAGTTATGCTTTGGACGCAATCAGCCTCAGTCGTGTCAACCTGTTGTATTTTTTGACTCACACAGTACTTTGGGTCTACCAACACACCTATATTTTATACTTTATCTCAATTTCCTAATTTAAAATATATCTAAATATAATTGAATTTTCAACATCAAGGATAAGTGTTACTTGTACTGTCTCTGACACTTTACATTTTCTTCTTAGGTCATCTTGACTGGGGATTTCCTCTATTTGCCTCCAGTCCCTTATCCTTCAAATGGCGATCCTGGAAAACACTGTTTCCAGTCACCCCTCATCTCAGGCCTACATGTTGTGAAGCTCACACATGTTCACAGGCATCAATGTTTGCAGGTAATTACAACAATAAACTGCAAGTTGGTCACAACAAATACACAACATTGTGACAACGCAATTTTGTTTGCTTCATAACGAGGCATTTTAGGTATCTTTAGACCGTAAGCAGACCATGGGCCTTCTGTTAAGTGAGCTTACCTCATAAAGCTGTGAGTGAGTGAGTAATGGATGCTTAACACCGTTTTGACAACTAAGGTCATAATCGTGGTGAAAACAGGTTGGGACGAATAGGTCTTTGGTGATCTTGTATCTATGAGATGAAGGTGACAGGGCAGGCAAACAGCAGGGGATCAAAACCTGGAAATCATTTTTGTTGTACCTCATCCCTTAGTGAACCACAGCAGCAACAGGGAATTGAACCCCAAGAACCACTTGGTCAGTGTTGCTGCCCCCCCCCCCCATCGTAGGCTCATACGATCAGCAGGGACTACTGGTGGCTTATTCTTACCCAGAACACCCACGGGGACATAAAGCTGTTGTTAGGGCCAGCCTAAATCTGTTATTTTCACTGCAAAGGAATGAAAAGTATGTTTTCTTGTAATGTTTACTCAGGCGATCAAAGAGACAGCCATTGGCTGGTGGTGGTAGCAGACAGAGGAGATCTTCATCTAGGAGTACCCATAGGTCCTCTCAAGGATATACCATGTCAAGATCAAGGCGCAGACGCCATAGATCACGCTCCCCCTCTCCACGACACAGCACCCGCAATGACCATCGGCCATGCCCCCCAGCAAACCGGATATGGCAAGGGCCATGGAAGCTCAGTACCCAATGATGGGCACTCCGACAGGTAAATTCCTCCCAACCCGTAATTTGACCCTTGAACCATATAGGTCCCTTCCACCAGACCTAAAGAAAAAGGCAAGGGCTCAAGTGTTGCGCAGGGACTTGTTGTTCCCCGAGCACATTTGCGGACTCCTCCACCTCCTTGCCTGCTGCATGGATCCACTGTCTAAGGCTCACGCTGTAACTACCCATGCTTCTCAAGTAGCACAGGATGCGGCTACTATGCCATGGCAGGCCTGTATTGCACACATAGAGGATGGTCAGGCAACCTGGCAGGATTCTGAGCTGTTCGCTAGCGAGCAAACGAGGTTGTCATGGATCACAGGCTGTAACCCCGATCCAGCAAATATGTTCCTGTGTCCAGCCCATAACATAGGCACGTGCAAGGAGAAGGATACCCACTCAGCAGAGGGACGCATATACGAACATATGTGGGCTTTGCCACTACAGCATGGATTACGACACCGACTCCCACATAGCAAAGAACTGTAGGAAGTGAAATGTCCTACGCCAGAACAACGATGATCAACACGAAGCAAAAGGCAAGTCACTCTTTATTAAGAACACCGGACAGGTGGAGGAAACCACGCCCCTCCCAGCTGACACTGTGGACGCGGAGTCTACCGCTCCCGGTGAAAGTTTGGACGAGGCTATCCCTCCACCACCGCCCACCACGGAGAATCAACCAGAGACTGTCTTCCATGCTACTGTTCATGCCGAAGGGGCAGAATTAACGCAAAAAATCAACCTTGTCTCTAACCTTGTTGATGACATTATCCCGGGCCGTGGACCAGTGATAGAGGAATTTGTACTTTTCCAATACTTGGTCAACAAGCAAGTTAACCCACCGTCTACACCCCCCCACAGAGTAGCCACATCATTATGAACTTTTACAGATTTGTTATTGTATAACCTAGAAAAAATTTTAAAGCACAGGATTCTCACGGACGTTGTGTCTTAGATTTGTTGTAGGAATCGGAATTTAGCTTTCAGCAGGATTTTTCAGAATTTTCAAAGACTTTCTACCCTAAAACCACTCTAACTCACTATAATTTCATTTGTTATCTTCATTGAAAAGTTGTGAAGATCCTAATAATTATATACTACGATCGCTTAACATTATACCAAGAAAAGTGGACTTTTAAAATTCAACACTGTTAATTATTTTCAACCTGTTGATTTTCAACCGGTTAAAATTTTCACCCTGTTAAAATTCACACTGTTGATTATTGATATACCCCCCCAATTATACGGTTCTAATCAATTCTGATGAAGGATGTAACTATCCGAAACATGTTAATTGACCAACTTTGAATGTCTATAATAAATTTCAAAGTCTACAACAAGCCGTCGTTGAGTTAGATGTTCTTCACCTCATTTTATTAAGAATAGAAAGGACAAAGCCGACAAGCCAAAAAACTAGAGCCGGGCCTGGCCGATATTCTCAACCAGGCCAGACCGATCAACCCCTGCTCTGAATACAAAATACACACTGGGAAGACATATGTCGCCGCCAATCAACTTGTATTTGCCCCACCGCAGTTAAGTAAACAAACCCACATGCAGCGGGCTAGTAAACATAGCCACATGTGACGCACTGGGGTAAACATCCGGCCGCTCGGCCAATCAACAGCCTAGTTCCCCTGAGGCTTCGTGGAAAACACCGCTGGCGAAATACAACATGGCGGACGGCAACAACATCTGACCTGTAACGAAACACGCATGGATTTTCCCCCTCACATCAAGTAAGTTATTGGCGAGGGTGACAGTGATCTCATGGACAACCGCCCGAACAAATACGACAGTTGGCGGCCAGACCACACAGCTTCCTCGGTGACAGGCACGGCGGTTGGCGGCGAGATTGGCTCGCGCCCCACGTGCTCACAGCCCCCCCCCCCCTCGTGGGTGTTAACATTAATGGGGAAACTGATGAAATACAAGGATGGGTGGCAGCACCACCTCCTCATGATCGCCCAGAACCACCAGCTTCCGGGCACCACGACAGCCGATGGTCAACAGGCGACCCGAGCTGTACACATACCACAGGGCCGTCAACAGACGACACCCTCCGGCCACCGAGCTCCCGCCGCATTGGTCAACAGGCGACGGCACGGCATGCTCCAACAGGCATGAACTCCCCGAATTCCTATCGAAAGTAGGATACCCCCATCTGGATGAGGAACCCTATGTGGGGCAACACGCAGACCCGTTGGAGGAGTTCACCAACGTCCCGGCTCAGCCGGACCCACAGGACATAGACAGGTACCCTAATATCCAGAAGAATCACTTCACATCCTGGCCCTTCCCAACCATCTACATGGACCACCAAACAGCAGCAACCTATGATAAGGTGAGATCAGCAAACACCCCTAACTACAGGGGGGCTCGTGTTGAAATTCACACTGACCTGAATGTGGACAGGTGGTGTGACTATGTGACTGGCCATCAGGACGACGCCATGATCATGGACTCAATCCAGTTTGGGTTCCCTATTCAATATGCAGGCCCCCCTATCTATCAACAGGTGGTCATCTACAACCACTCGTCAGCTGTCAACCACGCCGACCAAGTCAGAACTGGAAAAGGAAACGAGCCTGGGCACGCTCCACGGACCATACGAGGTCCCACCCTTCATGCCCTGGATGTGTGTCAGTCCCTTAATGACGAGGGAGAAGACAGACTCATCAGAAAGGAGAATTATGGTGGATCTCTCCTACCCGGACAGGGGCGTCAATAAATACATCCAGCCACATAGCTTAAATGGCAACTACGTGACCCACTCTCTCCCCACTGTGGAGAAGGCGGTCCGAACCATTGCCAGAACCTGCCCCGGAGACATACACATGGCGGTAGTCGACCTCTCAAGGGCCTACCGCCAATTCCCTGTGTCCCCTACTGATTGGCCCCTTTTGGGTGTGGCATTCGAGGGTGTGTACACAAGAATCCCCTTCGGCGGGAGAATGTCGTCGTTGCAATGCCAAGCGTCACAGAATTTATAGTGCGGGCCCTCCACACCCAAGGGGTCACGGCCCACATGTATCTGGACGATGTGATAATAATATCACCGACCTACGCTGTCAGCAACTATGACGCAACCCTGAGTGAGTGAGTAATGGATGCTTTACGCCATTTCGACAACTAAGGTCATATTCATGGCGAAAACGGTTGTTATCAATGAAAAGATGGACTAAAAGTTGTCAATAGAACAACATGATATATGTACAAGATCTTATCCTAAGGATAAAAACATGTTAATATACTAATCATATCAGTCCATACAGACCAGCTGTTTTCAAAAAATGGATGATACGATCAGACTGTACAGTGTTAAAAAGTTCAGGTAGACCAGCTACCTGATAGAACTGTCTACGTATCTGTTCAAAATCTGGGCATTCCAAAAGGAGATGCTTGATGGTTAAAGGTTGATTACAAACAATACATTCCGGTGGGGGCTCACCCTTTAAAAGAAAAACATGTGTAAGTCTAGAATGACCAATTCTAATTCTGGTAAAAGCAGTTTGGTCTTTTCTAACTTTAAGAACATTCGGTTTAACATCTTTGATGGTTGGGAAAATAGAATGCAGTTTGTTATTGGGGAATTGGTCTCATTCATTTTGCCATCTCTCATTGATATATTCAACGATTCTCGGTTTAAAATCTATGTGAGGAATTGGAAAAGGAAGGACTGCTTTGTCCAATCCCTTCTTGGCCGTTTGGTCAGCTAACTCATTACCATGAATGCCTACATGACCCGGTATCCAACAAAACTGAACATCAAATAGTGAGTTGGACAACTTTTGTAGCCAGAGAAGAATTCTCATAATGAGTGTATGTTCAGTTTTCAAAAACTGCAAAGCCTGAAGACAGGACTTTGAGTCGGTAAAAATGATGAAGTTCTTTTCCTCTGCCTGCTGAATGGCCTTCAAAGCAATAATAATGGCAACTGCTTCAGCTGTAAAAATAGAACTGAAGTCAGGTAGACGGGCAAAGTGTTTCTTACCGCAGCAGACAGACGCTGCTGCAGCACGTTTCCCATCCTTTGAACCATCAGTGAAAACAGGAGAATGATGAGGAAATTTGTTTCGAACTTCATGATACCGGGACACGTAATCCAATGGTTGAGTCAGTGACTTTTTGGATTTGGTGAGGTCAAAGTTGATATTAGGTGGTTTGAGTCTCCATGGAGGAATGACTGAAAAGTGAGGCTGTTTCAAAACATCAAGATCCACAAAGGCATTTTCTATGTGAGGTTTCATACGAATGCCAAAAGGTTGGATGTAGTTTGGTCTGGCAGCATAGAGATGTTCGTTTTGGGGTTGAAATACGCACTTAAAGGCAGGATTAGAAGCATTGGTTTTTAACTTAATGATGAATTGAAGGGAAAGTTTTAATCTTCTATTGGTTAATGAAGATTCCCCCGCCTCAACATAGAGGCTTTGGACTGGCGATGTCCTAAAAGCACCCAATGCCAGCCGCAGCCCCTGATGATGGACAGAGTCTAGCTTCTTGATATATGATGCGCGTGCTGACCCATAGACCTGACAGCCATAATCGAGCTTTGATCTAATCAAAGCTCTATAAAGTTGTAACAAAATTTTGCTGTCAGAACCCCAAGTGGTGTTTGCCAGAACTTTAATGATATCCAGAGCCTTGTTACATTTTGTCCTTAGACTGTTAATATGCGGAATAAAGGACAACTTGTGATCAAAAACCAAACCTAAAAACTTGGTCTGTTCTACTACTTTGATTGGATCACCATCCATCTTCAACTCAGGGTCCAGATGGAGGGATCTCAACTGACAAAAGTGAACAGCCACTGTCTTTGCTTTGGAAAATTTGAAACCATTATCTATTGACCATTTGTGGATCTTGTTTAGATTTAATTGAATTTGCCTCTCTATAATGTTCATGTTTTTGCCCTTATAGCATATGAGGAAATCATCAACATATAAACTACAAGACATGTCTTTTTGAAGACACTGAACAATACTATTGATTTTGATGCTAAACAGGGTCACAGATAAGATGCTTCACTGAGGAACACCAAGTTCTTGATTGTGAATATCAGACAGAGTGGTGTCTAATCGCACCCTAAAGTGACGATTAGATAGAAAATTCCTAATAAAAATGGGTAAACGGCCACGAAATCCCATGTTATATAAATCTTTCATAATACCATATTTCCATGTCGTGTCATATGCCTTTTCCAAATCAAAAAAGACTGACACGACATGTTGCTTCTGAATAAAGGCATCTCTGATGAAAGATTCTAATCTTATCAAATGATCGAGGGTGCTTCTTCCTCGTCTGAACCCACTCTGAAATTCTGAAATCTGATGTTGAGATTCCAGCATCCAGACGAGTCGATCATTGATCATCCGCTCCATGGTTTTGCAGATGCAAGATGTTAATGCTATAGGCCTATAATTAGAAGGATCATTATGATCTTTACCAGGCTTTGGAATAGGAATAATGGTGGCTTCCTGCCAAGACGTTGGCAGTTGGCCACTTTCCCATATCTGATTGAAAAGATTCAAAAGACTCTTGAGCACTGGTTTAGGAAGATGTTTGAGAAAGTCATAATGAATTTTATCAGGACCAACTGCTGTATTATGAGATTTATTGAGAGATTTTAAAAGTTCATCTATACTGAAGGCTTGATTATATCCTTCAGCATTGTCCGATGTAAAATTTAATGGTTTTCTCTCCTCTCTCATTTTAATAGGTTTAAATTGGGGATGACAGTTGGCTGAAGAAGAATGATGTTGAAATGTTTCGGCCAATCTTTCGACCACCTCAACAGGAGAGGTCAAAAGATTATCACTATCTTGTAGGTGCTGGACTCTGGCCTGGCCCCCCTTGCCTTTTATTTTACGGACCATAGTCCAGACCTTTTTCATAGGTGTCCGAGTATTAATGCCAGAAACATAATCTCTCCAACACTGCCGTTTTGATTCCCATATAATTCTTTGGGCCTGAGCCCTTTTGATTTTAAATTGAGTTAAATTGTCAGCAGTTGGTCTTTGTTTGAATTTTCTCAAGGCCTTCTTTCTATCTTTAATGGCCTTTTTGCAGGCATCATTAAACCATGGACTACGGATGTGCTTAGGAACTGTCGAGGTTTTAGGGATAGTTTCTTCTGCTATAGAAAGTAATTTGGTGGAGAATTGGATAAATGAATCATCTGCTGAGAGCCTCTCCCGACATAAAGTCTGGAAGGACTCCCAATCGGCCCTATTGAGCCTCCATCGAGGCTCTTTTAGGCCTATATTTGGGTCGTCAATATTGACTAAGATTGGGAAATGGTCACTTCCATGGAGGTCATTTAATACTCTCCAGGAGAGGTCCAGCAGCAGACGAGGGTCAGCTAATGTTAAGTCAATAGCAGAATAAGTACCATAACCCGGATGTAAATAGGTATTAGAGCCATCGTTTAAAAGACATAAATCTAGATCATTAACAATATCTTCAATCATCCTGCCCTTATCATCATACCTGTCACCACCCCATAAGGGATTATGACCATTGAGATCTCCCATTATGAGGACTGGTGACGGTAATTGGTTGAAGAGATTTTCTAATTCTTGTCTATTGATGTTTGAATTTGGTGGAAGGTAGAGTGAACAAAGAGTAATGGTTTTATGTAATGTCACTCTAACTGCTATTGTTTGAAAATTGGTGTTTAATGGAATAAGACTATGCATGATATCTTGTCTTATTAAAATGGATGAGCCCCCTGAGGCTCTTCCACCATCAGGGGCGTATGTATTATAAATACAATAACCTTTAAAAGAGATGTTATCATTTCTCTTTAAAAGAGTTTCTTGGAGACACAGGGCAAGAGGATTGAAGTGATTGGCGAGAATTTTTAATTCGTTAAAATTGGCTCTGAAACCTCGACAATTCCATTGGAAGATAGATCTTCCTGCCATCAAGGTGGATGGACAGGAGATCGCCCCCTGATCTTATTTTGGGGGGACGCGCTGCGACTTGCAGGCGCAGCTTCTTCCATCTCTACCTCATTCAAATTTTCAAATCTGTTACTCAAAGGCAACGGATTCCTATCTATTTTACTTTCTTTAGTAGATTGTTGATTGACAGTCGAAGCTTCAGAAGAGCCTCGACTGTTACGACTTTTTTTCCTGTTTGTCGTTGAACTTGATGGTTTAGACTGTGGACTGGGTTTAGATGATGTCGTAGCACTTGTACTGGGCTCAGTTTGTGTAACCTTTCCGGCTACCACGACCTGGATGCTTGAGGGACTACGCACTGGTTTATCCTTTTTCAACCAGGTGTAATCTGTCTGGCATTCAACCGTCCTGAGTTTAGGCTTAACCGCGGCCGCATAGGAAGTGGCTCCAGGGACTCGAATGGTCCCTTCTACCATCTTCCTAGCTTCCGGGTAGCTGACGTGATTTTCAGCTTTAACCTTTTGGATTGCTTTTTCTTTCACCCACACAGGACAGTCTTTGGATGTGGCCATATGGGCACCTTGACAGTTTACGCATTTAGCATCATTGATGCACTCTACGTTGTCATGTCCCTTCTGGCCACATCGGAGACAAGTCTGCTCGTTAGAGCAGGAGTCTCTGCCATGACCATACCTCTGGCATTTAAAACAGCGGAGTGGATTTGGTATAAACAAATCCACATCAACGCGGAGATAACCAACTTTAAGTTTCTTGGGAGGAGAAGGTCTCTCAAAGGTGATGATGTAGGTATTGGTCTGAATGACATTACCATCTTTCCTAATGGAAATCCTTTTAACAAAGGAAACACCTTGAGGACGCAGTTCTCTTTTGATTTCATCCTCACTAACATCTTTAAGGTCTCTACATCGGATAACTCCTTTGCTAGAGTTTAGAGATCTGTGAGGGGAGGATTTCATGCCTATACCTGCTAACGTGGTGGCACGAAGCAGGTTGGTGGCATGAGCCCTCCTATCACACTCCACAAGAATTTGGCCAGATCGCAGTTTACGAATGTCCTTCACCTTGCCAGCTATTCCCTCAATGCCTTTACTTATGGCAAAAGGAGAAAGCTTTGACAAAGGATTCGCATTGTCGGAAGGTTCAAGTACAACAAACCTTGGCCAGTAATCATTACCATTATCCACAGTCCTATTCTCGCCTTCGTTTTCAAATGAATCCGAATCCGGATGCTTACGTTTGTCGGGGGTTGTAGTGAGTGTATCCATATGAGTATACTCGGTTTTCATCCCCCTTGCTCCCCACCCACCACGGAGTCCTACAAGGGGATGTGCAGAGCCGAGGCAACCATCGGATACACACCAGAGATACAAGGGGGATATACTGTAGCAGTCAACCAACTACTACATTAGCCCTAGCCACTGCCTTCTAGGATACAAAACGAAATAGTTTACAGAGTTTAGACTGAAAAGAACAACTATCCATTTGAGCTTAAAAAAGAAAGCCACTGATGTTATGGGCAAAATAAATTTAACTTATGGATATCCTAGGGCTTAGCATGACCAGCCGATTGATTGAATCGGGCCTCTCCAACCTCCCGTCTAGATGAATTTAGAGCCAAAGTGCAGTATTGGGCAAGAGGAGGAACACTATGAACCCGCAGTCTTCGAAGGCCCATAGCCTCGCAGATGCCCTCATGACACCAGGATCTCCGCCTCCAAACAACACGGGTCGCAATTCACGGCAAACAAATTGCCCCATTTGTCGCCTCCTACGATCAGCAAGGGGATGCTAGGGACCTATTCTTCCCAGGAGGCTCCCAAAGGAACCCCCACCCCGGATCCCCACGGGGGGACGCAACCCTGAAGCTGCTCAAGGAATTGGGCCTCCAGGTGGTGGTCAAAAAGCTTACAGCCCCCAAGCCTTCTTGTCACATGGCTTGGCATACACATAGACATCACAGCGAATGAGCTATCAATACCTGACACCAAAATAGCTCAGATACAGCAGTGCTTGGCAACCGCCACGAGGAAGAAGGTGGTCACAAAAGCCCATGTCCAGTCGATGGTCGGCTACATAAACCATCTCGGGAAAGTCGTCCGCCCAGGATCTTGGCCGCTTTACGTGCAGCCCATGGAGAGACAGTCACCATTAACTACCCAAGTTAAAGCCGACCTAGCGTAGTTCGCAAGATATCTGGATAAAGAAAATGTGAAGGCAGTAATCTAACATGGACGCACGACGCTGAGAATATGGGCAGACTCCTCCCTGAGAGGGGGCAGGGCCTCGGATGGCAACCGGTACTACGCCTACGAGTACAAGAAGTGTTTTGCCGACAGCCACCACATTACACAGCTCGAGGCACTCAATGTCCTGGCAGCTGTCAGGACCTTCGTCAACTCAACCCATGCGGGAGGCTACGTGGAGGTCTATTGCAAAAACAATGGGGCTGTCGCGGCCTACACCTCGGGACGAGCCCAGGATCCAGTTCTGGCTGCAGCATGTAGAGCCATGTGGTTTCACGCAGCAAGAACCCATACGGAGGTCAGGTTCTACCACGTGCCCACGGGGAAGGAATGGCCCTGCCTGACGCCCTGAGCCGCGTGGTCATCGGCCCCAAGCACCGAGCTATTGCCAATGATTTAATTCGGTCCCTCTCCCTCCGCTCAGCTAAAGTGACCACACAGCATTTGCTTACTCGTCCTTTGTCTAATTCCAGGGGACGTACAGCGGGACCTTCAGGAGGCCACCAGGAATAGGCAGGGACAGGCCCTCCGGCCCAGCACCCACACTGGCCGCCGGGCGGCTCCTAAGAAGTATATTTTATTTTGCAACATTATAAAGTTGGACTATACTTCCCCGAGGTATCACCATTTGTGCTGGTTCATGGAGTGGCTCGCCCGTGCGTGAGTGGCTCGCCTGTGCGGGAGCCACCCCTCAGTCAATCAGAAATGTCATCTCCCACCTTCGGACCTACTACGCATTGGCGGGGCTTCCTACAGCCCCCCTCTATCATAATTGGCCCTGAGAGTAGTCCATGCCACCATCCATCATGTCACGGCCCCCAAGGCCCCAGTGACCCCGAACATACTTCGTAGACTTCTAGGTCACGTTCAACGCCTACAGTCTCCTGACCCAACTAAACTAGCCATTCTATTTATGTTCATGGGTTTCATGAGACAGAGCAATCTGGCTCTCCAGGTTGTTGCTAAATTTGACCATACTAGGCATCTCACTAAGGGTGATGTCGTTTTAAGCTGGGCGGGCCTGACCGTTAAATTTAATTGGTCTAAGACAATACAAGCTGCGGCGAATGCAACATCCATTCTCCTCCCTTACACCACTGACCCGGACCTGTGCCCTGTTAGGACATACAGATGTTACATCAAAACCAACCCGGCCGGCCCCCACTCGGCCCTGCTGTTGGCCCATGCAGATGGACAGCCCCTCACTGTCCCATTCATATGGCGGCAGTGGGCAGCCCTTCTCCGTGCAGAGGCCCTATCTCCGTCCAAATACTCACTACACAGCATCCGTCGCGGAGGCACCCAGTACTCTACAACGCCAGGTCAGCGAACTTAAACGATGTAATGATGCAAGGAACCTGGAAATCCAGCACAGTCAAGGAACCTGGAAATCCAGCACAGTCAGGGCATATATTAAGCCTTCGGACACGTATAACACCGTCCATAAAGCCCTGAGCCGTCTGTAATACCTTTGGTTTGGCTCATAATTGAAAATCAATCACCAGCATAATTTACAAAAGAACATTATTTAATACATTGTATAACCTTGGTCTGTCTTGTCTAATGTACATGTTTCATTTTATTTTATGAATAATATATGTAGAGATTTCAATAAATTTGATCATTCAGAGTATTAAACCTTTGAAGCAATAATTCTGAAATTGTTTTCATATAAATTAGTAAATTAATATAGACAATGTGTGGTTACTACAGTCATGGAGTGAGTGAGTGTTGAGTGTTTTACGCTGTACTGACAGCCAGGGTCATTTTCACTAGAAAACAAGTAGGGACAAATTCTGTCTTTCGTGATTGATCTATGAGATGAAGGCGACAGGACAGGCAAACAGCAGGGGATCAAAACCTGGTAATAGTTTTTGCTGTACTTCATCCCTTAGTGAACCCAGCACCAGCTGTGGGTTCTAAATCTTTAAACAGGGTAGTAAATGAAGTAGTTAATTATTCAAGTTTAACCTACTTTTTTCTATCAAATAGTATCATGACAGTCAATGATATTTTGCTTATTTCATTACTTGAACAGGCAGCAGAAGTCTATCTGATGACTGGTGCCAGGGCACCACCAAGGCGGATCATGGTACAAGGGGAAGAACAACAGAAACAAGGGTTTGTTGTTGTTGGTGGCTTTACCATTATTCTCACAAGACAGTCCTCTTGACACCTGGTTATTCCCTCCTGGCTGTATACTATGACTAGGATTTGTGTTTTCTGAAAAATATCAACTACTGAGTTTCTTGCAGGTTTATCTACTTAAGGATCTTACAAATTCAGTTTTTTGTGGCACAGCCCTCACCAAATTTGAAAATCTTTTCCTGTAGGAATAAATTTGCAAGTTAAATTTGGGAAGTTGTCGCCCATGCCCTGATAACTGATGAGAAGGCAGAAACACTGCAAAAGGTTCTGACCATATTCCGCAGCCAGAACGAGGAGCATGCAAACAAGACGGAGGTCTTCATCCTGGACAAGTCGACCAGTGAGCTGAAGGTTATACCCATAGTCTTTCCTGACACTGCTGTTCACCTGAGTGCCTTCCATGCCCTTAATACATGGATAAAGAACATGAAGAACCTCCGTCTTGAGAAGGACGAGTTAGTGTCCCTTACTTTTTTGTGCAGGGATGTATTGCACTCCAGGCAGCCACTCTCTTACAAAGATGCCATAAACACCCTTTACGAATCCTGTCCCCTTGCATTCAGGGAGTACTCTTAGGAAAACTGGGTGGAGCATGAGGCATGTTGGGCGGATTTGCATCATCAGAACTCACCCGGCCTTGGCATCGAGACAACCAACCACCTAGAGAGTTTCCACTTGCACATAAAGAATAACAATGTCGTTCAAGCCAACATGCCTCTCTACCAGTGCCTCAAGAACTTGGCAGAGTATGCTCACAACCAGGACAGGGACAGGTGGGAGCACAAGGCAAAGGCGGGAGCACAAGGCAAAGGCGGGAGCACAAGGCAAAGGTGGGATTGTTTGTTTGTTTGTGGGATTAGTTTAACGTCCGGCCAACCCTTCAGGGTTCTTTTACCAGACTGCACAAGGTAAAGCCTTTCAGCTCATTTTACGCCACAGGGGCGGTGACCGAATCTATGAAATGAGGTGCCTATTTGTAGCAGTGGGACCCAATGCCCTCTTTATAGTGCTGCCACACTGAGATATCATGTCATAGGCCCACACAATACCCCACCCAGTCACATTATACTGACACCAGACTGACAGTTATGCTCCGTGGTACTTACTTTATACCGAGTGCCAGGCAAGCAGTGACCACTACCATTGTTAAAGTCTTTGGTGTGACTCGGCCAGGGATAAATCCCAAGACCTCCCAGACTCAGGGTGGGCACTCTACCTAAGAGCTACTGAGTCTGGTCCCCCCATTTGTCGCCTTCTACGAACAGCAAGGGGCTACTGTGACACAATCTTTCAAGGAGACTCCTGAAGGAACCCTCACCCCGGATCCCCATGGGGTGATCGTATCTATGAGATGGTGACAGGGATCGTTTCTATGAGATGAAGGTGACAGGGCAGGCAAACAGCAGGGGATAAAAACCTGGAAATCATTATTTGCTGTACCTCATATCTTAGTGATCCACAGCACCAACTGGGAATTGAACCCGAAGAACCACTTGGTCAGTTTTGGGTCCCCCCTATCGTCACCTCTTATGATCAGCAAGGGCTACTGGGGGCCTATTCTTACCTGGACCCCCATGGGGTAATTACCACGGACGTACATGACCATGGCGAACAAAGGAGAAACGTCCAATTTGGAGAACAAAGAACAAAGGACAACGGTAGAAAAACCCAACCAATCACAAACCACAAAGGCACAATAGTGAGTGATTGAGTGTTGGGTGTTTTAAGCTGTACCAACAGCCGAGGTCATTTTCACGGCATAAACCAGTTGGGACAAATTCTATCATCGGTGATTGTATCTATGAGATGAAGGTGACAGGTTGGGCAAACAGCAGGGGATCAAAACCTGAAAAGCATTTTTGCTGTACCTCATCCCTTAGTGAACCAAGCACTAACCGGGAATTGAACCCAAAGAACCACTTGGTCAGTGCAGGGTCCTCCCTATCGTTGCCTCATATGATCAGCAAGGAGTACTGAGGGCCTATTCTTACCTGGCCATATTTCGTACACGTCATTGACATTGATTACCACAAATAACAGTGCTTCTCATGACATGCTTTTGTTTCTATTTCAGGAGAACCTAATGCTGGGATGGCACTCTTTCTCACTCTTGACCTGTCACATTCACCACAAATAAAGCACACTTCAGACACAACACCAGCATTAAATAGACCAGTACAACAGGTACAACACTATTAGCACTGAACTTGTCTCCTCCATTTAACCAGATTCTTCTGCACGAGAGATGTTGACACAACCAACCAATTTTATCACTCAGATGACAAGCGTCCCCTCTTCTTCTGAGTTTCGTGCTGCCATGGATCAGCTATTCTGCACTTTAACATCACGAGTATCAGATGATCAGATCTTTATTGCTTTAATTTTTCTTAGACAGATCCGTGTACCTACACTTGGTTACCTCACTAACAGTATGCCTTTCCCAAATCATATGTACAGCACCACATCCTCAACTACCGACCATGGGCGTGGGAAACTGCATTACCTGGTCAGTCAGTCCATATTCAAAACTAAATTAAACATACAAAAAAGCATTCGCAACAGCCTTTACAAAACAGAACCTGCACACATACAACAACTCTGTTCCCAGCTGGCAGAGGTGAAGGCCCTCACCACAGAAGAGGGGTCACTAATATCAAGCGACCCGGCCAGTTTGGAGCTCACTTCATCCCGGCAAAACCTCTCCCGCTCACTTATCAGCATGCGGGATGACGTCTTCCTCTATTTCTTAGAAGTAGATCAACTCATATTGGAGATAGAGAACCGTGACATACCCCAAAACAACTGCAATCACTTGTGCTGGAAAATGATACAATCAAGGAGGGGTGGCAATAACTTTGTGATCATCCCAGTGACATTACTAACAAACTTTATTACATGCTGTTAACTAGTTTTTTATCTGTTACGATGAGTAAGTGAGTAATGGATACTTAACACCGTTTCAACAACTAAGGTCATATTCACGGCGTAAACAAGTTGGGTCGAACTCTGTCTTTGGTGATCATATCTATGAGATGAAGGTGACAGGGCGGGCAAACAGTAGGGGATCAAAACCCAGCAATCATTTTTGCTGTACCTCATCCCTTAGTGAACCAAGCACCAACTTGGAATTGAACACAAAGAACCACTTGGTCAGTGCTGGGTCCCAACTATTGTCGTTGTATACAATCAGCAGGTGCTACTGGGGGCCTATATTCTTCCCCGGAACCCCCACAGGGTAGCTTTCAATTATGCCAGATTAGGAAGAGGAGCAGCAACATAGGGACCCTGGAGCCCAAAGGAGGGGAGAGAGAGAGGGGTACAACAAGTACCAGAGGTGGCGGTATGGGCAAAGGATACAAGACCCAGAGTATAGGGAGAACAAGTTGAAACAAAACGCTGACCAGGAGAAAGTCAGTTGAATACATCAACTATCAAGCTATACGTAGAAATAAGGTTCTGGTGGAGAAGAGTGAGTGAGTGATAGAGGTTTTACCCCGTATCAACAGCCAGGAGTAAGTGAGTGAGTAAATGGATGCTTCACACCATTGAGATGAATATGTCTTTTGTGATCAGATCTATGAGATGGAGCCGACAGGGCAGGCAAACAGCAGGGGATCAAAACCTGGAAATCATTTTTGCTGTACCTCATCCCTTAGTGAACCACAGCACCAGCCTTCCCGTGTCCCCCCATCTCGTCAAACCCTTTGGTCACAGACGTCTGGACCAAGACGAGCGCATCTTCAACTACCGTTTAAGTCGGACTAGGCGTGTCGCAGAGAATGCTTTTGGAATCATGGCGAGTAGATTCAGAATCTTTCAAATGTGTGAGGAATCTAACTAATGTTTGATTGCCATTCATTATATGGGTCAGTTTTTCTGAAAGTGTACAATATCACGTACGTTCCACTTTTTGGCATCTCACACTGGTTCCTATAATAAATTAAGCATTCCCGTACAGACCCTATTTATTTTGAAAAAGTAAGTCTTCTGCATTCTGGAAATGTTCATTATACTGGGTTTCTCCAATGCTGTCAGTTTTTATAACTATTCAAAGTCTATGATGTTTTTTCTCTGGAACGTACGTGATGAAAATGACCTATGTGCACCTAACTGAAATTTTCTCTGTATTATTTCACCCAAATGACACAATAATAAGTCTACAAACTCATAAGGGATTGTACATTTATCATGCCAGAATTCAAGAAAATCCATCGGAAACTTATATATTATATTTTCCTCCAAACTTGGTCCATAATTTCATAATTTCTTGTTTTTTCATGATTCAAACAACTACTTCTATTCAATTTCATTCCTGAACATAAATATAGACCACATTATTGCTAACTGTCTTATTTCAGGACCTTATCATGTTATCTTATGTGAAATAATAATGGTTAAAGTCTGCACATCATATACTCAATGTACTACCCTCGTAAAGTCAAGTCATTTTTCATCACGTACGTTCCAGCTATATCATGTACGTTCCACTCTGGGTATCACGACACTTAACTCTCTCTCTCTTCCTAAATACAATTGGAAATAACTCCAAACTCATTTTTTAGAGAAGAAAACATGCTAATTTTATTATATTCTGCTTAAATAGTAAGCAGAAATCATTAACAACCATGTAAATTCTGTGTCAAATAAAGAATTCTCAAAAAGTATTGACTATTGTTGACTTTCATTTCACTTATATTGAATTGATTTTACTCAAATATTACTAAACAGTGTTTCATTATCTTATACAACTTCTTCCCTAATGGAAAATAACATAAATCATGTACAAATATTGATTAAAGTTTGAATTTCTTACCCTTCTGAAAAACATGTCAAAATATCTCGTACGTTCCCGTTAGGTCATGTACGTTCCATATATACAAGCATCTTTCTAAGTCCCTACCTGGACAGGTTAAATACTAGGAATCGATTAGATATTCACCCTCAGGCTAGGAAACATGTTGGAATATTAGAAATAGCTGCCACAAACCCTGCCTGCACAACAGTTATTTACTTACATCCTCCTGAAGTCAAACTTCATTCGATTTTTTTTTTTTACTCACTTTGGAATACATCTCACACTAGGCTAGACATGGTTCACATGCTTAAGAGAGGCCTAACACACTTCTCAGATTTGTTTTCTATCTGAAAATATAACACTAGAATACTCTACGACTTGAAAAGTTCACAAACTGTCCTCTCAACCAGAACATGTCAAAATATCTCGTACGTTCCCGTTAGGTCATGTACGTTCCATATATACAAGCATCTTTCTATGTCCCTACCTGGACAGGTAAAATACTAGGAATCGATTAGATATTCACCCTCAGGCTAGGAAACATGTTGGAATATTAGAAATAGCTGCCACAAACCCTGCCTGCACAACAGTTATTTACTTACATACCCCTGAAGTCAAACTTCATTCGATTTTTGTTTTTTACTCACTTTGGAATACATCTAACACTAGGCTAGACATGGTTCACATGCTTAAGAGAGGCCTAACACACTTCTCAGATTTGTTTTCTATCTGAAAATATAACACTAGAATACTCTACTACTTGAAAAGTTCACAAACTGTCCTCTCTACCAGAACATGTCAAAATATCTCGTACGTTCCCGTTAGGTCATGTACGTTCCATATATACAAGCATCTTTCTATGTCCCTACCTGGACAGGTAAAATACTAGGAATCGATTAGATATTCACCCTCAGGCTAGGAAACATGTTGGAATATTAGAAAAAGCTGCCACAAACCCTGCCTGCACCACAGTTATTTACTTACATCCTCCTGAAGTCAAACTTCATTCGATTTTTTTTTTTTACTCACTTTGGAATACATCTCACACTAGGCTAGACATGGTTCACATGCTTAAGAGAGGCCTAACACACTTCTCAGATTTGTTTTCTATCTGAAAATATAACACTAGAATACTCTACGACTTGAAAAGTTCACAAACTGTCCTCTCTACCAGAACATGTCAAAATATCTCGTACGTTCCCGTTAGGTCATGTACGTTCCATATATACAAGCATCTTTCTATGTCCCTACCTGGACAGGTAAAATACTAGGAATCGATTAGATATTCACCCTCAGGCTAGGAAACATGTTGGAATATTAGAAATAGCTGCCACAAACCCTGCCTGCACAACAGTTATTTACTTACATCCTCCTGAAGTCAAACTTCATTCGATTTTTTTTTTAACTCACTTTGGAATACATCTAACACTAGGCTAGACATGGTTCACATCTTTAGGAAAGGCCTAACACAATTCTACAGTGTCGTCACTACATATATATGCAGTAATATAAAATTTCAACCTTTTTTTTATAAGGAAATTTGGAAATATCATGTACGTTCCCGTCAGATCATGTACGTTCTATATAGATACAAGCATGTTTCTGAATGAATACCTACATGTCTAAAACACCTCCAATCGATTATTTCTTTACTCTAAAGGTGGAAAACATGCTTAGTGACCTAAAGACAGGTTACAAAATAGTTCAGTTTCTAAAGTAGGCCTGAATTGACTTGACCAAGTCTTCCTGACTCAGTTCAAAAAAGGTGCGCCGACCACTGCCCTGAAGTGTTGGAGGTGAAACAACAGTCAGTATATCGGCAGGCAGCATTTCCAGCTCGTCCTTCCGTTTCGGCCACTTGAACTGGTTGTTGCACGTCTCGCGGCTTCCAGGGGTAAGAAAGTTCACTGTTACATGGCCACCTTCCTCATCCTTTCCAACCACCTGTCCCACATACCAGCTGTCGTCGTAGAGGCAGGAGACCCACTTTCCTACTTCTGGAACAGCCCTTGTCGCCTCTGGCTGTGACGCTGCCGCCTCAGACTCTTCTTCCCCGAGCTCAGACTGTTGGTCTTCTGGCTCGGACTCGTCTGTGTCGTGCTGGGAGTCGGACTGTTCCATCTCGGAGTGGGTCTCCTCTTCAAACAGCGTGTGTTGACTCCACCCACCACACTGCAGGATCCACCGTCCCTCTGAGTAGCAGCACTCACCGTAGCACGACGTGGCGCGGAGGAATAACCTGCCGTAAGAAGGTGAGATGACGGCATGGGTCTTCATTGTGCCTTTCACAGAGTGTCCACAAACCACTGCTACAAGGTCTTGCCGGGCAGTCTGAATGTCGGAAACTGGCACATGTATGTAGTGCACTGCTGTAGGGACCCTGTTTCCGGCATTTGCGAAGTCCAATGCATTGTGAATAAAAATCTTCCGCTTGACGGTGTTGTCAGCCATACGCTTTGCTGCTGCCCCAACACCGTCACAGGCCCCTTTTCCGTGCCCAGCTTCAAAGTACAGCCACGTGGCTGTGAGACCAAACAGCTCACTGTGTTTGGCCACGAGGCTGAAGATGGACAAGTTCCTGTACTGAGAGGTGGGCCCGTCGGTCAAGTAGTGAATATTCTCGATGTGTGGGTACTTCGACTTGATGAAGTCTATAATTACTTGGATGAAACAAAAGACGGACCCCGCGTCGTGCTTCCGGTCGTCAGTCACGATACTGATGGACCTGGTGATCGTCGCATCTCCCTCTTTCATGTGTAGTACGACAGGGTGTACCGTGACTGGCTCCTTCGCATAGTAGACAGACTGGGGCTCGTCGGGATAAGAAATAAGCCAGTTTTCAGCAAAGTCCATCTGAACTGTGCACTCCGTATCAGTCAGGTTGTTACGAAGTGAAGTGGCTGCGCGGTGTTGTGCGTACACACGGTACACGTGGTCTGAAAAGGCCTGCATGTCCGTGGTGAAGTTGTTGATGAAGTCTTCCTTCTCTTCCTGGACTGGCACCAGCCGAAGCTTCTTCGTGACCTGGTCATCCCCGTAGGTGACATCAACACGTTTCCACTTTTGGTAGTGGAGAACGGGAGGCAGGGATGCGCAGGCTGTGCGTATGCGTTCGGTGGTGCAATCCCGGACGAAAGTGTCTGGAAGAGCAGGCAGGCCTAGTCCACGCAGCACAACCATCTTCTGGGCGAAGTTCTGATGGCGCAGGCACAAACAGACATTGGTTGTGTTGCAGTGCACTGGCAAAATGAAGCGGTTCTGCCGTCGGACAGCGCAGAAGAAAGAAAAGCTGACTTGGTTCTCCTGGTACACATCGTTGTACTGCTGGTGGAGCACGTACAAAAACTCGGTGAGCTGCACCTTCTGGTACTTGATTTTCTTAATGGTGATAGTGTCTTTCTTCCCCGGGAGGGTGATGGAATTCTCTGGCATTTTCAGGAAACTAACTATCAGCTGTCTAGCTACAGCAAATCTCTCAGCTCTCTTGCTTTTCTTTGGGGGAGGAGAGATCAGACTTCTTCTATCTAGATCCAGGTCGCGTGCCAAAAGGGATGCACCACGGACCTGTTGTACCTCTTCTTTGGTGGTTATCTGACCCAAAAGATTGCGACGGGCTGACTTCGGAAGTACAGAAATGTTCCGCATGAAGGTGTCATACAGTTTAAGTTTGGTGCCGGAGGTGTCACGAGCTGGTGTGGGCTTAGGTGGTGGAGGAGGACGAGGCAAGGCGGGTGCAGCAGGAGGTCCCGCAGGAGAAGGAGGCGTCGTGGGTGCAGGAGGAGGCCCCGCAGGAGGCGTCGCGGGTGCAGCAGGAGGCCCCGCAGGAGAAGGAGGCGTCGCGGGTGCAGGAGGAGGCCCCGCAGGAGGCGTCGCGGGTGCAGGAGGAGGCCCTGCAGGAGGCGTCGCGGGTGCAGCAGGAGGCCCCGCAGGAGGCGTCGCGGGAGGCAACGCAGGTGCAGCAGGAGGCGTCGCGGGAGGCAACGCAGGTGCAGCAGGAGGCGTCGCGGGAGGCAACGCAGGTGCAGCAGGAGGCGTCGCGGGAGGCAACGCAGGTGCAGCAGGAGGCGTCGCGGGAGGCAACGCAGGTGCAGCAGGAGGCGTCGCGGGAGGCAACGCGGGTGCAGCAGGAGGCGTCGCGGGAGGCAACGCGGGTGCAGCAGGAGGCGTCGCGGGAGGCAACGCAGGTGCAGCAGGAGGCCTCGCAGGAGGCTTCGCGGGTGCAGCAGGAGGCGTCGCGGGAGGCAACGCGGGTGCAGCAGGAGGCGTCGCGGGAGGCAACGCAGGTGCAGCAGGAGGCCCCGCAGGAGGCTTCGCGGGTGCAGCAGGAGGCGTCGCGGTCGCACCAGCAGGCAACACTACACATGTAATTTGGAAACATTCCGATGATTGGAAAAACGCCGTAATCATAATGTATCCTAAAATGTCATCTAAATTTATACGAAATTTTGTTTGTTTTAAATGGTTTATTTAGTATGTATTGTAAGCATTGGCATACAGGTGCTTTGATTTGTAAGTGTAATATTCTTGCTGCAGTATGTATGTTTACCATGAATATTGATGTAATGCACATAACTTTCTTGGGTGATTAAGAGAAATAAACACTAATTAGATAAAACTTCTTTAAACTTACATCCTTCCGAAGCAGGAACAGCAGTAGGCGACGCAGGACCAGGCGACGCAGGAGAACCAGGAGCAGCAGTAGGCGACGCAGGACCAGGCGACGCAGGAGCACCAGGAGCAGCAGTAGGCGACGCAGGACCAGGCGACGAAGGAGCACCAGGAGCAGCAGTAGGCGACGCAGGACCAGGCGACGCAGGAGCACCAGGAGCAGCAGGGGGCGACGCAGGACCAGGCAGACCGGGAGGAGAGGAAGCGCCAATCGACCTAAGGAACTCCGCATAGGTCACAGTCTTAGAAGACGGCTGGGCTTTGACCGACATCTTGGAAATGACGTCCTGCAACCGCTTTAACTCGGCCTCCAGCTTCGCATTCTGCCTTTTTTCTAGTCCAATTCGGTAGTACAGGTGGGACTTCCTTGGGGTCCTAGGACCCTTTGGTTTCTTCTCCTCCTTCTGTGACTGCGACCTGAAATAGAGTATTAAGACAATGCATATAAATTACATAAATATCAAAATACTTATAACAAAAATGTTTATGGAAAATAATGGTTGTATTACACTTATGCAAAATTCTTACTGTTGTTTACTTTTTATTTAGGGAAAATAAAATCATGACAGCAGTCTGTAAAGTGTTTTTCCATTTTTCCAATATGTTACCATTACAGAGGTAGAAGATGCAACATTCTGGTTATAACTACATGCAGCTTAACAGGTTATTGTTACTTGAAGGCCCATCACCAATAAAAATATACTTACCTCTTATTGTATACATGTATACATGTATAGATCTAGAAAAAATAGGCATGCATTACTAACAAGCCCTTAGTACTACCAAGTTTAAATTGACAGTACATTACCTAAGTGCTCAGTGCGAGGACTGACCACTCTTCTCGGATGCCCTCCTAACAACAGCGCTGTTAAAGTACCAAGTATAACAGGAACATAAATAGTGTGATAAATCATAATGACAAATAATTAAATGATAAAATCAAATCAATACATAACTTACAGGAATGAGAACAAGTAAAGAAATGAAATATTATGTTGAAAGACAAGTAGTGTTTTGGACATTGTTATAATACTTACGCAAGTTCCTCCGACATGGTAGTCGCTTGTCCGGGGTTGCTCCTGGTCCTGCGGAGCGTCTGCCTTTCTGGTAAAGGTGCCAGAGCTGCTGTCCTGCTGCGGGACCCCGTCCGCGAGGTGCCGCCCCCGACCTCGTCTACCTTCTGCAAATAGTATGACAAAATAACTATATGTATTGAACAAAAATAATATATTAAGTAGTTATAGAAAGAGTACAAAGTAGTTAGAGAAAGTAGTTAGAAATACTACTATTTAGTTAGAAATACTACTATTTATAAACAAGAAGACTTTAGAAGAAAATTGAATCAATTCTACAAGCAGATACATGTACATGTATGTACACAGTAGTTGGTAAGCATGTAGTAGGTAGGTTATAGATTACACTTACCTTCTTTACACAAAGTTGCCGGGTCAGTGACTGGGCCTGGTAAAGCCGCTCCTCATCCTCATCACTGAGGATGATAGGGCGGTCCTTGGCCCCGTCCCCGGTCCTCTGCCGCTTCGCACGGCGCTCAGCCGCCTCCTTGTGGAGTTGGGCACTCACGCCTCGGTCCGCGAGCTTCTTACCCTATAAAATATAAATGGGGATGTATTTACAAAATTTGTGTAGTATAAGTATAATAATAGAGATGAATCTAAATACTTGTAGGTAGATCTAGAATAGTTAAGCCGACCACAACAAAATACCTATTAACAAACACATTAGATATAAATTTGCATTACACTAACAAACATTGAATTATTGGGTAAAGTAAACTGATTATAAAGTATTACCTTTCTAGACGGGGCAGGCTGGACCACGGGAGCAGCCTCTAGTAGGTCGGCAGGAGGCTGGGGCTCGACCACGGGCGCGGGCTCGACCACGGGCGCGGGCTCTAGTAGGTCGGCAGGAGGCTGGGGCTCGACCACGGGCGCGGGCTCTAGTAGGTCGGCAGGAGGCTGGGGCTCGACCACGGGCGCGGCCTCTAGTAGGTCGGCAGGAGGCTGGGGCTGGACCACGGGCGCGGCCTCTAGTAGGTCGGCAGGAGGCTGGGGCTCGACCACGGGGGCGGCCTCTAGTAGGTCGGCAGGAGGCTGGGGCTCGACCACGGGCGCAGGGTGGAGTAGGTCGGCAGGAGGCTGGGGCTCGACCACGGGCGCAGGGTGGAGTAGGTCAGCAGGAGGCTGAGGCTGGACCACGGGCGCAGGGTGGAGTAGGTGGGCAGGAGGCTGGGGCTGGACCACCGGAGGAGGCTCGAGAAGGTCAGCAGCAAGGTCGGCAGCAAGGTCTGGCAGCCTGGGAGACGGGGGACGCTCAGCTGGGCGCTCACCTCGCCCCACAGCGCGACGCGCGCGGCCAGTGGCAGGGACTGGAGGGGGGGCTGGGCCAGGTGCAGGTTCTTCCTGGTCACCCTCCGCAGCCTGCGCGGCCTCCAGCTGCAGTCTTTTCTCTTCAGCCTTCCTTTCATTGTACCTTTGCTTCCGAGCCTTGGCCAGCCCTGCCTTCCGCGCTTTTTTTTCGGCCGAGTCGTGTGTGCTCTGGTGCTCTCTCAGCTGCCTCATCCGCTTAGCCTCATCCGCTTTGTGCTGCTCCTCCCCCACCTCTTCTATGTGCCTCGCGAGCCAGTCCGCCTGTGACTCCGCGTGGGTTTTGGTTTTCACCATGGTTGTTGGTTGTGTTGTGGTTGTGGTTGTGGTACTTCGTGTCTGCGTTTTTTGTGTAGTTCGGACTCTGTAAATAGAAACAAAAATTACAAAATGAGCAAATAATGCAAAGAAATGGAGGTTGAAAAAAAAAATCAAAAATTTTTTTGCCAGAATTTTTTTTTTTGCTCGTTTGATTAATAGGCCTTACTGTCAGGCATATGTAGGTACAATATAAAGGTCATAGGGTGAATATTATTATTTTTTTTTAAGGAAATAGGTACGGCGGGAACGTACGTGATCTACCAATTACAGCATTTCACTAATATAATCAGTTTCGATGTTATTTTATTTTTCATATATGGGAAGGCCTTAGTTAAACATGTAATAATGGATGCTCACAGACATAATATTGTATGAATAAATAGGGTAACTGTGATGCCGCAGAACGTACATGATCTCGATCACGCACGTTCCACGAATACTGAAATCCGAGCAAATAGCTTTGACAAACCCATCAATATCATGGAATATTGGTTCCTACACATAGTTAATATAGTTGCCAACCTCTGGAAACATTTCAATGAAGGGTGAGTGTACTTGTAATCATGTTTAATACGGCTGACATAAAAAAAATAAGGGCCCGGGAACGTACATGATGTGTGTCAAGAGCTGCTTAGAATAGTAAGAGTAGCGCGAAGCCCCGAATGACGTTCCTACGCGTGCCAGAATATAATTTGACTACCAAGAACACCAAAAAATTTAATTGTACCCGATATTGAAGAAGCTACACAACTTTAGAAGTGCAACAAAATTGACATCATGTACGTTCTAGTACGTTCCGCAAACATGGGGCGGCGAGCAAGACCGGCATTTTTTCAAATCAGACAGGACGTGGCGTCCCGGGTTTTTGCACCGGCGGTTTGTCAAGGATATTTCCGACCGAATATTACAAAAAAATTTAGAATTTCGTGGCAAAATGACTGTGCCTTCATGATCTATGATCACCCAACTACCTTCTTGACAACAATTCAACATCAGTATAACCCTCATATTAGCACACAGAGAGGAGAACATACATGATAAATGAACGTGCGTGACTTACCGCCATTCGTCGCTTCCGATTGACGTGTTAGGGGGCGCTGCGGTAGCGTTATCCGCCGTAAAACCGGAAGTAAAAGATTCCCGCGATCACGTACGTTCCGTGATCATGTACGTTCCAAACAGCTATTTTAGGGGTGAAATAGACATTTCCCGCGCAATCAAAGGCACCATTATTTCAGTTTTATTAGAAAAACAAGTAAGAAACATGAATAAAAAGGTATAATACCAGTATGGATCGATATGTCACATTTATGTTGGTAAAACCACTTGAGAACGTACGTGATCAAATTCAATTATTTTTTTGTATAATCCAGTATAGGTCTGAGCATATAATCAGATAAGGGAAAAGCTCTTACTTATATGGACAGGTACTATTTGGGGTATAATTATACATGTACATATGGAATCTAGATAGAAAAAAACATACCAGTATAGACCTTTGATTGGTACATCATGTACGTTCCACACACTATACTTTGGTTAGTATAGGCCTTGAAACTTTTTTGTTACAACCTAAGTGAATAAGGTAAAGTATTTTTTATATCCCCATGGGTGTCAGTTATAAAGAAAAGTCATTAAGAACTACATAATACAGACCTGGATAAAATAAGAGTACTTAGAATGCATGAACATTTGTCAAAAACTGCACTTTTTAGCAATTTCATGGCCTAAAAATGCCTGAGATTTAAAAATAATCATTTACCCCCACATAAATTATACATTTTTTAGTTGGTTAATATGTCTTCTGTTTGATAGTACTTAAAAAAATGGTTTACATAGTTTTATTTTAAAGCCAGGGTCAGTATAACACCAAAAAGTGGAACGTACATGATATTGTACACTTTCAGAAAAACTGACCCATATCTTAAAACAAACTCATGCAGTATACTGAGGACATTGCAGCTCTACTCCCTCCCCTCTCTTGTGCTAGGGGGGGGGGGGGCACCTTGCCTACTCAACCGGAACACTGCCCACAGGGCCCTCATACAAAGAGACTCCCGCCAGTTCTGCATTTGAATCCAACCAATACACACGGTTTTCTTTCCCACCTCTCCCGCCCTTAACTTCATATTTTTATATTATGGGGCATTTTAGTGTACCAACGTAACCGGAACTACTTATCATACATTCAACAGGTACACTTATACATGCTGTAACTCAAATCTTATTCCTCCAAACTTGTAATAAATGTTCGTTTTACAATTTATTCTCCTCTTTCATCATTAATATAATGATTGATTCATGCCAGTCCTGATCGGGTAACAAACATCGTCCTGGCTGCTTGCTGCCTCCACAACATGTTGAGACGGCGGTGCGGAAAGTCCTACCCTCTTCCGGGATCAATCGATAGCGAGGACTGTGACCTAAATGTCGTATCCAGGGCCTGGCGCAAGGAGCAAGGTTGGCCTGGAATCAGCGAAGCAGAAGAACACGGATGAAAGCACAATGCCGACGTCTTAAGAACTACTTCACCTCTCCCGAGGGATCTGTCCCATGGCAAGAGCGTGTGGTACAGGATTACTAAGTCAAGGTACTTAATGATAATCAATTTAACTAACACCGTAAAACATTTAAAAAGAAGGGAATTTTGATGAAGCAAACTTTATCAGACAAATACAAAATTTGAATCTTGATCCAATATATGGAAACAACAATCCAATTGATGCGTGGCAATTGCTCAAAATGTGTATTAAAGAAATACTGGAGGAAGTATGCCCGGTAAAAAAAAATCAATATTAAGAAAATGAAAGCTGAGTGGATAAACAACCATCTACTGGAGCGTATTAAAGATAAAGACAAGCTATTAGCAAAAGCCAAAATGTCAAATTTGGAGGATAATTGGATCATAGCTAGGAAGACTCGCAATCAAAAAAATAAACTAGTTCGGAGGGCAAAAGCAGATTTTATGAAGAAAAAAAGGAAGGAAGAGTGAGTGAGTGTTGGGTGTTTTACGCCGTACCGACAGCCAGGGTCATTTTCACGGCGAAAACCAGTTCGGACGAATTCTGTCTTTGGTGATCGAATCTATGAGATGAAGGTGACAGGGCGGGCAAACAGCAGGGGACCAAAACCCAGCGATCATTTTTGCTGTACCTCATCCCTTAGTGAACCAAGCACTGACCGGGAATTGAACCCGAAAACCACTTGGTCAGTGCAGGGTCCCCCCTATCGTCGCCTCTTACAATCAGCAGGGGCTACTGAAGGCCTATTCTTACCCGGACCCCCACGGGGAAAAGGAAGGAAGAAAATGCACAGGATCACAGAAAGTTTTGGCAAAATATTAAGACAATTCTCCCAGATAACAAAAATACTGATGGTAAACTAATTAACTTATTAAATAATGGACAGAGAATTGAAACTGATGCAACAGCCGAGTATATAAATGATTATTTTTTGGATATACCAACAAGATTAGCTAATAGATGTAGTGGATCTTGGTCAACAAAATCAGAACGTAAGAAAACCAGTTTTAACGTGGTATCAATTGAGCTGGACGACATCAAAAAAGAGATAGATAGGATAGATCTCTCTAAATCATCTGTCTTCTTATGTACTGAAAATAGTTTTTCAGACTATTCCTGAGTGTTTGCTGCTTATTTGAAATATTTCTATAAGAACTGGACTATTTCCTGATGCATGGAAAAAGGCCATTGTCATCCCACTTGATAAAGGTGGAAATAAAAGTGAAGTTGGCAACCTGAGACCTGTATTACTACCATTACCAGGCAAAATATTAGAACAATTTATACATAGACTTTAAAATATCTAAATGAAAATACTCTAGATCAGGAGCTGAATTTTGGTCGGCATTTATCAAATATTATGAACACTGTCACATACAAAAGCTTTGTATTACATAAGATAAGACAATTTTTTTACTATAAAAGCCAGTCTAAATATCTATAAAGCCATGATTCTGCCATATATTGAATACGGGTACCTATTTTATATACATGCAAATGCATTGAAGTTAAACAAATTACAAATACTGTAGAATCAAAATCTAAAACTTTGCATGAATCTCACACCTAGATATAATAATTTAGAAACTCATGTGTTGGCCAGTCTGAACTATCTTGAGGATAGACGAAATATTCATTTGTTGAACTTCATGTATACCTTATCTAGGAATGAAAACACAATGAGACACACGCGAGTTGCCTCTCAGGAAATATGACGCACCTGTAGTGCATATACCCGAGTACAATAAGACTAAATCCCAAAAACCAGTGCTATACTCGGGTGCTTCCCAATGGAATGACTACATTCATGACGCTTTTTTGAGAAAGAGGAAAGCCTGAAGGGTTCAGTACTTTATGGCTATGTTTGGATCAATGCTGATGAGCCACTTGAGATCCATGTCTCATCCCAAAGCTGACATCAGTCGGCCCGCAAAAGACCCTGTGACTACCAATGACATGGATACTGGGACAACGTCAGATAGCCAGATAGAGATACCCATCCATTTCAGTTTCAGCAAGCTGCGGTGGCAACTGCTGCCTCATCATCCTCCAGTGGAAGTCAAGACCTGAGAACCCCTGTCAAAATGCAGTTGACATCTAGCGGTTGGTGCTTTAGTGGTCAAACTGCTTTTCTTTCAAACATGTTTCCTGCTGACTTTGAACTTGAAAATGTGATATACTCGTGCATTGAACAAGGGTATGGAGTGAGTGAGTGAGTGTTGGGTGTTTTGCGCCATACCGACAGGCAGGGTCATTTTCACGGCGAAAACCAGTTGAGACGAATTCTGTCTTTGGTGATCGAATCTATGAGATGAAGGTGACAGGGCGGGCAAACAGCAGGGGATCAAAACCCAGCGATCATTTTTGCTGTACCTCATCCCTTAGTGAACCAAGCACTGACCGGGAATTGAACCCAAAAACCACTTGGTCAGTGCAGGGTCCCCCCTATCGTCACCTCATACGATCAGCAGGGGCTACTGAGGGCCTATTCTTACCCGGACCCCCACGGGTTACAAGGGTATGGTAAAACCAAGTGTGATTCTCATGGTGCAGTTGAACTTCGGGAGAAAATTATGAAGGAGACAGATCCATATATGATTAGACAGCTCCACGAGCAGATCTCCACATCCCCGGAATGGGATCATTTGAAGTACAACCTCCTTGAGATCCTCTTATCAAGAAGATGGGGAAACACCTTGAACTAATGACAAAGACCCCCATCCCCTAATTGAATCCAGCACTGACCCCCGTGGGGTGGGGGCAAGGCCTTTGGGAATTGAGCCCACATTGACAAATCCTGGAATGGGTTCAATCATTTTGTCACTTATATATATATATACTTCATACCACCCCACCAATTGTAATGCCCAGCCCTTCTTATGCTATAAATCTTGTTAGCAAACCAGGTTAATTGTTTATATAAATTGTAGAAGTATTCATAACAAAAAAGATTACTTTTAGGCTACTTTTGCTTTTTGAGATATCATCTGCTGCTCATAGACATGGCTCAATAGTAGGTATATAGATGACATAAGTGCTATTTTTGATATGTGTTTATTTAGACAGGGATGTAGCAGATCCAATGTTGCTTAAGCGTAAGATTATTCCCAAGAGAGGTGGTGGAATTATTATTTATATATTAAATAAACCAGGTTGGGACAAATTCTGTCTTTGGTGATCGTATCTATGAGATGAAGGTGACAGGGCGGGCAAACAGCAGGAGGTCAATACCTGGAAATCATTTTTGCTAAACCTCAACCCTTAGTGAACCAAGCACCAACCAGGAATTGAAACCAAAGAACCACTTGGTCAGTGCCTGGTCCCCCATATCACCGCCTTATACAATCAGCAGAGGCTACCAGGGGCCTATTCTTACCCAGAACCCCCACGGGGTGTCTAAAGGCTATATCTCGAATTAAGTCGCAATTCCTATTTTTGCGACTTATTTCGGATTTCAGTAAGGTAAAAATAAAAAGTGGATTCACAATTGAATAAACGGAATACAATAATAATAATACTGTTTGTCTTATTTATAGATGTGTACTTTTATATTGATGTTCTTTTTATCAAATACATATAAGAAAAAGATTTTAGGAACAAAAACTAGTACATTTACATAATGATTTAAGTACATTTCTTAAATGCGACTTATTTCGGAGAGGTGCGACTTATTTAGGGAGTATATATAAGGGAAGGATTTATAAAAGAAACATTACATCCCATAACACACTTACCTAAGTAGCTAAAAGGGTTTCATTTTGGGGAGTGAAAGAAAAAGAAGGGGCTAGGATATTTTGGGGGTTACAAAAAAGTTAAGAAGATTTCAATCCTGCGACTTATTTTGGAGGGGTGCGACTTATTTAGGGACTATATATAAGGGAATGATTTTTAAAACAAGCATAAAATCCCACAAAACACTGACCCAAGTAGCTAAAAGGATTTTATTTTAGGGAGAAAAAAAGGGGGGGGCTAGGATATTTTTGGGGTACACTAAAAGTTCAAAATTAAATTACTGCGACTTAATTAGGAGGGGTGCGACTTATTTAGGAATGGTGGGAGTATATGTGTAGTGGCACATTTTAAATGTACATGTCTGTATGGTACAATGAGCCCAATCACCTTCATATTAGTTTGAATGTTTAACACTAGGTGAAGAAGGTAGTTAAAGCAAGTGAGATAGCCCAAGCCGCCAGTTGTTCATTGACTATGGGGAAAGGTGGAAATCAACAGTGTACACTACTTGGCAAGAGATCCAAGATATCATTGGTGAAGCTAAATATTGGCCCAAAAAAATCAGAACATCCTTTTGGAATCCAAATTCAAATCATTTTGACAGAATATTCCTTGCAGCATTTGTCTATATAAATGGACTGCATCCAGAATTATTTACGCAGTGGATCAAACTTATCCATTTTGACGCCTCTAAAGTACAGCACTTTCAATACTTATTCCAATATTTTGAAGAAGGTCGATATTCCAACTTATATCAATGGAACGTAACAAACACAAGGTACAAGGATTTAAAAGGAAATCCTGTGTATTACCAAGGTGGAAAGAAAGAGCAAAAACAAGAAGGCAAAGGTATGTATAAAAAATAAATTGAACCTATTAATTAAATAGTGTAAACATTATGCATTTCATTTAGTTAATAACCAACATTAATATAATATAATTAGCCCAATGTCTATATATATTTTACTTACTATAACAAGCATTTAAAAAAAAAATTGAATTATATATAATGTAATAGTTTGTGAAAAATACAAGGAAATGGTTTGTGGATGTACTTTTCTAATTAATATTGTATACGTTTTAAAACTTTACACTGGAGAAACTTTTAATTGGAACTCGCATGTAATTCATTGTTAGTATAAAGGCGCGAAAGCTGCAAGTCCTAGTATAGGGCCAACGAATGTGTAATTTGGGCGCAGCTTTACCGCCACCAATTAAGTCACGTGTCCTTTGGATACGGACCATTTGGCCCCACTTCAGTTACATTTCCATAGAGTTCACATCGCACAGTAAGACACAAGAGAAATTTTGAGATAGCCAAGATGCACGATCAAGAAGATAAGGACCACTCCTGGATAGAAACAACAAAGCAGGTGCCGGATCAAATTGGAAAACGTGTTGAAGATCGGTCACCTTGGTATAATCGGAAAAGTGGAAAGGAAGTGATGAAACTGGGCCTGGAGGAACTTGAAAACAGCTATAGTCTCTACGCTGCCCTAAACTTTCCATGGCGAACTTTCAGGGAGTATCTAAAACGAAATGGCTTGTTAGCAACAAGGATGACGTGCTCCAAATGTGGAGAAATATGTCATCTCAAGGAAAGGACCAAGGAAATCGAAGGGATGACTTGGAAGTGCAGACAAGGCCACGAGATCAGTATGAGAAAGTTTTCTATTTTTCAAGTTTCCACTTCTACACTCAGGACCTCGTTAATTTTTTTGTAAATTACATCCTTGGGTCCAGTCTATCCTCGTGTGCGAAGATCAGTGCTTTGTCATACAAGAATACGGCCGTGAACTGGGCCTCCTTTGTACGCGATCTCTTTCTACAATGGTTTTGGAGGGACGTGAGTGAAGTTAAGTTTTGTGGCACGATAGAAATAGATGAATCTATGTTCGGCAAGAAGATTAAACATCATAGAGGACGGCCCTTTGGCCTACACATCTGGATAATTGGTATGCTCGAGAGAGAATCCAACCGTCTGATCGTAATCCCAGTAGCAAAGAGGGATAGGCAGATATTGGAAAGTTTGATCGAGAAACATGTGGAGGTGGGATCAACTATATTTTCGGATGGTTGGTTGGCCTATAGCAAACTAAATGAGAAGGGCTACAACCATTTCGTAGTTGAGCATAAACATGCGTATAAGGTCGAATATAGAAATGTTCAGACAGGCGATCTCATTCAGGTCCACACTAATCAGATCGAAGGCGCATGGAAGCATGCAAAGGTAAATAAAATTTTAAGTTAAATACTTTTACTTTTTTAATATATTAGTATTTATAGTGAAGTAAATTGTTTGTTTTTTTCACTTACTATTACTTACTATTTACTTACTATTACTATAACGACCTTTTTGTATATTGTCAACATTTTAAAAGTCAATGAGCCAAATTGTTTATTTAATCTTATTTCATTGTTAGAATCACTTCAGGCGCATTAACGGAACGTCAATGCAGAATTTCGATGGTCACCTCTGTGAGGTGATGTGGAGGAATTGGTGTAAAGGTCCTGGCAAAGGTCGTTCTGAAATCCATCTACACCCTGGACAAAGACCCTGTGCTGGATGCCCCTTCTCCCATATTTCATACATGGGAAATGCAAAAGACGCAGGTACACTATTTATTTTTGAACAGTTCAAATGCATTAAAGTTATTAAAATTATTAACTAAATGAAGGTAATATTATACTTTAAATAAGAAACCTTGTATAATTTATGGCATAATTGTTTCTAAATTATTTGGAGTAATGAACTGCAAAGTTAACGATTAATATTTTCAGCTTGACTACATGCATGACACCATGCATCGTGTCGACAATGATGTCGACCTAGGGGATGAGTGAGTGAGTAATGGATGCTTTACGCCATTTCGACAACTAAGGTCATATTCATGGCGAAAACGGTTATCAATGAAAAGATGGACTAAAAGTTGTCAATAGAACAACATGATATATGTACAAGATCTTATCCTAAGGATAAAAACATGTTAATATACTAATCATATCAGACCATACAGACCAGCTGTTTTCAAAAAATGGATGATACGATCAGACTGTACAGTGTTAAAAAGTTCAGGTAGACCAGCTATCTGATAGAACTGTCTACGTATCTGTTCAAAATCTGCGCATTCCAAAAGGAGATGCTTGATGGTTAAAGGTTGATTGCAAACAATACATTCCGGTTGGGGCTCACCCTTTAAAAGAAAAACATGTGTAAGTCTAGAATGACCAATTCTAATTCTGGTGAAAATAGTTTGGTCTTTTCTAGCTTTAAGAACATTAGGTTTAACATCTTTGATGGTTGGGAAAATAGAATGCAGTTTGTTATTGGGGAACTGGTCCCATTCATTTTGCCATCTCTCATTGATGTATTCAACGATTCTCGGTTTAAAATCTATGTGAGGAATTGGAAAAGGAAGGACTGCTTTGTCCAATCCCTTCTTGGCCGTTTGGTCAGCTAACTCATTACCATGAATGCCTACATGACCCGGTATCCAACAAAACTGAACATCAAATCGTGAGTTGGACAACTTTTGTAGCCAGAGAAGAATTCTCATAATGAGTGTATGTTCAGTTTTCAAAAACTGCAAAGCCTGAAGACAGGACTTTGAGTCGGTAAAAATGATAAAGTTCTTTTCCTCTGCCTGCTGAATGGCCTTCAAAGCAATAATAATGGCAACTGCTTCAGCTGTAAAAATAGAACTGAAGTCAGGTAGACGGGCAAAGTGTTTCTTACCGCAGCAGACAGACGCTGCTGCAGCACGTTTCCCATCCTTTGAACCATCAGTGAAAACAGGAGAATGATGAGGAAATTTGTTTCGAACTTCATGATACCGGGACACGTAATCCAATGGTTGAGTCAGTGACTTTTTAGATTTGGTGAGTTAGTGGCAGCACAAACAGAAATCACAAAACCAAGGGGATCTGGTAAGCATTGTTATAAATTATATAAAGTTATATTTATTAATCAGTTTAAAATAATACTAACATTATATGACAATGTATGTCATTACTTAAGAATCACTGTGTTAACATACTTAAACTTAAATATTAATTAACATGTCATACACATTTTAGTGTTTATATTCTTAACACGTGTAACAATTAAACATCTTTTTTAATTATATATTATAACAGTAGCACGTCCGACTACCACTGACAGACAGCCTGAGAACGTGAAGACACGATCCACACGTCCTCAAAAAACAGTGACATGAAATGTCACTAGAAGGAAGTCTTAACCAAAGACTGAGAGTTCCACAGAACAAGGTATATTATCTTTCATTTAGTTCCTACAGTAATTAACAAATGTAAATGTGTATCTAACTAACAACTATCTACTTCTCTTCCATGTTAGGGTTCGTGCAACGAAGGAAGAAGAGATTCTCTTACAATCTCGAATCTCCTTACCAAATGGAGCAACCCCAGTTAACAGGTACACCTGCCCCTGCCATCCGTACCACAACAGAAACTAATGAAATGGAAGGGGATGACGAAGTCATCCAATTCGTTAACTACCACGGAGGTAAACAAATATTCCATAAATACCTAAATAAGAATCTGACTTAATGGTTTACTATATAATGTTATTTCACTTTACAGGATATGTGCCGCCCACATACATCACTTATGGGGCTGCTTCTGATGAGCCAGACAAACATAAACGTCCAAACCCTACTAGTTGAACCACCCTAACTTCAAAACCCAAAAAAGGTAAATAGCTAAATTATCAACACATTCCCATGTCAATTCGTTCAAGTCTGTCACTTACTATTACACTTTATTATTTAATTTCCACTACTATTACACAACTGTTATTAGACTTTTACTAAGTTTCTAACATAGGCATTGAATCATGTGTAACTGATGAAGAATCCGAATTGTCTTTTTTCTTGGGATGAACCCACGACTCTTCACTATCAATATATACGTCAGACTCATCTGAAAATAACTTACTATTACTATCACTCCCCTCTTTTTCCTTTCTGAACTGTTGCATTCGATTTCGTTTCAGATATTCTTCCTCCTCCTCCCTCACTTTTTGCCTAGTTTTTATGTTATACATCTGTTGACCCATCTCTTCCCTTCCTTCCTTAGGTACTACTACCATCAAAGGATTTTTAATGGGTTTCAGTTGCAAGTATTCCATAAATTGCACTTTTTTTCATACTCTTGCTTTGTAATTTCAGGTTCAAGTAAACCTTCTGCTGCTTTGGGTAGGGCCCCCCTTCACCACCTGATGTCCCTGCTCTACAGGTCCCACCTCGTCCACCAACCCGACGACCTCTTCTACCAATGCGACAACCTTCAGCAGCGTTAGGTCGTGCCCCTTCAACTGAGGAAACTACACCAGTGGAAGGATCTACCATACGACCTCGTGTAGGACGACCAGCTCGGCACCATTGTACTCAATGTCGTCTGGCTTTTCAGAAGCCGTACAAGTCATGGATGCCCTTCCCCATCTGGTTGAACAAGGTAGGATTGTTTCTTCTAGTTTAAAGGTACTTGGGCGTGACCAATTGAGCTACCGAGTCTGGTCTCCCCATTTGTCGCCTTCTACAAATAGCAAGGGAAACAACCTAAGGAACCCCAACCTCGGATCCCGATGGGGGATCGTATCTATGAGATGAAGGTGACAGGGTGAGCGAACAGCAGGGTATGAAAACCTGGAAATCATTTTTGCCATACCTCATCCCTTAGTGAACACAGACACCAACTGGGAATCAAACCCAATGAACCACTTGGTCATTGATTGGTGCCCCCTATCGTCACCTTATCCCTTCCTGCCAACTGCTTGACCTCTGGGCACAACAAATTGTAAATACGGCTTGGCATTGTTCGTGATTTTTTTAACTAAAAGCCTTGAACTAACTTTTAACTTTGCTTTTTAGCCCCTAAACAGCTTTGTAGGGGGCTTAAACAAGACTGTTCTCAAACTAATTCAGTGAAATATATACTAAAAATACTAAATAATTGATCCGCAACGAAAATCTTTTACGTGATCTACCAATCACTATGTCAACAGGATAAATATTGATTAGAGGTGCTAGGCTGAATGCCTATTTCTCTTTTTTTTCTTATATCTCTATGTTCTTTCCTATCATCCTCTTCATCATTTTTAGGCCATGGAGTGTTATCTTGTATAATGGTAGTTTTTAATAGTATCGCTAGAAAAGGATACAAGAGTGGTTTTCTGGAATTTTCGCAGCATTTGTGAAAAGTTGTCAGAACAATGATAGAGTCTTCAGATTATCATTTTATTTGTATAAATGAGACATGGTAACAGGAAAACGTGTCAACTGATTACTTGAATAATCAAGGCTTTAGGTTGTATAGATTAGATAGGAAGGTTTTAAATGACCAAGGCTTTGTCTAGAGAGGCGGAGGACTGTTGGTTTGCTGCAAAAATACACTTGATTGTAGACTTTTGAACCCAACAGAACTTTGTATCTCAAACAATTATATTGAATTTATGGTCATTTATTTATCTGTTGCTGGCATGAAACCACTATATATTATTAATATACCGCCCCCCCCCCCCCCCCCCCCCTGACGGTGACTCAAAAAACTTGTCTCGACTCTGCAATCCATTGTCGACCGTTTACCAAAAGGAGAAAGTTGTGAAATCATAATAGGAGGTGACTTCAACGTAGACTTTTGCAAGCCTGGACAGGAAAACACAAAAAAACTTTAAAAATTTGCTAAAAATAATTCCTTTCAACAATATGTGACCCCCCACCACATAATGAGGCATAAGTCACAGACATGAGTTTTTGAGCTTTTGGTAGATCCTTGGAAAAGATGACATTACCTTTATAGTGGTGCAAAAATTAGGTTTCTATCATTTATAGAACTCGAGTTATGACTGTTTGAAGTACAAGGCATCACAAAAGGCTAATTAGAGAAAAATGGCCTTAAAGATTTGACTCAACTGCATCATAGACCATATTTATAACAATTAGGAAACCCTGCATAATAGGCATGTAAAATAAATTATTCCTATACATTTCTTAGTAAGCTGAGTTGCTGGGGTGTTTTTTAATTGATATTTGGAGAAATCTCATTTTTTGACTTTTTGACATTTTTCTCTTATGCCATTTTCTCAGAACCTTAATCAGCGACTTATGCCTCATTTAGTGGTGTGGGGTCACATATATTAACAAGCCGACTAGGCCCTTATATGGGAATGCTATTGTTGATTTAATTTTTACAAATAGTAATAGAGTACAATATGCAAATACACTCGACTGGAGCATCAGTGACCACATCCCTGTCTTGGTTGATTTAAAGAAGGATAAAATACCTATTTTTTTATTGATGAGAATGGCCTTCCTGATGCTGTAGTAGGAGACGATATTTATCAGATCTCGACCAACATTAATAGTCTTATACTGAATACCCTAGTCCTACATATTCCTATGAAAACTTTTTCATTTAAGTCAAATAAGGCTGAATGGCTAACAAATGAAATTTTGGAATTTATGAAAGACAGAGATTCTGCAATGAGGAAGGCTAGGTAGACTAAATCAGAGGATGATAGGAGTTTGGCTAGAACCCTAAGAAATATTACAAATTCCCTGGTCAAAAAAGCCCGGTCAAACTTTATAAAGTCTGAATTTACTCACCATGCTAAGAACCCGAATTTATTTGGGGGGAAATACTATCTAATCTGATTGCCCCTTAAAATTCTGATGCTTTTAACCTAACTGATGAGGCTGGGGAGAAATTAGACGCAAGAGGCAGTGCAGATCTTATAAATAAATATTTTTCTGAAATAGGGGCAGTTTTGGCAGATAAAATACCTACCAACCTGAATATTATACCAAATAACCATAGGCAGGAAATAGAGGAGGAATTTAGATTAAAGCGTTTTACTGACCAAGAAGTAAATAAATGTGTGACACAAATTGATATTACTAGGTCAAGTGGGACAGGAGGAATATCTAGCTATATATGGAAAATAGTTATGGAGCATTTTATGCCAACATTTGTGACTTTGTTTAATAAAATATGTGATCAAGGTATATACCCCGAAAGCTGGAAGATAGCTACTGTTGTACTGTTGAGTGAGTGAGTGAGTAACGGTTGCTTTACGCCGTTTCGACAACTAAGGTCATATTCATGGCGAAAACAGGTGGGGATGAATTGGTTTTTGGTGAATTTATCTATGAGATGAAGGTGACAGGGCAGGCAAACAGAAGGGGATCAAAACCTTGAAGTCATTTTTGCTGTACCTCATCCCTTAGTGAACCAAGCACCAACTGGGAATTGAACCCAAAGAACCACTTGGTCAGTGCTGGATCCCCCCTTTTGTCACCTTATATGATCAGCAGAGGCTACTGGGGGCCTATATTCTAGTCCACAATCCTCATGGGGTCCCCAGTGAATGTATCCATAAGGTCGATGCTCCTAACTTTGTTCTGGAGTTCTGGCCTTTGCTTTGTGCTACTGCCATTTGGTGTCTTTCTTTTTAGGACCAACATGTCCTTTTCTATACCAATAATTCACCTGTTTGCACAATGGTCTCTACAGGTCGCAGCAGAAGACCTGCAACAATGGATAATGTTGAGAGAATTTGTTATATCTTTTATTTGAGTTTGTTGTTTCTATTGACCATGTTGCTGATGTTAGTAATGCAAAAGCTGATTTTTTTTGTCCAGAATTCCTGCCATGAGCCCTCTTGATATGTCAACCAATGATTTATTTTGGGAACTTTTCCCCTTAGTCCAGGCAAATTAGATATCTACCCTCAACTAAATAACGTACGGCTGAAAATTTCAGGAACTGCTAACTTTGATATGGTTAACAACATATCAAAAGTCATCAAGTGTCCCCTGTTTGCTTCCTCAAAAAAAGGGGGGTGAAGTTGGGGGACCTCCTCCCTTACTTAACTTCAATGCTACATGTTATAATTTGGTTCAAATTGAATCGAATTTCAAAATTACACATAGCTTTGAGAAACAACTCATTTTAGATTAATTTGGTCTTCTGAAACCATTCCAGTCATGTTATTTGAATTAATGCTTATTTAATCAATATTTTTGTGAATAAATTCAGAATGTTATTTTTTCCTAGAATATTTTCTTACAAACTACATGTATATACATTTTTTGCAATACAATAACACCATTACATAGAATATGTGGTAACTGTTAACATTTGTAAAGATCTATATCACCTTTTAAATGTAAACTGAACATAACCTTACTCATATTATTAGTCTTGAGCATATATGAGCTCCTGTTTACCTGTACCACAAAGAGACTTGATGTGGAATTTATTAGCTTATCTATAGTGACATGTAACAATAGATATGTGTGAAATTTTTGTAGTGTGATATATATATCTTAATAACAAAATTGCAAAAATGGCGTCAGAGTGAGCGGATGTGTGCTGAGACCAGGAGAGACCTAAACATGTTTTTCACCAACAACTAATACCCACATGAAGGACTACCTGGATTATTTGCTTTGAACTCTACATCGAGAACAAAAATTCACAACATCAACCTATCCAATTGCTGTGATCACAGGATCTTGGCAGAAATAGGAAATCTGCTGTCCTCTACGCTTCAAATCTCCCGCCATACCGCCTGGCCACACATATTATCGCCCAATGTCTATCTCAACACGGAGTAGAGGTACTGACCAAGATATTCATTCTACACCAACCTCAACCGCTGTACCTGAAACGATGGAACAGAAAATAGACAGGTTGTTGCTACAAATCCCCGATCTTGCCACCAAGGAAGATATACAAGATATCAACGAAAAGGTAAAACTCCTTCTGAAAATTCAAAAACAATTTAAAGAATTTAAGAAAAATTTTGACAACATACAGGCCGAAGTGAGGGACAACAACGCGCAACTAAATGATCTGAGAAATCGAGTGGTCTGTCTAGAAGCAGAAAATCTGCAACTGAAAACCACTCTCACAAACGCTCATACAACAGCCTCAAATCTGTCTCAAAGCTGTGCAATCACAGTTAAGTCAGAAATCGAGAAACATATAAAACGGCAAGAACAGATAAAACAACTGGTCATAGAGGGCGCAAGTGAAAACCTAGACGACCCACCGTTACAGACCATTGTCTCCCATGTAATCTTTGATACTGGAGTACAAGTTGAAAACATAGACATTGATAATGTCTACAGACTAGGAAAAAAAACAGGCCAAAACCCAAAAGCAAGGCCCATCGTTATCACCTTTAATAAGGTGTCGAAAAGGGACGAAGTCTATAGAAACAGAAACCAAATCAAGCGCAATCCTGCCTGCGCTAACATATGGATTAACGAGAAACTGGATGAGGAACAGAAAAAAGAAAGGGCCGAACTTCGAGCATTATCTGACCTTGTAACCCACCAAGGAAAAGAAGCCAGAGTAGTTGGGGACCTGGCAATAATCTCAGGTATAAAATACCCACACAGTGACATCTACAAAATGCCACCAGGTATAACACTGTCTAAAGCCTTTACATGAGAAGACGATTACTTTATCTTCTTCCACTCTGAGCACAGCTGGGCCTCAAACTTCAGCCCACACAAGTTTGAATATGAAGGGCGTACCTTTTCCAGCACCGAGCAAGCAATACAATTCAACAAAGCACACCAGAACCAGAACCAGAGAGAATTCCTAGCTTATCATAAAAACTCAACAACAACAAAAAATAACCAAGAACCCTTAGCCCCAGCTGGGGCATAGGGCCCACACACTCTGAGAACTTAACCCCATACCGACACCAACAGCCGTCCACCAACTCCGAACCCACAATAACCCAACCAACAAACCACATAACACACAAAATGGCATCAAAACAGACGACCAACCCAACAACGACCACCGAATTGGACACCTAGACCGGACAGCCCCTGAAACCAGAACTTCTCCTGGATATGAGCAAGGACTCTATAACCACAAGTGGATCAGAACTGACCTCAAACAGACCCTCCAGAAACAACACTGAGAGCTTATCAACCGAAGAAGAAGAAACAACCCCTACACCACAAAACGCCCCAACTAGAATGACCAGAAACAAGAAAAAACAAGACTGCAAATCAATGGCTTCCGGGAAGGACCAACCAAAGAACACGGACCAAAAATGTAAGAAATGCAATACCCTCACCACCGCACTCAAAACCGCAGAACAAAAGATAGCCAACCTAGAAATCCAACTCAATAACACAAAAACCCAAATGAACATTAAACAGACCCTCAAAGAAGACCAATCAAAAGAACAAAACAAAATAACCCAATAGACACAAAATGAAATAACCAAAACCAAGAAGGACCTGGAAGATCTCAAAACCAGAAACCCATAGAAGAACTATCAAGGGCCCAAAAGAACCTAAGAGAACTAAAAGCCACACAAGACCAAAGCCGAGAAACAGAAGCCAAGCTCCATCTCAGTGTGATCGAAGTGCAACTACAGAAATCCAATGACATGACAAGAGAACTCCAAAAGAAAAACAAAGAACTTCAAGAAAAAGTCACAATAACCAAAAAAGAGAACCAAGAAACAAGACAACTTAATAACAGTACCCAAAAATCACTATAGGTCTGCAGGGCAAGAAAGGACTGAAAAACTTGAAAGATCTGGTACTTCTACCTGTCTTAAAAACATAGCGCTGTTAATAACGTTATGATAACAATAAAAGCGGTATATTTAGATTCAGTATATTTTTTTTGATCATTCAATACCAAACTTGTTTGTCAGGCACAAGTATTTTAATAAATAAATGGGAGTAGAATCTGACAAAGACAGCACAAGTTTTCAAAATATGAGCATCCTCCCATGTGATATTGCTAATGAATATAATGATTAATAGGATAATATTAATAACAAAGGGGGAAACAAAATAAAAATACGTTCAGATTATAAATGGCCACAAATAACACACTAAATATGTTTAGAAAATTCAAAAAGTCATCAATCATATACTCCCCCACCAGTAAAATTATGTGATTGATATAAAAAAAAAACGTATTACAAATCTTTGGAAAATAGAACTGAAAAACAAAACCAGCCCTTTCTTGCCCTGCAGACCTATAGAACGAGCACAACAAGAGACCTAACGGCGGCAAACAACAAAAAAGAAGAGATGATCAAGACCCTCATAAGCTGACCTACCCCAACAATCACTGAGACCAAACCCGCCCGCACAAGAATCTACTTCTCGGAGACTCCAACCTCTGTAGAATGGAACCCCATATACAAAAACCAGCCAACCAGACAATAGACACTAAAATCGTACTCAATATTGCCCAGCTCCAAGAAACCGCCAACGAGAACCAAAAAGAAATAGCGCAATACGACTCAATATACATACTGGTAGGAACCAACCACCTAAGAACAGGGGAGGCAGCCCACCCAATAGCACAAGACCTCATACCATCACAAAAACCCTCGCCGAGAACAAACATCATAGAGCCACCGAAACTCGAGCACATCCCACATGAAATAGAGAGAAGAACGATGATCAACATACTCCATAACAACAACATAAGAACGACAAACCCCTTCCCGTCAATCACAAAACTAGAACCAGACGGATAGCATATAACCCGAGAAACAGCAACCCAAAACAGCATAAAACCTGATCAACGAAATCATCAATAGCCCAAAAGAACAATCTGAAAGCGGAACACCAAGCCTCGAAGAACAAACCAAAAGCAGAACACCAAGAACCACCAATAACCACCAATAACCCCATGAAGAAGACACAAGAACTACCACAGACGATCAGGAAAACTACACCCGACACAAGAAAACCAACAGTATCCACAGAAGCCCCATACCAGATAACACTCAACATTGAAAGCGAAATTATCGGACACATCCTAGGCAAAGGTGGACGAATCATCAAGGACATAACAACCCCCAATAGAACCAATGCCTCATATAACCATGATAGTAATAGGGCATAACCTGAAAGATGTCCTTCATAGCAGAATTCCTGCCTTTGTATGCCGAAAATTAATGTCAGTGCTGCCACCCCCTTATTTGTTGCCTCATTTGTTGCCTCATATGATCAGCAGGGGCTACTCGGGGCTTTTTCTTATCCAGAACCCTCACGGGGTCAAACAATCAAGTAAAGAACAATCTAATGAAATAGATAGGAATCCTTTGCCATTACCAAATAGATTAAAAAATCTCAACGAATTAGAAAGGAAGGAGCTATGCCTGCAAGTCGCAGCTCAATTCCCAAAAATAAGATCCGGGGGCGATCTCCTGTCCATTCACCTTGATGGCAGGAAGATCAATCTTCCAATGGAACTGTTGATGTTTCAGAGCCAATTTTAATTAACTTAAAATTTAGCTGGTCGCTTCAATCCTCTTGTTCTATGTCTCCAAGAAATCCTTTTAAAGAGAGATGATAATATCACTTTTAAAGGCTATTGTATATATAATACATATGCCCCTGAGTGAATGAGTGAGTGAGTGAGTGAGTAATGGATGCTTTACACCATTTGGACAACCAAGGTCATATTCATGGCACAAACAGGTTGGAACAAAAATGAGTGAGTGAGTTTTGGGTGTTTTACGCCATATCGACAGCCAGGGTCATTTTCACGGCGAAAACCAGTTGGGACGAACTGTCTTTGGTGATCATATCTATGAGATGAAGGTGACAGGGCGGGCAAACAGCAGGGGATCAAAACCAGGAAACCATTTTTGCTGTACCTCATCCCTTAGTGAACCACAGCACCAACCGGGAATTGAACCCAAAGAACCACTTGGTTGGAGTGAGTGAGTGAGTAATGGATGCTTAACACCGTTATCTAGAATGACCGATTCGAATTCAGGTAAAAACAGTTTGATCTTTTCTAGCTTTCAAAAGATGAGGTTTTACATCTTTGATAGTTGGAAAAACAGAATACAGTTTGTTATTAGGGAACAAACTCTGTCTTTGGTGACAGTATCTATGAGATGGAGGCTACAGGGTGGGCAAACAGCAGGGGATCAAAACCTTAAGATCATTTTTGCTGTACCTTATCCCTTAGTGAACCAAGCACTAACCAGGAATTGAACCCAAAGAACCACTTGGTCAGTGCAGGGTGCACCTGAATATTGTGTAAAGGTTATAAATTCACTTGCAGAATCTTTCACTCTTTCGCCGAATAATACCTTCAACTCCCGCTAGAGGTTTCCGTTAATCGATAGATTGCGCTGTAGTATCACTATGTTGTATTATTGGCGTAACACTAGATGGCGCCACCTATACGAAGAGGCAAGCGTACGGATGACTTATCCAAGATTTATTTCAAATTTCTTTTTTCAATTATTTTAGACATTATGCGGCCTACCAAACATACTGATAGATTGGATTCAGATGACTGGGATGATTTTGTAATCCCAAAAGGTATTGCTACTGAATAACTATTCTAAATGAAATATTATATGGGCATTGATATTGAAGATTTACTAACAATATTACATCAAAGTATATCTATTTTGTTTTGTGCAGTATAATATTTATATATTATTTAAGATTTTTTGTTTCATATTTATTTAGGCTAACCACATGCCCATAAGTGTTCCAAAGAACAACAACGTGCCCCATCGGCCACCGGACCATCCAAAATAACAGGAACACATTGTAAACGGCAGGAAGGAGAAATGCTGGGATGCTGCCCTGAAGGGTAGGAATTGGTCAGACAAACTTCCCAAAGGGAGAAAAAGTGTGAGTGCTGGTATTTGAGAAGGCACTATGGAAGGTGCGACCAGGAGTACTCTGAGGAGAAATCCCTGTACAAAGGAGAACTTTGTTTCCTTTGAACTCTCAGATGAGAAGGAGGACATAGAAAATCTATTTGCAAAGAAATCAAAGAAAACCAAGGAATTGTAAATAAAAAATGAACCCGGATGGTTTTTATGCCCATCTTTGTGTATATATATGCTGTAAGAAATAACCAAAAGACAAACAAATAGGTTTGTAAATATTGTTAAATTATCTTGTAATAATATGTGATATACATTAGAAAAAAGTTGTAATATATTCAAATAGATGTATCCTTAGTGGTTCACTAAATAATGTATAATTCTAAGTAATAGTCAGTGAAAAAATAAATGAGAATTCTTTAATGAAATAGGTAAAATAAATTGTCTACAAATAAAAAGTTGATTTCAAAAGAGCTGTATCCATTTCGTTTATTCCATCAACATTCCACTTTTTACTTTTTGATAAGAAAATAGATATGTTAGGGTGAAGTGAAAATATCCTGAAACTAAATAAGTCGCACATGACTTATCTCGAGATATAGCAGTTGGACGGATGCTGTGTCTTAGTATATAAAATTTCGTTAACTTTCAGAAAACATCAATCTGTTATGCTAAAATGTTTTTCAAGCAAAGTGGCCATAATTAAAAGATTTGTGATTACAAAGACCATCCAAACCCTAACTATATACTTTTTATTTTTCAGGGTCAGACTTGACTCCAGTGGAAAGAATAATGATGGCTCAGCTTCTCAAGATCAGAGAGACCCAGAAAGTGACGATGTTTCTCAAACAAAACAACATCCTACAGCTAGTGGACACCCTGGAGCACCAAGAGGGAGTTCATTTCCCTCTTGCTGATGTGGATGCAGTGGGGCACCTTGAGCTTCAACTGGATAACAGCAATAACTTCAAATTAGTTATAGGTTATGTTTTTTAGCCCAATACAATCTTATATTTATCCTTATTTTCTATAAATCATTGTGAGGAAATTCACAATCACTATGTTTATACTTAAAATAACTATATTCCCCGTGAGTAGATATCATGGATATTGCATAAAGGTAGTGACAAATTGACCTTTCATCTCAAATTCTTGTTGCCATTGTACTTTAAAAATTTATGCGGAATGTTAATATATGTCTATTTTGACAAATACTGTTCACATATTGTTCACATATTTGCCAACTGGCCATTAAAGTTGTTAAGAGATGTCTAATTCACTTGTAATATATCTATTAAAAAAACACATTTTTGTCTCATGCAGGTCAACCACCTTTATGCAGTTGGGGGTATCACTCAACTCAGAATGGGGTAGTGGAGTGCGCCTGCACAGCATTAAAATGTTAACAGGTACTTGGTGTGATCAGAATAAGCTAGGGTATATCCTTGTAGACGTCTGTGAGGACATATAGAGGAGATCATGATTTTGTAGACAAAATCTTAGGAAAAACTATTTCTAGATATTTGCTCTATTTCTATTGAAATGATTGAACTTTCAAACCAAATTGGAAAATTGTAGATATTTAAAGGCAAGAACAGGAAAAATAGTGAATCCTGGTTTTCCATTATTTTTACCCAAAGCTATGCCATGATTTTTGGAAATTTCTATCCTTTAGCGATGTGATTTGTCCTAAAATACTTTAAATCAACTATACACGGTAGGGAGAATTCTCCTTTCATTTAAATGATATAGATGTATTGATGTAATGCTAGATATATTGTTTTGGAGCCTCAACTTCTAAATAATTTGGTTTGCAGAAGCAGGCTGTCAGATATGTTGAACGGTATGCACAAGCCAACACCTGAGGAGGGTACGCAGAAGGAGGACCAGCTGTCCAAACAAGTATGCAACTTGCTGGAGGAGACAAGGAAGTTGAGTGCACAGCGTTCATCACTGGACAACCTGAAGCATAACAACAAGATCTTTGTCTTCTACACTGGCATCCCAAATTATGGCTGTTTTATAGGTATGCTTATAAGAATATCATGATTATAATGAAAATCATTTTTCATGCATATGTTTTGTAGTGCAACAACAGTAATTAATCTATTCCCTCTGCATTTCCTGTTGTTCAATATTACTATTTGGAAAATTTAATGACATAGTATTACATGCAACGTAGGTCATATTCATGGCGAAAAAAGGTTGGAATGAACTCTGTTTTTGGTGATTCTATCTATGAGATGAAGGTGACAGGACGGACAGGGAACAAAACCTGGAAATCATTTTTGCTGTATACGTACCTCATCCCTTAGTGAACCAAGCACCAACAGGGAATTGAGCCCAAAGAACCACTTGGTCAGTGCAGGGTCACCCCTATCGTCGCCTCATATGATCAGCAGGGGCTACTGGGGGGCTATTCTAACCCAGACCCCCATGGGGAGACTATAACAATTTATGGGCAATGTACGCCTCAATAACACCCTACTTTCACATGCAAAAATATGTGTATTTTTGTTGACAGAATGTACAATAACCTTGAAATGAGTGAACACCATTAACTTTCATGTCACAAATATATGTCACTAAAGTTATCAGCAGCATTGTTTCAATTACTTGAGTGTAATTGTCAGAGACATGGCCTGGCTTACATCCACAACTGAACCTACAACAATACTTTGTAGCGAAAAATATTTAATTGATTATTGCATTTACTCTTAAATTTACAGTTATACTTCTAGATCTAAAACATTAAATCGCCAGAATAAGAAGCTTTTGGAGTCTTTTTGACTATTGCAAAGTAGTCAATTTGACTGCCTTATCAAGAGAGTGAAAACATTTTGACTCAGTTTCTAGGGGAGCCAGTTTTATATGACCCTCTTAGAAATGGAGCCAAGCAATTTTTACTATTTCAAAGGGTGCCAACTGATATGCCTCTTCTTTAATTAGAGCCAAAAGGTTTTGATTGTGATCAAAGAATAACAACTTCCTTCAATTATGGTGTTATTCAATGCAACATGTGGTGGACTCCTCTGCCTACCCATAATGTTCCTGAAAATGAAACACACATACATACACTATAAAATGTAGGCCTATTATCAAATAGTTAATCAAAAGGCCAATCTCTGAACCTAAAAATCTAGACACAAAATCTGAGACGTGCTTCCATATTTTAGTGTACTATATGCCTACTTTGTTATGGTAAGCTTCATGCCAATTTTCAGAGTGTATACATTTTCTTGAATGCAATACCTAGTAGTAATATCTCATTGTAATGTATGCAACAACCAGGAGTGAGTGAGTGAGTAATGGATGCTTTACGCCATTTCGACAACTAAGGTCATATTCATGGCGAAAACGGTTGTTATCAATGAAAAGATGGACTAAAAGTTGTCAATAGAACAACATGATATATGTACAAGATCTTATCCTAAGGATAAAAACATGTTAATATACTAATCATATCAGTCCATACAGACCAGCTGTTTTCAAAAAATGGATGATACGATCAGACTGTACAGTGTTAAAAAGTTCAGGTAGACCAGCTACCTGATAGAGTGAGTGAGTGAGTGTTGGGTGTTTTACGCCGTACCAACAGCCAGGGTCATTTTCACGGCGAAAACCAGTTGGGACGAATTCTGTCTGTGGTGATCGAATCTATGTGATGAAGGTGACAGGGCGGGCAAACAGCAGGGGATCAAAACCCAGCGATCATTTTTGCTGTACCTCATCCCTTAGTGAACCAAGCACTGACCGGGAATTGAACCCAAAAACCACTTGGTCAGTGCAGGGTCCCCCCTATCGTCGCCTCTTACGATCAGCAGGGGCTACTGAGGGCCTATTCTTACCCGGACCCCCACAGGGCCCTACCTGATAGAACTGTCTACGTATCTGTTCAAAATCTGGGCATTCCAAAAGGAGATGCTTGATGGTTAAAGGTTGATTACAAACAATACATTCCGGTGGGGGCTCACCCTTTAAAAGAAAAACATGTGTAAGTCTAGAATGACCAATTCTAATTCTGCTAAAAACAGTTTGGTCTTTTCTAACTTTAAGAACATTAGGTTTAACATCTTTGATGGTTGGGAAAATAGAATGCAGTTTGTTATTGGGGAACTGGTCCCGTTCATTTTGCCATCTCTCATTGATGTATTGAACGATTCTCGGTTTAAAATCTATGTGAGGAATTGGAAAAGGAAGGACTGCTTTGTCCAATCCCTTCTTGGCCGTTTGGTCAGCTAACTCATTACCATGAATGCCTACATGACCCGGTATCCAACAGAACTGAACATCAAATCCTGAGTTGGACAACTTTTGTAGCCAGAGAAGAATTTTCATAAATAAATATCTGATGTTGGTGATCGTATCTATGAGATGAAGGTGACAGGGCAGGCAAAAAGCAGGGGATCAAAACCTGGAAATAATTTCCCTGTACCTCATCCCTTAGTGAACCACAGCACTATCCAGGAATTGAACCCGAAGAACCACTTGATCAGTGTTGGGTCCCCCCTATTGTCACCTTATACGATCAGCAGGGGCTACTGGGGGCCTATATTCTACCCCTCTCCAGTACTAAAGAGTCTTGATTCCGAATTTATAATACGGGAAGGGGTTGCTGAGACCTGCCCCATGTCCCTACCTCCTCCCCAAGTTGTTGTTGCCAAGTCCCATAGCCCTGTACCCCCTGCCCTCATCCTCTCCAACCTTTTGTGCCCGAAACCCCAGAGCAGCCTTTAGTAAGTGAGTGAGTGATTGAGTGATTGAGTGAGTAACGGATGGAATTTACGCTGTTTCAACAACTAAGACAACGAAAGTATGTGCCACGGACATCCACAAAATTAGACAGCAGTGCAACACCAGGGAGCAGGGCCTCATCGACATGATGCTCAAGATCAGCAGTACCAACGACCAGAATGTGTTCAAAACAAGATGAATAACTACCAAGAGGTGCTGCTTATGGACACCCCTCATCGGTGCAATAATGTCAACTTACATGTCTGCTTCCTCATGGTGATGGATGGGGATAGGCACGGCCACATGGTTGCAATTGGGTTCCTCATCAGTGAGAGTATCGCCAAGATGACCAAGTTTCTCAATACTTTCAAGTAACTTAATGGTGGGGCATTGGCACAGACCCAAAAGTTCTTTGTGGATACGAACACCCGGGAGATCGCTGCTATTGAGAATGTTGCCCCACATGCCCAAATCCACCTTTGTGCCTTCCACATGCAGATCCTAAAAAAAAAAGGTTAAAAAAATGGCTGACAGGAACGTTAAAAAAAAAAGCGGACGGCAGCTAGATGCGGGTTGAAGGTGCTCCCAACCTAGCGGGGGATTTCGATATTTCCTGGCTTGAATTGCAACACCTCACCGATTGAAACAACACTTTTAGCACACAAGTAACAAATTTACCCAAGGTAGAGTGGTTCCAATGCCATTTGACATAGGAATTCGGTATTCTCAACGCAATCATACCGCCTAAAGGTAACAAAAAACCCACTACTTGCCAGTACAGCATTATTAGGCCACCCGAGGACCCAGAAATAGCATCAGGCTCCGATTCAGATGTAAATATAAGTGACCTCGACCCTGCTGCACCGGCCACTGTTAGTCAACAAACAAGCAAGACTGTTAAGAGAGATCTATTGCTGCAAATCCTTAAAAATCAAAAAATCGCCGAAACAAAATCCAGAGCACGCTATGCCAAATTGTATGCTATTAGAATATTGCTGGACATTGGTGCCACCTGTTGGGTTCGCCGCACACTACTAGGCTCCACTTCCTTGGTTACCAATGTGGACGCTCCTTGGATACCACAACTTCCTGTTGGACATTCAGCACTTTTGAGCTGACCACCACAAAGGCAGCTTCATACCATATTTTACTCCTACGCTTTTACTGGTTTTTCCGATCGTGTTAGTTGCATCGGGGAATACGAAGAACCTGATAATTCTGCCACGAAATGGAGAATGCCAGGCATAATAGAAGGGGCACCCCCGCGGAACTCAACGAGATGTTTAATACCATCGATGAGCTGACCGGGACCTCGGGCCGTGGTCGTCCGCCGGTGTCACGGAGAGGATCAGCCGACCCGCCACCGTCTTCACGGAGGGGATCGGACACCTTACCAACCTCACAAAGGGGGTCCGACGACGCTGCATCAACCCGCGGATACTCACAGACGGAATTGATTCCAGCCGACCGTGTGGACGCCATTGAACGAGGCTTTGCTCTCGTCACTCAGCGGCTCGAACGGCTGCGCGATATTAGGGAACGCAGCCCACCTCGCAGCCCACCTCGCAGCCCACCTCGCAGCCCACGCTCGTCTTCCCGCCAAGAGCCACGCCGCCATGACACCCGCTATGATCTCGACACACGCCATCATTTTGTGCAGGACCAGCTCGATCGGGAACGATTCCAGATCCCACCTCAAGAGGGTAAGAATCTTGTCGGAGACATGTTTGCGACTTCTCTTATACCCAAGCCCTACATGTACGTTGATAAGTTGTCTACACAGACAGTAAGGAAGAAACAAGAACATCGTGATGCAATCACCCCTAATGAGTACATTAACGCTTTTGTATCCATGTTGTGTGACCCCAGGGTCGACGATCAGTTTGACCACCCTTACCAGCTTGCTCACCTCAGGGACGTTACTCAGGACATCCTTTCCTGTCCCTGGCCTGCGGTCAGACGGTGGTCTCAGCAAGTGTTCGACTCGGTCGAAAGGGGCACATATGGCTGGGCAGACACTCAAAAAATCCAGAACGAGAGGTTTCGATTATCCCTTCGTGATGCCGGCGACCCTGGCCATAGGTCGGCTGACGACGGCACAGAGGCGGTTAAGGAAGTGATCTGTCCCGATTTCTCGGCAAAAACCTGCTCGCATGGAGGAAAGAACCGCCACCACACCAGTCAGGGTATAAAGTTCCTGCATAGTTGCATGTTCTGCATTGCCATACAAGCACGCAGGACGGACCACCCCCTGTCAGAGTGTCGTACAAAGGACAGAAATGTGGCGATCGTGGTGGCAGCAAATGCAGCCCCCCCTCAGTTCCAGCCACAGCTCTACCAGCACCCCAACAAAAACCAGTTCAGACACCCGCCGAGTTATGGGCAGTACCACAAGCAAAATCAGCCATCGCAACAGGCAACACCGCAGGCTGCCCCGACGGCAAAAAACGGCTAGCGTGCACGGCCCTGCCTTCCCCCCATGTGCTTCGCGTAGAGGTAAATAAACAACCGCCTCCGCGGAGCGCCAGCCGCTGTCACATGGACACCCCGCCATTACAAGATGGCGGTCGCGATGTAAACACAAGCGGCCCCGACGTCCTAGATGGGGAAGTAGCCGCCCGTGTACCTCCGGACCAACACCAAATTGACTTTGAAAGTATTCGTGTTATTTGTGAAAACGATAAGGACAGGTCAGTGGTTGACCTCACACCGGCGCGCTTCGCAGATCATCGTAGGGCACTCTGGCCGTTCGCATCGTTTGGCACATCTCACCCAACCTGGCCGGCGCACGCCTTCCTGTACCGTCGGACCTCAACATCCCGTAGTGGGAGTGGCGCCTAGCCGGCGTGGATGATGAACTCCTGGACATGCTGAGGTACCGTTTCCCCATGGGTTACGTAGGCCCCACTTCAAACACTGTCAGCGTGCCAAACCACCCCAGTGCGGAACAGTTCCCAGTACAGGTAGATGCCTTTGTTCAGAAAGAGCTGAAGCTCCAGGCCATGGTTGGCCCATTCTCCTCACCCCCCTTTGCAGAATGGTCCCACGTTTCCCCCCTTATGACTCGGCCAAAGGCCAACCCAGGTAACCGTAGGGTCATAACCGATCTGACATTTCCAACCAAGTCCTCTGTGAACGCCTTCATCCTTAAAAATACGGTGATGGGCGAAACTAACCCCCACTGCCTGCCGTCTGTGGACTCTGTGGTTGATCGCCTCCACCAGGTGGGTCGGGGTGCATTTATGTTTACAGTCAACGTGTCCAGGGCCTATAAGAACTTTCGCTCGTGCCCGTTGGACTGGCCCTTGCTAGCTGTCAGATGGCGTGATTCATATTATCTGGAGATGACCATGCCCTTCGGGGCCGGGGCCAGGGCCAGCAGCGGCCACATGCAACGGGTGGCGGACGCCATCGTCTGCTTCCTCCAGGACCTGGGCATAGTTGCATGTTGTACCTCGACGACCTGGTGGTTGTCACCCCCACACAGGACGAGGCTTGGAGACAGTATGAAATTACAAAGGACCTTCTCCGCACACTCGGCCTTCCTGAGGCAGTTGAGAAGGATCAGCCCCCGGCCACAAATATCCGCTGGTTGGGAGTGCTGGTCGACTCCGTCCACGGAACCCGCACGGTTCCGCCAGACAAACTCCAGGAAATCATCGCAGTGGTGCGACAGGCGATCCCTAAACGCTCTCTTACAAGAAAACACATGCAATCGCTCATCGGCAAGCTCCTCCACATCGCCAAGTGTGTCAGGCCAGCTCGCCTCTTTGTGGCACACTTGTTGGAGGCATTGCCCGGTGCCTTTAAGTGGTATATAAACGTAAACGCAGAAATAAGAAGTGACCTCGCTTGGTTCGTAGATTTTGCTGATAACTGGAACAGTGTCGCGGTATTCCCTCAAGATGTCCCAACTCAAGAGATAGTTGTCAACGCCTGCACCACAGCCATAGGGGGAGCAAGTACCACTTCGGCATACACCTACAATGTGACATACCCTGCTGACCCTGTAAATAACATCAAGGAACTGGAGGCCATTAACGTGGCAGTGGCCCTTCAGACATTCGTCGGCCTGTCTGACAGCGGCAGGTGTATCATAGTTTATTGTGACAATCTAGCCGCAGTCCAGGTCTTTCAATCTGGCCGCGGCAAAAACCGTGTGATCCTGGAAGCGGCTAGAGCCGCCTGGATGATTCAGGCCTTGTATCAGGTTAACATTTTGTATTTCCATGTTCCAGGAAAGCTCAACGATTTAGCTGATACATTGAGCAGGGCCGCCACTTCTCGTTATTTCGCATATAAAGCGACAAAAATGGTTGCAGAACGCTCACTTGTGTGGATAAATCCTTGTTTGTATCCCCTTCAGTTAGTAACAAAATATCTTCTCTGCAGGTCCGGAGCTGCAGTGCCTGGCAACTCGTGCCCAGGAGAGGCAGAGGCAGGCGAGGGCGCCGGGCACGAATGCGAACAAACGGTCCGCGGTGACGGCATTCCTCAACTTTTGCTACACTCATCGCATTCGCCCAACCACCCTGCAGCCATACCACATATGCCTGTATGTAGAACACTTGTGTGCAGTCGGTCTGGCCCCTCCGACCATCCGGAACCATGTGGGTCACAGCCGGACCTACCTCAGGCTGGCCGCGCTCCCACCCATTGCGGACCACCACAGGGTAACATGGGCCGTGGACGCTGTGCTCCGCTGGAAGGACTATATCCCAAATGAGAGGCCCCCGGTTCCCCTCGACGCCATCTCAGCGGCCATCAGGGCGGTCCCCTATACATCGGAGAGGACCACGATTTGTGCCGCTGTTTTAATGATGTATTATGGGGCCCTCCGCCAGTCAGAGGTCGTCCCCAGACGGTCGCGGCGTTCGACCACAGGCGGCACCTGACTCGGGGAGATGTGACAGTCACCGATACCCGGGTTACCATCAGGATCAAGGCTGCCAAAAATCAGCAAAAATACGATCAGGTGCGGAAGATAACAGTTCTCCCGGCCAGCGACCCGGGTGCGTGCCTCGTCCGGCTGCTGCGGAAAGTCATCCGCGCCACGCCCACCCAGTCACGGACACAGCTGATGTTTGTGTTCGCCGGGACTGTGCGTCCAATCACCGCCTCATATGTGCGAGCACAATCAGCTGGACTGGACCCGGACAAATATACGCTCCATGGCCTGCGAAAGGCAGCGGTGACTACCGCCTTCAACTGCGGACACACAGACCGCCAGGTCCAGCAGTTCGGCGGATGGGCGAGTGACGCCTACAGGACCTATGTCCGTAAGAAGGAAAACACAGATGTGGCGCGTCTTCTTGCGATCTTCTCAACATCTCTTAAACTCTACAAATCATACACTCCCCCATACCAACTTTCAATTTTACACAAACTTTTTTAACATTTTGGCGGCTTGGCACTTATTTTAACTTCAAAATGAACTATTTATATTCTTACCATCTAATTTATCGCTTTTAAGCGACAAAGGTATTAACTTTATCTTAATAAACTTAATGTGTCCAACGCCTGCCTCACTTCTTATATTTATTATATCTTATATCATCACCTACAATCGCATTAACACATAAAGGGGGAGTTCACTAATGTGTATGCTATTAGAATATTGCTGGACATTGGTGCCACCTGTTGGGTTCGCCGCACACTACTAGGCTCCACTTCCTTGGTTACCAATGTGGACGCTCCTTGGATACCACAACTTCCTGTTGGACATTCTAACTTCACTTTTGAGCTGACCACCACAAAGGCAGCTTCATACCATATTTTACCCACCCACCCACACCACTGGGTAGACTTTTTAATCCTACCAATTCAAAGACATTTTACATCTCACATACTTCTATACAACCTTTTCAAATGTATATCTTTCGCTTAACATGTCATACCACTTATGTTATGCCATTTCAGCACTTATTTTAACTTCAAAATGTACTATTTATATTCTTACCATCTAATTTATCGCTTTTAAGCGACAAAGGTATTAACTTTATCTTAATAAACTTAATGTGTCCAACGCCTGCCTCACTTCTTATATTTATTATAATTATATCTTATATCATCACCTACAATCGCATTAACACATAAAGGGGGAGTTCACTAATGTGTCCAAATCACTTGAAGCCACCCATGCCACGCTAAAAGTATGTATCGGTGAAAACAAAGCAGATATTGAGCAAAATAAACAGGTTATAGCGTCCGCAATTACTTTTCTGCCACACTAAGAACTGACTTTGACAAATTGGCTGCTCAGCTTACGGAAACATAACGTAAACTTGACCAAGCACAAGCTCAGCTTGATAGTATTGAAAAAAGGTTTTCAGCCCAAGCCAAAACTGTTGATAAACTTGAACGTAAATTTATAAAGGATAGTGATGAAACACGCAGAGCCCAGCTGTTAATTGATGGTGTTAATGAAAGGGATAACAGGAACCCCTGGGCTGTTGCTACTCAGCTCCTGCAGGACCTGAAAATTGAATATAAAGAAGAAGACATCAAGGCTGCTTATCGGTTAGGTTCTTAACGCCCTGGAGTTGCAAGATAAGGCACAGTTAAAATTCAATTTACAATGCCAAAATTGAAATCAGAAATCTACCAGAAAATAGGGAACTTAAAACATTTTGCAGCTTGGAAAAATATGCGTATCGATGATGTGCTTACTGAGGATGAACAACAGGAACAAGACTTGAGATGTATTTTTGCAGTTCCACGCGACCGAGGGCTTAATGTTAAATTAAAGGGTAAAGTATTAGTCATTGATGATATCAAATACATGTACAAAGATATTAATGTTTTTCCCCACAACCTGTCTATGAAAAAAAAAATGGTAGAAGTTAAAGATGGTTATTCTTTCCAGAGCCACCACTCATTCCTAAGCAATATATTTTTATGTGACATTAAATATCAAGGGTTTATTCATAAATCAGCAGAACACTTGTACTCAACAGAGATGGCACATTTTCATGACTGGCTTGACTTGATAAATCCCATCCATGAAGCCAAAACAGGATATCAAGCCAAGAAAATTGTGAAAGACATTAAAATCAAAGAAGGATAGAAAGAACAAAAATATAAAGTAATGAAAATGGTAATTGAGCTGAAATTCAACCAACGCCCAAATCTTCGTGTTCTCTTGATCAATCTAAAAGGCTTCCTATATGAAGCAACACGAGACCTTGATTTTGGCTGTGGACTTTTACTCTCTGAAGCCAAAAACATAAAAACATTTCCAAGGAAACAATCACAGGCAAAAATAAGCTCGGAGAAATGTTGTGTGGCTACCGCGATTCAATTGTTTCCTAAACATTTTATCTATGCAATTTTTACTGGATGCAAATAGAGCTAAAATAAATTGTAAAGCAATACTGTTTTCGACGACCTATAATGTTTAGAAGATTACCTATTGTTGGCTATATGAGCCGTTTCCGATTTGAAAATCTATTCTGTATAACTATGTCGAACATGTGCAAAGGGGTTGTGTTGATAATATTTAATAAAAATGTGGTGATAATTATGAATTGAGCGATGTAGAAGGCAGGAAAGGTTTACATATTGCACATATTAATATAAGAAGTCTTCATAACAAATGGGAAACCTTTAATAGTCACTTCTCATCTTGTAATATTGATGTTATTGGACTTTCAGAAACCTGGCTCGATTGTAAGATGCCGGACTCTTACTATAACTTGTCACCTGATTATGATTTATTATGTTTGGTTAGAAATTGGTCAGAACCTGAAATTGTTAATATTAAAAAAGGGGGTGGGGAAGCCCTTTATGTCCATAATACTATTACTTATTCAAGTACTGACTTTGATTTTCTGTCTTTGGTGATTGAATCTATGAGATGAAGGTCACAGCACCAACTGGGAATTGAACCCAAAGAACCACTTAGTCAGTGTTCAGATGTAGCTAACATGGGCTACAAGAACACGGCAGGTGATTTAAGCCAGTACATTAGGGACTTATTCATGCAATGGTGCCAGGAAGTAATTCCCACTAAGAAATTCAAAGGAATAGTGGAGGTGGATGAGAGCCTCTTTGGCAGAAGGGTTAAGCAGAACAAGGGAAATGCACACGTGGGAATCAAAGTATGGATAGTTGGATTAGTCAAGAGGTCCTCCAACATATTGATTCTGTATCCTGTTGATGAAAGGAACAAGGACACACTGCACACCATCATCAAGAGACACTGCGAGGAGACAGGGCAGGCAAACAGCAGGGGATCAAAACCCAGCAATCATTTTTGCTGTACCTCATCCCTTAGTGAACCAAGCACTGACCGGGAATTGAACCCAAAAACCACTTGGTCAGTGCAGGGTCCCCCCTATCGTCGCCTCATACGATCAGCAGGGGCTACTGAGGGCCTATTCTTACCCGGACCCCCACGGAGACATACTTGTCCTGTGGAGTAAATAACCTGTCAATGAAACGAGGACGCTACAACATTGTGCCAATCTTCACAAACAGGTATACCCTAGCTGCATCACTGACTGCTATGTTTTATCAAGCCAGGATATTACTAGACATGATAAGTGATAACTAATTATTTGTGAACTAATTGGTCTGAGTTATGCAGACTACAACTACAACCCTCTACTAGCCTACCCATACCAACAAGCTGAGCTGAACTCGGGGATTGTGTTGCTCAATGAATATATCAGATACATGAACACTGAGAGGTTTGTATATAGCCCCAACATTTCGGAGTATACTCACAAACAGAGAGAAACAGGCAACCTAGTACACAGATATAAACTGACAATGCATGACAGACTGCATCTTAGGCACTGTTACTCGGTGAAACTGCTTGATAGATTTATGCAATCGATCCTGCAAATGCTGGGCTTATTCTATTAAGTATCGAGCATGACTACGATGTCTGAATGGTATTTTGGTGAGTACTGAAACTTACACTATTCAACTCTTTGGAATGTTAAATTGCTGTGCCTATACTCCTAACAAACTATCTTTAGGTATACCGACATTAATTGAAAGGCATAGTGATACTCCACAAGCCTTTTTCTATTGCAATTGTTTATGTATTTGTTCCCCTGCTTTTCCCGAGGCATATGTGTTGGCGTTATAAATGTCCATAATAGTGTTACAAATGGTACAGTGATATTCCACATGCCGTTCTGTGAACACTATGGTTAATTAATGTATAACAAATAAATAACATTGTTCTTGATCTGATACTAATTGGTATAAATATGATAGAGGTTTTCTGGCTTATATGATCTCAATCTTTTGTTTATAGCCGTCTATAGGGTTGGAAATGGAGGTTAGCAGCTACTGCATATTACCACCATTTTGCTATGGGGTTTTGGGATTATTTAGGGCACACTTGCTGAGAGTATTATCTATACATTACGATTATAACCTGTTATGTCATGATCGATGCTAACATACAACCACCAACTCGTAGCAGGGGAAAACATATTGCACACTTAAATCTGCAAAGTATCTGTAATAAGATGGACTTATTCAAAATTTATATAAAGAAACTTGACTTTGACATGTTCACATTTAGTGAGTCATGGCTAAATATAAATTTTCCGGACTGTCTGCTTGATACCCCAGGTTACCAACTATACCGCCAGGACAGGGCATGGTCAGTTACCCCCAATGTGAATCCTAAAAAGGGTGGTGGTATAGGTGCATATATCAAAAATGATATTAATGTTTCGTCTACGAAACTCATGAATTTTAATGTCAATGCCAACTATTTAGAAATTATGTGGTTATATGTCACAAATACACACTCAAAGAATATGGCTATTGGTATAGTATATAGACCACCATCTGGTAATATCAAATTATGTATTGACAAACTGATTGATGTTACAAATGATATTGCAACTAGTGACAACTTGGACGTTTTTGTTTTAGGGGATTTTAATATATATTACTTGGATAAAAGATCTGAATATATGAAACAACTTAAACATTTTGAAATTATGACTTATTTCAAGCAGTTTATTAGATCCCCAACACGACATGGCAATTGTATCGATCTTGCCTACTCAAACTGTGACTCCATTTCACAATCTAGGGTATTGGATGTTATGCTCAGTGACCACGATTTGATCTATATTTCAATATATGATTACAATGAGTTTATAGGAAGGTCCTATAGAAACTATGATAAAGCACTCTTTCAAAACTCCTTGGTTGAACTTGATTGGAACCAATATTGGCTTTCTGATGATCCTGAAATATGTTGGAATATACTTATGATCCATATTCTACAAATCATTGATACTATGTGTCCATTAAAAAGAAGAGGGATGAAAAATAAGCATGAACCATGGTTGTCTAATGAAATTTTGGAGGCAATTTATGATAAAGATATGGCCTGGAGAAAGGCAAAGCTATCCAATTTACCTGAGGATATTGTGTTGGCAAAAAGACTCCGTAATAATGTTAAAAACATGGTTAGAAGAGCCAAATCATCTTTTGTTCAAGATTATTTGATTAATGAAAATATTTCCCAAAAGATATTTTGGGAAAAAGTGAACTATGTTACATCAAATAAAAAGGCTGGGAACATAAACCTTATTGACAAGGATAATGACACTCCTGTTCCTATAAATGAAACTTCTACTTATATCAATAAATTTTTTACAGAGATTGGCCCCAATCTAGCTACATCCTTTCCTGACACATGGGTTAATGATGAAACATTTGATAAAAACTGTTCACTTGGTAAAATCAGGCTTGCTGAGCATGAAATTCTGAAATTGGTCAAAGATATTAAAGTGTATAAATCCTCAGCCATTGATAACTTATCTTCAAATATCCTGAAAGATGCTTTTATGGCACTAATACCTCATCTAACTCATATGTTTAACTGTTCATTTGTGAAGTGTGCCTTCCCAAGCTCCTGGAAAACTGCCACTGTAATACCATTACAAAAATCAGGTGACACCACTGATGTCAATAATCTGAGGCCTATCTCACTCTTACCACTGCCAGGTAAACTTCTTGAAAGAATTGTTCAGACAAGATTATCAAATTATCTTGAGGAAAACTCCTTATTATCTTGTTTACAAAATGGTTTCAGGAAAAACAGATCTACCATTAGTACGGTTGCTGATTTTACTGATGACATTCTATTAAGCATCAACTCCAAAATGTATACTGTAGCTGCTTTCATAGATCTTAAAAAGGCGTTTGATACTGTCTCTCACAAAATTTTAATTCAAAAACTAAATAATTTTGGCTTTGATAATGATATAGTGAAATGGTTATCCAGTTACATAGATAATAGGAATCAAAAATGTTTTGCCAATGGCTATCTGTCAGGTATACCCACGGTGCCCACTCAGCACTGGTACTCTGTCCACTTCTCTGAAAACCTCCATACAGAACACACCAACTTCCCATTTATTCCAACCTTGTGTGTTTAACATGGACAACCAAAGCATGGAATTGAAGAGAGCCTACGCTCAAATGAGGAAGAAAATGAAAGGAAGCACTGTACCTTCTGACAACAGAGAAGCCGCGGAAAGATCACTGTGGTTTAATAGGCTGAAAGTCATTGATTACAAGAGGATAACCTTCGATCAGTTAGAAAATCCCTATACCTTATATTCATTTCTGGACATAACTGAAGAGGAAATGATCTGCTTGCTTATGGACAATCGTTTGTTAGCCCACCGAATGCTTTGTCCAACATGTGGAGGGGTATGTTACCTGGGGATGAGGACCCGTAACATAGAGCATTTAGTATAGCAGTGCCGGGGAGTGAGTGAGTGAGTGAGTGTTGGGTGTTTTACGCCGTACCGACAGCCAAGGTCATTTTCACGGCGAAAACCAGTTGGGACGAATTCTGTCTTTGGTGATCGAATCTATGAGATGAAGGTGACAGGGTGGGCAAACAGCAGGGAATCAAAACCAAGCGATCATTTTTGCTGTACCTCATCCCTTAGTGAACCAAGCACTGACCGGGAATTGAACCAAAAAACCACTTGGTCGGATGAACTCTGACTCTGGTGATCAAATCTATGAGATGAAGGTGACAGGGCTTGCAAACAGCAGGGGATCAAAACCTGGAAATTATTTTTGGCTGTACCTCCTCCCTCAGTGAAACACAGCACCAACCAGGAATTGAACCCAAAGAACCACTTGGTCAGTGCCGAGTCCCCCCTATCGTCACCTTCTATGATCAGCAGGGGTTACTGAGGGCATATGCTTACCCGGAACTCCCAAGGAGGATTATGAACTAGTTGTATGTATGTAAATGCTAAAGGTGGAGAGAGAACAGGCAAAAGCTTGACCACTTTCAGGATAACGTTGAAGAGAAAGAAAAAAATTTGAATTAACGAGATTCCCACTGTCCCTATCTATTATATCTATCATAACCTTACCTATTGTCCCCTTATACAATCAGCAGGGGCTACTAGGAGCCTATATTCTACCCTAGAACCCCCACGGGGTCTGAGTAGTGAGTAATGAATGCATAACGCCGTTTCTACAACTAAGGTCATATTCATGGTGAAAACAGGGCAGGCAAACAGCAGGGGATCAAAATCTGGAAATCATTTTTACTGTACCTCATCCCTAAGTGATCCAAGTACCAACTGGAAATTGAACCCAAAGAACCACTTGGTCAGTGCTGGGCCCCCCCATCGTCGCCTTATACGATCAGCAGGGGCTACTGGGGGCCTATTCTATCCCAGAACCCCCACGGGGTGCAGAGGGAGAGAATTGACGCTCTTCTCATGGCTCACTGTCATGCATTTGTAGGCCCTGATGGTAAGGTAGGATGTACAGACTTAAAGGGGCTGTATCACGGAAAAGATTCCCCTGGTGTGTTTCTCTGGACCTACTGTCCCCTCCCCACCCCCACCCCCAGGGCCACCCCCATCCAAGTCGGTCAAGACACCCCACTGAGCCAATGTCGGGAACACCCCAACACTCTTACTATAAGATTCCAATTACCCAGGAGGAGTGGGACAGGGTTAGGTCTAGTTCCCGAGGATGGGGAAGGGGAAGGTGACACTACATACTATCAGTGAGTATGGACAGAGGAGAGACACAGCTCCTGGGCCGAGAATCATCTGAGAGTCCACCGGCCCTTATCAGGGCCTATGTATCTAGTTAACGCCTGACCACAGGGACTCACCAGGGACCCTGCTGGGTTGGGTCCCTCTCATGCCCGAACCTACGTGCGGTTGTAAAGGCACCCAGGACAAAATAAAAAGTGCAGCCCTACTTAGTAAAAATAAGTTATTTTTATTCAATGATCCACGAGGAGAACACCCATGATAGCAAAATTATGATAATATGTGGATCATTGGTCATCCAATACTATATTCATATATGGCGTAATCGGTGTGGAAATGATTATTTATTGAATTTAAAGAGACAGAAAGTAATAGAAATATAGAAATATAAAGGGCCTCGCAGTCACCCTTATCCCATATCAGGTCGCTAAATAGTAGCCTGGCCTTTATGTGTGACCATGGAGACCATCATTCCTTTGATCTCCATCTCCTGGAGCCTCCAGATTCCCGGAGAGGTGCTAATGACCCTAAAGTTCGGACCTGGTGCCCTAGAAGGTGCCCCCACAGTCAGTCCAAGGGGGGTGGGGTGGGGGTTTGTACAAACCCTATGAATCCCCATGGCTACGGTCCTGGAAAAGTGGTTTATAGCTTATCAAAGGGCCGCCTGGACGAGGGTGGTGCAGGCCAAGGAGTGAACACAGGTGCACGTGCACCCACCCGAGGACAGATGACAACGGGGTGACTAAATGGACCTCCTGTACCCCTTATCGTGGCATCAACTTGTAATCTGCCCTGTCGTTCAGCCACGGACCCTCCTCCAAACCACCCACCCACACCCACATCCACATCCACACACCAGCGCGGTCCCAAGAGGTGATAATGACCCTTCTTAATCTGAACTTATTACCAAGCACAAGAAAGAAGGCGGGGGGGTGGGGGGGTGGGGGGGCGGAGGGGTTTAAGGATGACCAGAGTATCATGTTACAGTGCACAGCAGCGCCTCCACTATTAGTGGGAGAAAAGGGCAAATCGTCGGGCACACTATACCAAGGAACTTTTGCGTGACACCCCTCCTTTAATGGAACATGAGATTGAACTGATGCCAAATGCTAAACCAGTCCAGCAGATGCCTTTCTGTATGTCGCCTATGATAAGAATTAACCTAGAGAAGGAGATCCAGAAGCAAGTAGATTTGGACATTCTTGAGCCAATACATACTGCTTCATGGGCAAGTCCTTGTTTTCTGTTGACCAAAAGCTCTGGTGGATTTTGCTTAGTGTGTGACTACAGAAAACTGAATGAGGTTACAGTGCCTGAATATCTAGCCATCCCATGGATAGCAATGTGCTGGATGCTGTAGGACAAGTTTATCCCAATTACATCACTGCTCTCGATCTTATGATGGCATTTGATCAGATTCCCATTTCTGAGGAGAGTAAGGAATTGACTGCATTTTGACACATTTTGGCAAGTTTGCATATATAAGAGACTGAGCATGGGACTAAAGAAAAGTGCTAGGTCTTGTCAAATGTTAGTTGATCTTGTCTTGCAGGGATTGCAATTCATGAACTGTATCTGCTATAAAGATAATATATAGGAATATAGTACTAAAAACATTCTATTGATGAGTAATTATGATCCATCTCTGTTACAAACTTTGTTACTATCCCATGATTGGTCCTTTTATTATGATACATCCAATGTAGATATGTTATGGGATATTGTATATAGCCGTATTGTCAATGTGCTTTCAATAATGTGCCCATTAAAAACTGTTGTGCTAAGGAAGCATAAAACCAGTGGATGACGTAAGCTATAACTGACCAAATGAAAATCAGAAACCGGAGTGTTTTGGATTACTCTAAAAACCCGACTGATGTTAACCTGACAACAATGAGAAAAAGAAATTTCGTAAATGCTATGATTCGTAGGGCCCGTGCAGATTACATAAAAACATCTCTTAATAATTGCAATGGTGATCCGAAAAAGTTTTGGAGACTGACCAATGGTATTTTAAAAGGTGGTGGTAACGACGTTCCAGATGTTGAATTTATTGACCCCACGTCAGGCCATAATAAAAAAAGAGAGAAAAAGTTGTTGTTTTGATTGAAGAAATTGATGTCTCCAAAAATAGCTGTGTGGAAGGGATAGGCTCAAGTGTCCTAAGGGATGCATTTTTGTCCATAAGCAAGCAATTGCATCATTTATTTTGTTCATCAATTAGTTAGTATGTCCTGTTTCCCAAGAAAATGGACTCATGGAGATATCATAATTATACCAAAAACAGGTAACTTGTCTAGTCCATCTAATTGGCGCCCCATTACACAGACTCCTCTCCCGGCAAAGATGTTGGAAAAATTGATTCATAAACATTTACTGAAACATTTATTTGACATTCAATATCTATCGGGTCATAAGTATGGTCAATTCACCCAATTGGCTGTATTCAATTTAATTAGTGATCTTCACAAATCAATTAACGATAATCTAGTAACTGCCCTTTTACTGCTCGATATGAGAAAAGCTTTTGATTCAATTCACCATGAATTACTATTGAATAGATTAACAGCTATTGGTCTATCCAAATGTTCTATAAACTGGTTCAGGAGTTACCTGGACAGAACTCAGTCCGTTTTGTATAATGGAAATAAGTCACCAAAGCGTAAAGTTCTTTCTGGCATAGCCCAGGGTAGTATACTAAGACCAATTCTGTTTGTTGTATATATTAATGATGTTGGTTGGTTGGTTGGTTATTGGGGTTTAACGCCGTAGCAACATCTAAGGTCATATCACGACGAGAACAGGATTTGACAATTCTGTCTTTGATGATCGTATCGATGGAATGAACGAATCTATGAGAAGATTGAGACCATACCCCTACACATTTACCGAGATAGGTGTTCTTTAAAGTGCATGGTCCCATAGACAGGGCCACACACACAACAGCCGGTGACTCTCTAGCAGCCTTTGATAACCCGGTTGTTGCCACTGGGAGACATGTAGAGGGGAGTAGCAGCCAGACCACCCCAGCCCAGGATTGAACCCAGGCCGCCCGCACAACAGGCGGACACTCTAACCACTTCACCACCCCACACGCCTTATTAATGATGTAGTTTTTAAGATTAGGAATGTACATATAAATTTGTATGCCGACGATTGTGTTCTTTACTATAGTGCCAATGATTGGAACTCTGTATCCACACAATTACAAGCCAATTTAAACAGCTTTGTAGCCTGGGGTGAATCGCATGCACTTTCACTGAATATTTCGAAAACAAAATGCCTCGTAGTTGGCCATTCAGATGTCTTAAAGAACATAATTAACCCAAATCCGTTCAAAGTTGGTAATATTTGAATAGAATTTGTAAAAAGTTATTCCTACCTGGGAATAATCTTGGATCCATTATTGAATTATAAAATGTCCTATAAAAGGACAAAGCATATTGTGGGCAAGTCATTGATTTTGTTCAGCAATATAAATATTTAGGGGTAATAATTGACAATACCTTATCATTTAAACCACATTTAAGATATGTAGTTAAATCGGCTGCCTACAAAATAAATTTACTGAGTAAGATTAGAAAATTTTTAACTATAGATGCAGCCTTAGCCATATACAAAACCATGGTTTTACCTTATTTTGATTATGGAGACATCTTTTATCATAATACTAACCAGCATCTGATCAATAAGCTTCAAAGACTCCAAAACAGAGGCTTGGGAATGTGTAAATTTTAATCAAAATCGTCTTAATACCAGGGACCTACATATCTTTGCAAAAGTCACCAATTTGTATGATAGGAGAATTATGCATGCCTTGAATTTTATGTACAAACATAAATCAAATCCAAAATTTGTGGATAATACTTATTTACACATGTGCACATGATGCTATCTGTTTCAAGATCCTTAAACCAAAATTGTGAAAAGTTTAAAAGAAATATATTTATTATGGAGCTAAAGAATGGAACAGTTTAGATATACCTTTACGTAAAATAGATACCTATGTTAAATTCAAAAATGTGCAAAAGACCAAAGCCATACCATTGATCTAAAACCTTTTTATAAAATAGTTGTGGCTGGTATACCTATGTTGATTCTTTAAAATTGTATTATATAGTTTGTACATGAATGAATGAATGAATACTGATTACTATTATATTATGTTCTCATATCATATGTATTTATATGCCATGTTTATATCATTACTTAAAGAGTGAGTGAGTGAGTAATGGATGCTTTACGCCATTTCAACAACTAAGGTCATGTTCATGGCGAAAACGATTGTTATCAATGAAAAGTTGGACTCAAAGTTGTCAATAGAACATCATGATATATGTATAAGATCTTATCCTAAGGTTAAAAACATGTTAATATACTAATCATATCAGTCCATACAGACCAGCTGTTTTCAAAAATTGGATGAGACGATCGGACTGTATAGTGTTAAAAAGTTCAGGTAGACCAGCTACCTGATAGAATCGTCGACGATTTTGTTCAAAATCTGGGCATTCCAAAAGGAGATGCTTGATGGTTAAAGGTTGATTACAAACAATACATTCTGGTTGGGGCTCACCCTTTAAAAGAAAAACATGTGTAAGTCTAGAATGACCAATTCTAATTCTTGTAAAAAACAGTTTGGTCTTTTCTAACTTTAAGAACAGTAGATTTAACATCTTTGATGGTTGGGAAAATAGAACACAGTTTGTTATTGGGGAACTGGTCTCATTCATTTTGCCATCTCTCATTGATGTATTGAACGCTTCTCGGTTTAAAATCTATGTGAGGAATTGGAAAAGGAAGGACTGCTTTGTCCAATCCCTTCTTGGCAGTTTGGTCAGCTAACTCATTACCATGAATGCCTACATGACCCGGTATCCAACAGAACTGAACATCAAATCCTGAGTTGGCCAACTTTTGTAGCCAGAGAAGAATTTTCATAATGACTGTTTGTTCAGTTTTCAAATATTGCAAAGCCTAAAGACAGGACTTTGAGTCTGTGAAAATGATGAAGTAATTTTCCTCTGCCTGCTGAATGGCTTTCAAAGCAATAATAATGGCAACTGCTTCAGCTGTGAAAATAGAACTGAAGTCAGGTAGAGGGGCAAACTGTTTTTTACCGCAGCAGACAGACGGAGCTGCAACACGTTTCCCATCCTTTGAACCATCAGTGAAAACAGGAGAATGTAGAGGAAATTTGTTTCGAACTTCATGATACCGGGACACATAATCCAATGATTGAGTCAGTGACTTTCTGGATTTGGTGAGATCAAAATTGATATTAGGTGGTTTGAGTCTCCATGGAGGAATGACTGAAAAATGAGGCTGTTTCAAAACATCAAGATCCACAAAGGCATTTTCTATGTGAGGTTTCATACGAATGCCGAAAGGTTGGATATAGTTTGGTCTGGCAGCATAGAGATGTTCGTTTTGGGGTTGAAATACGCACTTAAAGGCAGGATTAGAAGCATTTGTTTTGAACTTAATGATGAATTGAAGGGAAAGTTTTAATCTTCTATTTGTTAACGAAGATTCCCCCACCTCAACATAGAGGCTTTGGACTGGCGATGTCCTAAAAGCACCCAATGCCAGCCGCAGCCCCTGATGATGGACGGAGTCTAGCTTCTTGATATATGATGCGCGTGCTGACCCATAGACCTGACAGCCATAATCGAGCTTAGATCTAATCAAAGCTCTATAAAGTTGTAATAAGATTTTGCTGTCAGAACCCCAAGTGGTGTTTGCCAGAACTTTAATGATATCCAGAGCCTTGTTGCATTTTGTCCTTAGAGTGTTAATATGTGGAATAAAGGACATGTTTTGATCAAAAATCAAACCTAAAAACTCGGTCTGTTCTACTACTTTGATTGGATCACCATCCATCTTCAACAATAACACACAAAATGACGTTCACCCAATTACCCCTGAAATGATCTCTGAACATCTGATATATATTATGCAAACTGGCTAAAAGGACAAAAGAAATAAGGCCAAAGATTCAGGTGGTATTCATTGATGCAGCTAAGTACAACAAATATGCTGTTCCAAAGGCTACCCAGACAAAGGTCAATTTCTCAGTCACCTCAGTAAATGCAGCAATTACAGCATTAAATGATGTAAAAAGATATGCCACCCCACTCGTTCGCCATAGTTCTGGACGAGGTGGTTGGTCGCACAGGTATAGGAGTGAGTGAGTAATGGATGCTTTACGCCATTTCGACAACTAAGGTCATATTCATGGCGAAAACGGTTGTTATCAAGACAATGTGTCACCCCAACAACTTGCTGATTGAAAAGATAAAAGGGTCATCTTCGCACATGCCAAAGCAGAAGGAATCAACATACAGGCCAGAGGAGTGAGTGAGTGAGTGTTGGATGTTTTACGCCGTACCGACAGCCAGGGTCATTTTCACAGCGAAAACCAGTTTGGACGAATTCTGTCTTTGGTGATCGAATCTATGAGATGAAGGTGACAGGGCGGGCAAACAGCAGGGGATCAAAACCCAGCGATCATTTTTGCTGTACCTCATCCCTTAGTGAACCAAGCACTGACCGGGAATTGAACCCAAAGAACCACTTGGTCAGTGCAGGGTCCCCCCTATCGTCGCCTCTTACGATCAGCAGGGGCTACTGGGGGCCTATTCTTACCCGGACCCCCACGGGGCCAGGCCAGAGGAACTAACCTGATTATTGATGGTGTGAAGTACTTGATTAACTTTGATTTATATTATAAAGAGTCTCTATACCTATATAGTTCCAGTCCTTCACTTTGATTGGATCACACAGACATCAAACAGCCGATCAGCACGATGCCATCTTAATCTTGATATATTGAAGGTTTTCTCTTCCTTTCTTCCTACTAGCATGCATACCTGGTCACATATCTGGCAATTCAGAGTCTTAACTTGCAATAGGAACTGTGAATTGGTAAATATCATATCTAAGCAAGTGCTGCTGTTCTTAATCTCGTTGGGTTTTGATTGCTTGAATAAGGCAGTCAGATCAATAAATAAGCATCCCAACTATCAAAGATGTAAAACTTCATCTTTGAACTGTTTTTACCAGAATTCGAATCGGTCATTCTAGAATTACACATGTTTTTCTTCTAAAGGGTGAGCCCCCACCAGAATGCATCATTTGTAATCAACCTTTGACTGAAGCATCTCCTCTTGAAGTGCCCAGATTTCGAACAAAGTCGAAGACAACTCCATCAGGTAGCTGGTCTACCTGAACTTTTTAAGACTGTACAGTCCGATTGAATCATCCAATTTTTGAAAGCAGCTGGATTGTATGGACTGATATCATTAGTCTATTATTCCGTTTCTATCATAGGATAAGAGTAAGAGTGAGTGACTATTGGATGTTTTACGCCGTTTCGACAATGTCATATTCACGGCAAAACAGACAAACTCTGTCTTTGGTGATCATATCTATGAGATGAGGATGACAGGGCCGGCAAACAGCTGGGGATCAAAGCCTACAAATCATTTTTGCTGTACCTCATCCTTAGTGAACCACAGCACCAACCGGGAATTGAACCCAAAGAACCACTTGGTCAGTGGAGGGTCCCCACTATCGTCGTCTCTTACTTACTTACTCCAACGGGGTATGTGTACCTCATGTGGCATACTTTGAAGTTCTTTAGTACAGTACATTGGCAGTTTTTTAAAGCTTGAATTGAAAGTTAGTGTTGTAGGGAAAGGGTTAATAATACATATTTAGTTCAATCATTTTCTGGAAGTCACACATAATTATTTTAAAAAGCTTTATTGTCAAACTTCAGGGGTATGTTTGCGGACCCATCCCAAGGCCAGAGACAGTGAAATAGAAGAGCAGATAGCAGAAACACTGAAACATGCTCCAAACAAACCTGGGGGACCAAGGCACAAGGTAAATATTGCACATATCCAGTTTCAAAAAATAGAACCCTATCGCCGCCACATACATTCAGCAGGGGCTACTGCGGGCCTATTCTTACCCAGACCCCCACGGGATTAGGGACTTTGTGTCGGATTTTCTAAATTTGGTTAAAGACATGTCAATGTTGGGTGTCTTCAATTGCCAGGGAGAGATAGATGAAGAGTGGGGATGGCTGTTCAAAGACAATTACAACTATTGTCTGTTTTGACTACAATATGCCATGTCAGAGTAAAGAGTGTTATACTCTTTATAAAGCATAGACAAAGAGGCATGTCCCAAAAGGGAGGAAGTCTTTAGAAAAAGAAGAATACTGGAAATATCCTGTTGTAGGTGAGCACTTTTGCTTCCAGCAAGCCATGCCCCCCAAAAGAGAGCAGTGCCTTTAAGCACTATTCTTTGACTTTTGAGTGCAGTAAACATCTGAGTGAGGAATGGATGCTTTACGCTGTAACTCATCCCTTAGTGAACCAAGCACCAACCGGGAATTGAACCCAAAGAACCACTTGGTCAGTGCTAAGTCCCCCTATTGACCCCTAATATGATCAGCAGGGGCTACTGGGGGTCTATATTCTTCCCCGGAACCCGCACGGGGTTTCAGCACTAGAGATGACCAGCCAAAAGAGAAGTTCTATTGGGAACAGGCTGATCCTAATTTTTCTTGAAAATACTCCCAGCACATTTTAAGATTATCACATGTTGTTACACTATGTACATATCTGCATTAGGAATGACATCACAAATGAAATAAGAGATAGTAGATGGCCTCAGACTGCAAGTGATAAGAAATTGCATTCTACATGAACTTTCTTAGTTTGAAAAACTTCCTTCTTGATTTAGCAATACAGTTTGACTTATCTCCTTCTCGCGTCATAAACGTACGTCACCAATTTGAAACAGCAAAAACTATTCAAAACCTATTAAAGAAAACCATTGTATGGCCATGCCCTGAAGAGTTGGAAGGACTAGCAACATTATTGACCAAGAAGGTGTCAACAGGTTTCCTAATGTAATGGGAATGCTTGATGGCTGCAACATTTCGATCTCCTCTCGTCGCCATAACAGCAATAGTTTTTAACTGCAAGACATTCCAGCATGGTGCTGCAAGGATTCTGCAGAGAAGATTTGCATTTCACTGATGTCTCTGTGGGTTGCCCAGGTCGAAAGGCATTCTCTCACCATGACTAAAAGAAATGCCAAGAAGCAACCAGGATCTCAAAGAGGGAATATGGGCTAGTCTAGAATGACCAGCGATAAAGAATGACCAGCGATAAAGCATATCACAGTGAAGAGACAATACTCCACCACAGCTCCAAACAGGCATTTTCTCTATTGTCATTTTCATGGCGAAAAAAAAGTTGGGACAAATTTTGAGTGAATGAGTAATGGATGCTTTACGCCTTTTTGACAACTAATGTCATATTCATGGCGAAAACAGGTTGGGACGAATTCTGTATTTGGTGATTGTATCCATGAGATGAAGGTGACAGGGCAGGCAAACAGCAGGGGATCAAAACCTGGAAATCATTTTTGCTGTACCTCATTACTTAGTGAACCGGATTGAAAGAAGAACCATGCTTAATATCCGCCAAAACAATAACATAATAACCATCAACCGGTTCCTACCGATCACAAAACTAGAACCCAATGGCTACCACATAACCCAAGTAACAGCAAAGAAGGTGGTGGACTCCCTCAAAGAAATTGCCAACAGACCCAAAGAACAAACCAAAGACAAAACCACAATGACCACCAACAACCCCCTGACCAAAACACAAGAACACCCCCAAGCAGCCTGGAAAACCACACCAGACCAAAAGAAGTCAAAAACATCCACAGAAGCCCCATACCGAACTACACTAGACATAGAAGATGACATAATAGGACACGTACTAGGGAAAGGAGGAAGAATAATCAGAGACATAGCAATCCCAAACAGAACCAATGCTTTATACAATAGAGAGACGCAAACAATGACTGTAATAGGGCACAACCTCAAGGACATAGAAAACACTGTAGACCAAATACTCACAATACTCACAATAGTCACCAAAAGAAGATTTGTTTGTTTGTGGGATTAGTTTAACGTCCGGCCAACCCTTCACCAAAAGAAGAAAAGAGAAAAGAACCAGACTACAAGAATAACCAGATCGAAGATACACAACAAGAAGAATAACCCAACCCACACCAAGAGACTCCTCCCCATACCGACGTAACCCAATAAGTAGCAGAAAAGCATCACCCCAAGACAGATACTGCATTTGCGACACCAATCACCAGAGGAAAGACACTTAACAAGACCAAAGTGGGATATCAGCCCACGTAGAGAAGCTATCACAAGATACAGGGAGAAAATGCATGTCCAAAGTTGACCACATCCTATGCATGAAAGAAATAATATCCAAAAATAAATTGCACAAAAAACCAACACATATAACAAAACCAACACATAATATTCTACATTATAGAGTTTATGGTAATCAGTTATCACTCCCCCCGCCCTTATCGGTCAGTTGTAATTAGGTCACTGAGCAGAGGTCAGGTGGGAGGTGCAAGTATGCTGTAAGGAACACTCTGGGTCCAGCAGCAGAACAGACAACATGTATCCACTAAACAGGAACAGGCCTTTTGGCCCATACTCCTGGTACTGTAGAGAATATACTTTAACAACAACATCTCCTGCCTTGAAGTCTTCATATATAGCATATATAATTATTATCTATTATTATATAGATATATATTTTTGGGACCGGCTCGAGGCTATCTACTTAATATTCATTAGCTATGGGTCATGTGACCTAGGGCACCAAATTCAGTTATGCTTTGGACGCCATCAGCCTCAGCCGTGTCAACCTGTTGTATTTTTTGACTCACACAGCACAGCACTATATTTTAGACTTTATCTCAATTTCCTAATTTAAAATATATCTAAATATAATTGAATTTTCAACATCAAGGATAAGTGTTACTTGTACTGTCTCTGACACTTTATATTTTCTTCTTAGGTCATCTTGACTGGGGATTTCCTCCAGTTGCCTCCAGTCCCTTCTCCTTCAAATTGCAATCCTGAAAACACTGTTTCCAGTCTAGCCTCATCTCAGGCCTACATGCTGTGAAGCTCACACATGTTTACAGACATCAAAGTTCGCAGGTAATTACAACAATAAACTGCAAGGTGGTCGCAAAAATTACACAACAAGTAGACCATGGCATTCTGTTAAGTGAGCTTACCTCATAAAGCTGTGAGTGAGTGAGGAAGGGATGCTTGTCACCGTTTCGACAACTAAGGTCATATTCATGGAGTGAGTGAGTGAGTAATGGATGCTTTACGCCATTTCGACAACTAAGGTCATATTCATGGTGAAAACAGGTTGGGACGAATAGGTCTTTGGTGATCTCGTATCTATGAGATGAAGGTGACAGGGCAGGCAAACAGCAGGGGATCAAAACCTGGAAATCATTTTTGTTGTACCTCATCCCTTAGTGAACCACAGCAGCAACCGGGAATTGAACCCAAAGAACCACTTGGTCAGTGCTGCCCCCCCCCCCCCCCATCGTAGGCTCATACGATCAGCAGGGACTACTGGTGGCCTATTCTTACCCAGAACCCCCACAGGGACATAAAGCTGTTGTTAGGGCCAGCCTAAATCTGTTATTTTCACTGCAAAGGAATGAAAAGTATGTTTTCTTGTAATGTTTACTCAGGTGATCAAGGAGACAGCTATTGGGGAACTGTCAACTGTCACCCAAAGATTTTTGCAAGGCCTGGAGAAACCCCTACAAATGCAAAACCGTGGTCCAGTCCACCTCTTTGCAACCAACTTAGTGGTGAGTGAGTGAGTAATGGATGCTTTACGCCATTTCGACAACTAAGGTCATATTCATGTCAGAAACAGTCTGGGACGAAGTAGGGGGCGAACGACTTTCCTGGGCCACTGGGTACCAGCCATAAGTTATTGCTGTATGCACTTGGCACCAGGGGCCAAGAAAGTAATAGAGCATAATGATGTTTTGTCAACTAAGGTCATATTCAATGCAAAAACAGATTGGGACGAATTTTGTCTTTGATCGTATCTATGAGAAAAAGGTGACAGGGCAGGCAAACAGCAGGGGATCAAAACCTGGAAATCATTTTGGCTGTACCTCATCCCTTAGTGAACCACAGCACCAACTGGGAATTGAACCCAAAGAACCACTTGGTCAGTGCCTGGTCCCCCATATTGCCGCCTTATACAATCAGCAGAGGCTATTAGGGGCCTTCTTACTCAGAACCCCCATGGGGTCTCTAAATATTGAATCATCAATAACCATATTATGTTAGCAAGCATAGTGGTAATGCTTATTCTCCAAAAGGAGGTGTTATGTTTGAATTACATGGATTCAAAGTACAAAAATATTAGATATGAAGGGAAATGCATATGAAAAATAATTGTAGGCACAGGCAGCCCTTGTGGCATGCAGGTGCGATCATTGCTGACACCTAGTGGAAATCCCACATACCATTAATCCATATACATACCCATAATTCCCTTCTTCACCTCACTTCTTCTGCCTTCACCCTTACACCTACAACACCTACATCTTCCCTCCAACAAATATTTATTTGCTAATATCTCTGCGGATATCATACCATCCGTCCAGAAATCATCGCTCATCACGAGCGGCACATCAACTACATGCCAGTACACGAAGTTCTGGCCATGCCAGGAAACTCCCACAGTAAGACATTTTTTCTGTTGATCAGACGCGGTGTGCCAGCACCACTCAAAATGCATGACACCAAGCGCCGCACTCGTGCCTTAAAGAAGAAGGCCGAGATGCTAGTGAGGCAGTCTATCCAGCAGTCGATGAGGGATACTAACTCGGAGGACGAGGTACAGTTTCACCCCACATATGGAGGGGATGACCATGGGGATGGAGCAGAATACGATTCATTGGACAACTCCACAGGCCCGGCCACTGAATACAGCAGTGTTGTTGATGTCAATGTGAGAGTCAACAACCTAGAGCAGGACATGAGCCAAGTAAAGAACCAGGTTAGCAGCATAGACGAGAAATAGGACTTACTCCTAGCATCAACGTCTATCACACCGCCGAGGGCAGCGAGCACACCACCCCCAAGGAGCCGCAGACGGGAGCATACTACCCCGCCGCCGGGCAGGACATGGGCTGGCGGCCGACAACATGACTTCGACAGCAGAGTGACAGGCGGGGCCCTCCCGCCTCCATGGAACCTGCAGCAAAGGGCAAACGAGCACGGATACGTGGACGAGATGCTAAAAAAGGAGCGTTTCGCCCCCATACATACAGAGTGTAAGACGCACTTAACTACCGACATCTTCTCCGACTCCATCATGCCGAAACTGTACATGTATGTCACCAGGGAGGGCCTGCACACACTTTAGCAAAAGTTGGAAATCAGGTCAAGCCTGTCATTGACGGAATACACAAATGCAATGATAGCACTCATGCATGATCAAAGGGTGTGTACGCTGTCAGATAGGGAGTACATGCTAGCTCACCTCCAGGACTTGACGCACGACGCCCTGGAGTGCCCATGGGAGGGTGTCCGAAGGTGGTCCCAGTATATATGGGACGAGGTCGAGCGAGGTCACGTCGCGTGGGGGGATGAGCAAAGCATACAAAATCATAGGTTCCGAATGGCCTTAGCCGGAGTACCCAGGGCCGCGGGCAGAGCAGAAAGTAAACAAACGACAGCGTGGGAGTGTATTTGCAGGGCTTTCAACTCGAGGGCGGGCTTTAAGAACCGATCCCATCACTTCGAAAACTGAAAACAGCAGGTGAGGCTCATGCACCTATGCGCATTCTGTGACTCCATCAGGCGGCAATGCACGGGCCACAACGTGATAGCCTGCGAAAACAAGTTGCAACCGCCACCGGGCCGTCAATACCAGGGGGACAATTACAGCCTCCCTTCACCCCAACAGGCACAGAGGCCGCACAGTCATGATGCACGCTGGAGACAACAACAACCGCAACAGTACGGCTTTACACAGCTAAAGAACGTGTAGACGGCGTCTCGGTCACTGGAGCGGTGCCCGGAGCACCGATGCGCCGAACCCCCACATGTGGTGGTGTTGACAAACAAGAAGCCCGTGGTTCCGGCCTTCGCAGAGACGCAAGCGGTCACGTGGAGGCAACGGGACAATATAGCGGCGCCCAGGCCGTGGGGCTGTCTCAGCGGGACAACATCGCTTACAACTTGCCGGTGGACCAGGGTGCCTGAAGAATCAAAGCACCGATAGATGGCCCGCCGACAGCTTCTGGCCACAAAATGGTAAGCCCGCCTTTTGACCAGATTCGCAGGTTTTGTTAGGGGAGCCTCCCATTCCACAGTCCGGTTGACACGTGTCCACAGGCTGTGGCAGAACATCATTGGGCCAGCTGGCCCGATATAGTCAATACTGACACAAATGGTAACTTGGCTTATATATACAGGGCGGTCCGAGACACGGGTCTACCAAATGCAATGCACGCGCGGATATCCGTGCCGTCGAACTTGAACGTAGAGGCGTGGGAGTTCTACCTAAATGCATTGGGAGATAGAGATAGGGTAATGGACTTCATCAGGTTCAGATTTCCGACAGGCTATGTAGGCCCCGTCACAGGGTACCAGGGACATTCCCAATCATCCTAGTGCAACCGAATACGCACGACAAGTGGAGGAGTTCATTGACAAGGAGTTCCAACTTAAGGGGCTTAGTGGCCCATATGCGGATCCCCCTTTTAGGCCATGGTGTCACGTGTCCCCCTTGATGTCTTGGGCAAAAGGGGAGACAGGGAAGCGCAGGATAATCACAGATATGACTTTCCCAGATAAAAAGTCGGTCAATGCGTACATCGTCAAAAAGGGAGTGTTTGGTTTCGAAAATGATCATAGTCTACCCACAGTAGAGCACTTGGCCGGGGAGTTGGCAAATTTGGGCCCGGGAGCATTTTCTGAGCTCCATAGAGCTCGGGCCTATAAAAATTTCGTCTCTGACCCCCTTGACTGGCCCCTGCTATGCTTTCAGTGGGACAGTGAATATTATTGTGATGTGTCTATGCCGTTTGGCGCTAGAGCTAGCTCATTTCACATGCAATCAGTTGCTAAATGTATAACAGATATCCTAAGACAAGAGGGCATAAAGAGCATGATGTACCTTGATGATCTGATTATCATCTCTCCTGACAGGCACAAGGCGGAGGCTGACTACCGGAGGAACTCGGCCTGCCGGAGGCGACAGACAAGGCGCAGCCCCCCAGTCAGTACACCAAATGGCTGGGCGTAAACATCGACTCTAAGGAGATGACGTTATCCATCCCACAGGCTAAATTAGACGAAGTACCCCACAAGGTCCGATCTGAAGGTGGCGGACCAAGGGATGTACCTAACTATAAAATGGGCCAAGAACATGCAACACGCAGGCCAATAGAGGGTGGTCTTCTTGCCCAGGGTCGGAGACGACTACATGTGCCTGGTGTCAGCAATATTGGACAACATATCAGTGGTCCCAACAATCGGGCCTACGGACCCCATGCTAATGTTCCCCAGTTCAAGGGACCCCGTGCCGGTGACGACAGTGAAGCAGGTCTGGCTCACGGCACTCAGGAAGGCGGGGGCGTACACCAGGGTATTCTCCCTGCACAGCCTGAGGAAAGCTGCGGCAACCCAGGCACACAAGCAGGGATGTACCAAAGTAGAAATACAGGCACACGGGGGCTGGAGGTCAACAGCATACAAAACTTATATAGACACCCAAACTGGACGCGTCAAAGACGCACTTGTGGACTCCATGTATAATTGACTCTCATGTTAACTTTTAAACCAATCCCTTTTTATCTCTCCTTCCCACCCTCCCCATTTTTCCTTCTTCCTATTAACCATTGGCACTTTTTCCCCCATATAATTTCAATTTCCTTCTTTTGGCTATTTTCTATTTTATTTAATATATATATCATATTAATTCTTTTCACTTAAACGTCTAAAGTTTTATATAATAAAATTTTATTTCCCCAACTTGGTGCCTCTGGTTTTATTTCCACTTTTAGGGCAGGAAGCCCTTGTGGCATGCAGGTGCGATCATTGCTGACACCTAGTGGAAATCCCACATACCATTAATCCATATACATACCCATAATCCCCTTCTCCACCTCACTGCTTCCGCCTTCACCCTTACACCTACAATGCCTCCATCTTCCCTCCAATAAATACTTACCATCCCACCCACCCATACAAATTTTATATTTTATATTAATATTATTAAATCTTAATTACATTTATAGCAATCTTTTCTATTTTCTATTTTATTTAATATATATATATCATATTAATTCTTTTCACTTAAATGTATAAAATTTTATATAATAAAATTGTGACCAACTCTGCGAATTTGGGGCCTAATAACATACACTTTGATAGGTCTATGTTCAATATTTAGACAAAATGACCAAAAATGATAAAATAAGCCAAAATTTGACTAAAAGTCAAATTTTGTGAAGTTTAATATGAAACTTCAAAATTTTCTAAAATTTTTCATGTCGTTGCCATGGTAACCGGAATGTTTATAAAACGTCAAAACGTAGAATTACTGCTATGATAAAGCATATGGTTTCCATGGAAACCAGGTCATGTGATCTTTATTCTAGAATTAGTAAAAATTGATATCAGAACTTTCAAGCTTCATTATACAAAAAACAGATTGTAGCTATCTTCATTAGAAAAAAATTGAGAGTATTTTATTTGCATCATAATTAATTACGTTCATATTTTACTCTATATTTAACTGTTTGTAATTCTGTCAATACCATATGTATTGCAATTTTAATGGATTTTAGGTGTTTGACCAAGCCATGTTCAGAAGTTCATAGCTCAGCTTCTACTCAGAATATTGAAGAGATGTTTACATTTTTAGAAAGCCTGTGCCTTGTTCTACATTCACTATTTATGTCAAGTAGCCCCAAAATCGCAGAGCAGGTCACAATTGTATTTCCCCAACTTGGTGCCTCTGGTTTTATTTCCACTTTTAGGGCAGTAATGGTATGAAAGTATCAATACTGAAATACTTGCACATTGTATGAAATCATAATACAAAGTTTTCAATTAGCATAAATGGCATTAAGAAATAACAATATCTTGCATTGGAAGCCAGCAATAGTTCCTTAGTGAACCAAGCACCAACCGGGAATTGGACCCAAAGAACCACTTGGTCAGTGCTGGGTCCCCCTATCGTCACCTTCTACGATCAGCAGGGGCTACTTGGGGCCTATTTTTACCCGGAAATGTATCAAAATCCTTCTAACCTTGGCTTCAAGCTGCAACTCCAATGAACCCAGAACAATGGAAGTGACACTGTAGAAAGGTGATGCGCTTCCCAGCCATTCATGGGGCTCCCCCTTTATGCAATTTGACCCAGAAGAAGTGCACTTTTAGCGATAATAGGGGAGGAAGGCTGATCTGTTATTCTTGTTGATTTAGTGGAAAGATAGCTTCAAAGTTATATACTATGGGCCATAATGGGTTGGCTATGTAGAGACTGATGGAAAGAGACATGATGGCATAACGCTCCCAGTAAACAAATGAAATAGTCCACTAAAGATGTGAGTGAGTGAGTGTTGGGTGTTTTATGCCATACTGACAGCCAGGGTCATTTTCACGGTGAAAACCAGTTAGGACGAATTCTGACTTTGGTGATCAAATCTATGAGATGAAGGTGACAGGGCAGGCAAACAGCAGGGGATCAAAACCTGGAAATCATTTTGGCTATACCTCATCCCTTAGTGAACCAAGCACTAACTGGGAATTGAACACAAAGATCCACTTGGTTAGTACAGGGTTCCCCCTATCATCACCTCATACGATCAGCAGGGGCTACTTGGGACCTATTCTTACCCGGACCATTCTGGTGGGGGCTCACCCTTTAGAAGGAAAACATGTGTAAGTCTAGAATGACCGATTCGAATTCTGGTAAAAACAGTTTGATCTTTTCTAGTCTTTAAAAGATGAGGTTTCACCTCTTTGATAGTTGGGAACAGTTTGTTATTAGGGAACTGGTCCCATTCATTTTGCCATCTCTCATTGATGTATTGAACAATTCTCAGTTTAAAATCTCTGTGAGGTAATTGAAAGGAAGGGAAAGCCAATGATGAATATATCCCCGCCGGCCCACTTACGGAGGGACATCCGCTCCTGCCGCAAGGCCGACCGCGCACTGGATGCCCAGTACCCCACAATGAGTGAAGGTAAATATGTTCCATCATCCACTGGAATCGTACCGTAATCTACCCCCCGAAATAAGGAAAATAGCCAGAGCTAGGCGTTCACGCAGGGATCTAACATTCCCCGAGCACGTGTGCGGCCTCCTAAACATAGCCCTTAAATATATGAACCCAAGCAAGGAAGTATACACGGTAGTCGACACCCATACCTGGCCTGCCGTGAAGGAGTGGTCACGGGCGTGTATGGCTCACATCGACCACTGACCAATCGGAGGGTCCCCCTCACCCGCCCCAGCATATATGGGGCACAGTGCCTCTCACGGGGTACCACAAACGGACCCCCGCCCGGGCAGGTCAACATGGCGACTGGTCCAGGGGTGGACACAAACACCAAGACGCATGACATAAGGGCCCCCCCTCAACGTCTCGGTGACTGAAACACTGGAAAATGATGGCGACATGTTACATACAGGGCAGGTTAACCGAGGACCTGACTGGGAACAAGATGGTAGGCAGGTGAATGGTTTTGGCGAGGCTCCCAGGAGAACAACGGCCCTGCCTACCCGCACGGGGACGGGGCTCTGGCCTACGCCCCCGCTGACACCAGCCCCTCAGCCGACAACACTGCCTCTGGGCAGTCCATGGATCGGGCGCTGCACAAGGACAAGGCCACACATACAGGCTCATACAGTATGGAATTACGCCCACCATGTATGGAGCAATGGTCCACCACCTACACCCAGGTGGAGGAGGAGACGGTCCGCATCTACGATGCAGTAAGGAACGCTGGAGACTACAACTAAAGGGGTGCAAAGGTCGAATTGCCACCTCCCTCAACATACACACCTGGCGCGACGTGTCAACAGGGCACCAGGATGATTAACTGATATTGCAAGGTATCTCATTCGGGTTCCACATTCAATACCAGGGTCCCCCGAGGCAACACAGCCATGTGATACCAAACCACGCATCGGCCAGTCGCTATCCTGATCAACTGGAGAACTACGTGTGGAAGGAAGGGGAATACGGAGCCATAGCTGGCCCTTACAATGATCCCCTATTCACCCTGTGGTTTAATGTGAGTCCACTAATGACATGCGAAAAGGCCGATACAGAAGTTTGACGTGTAAAAGTGGACTTGTCATTCCCCGAAGGGGGAGTGAATGCACAAATACGACCCCACGAGTTTAACGGTAGACCAGCCACACATAACCTCCCCAAAGTGGAAACAGCGGTGACAACCATCTCCAACATGTGCCCCGGGGTGGTGCACTTGGCTGTCATCGACTCGTCAAGGGTGTTAAGACGCTATCCTACAAAAGACACTATCCAACAAAATTTTGTCACTTAGCATCTTTTTGTAGGATAGCATCACCACAAGCTGCTAAGCTACAAAAATGCTGCTAAGTGACAAAAGTTTTGTCACTTAGCATCAGCAAAAGCTGCTAAGCTACAAAAATGCTGCTAAGTGACAAAAATCGTAATACATGTAGTTAGCAGTAGATCTAAGTAGGGGGAATGTGGGTTATATCGCGCATGTGTGTTATATCGCGCACCTAATGATTGAAAAACCAAGTGACAAAAAGGCCCTATTTGACAAAATAAGAATTTGTGAGTCCTGCAAAAAGAGTTTTAACAGTGAAACGTTCGAGATGAAAAAAATGGAAAACTAGTCTAAATAAAAAAAACTTTTAAATTTTGTAGCAAAAAAAGTTTTTGATGATTTTTTCTATGTGGATGCTCACTAGTCAAATAATTCTCCCTACGACGTAGGCCACTATAGCTGATTTACAGTACCATATTTTATGCACCTGCAGGTTAATTTGGATCAATTCTGTCGACATAAACACAGGGACGTGCATCTATACTATAGATCTACGGAAGATGCGAGTCTGAGGGTTTGGGGGGCCATTTGTTCATTGCTTAGAGAGGAAAGCGACTGGTAATGACGGGGACGGCTCCAAGCACATTCTTCGCAGTGAATTATAGTCACGAAACCCCCCCCCTGGAGAGTGTGTAAAAGGGAATCCCCATTAATTGTGAAATAACTACCTAGGCTTTCCATGACCATTTTGAGAGCTGCTTTGGATTCCTGAGGTCCTATGCAAAACTTTAATATTCGAAAAGGCCACTTAATTCTGATAAGTTTTAAAAAAAAGATTGGCAAAATCGATGCAGTAGAAGCTTTGAAATCAAACATTTTCCAAACCAGTCACAACCGCAGCCGCGGATGCCTAGCAACGGCCGGGGACGCCTAGTAACGGCCGGGGACGCCTAGCAACGGCCGCGGGCGCCTAGCAACGGCCGCGGGCGCCTAGCAACGGCCGCGGACGCTTAGCAACGGCCGTTGACACCAACATCTTGTGTGATGCTAAACACGGGGGTGGACAGATAATGCATATTCCGGAGCCATCCCACGGAAAGTGCACTGCGCGAAAAAAGAGCTTTCCAAAGGTTTCCATGCATAGTAAAGGTTTTGTAAAGGTGGATAGAGCTAATTATGAACTTTCACTTTATTTCAAATAACCTTTCCATTCCCTAAAGGTAGTACATGTATTTACAATTTGTAAATCCTTAGTAATGGTTCATTAAAGAGCAGCATAAACTTTAGTGACAACAAATATGTATTCAAGGTCATGCATCAAGATGACATTTCCACCAGCTTTCCATTAGTCTTAGAAAGAACACCTTTGATATCAGTGAAGATCTTGGGAAGGTACACAGCAAAGGTGATATTTGCGTCATGTTTAGTTTTATTTTGGAAAGGTCCACTTCTATGGTTATGAAATGAACTTAAACCCATGGGTCAAGGTCAGTGGCTAGCACATTTTCTTAGAAAAGTAGTCTTTACAATTTGTAAGTAACCTTTAAATCAAATTGTTCACAATGGTATTTACATCAATTTTCAATTATCTAATTGGTTATCTTTACATTCTACTACATGTCTTGTAAAGTTTGTGGGTAACATTGACCTATCCATAGTTTCAGATTTTCTATTGAAATTACTTTTAGATACCTTGGTGAGGTTATTGAACACCAACATTGCCCACAATCTTTAGAGTTTAAGAAAGTTCGTTGAGGGTCTAGGACTAATCATTTTGGGACTACTTTCCAATACCGCTGAGCAGCCTGTCTCATGATCAGTGAAAAGTGTAGATGTGTTTGGAAAGGCCAGGCTTCTGTGATATTGTAAAGGTACTGAGAGGCCATATTTGATGAGTTTGGAAATAACTCAATGGTCATCTTTCCAATAACTCTGAGATGTTTGTCTCAATGATAGGTTAGAGTACACAATAATGAACATGCTATCTTTATGCACCAGGTGGCAGCAGCATTATTCTCATCAAAATGTATATATTTACTCATATTTCTTGTGTTTCTGGGTCTATAAGCCATCAGAAAACAATTTTATCACATTTTGTTTACTGTTTACTGTTTGTTCAAACTCATCTCTCATGATTTGGAAATGCCCTTATATCCAATGGAAATGTAGCCATTTATGTATCTTTCCAAGAGAATTAATATCTTGTAAATGCCTATTTTCGCGCAGTGGTGCATACCTCGGCCCGGATAATGCATACCTCAAAGCCTTCCACATTTTTACGACATAGGCCTAAACAAACCCTTCTTTTTGATGAAATGAAAATATTATATTCTAAATTGGCCACGGAATGGACCATTGGTTATAGATATAGATTAAGACATTAAATATATTTTATTGTTTGTTTTTTTCACAAGAAAAGTGTGGGATGAAGCAGTGTTTGTTCAGACCTAACTTTTCCCCCATCCAAATGTTTTGTCCCACACTTTCACCATATAAGTACATGAATTCACTTAAATAAGTGACAAATGTAACCTTTTTGCTGGATAGCGTCCTTTTGTAGGATAGCGTCTTAACAAAGGGCCTACAGGCACTTTCTGGTGTGCCCCCTTGACTGGCTGCTGCTGGGTATTGAGGTTGCTGGGAAACTGTACTTCGACAGGAGAATACCGTTCGGGGCAAGATTGTCATCCTACGTGATGCAATCGGTGGCACACTTAATAATTCGTGCCCTAACAGCACGAGGGATTAAGGCACACATGTACCTGGATGATATTATAGTTATCGTTCCGACTGCTAAGGTCACACAAGCATGGTATGATGAAATACTCAAGCTCCTGGATCGCCTGGGACTGCAGGTAGCAATCAAAAAGCTTCAGCCCCCAGCCCCAGAGGTAAAGTGGCTAGGCATCAACATTGATGTACGAGCAAATAGACTCTCAATCCCTGATCGTAAGTTACAAGAAATCAAAACATGTACTTCCGATTGTACTGCCATTACCAAGAAGCACCTGCACACATTGTGGGACTGGCCAACCACTTGGCCAAAGTCATACGTGTGGCGAGCATCTTCATTCGCCGACTATTGGCAGCCTTTAGGGCAGCCACAACTGAGTGTTAGTGACCACCTCAGGGTGGCCTGGTTCAACAGGTATGTGGAGGGATGCAACAGAAGGGCCATCATCCCACAGCAGCGAGTCGTCATGCACATCTGGGCTTCTGACGGCGCCAGGTACTATGACTAAGTGTTCCCAGAAAGGTTCGCAGAACAACATCACATCACACAACTGGAGGCGGTAAACTGCCTGGCTGCCTTCCGCGCCTTTGTCGATGGTCAACACTCTGGCAGGACCATTGACGTCCATTGTGACAACCAGCCTAGCGTCGAAGCCTTCAGGTCCTTCAGGTGTTGGCGGCAGGACAGACACGGACATAAGGTTCACGCACGTGCCCAGGGAAGCCATGGACCTCCAGGAGGCGCTCAGCAGATCGTCTATAGACGACGTGCACCGACGCCTAGCTCTGCAGTATATCACAGATCTAAAGTTGATCCCTGTTATTGTTGAGTGAGTGAGTAATGGATGCTTTACGCCATTTCGACAACTAAGGTCATATTCATGGCGAAAACGGTTGTTATCAATGAAAAGATGGACTAAAAGTTGTCAATAGAACAACATGATATATGTACAAGATCTTATCCTAAGGATAAAAACATGTTAATATACTAATCATATCAGACCATACAGACCAGCTGTTTTCAAAAAATGGATGATACGATCAGACTGTACAGTGTTAAAAAGTTCAGGTAGACCAGCTACCTGATAGAACTGTCTACGTGTCTGTTCAAAATCAGGACATTCCAAAAGGAGATGCTTGATGGTTAAAGGTTGATTACAAACAATACATTCCGGTTGGGGCTCACCCATTAAAAGAAAAACATGTGTAAGTCTAGAATGACCAATTCTAATTCTGGTGAAAATAGTTTGGTCTTTTCTAGCTTTAAGAACATTAGGTTTAACATCTTTGATGGTTGGGAAAATAGAATGCAGTTTGTTATTGGGGAACTGGTCCCATTCATTTTGCCATCTCTCATTGATGTATTCAACGATTCTCGGTTTAAAATCTATGTGAGGAATTGGAAAAGGAAGGACTGCTTTGTCCAATCCCTTCTTGGCCGTTTGGTCAGCTAACTCATTACCATGAATGCCTACATGACCCGGTATCCAACAGAACTGAACATCAAATCCTGAGTTGGACAACTTTTGTAGCCAGAGAAGAATTCTCATAATGAGTGTGTGTTCAGTTTTTAAAAACTGCAAAGCCTGAAGACAGGACTTTGAGTCAGTAAAAATGATGAAGCTCTTTTCCTCTGCCTGCTGAATGGCCTTTAAAGCCATAATAATGGCAACTGCTTCAGCTGTGAAAATAGAACTGAAGTCAGGTAGACGGGCAAAGTGTTTCTTACCACAGCAGACAGACGCTGCTGCAGCACGTTTCCCATCCTTTGAACCATCAGTGAAAACAGGAGAATGATGAGGAAATTTGTTTCGGACTTCATGATACCGGGACACGTAATCCAATGGTTGAGTCAGTGACTTTTTGGATTTGGTAAGGTCAAAATTGATAGGAGGTGGTTTGAGTCTCCATGGAGGAATGACTGAAAAATGAGGCTGTTTCAAAACATCAAGATCCACAAAGGCATTTTCTATATGAGGTTTCATACGAATGCCAAAAGGTTGGATGTAGTTTGGTCTGGCAGCATAGAGATGTTCGTTTTGGGGTTGAAATACGCACTTAAAGGCAGGATTAGAAGCATTTGTTTTTAACTTAATGATGAATTGAAGGGAAAGTTTTAATCTTCTATTGGTTAATGAAGATTCCCCCGCCTCAACATAGAGGCTTTGGACTGGCGATGTACTAAAAGCACCCAATGCCAGCCGCAGCCCCTGATGATGGACAGAGTCTAGCTTCTTGATATATGATGCACGTGCTGACCCATACACCTGACAGCCATAATCGAGCTTTGATCTAATCAAAGCTCTATAAAGTTGTAACAAAATTTTGCTGTCAGAGCCCCAAGTGGTGTTTGCCAGAACTTTAATGATATCCAGAGCCTTGTTACATTTTGTCCTTAGACTGTTAATATGCGGAATAAAGGACAACTTGTGATCAAAAACCAAACCTAAAAACTTGGTCTGTTCTACTACTTTGATTGGATCACCATCCATCTTCAACTCAGGGTCCAGATGGAGGGATCTCAACTGACAAAAGTGAACAGCCACTGTCTTTGCTTTGGAAAATTTAAAACCATTATCTATTGACCATTTGTGGATCTTGTTTAGATTTAATTGAATTTGCCTCTCTATAATGTTCATGTTTTTGCCCTTATAGCATATGAGGAAATCATCAACATATAAACTACAGGACATGTCTTTTTGAAGACACTGAACAATACTATTGATTTTGATGCTAAACAGGGTCACAGACAAGATGCTTCCCTGAGGAACACCAAGTTCTTGATTGTGAATATCAGACAGAGTGGTGTCTAATCGCACCCTAAAGTGACGATTAGATAGAAAATTCCTAATAAAAATGGGTAAACGGCCACGAAATCCCATGTTATATAAATCTTTCATAATACCATATTTCCATGTCGTGTCATATGCCTTTTCCAAATCAAAAAAGACTGACACGACATGTTGCTTCTGAATAAAGGCATCTCTGATGAAAGATTCCAATCTTATCAAATGATCGAGGGTGCTTCTTCCTCGTCTGAACCCACTCTGAAATTCTGAAATCTGATGTTGAGATTCCAGCATCCAGACGAGTCGATCATTGATCATCCGCTCCATGGTTTTGCAGATGCAAGATGTTAATGCTATAGGCCTATAATTAGAAGGATCATTATGATCTTTACCAGGCTTTGGAATAGGAATAATGGTGGCTTCCTGCCAAGACGTTGGCAGTTGGCCACTATCCCATATCTGATTGAAAAGATTCAAAAGAATCTTGAGCACTGGTTTAGGAAGATGTTTGAGAAAGTCATAATGAATTTTATCAGGACCAACTGCTGTATTATGAGATTTATTGAGAGATTTTAAAAGTTCATCTATGCTGAAGGCTTGATTATATCCTTCAGCATTGTCCGATGCAAAATTTAATGGTTTTCTCTCCTCTCTCATTTTAATAGGTTTAAATTGGGGATGACAGTTGGCTGAAGAAGAATGATGTTGAAATGTTTCGGCCAATCTTTCGACCACCTCAACAGGAGAGGTCAAAAGATTGTCACCATCTTGTAGGTGCTGGACTCTGGCCTGGCCCCCCTTGCCTTTTATTTTACGGACCATAGTCCAGACCTTTTTCATAGGTGTCCGAGTATTAATGCCAGAAACATAATCTCTCCAACACTGCCGTTTTGATTCCCATATGATTCTTCGGGCCTGAGCCCTTTTAATCTTAAATTGAGTTAAATTGTCAGCAGTTGGTCTCTGTTTGAATTTTCTCAAGGCCTTCTTTCTATCTTTAATGGCCTTTTTGCAGGCATCATTAAACCATGGATTACGGATGTGCTTAGGAACTGTCGAGGTTTTAGGGATAGTTTCTTCTGCTATAGAAAGTAATTTGGTGGAGAATTGGATAAATGAATCATCTGCTGAGAGCCTCTCCCGACATAAAGTCTGGAAGGACTCCCAATCGGCCTTATTGAGCCTCCATCGAGGCTCTTTTAGGCCTATATTTGGGTCGTCAATATTGACTAAGATTGGAAAATGGTCACTTCCATGGAGGTCATTTAATACTCTCCAGGAGAGGTCCAACAGCAGACGAGGGTCAGCTAATGTTAAGTCAATAGCAGAATAAGTTCCATAACCCGGATGTAAATAGGTGTAAGAGCCATCATTTAAAACACATAAATCTAGATTATTAATAATATCTTCAATCATCCTGCCCTTTTCATTATACCTGTCACCACCCCATAAGGGATTATGACCATTGAGATCTCCCATTATGAGGACTGGTGACGGTAATTGGTTTAAGAGATTTTCTAATTCTTGTCTATTGATGTTTGAATTTGGTGGAAGGTAGAGTGAACAAAGAGTAATGGTTTTATGTAATGTCACTCTAACTGCTATTGTTTGAAAATTGGTATTTAATGGAATAAGACTATGCATGATATCTTGTCTTATTAAAACGGATGAGCCCCCTGAGGCTCTTCCACCATCAGGGGCGTATGTATTATAAATACAATAACCTTTAAAAGAGATGTTATCGTTTCTCTTTAAAAGTGTTTCTTGGAGACACAGGGCAAGAGGATTGAAGTGATTGGCGAGAATTTTTAATTCATTAAAATTGGCTCTGAAACCTCGACAATTCCATTGGAAGATAGATCTTCCTGCCATCAAGGTGGATGGACAGGAGATCGCCCCCTGATCTTATTTTGGGGGGACGCGCTGCGACTTGCAGGCGCAGCTTCTTCCATCTCTACTTCATTCAAATTTTCGAATCTGTTAGCCAAAGGCAACGGATTCCTATCTATTTTACTTTCTTTAGTAGATTTTTGATTGTCAGTCGAAGCTTCAGAAGAGCCTCGACTGTTACGACTTTTTTTTCTGTTTGTCGTTGAAGTAGATGGTTTGGACTGTGGACTGGGTTTAGATGATGTCGTAGCACTTGTACTGGGCTCAGTTTGTGTAACCTTTCCAGCTACCACGACCTGGATGCTTGAGGGACTACGCACTGGTTTATCCTTTTTCAACCAGGTGTAATCTGTCTGGCATTCAACCGTCCTGAGTTTAGGCTTAACCGCAGCCGCATAGGAAGTGGCTCCAGGGACTCGAGTGGTCCCTTCTACCATCTTCCTAGCTTCCGGGTAGCTGACATGATTTTCAGCTTTAACCCTTTGGATTGCTTTTTCTTTCACCCACACAGGACAATCTTTGGATGTGGCCATATGGGCACCTTGACAGTTTACGCATTTAGCATCATTGATGCACTCTACGTTGTCATGTCCCTTCTGGCCACATCGGAGACAAGTCTGCTCGTTAGAGCAGGAGTCTCTGCCATGACCATACCTCTGGCATTTAAAACAGCGGAGTGGATTTGGTATAAACAAATCCACATCAACGCGGAGATAACCAACTTTAAGTTTCTTGGGAGGAGAAGGTCTCTCAAAGGTGATGATGTAGGTATTGGTCTGAATGACATTACCATCTTTCCTAATGGAAATCCTTTTAACAAAGGAAACACCTTGAGGACGCAGTTCTCTTTTGATTTCATCCTCACTAACATCTTTAAGGTCTCTACATCGGATAACTCCTTTGCTAGAGTTTAGAGATCTGTGAGGGGAGGATTTCATGCCTATACCTGCTAACGTGGTGGCACGAAGCAGGTTGGTGGCATGAGCCCTCCTATCACACTCCACAAGAATTTGGCCAGATCGCAGTTTACGAATGTCCTTCACCTCGCCAGCTATTCCCTCAATGCCTTTACTTATGGCAAAAGGAGAAAGCTTTGACAAAGGATTCGCATTGTCGGAAGGTTCAAGTACAACAAACCTTGGCCAGTAATCATTACCATTATCCACAGTCCTAATCTCGCCTTCGTTTTCAGATGAATCCGAATCCGGATGCTTTCGTTTGTCGGGGGTTGTAGTGAGTGTATCCATATGAGTATACTCGGTTTTCATCCCCCTTGCTCCCCACCCACCACGGAGTCCTACAAGGGGATGTGCAGAGCCGAGGCAACCATCGGATACACACCAGAGATACAAGGGGGATATACTGTAGCAGTCAACCAACTACTACATTAGCCCTAGCCACTGCCTTCTAGGATACAAAGAGAAATAATTTACAGAGATTAGTCAAAAAACAATAACTGTCCATTTGAGCTTAAAGAAGAAAGCCACTGATGTTATGGGCAAAATAAATTTAACTTATAGATATCCTAGGGCTTAGCATGACCAGCCGATTGATTGGATCGGGCCTCTCCAACCTCCCGTCTAGATGAATTTAGAGCCAAAGTGCAATATTGGGCAAGAGGAGGAACACTATGAACCCGCAGTCTTCGAAGGCCCATAGCCTCGCAGATGCCCTCATGACACCAGGATCTCCGCCTCCAAACAACACGGGTCGCAATTCACGGCAAACAAATTGCCCCATTTGTCGCCTCCTACGATCAGCAAGGGGATGCTAGGGACCTATTCTTCCCAGGAGGCTCCCGAAGGAACCCCCACCCCGGATCCCCACGGGGGTGTTATTGTTGATCAGACCATGTTTACATATAGTGATTTTATGGATTACAGTTCCCGAGGCAGCCCCCTTGGTGCAGGCAGCGCAAGCCAGGCAGAGGCAGGCTCATCGGCCCGGGACCCAGGCCGGACGCACGTCAGCGGTCCGCCTATTTATTGCCTTCCTTCGTAGGCTGAACATCAACTAATACAGCATTGGCTTCTGCCATCTCTGCTGGTACGTGGAGTACCTGGCGGGACACTCCCACTCGCCGGGAGCCACCTCTAACTCCGTATCCCACATTTTGTGACGGGGCTCAGAGATGCTCCCCTGTATCACTACAGAGTCCAGATGGCCCTCCGGGTGGTGGCTATAACTATACGCCACACTCCTGCCCCAAAGCTCCCCCGAGATCTTGCGCCGGGTTTTATCTCTGACGACCTTCAAGGCCGCACCATTAAATTGGCATACCTCGTAATGTTCATGGGGTTCCTCAGGCAAAGTTCCTTTTGCCCGCCTACAGTGGCTGCCTTTGACGCCACCAGGCACCTGACGAACCAGGACATCTGGGTGTCCCCAAAAGGCCTCCACATTCAACTCAAATGGACTAAAACTATCCAAAAATCAGCAGACGCGAAGACCATCATATTGCCGTACACACAGGACAAGGCTCTATGTCCCATAGCCGCTTACCAGGCTTATTGAGCCCTAACTCCTAATCGGGCCCGTATGGCTCCCCTCCTCGTCTTCGAGGATACTAACTCTCTCACCATGAGGTACCTTAGTCGTCAGTGGACAGCCCTCATTGCTAAACTGGGCCTGCCTCCAGCCTCCTACTCGCTACACAGCCTTAGAAGTGAGTGAGTGAGTAATGGATGCTTTACGCCATTTCGACAACTAAGGTCATATTCATGGCGAAAACGGTTGTTATCAATGAAAAGATGGACTAAAAGTTGTCAATAGAACAACATGATATATGTACAAGATCTTATCCTAAGGATAAAAACATGTTAATATACTAATCATATCAGTCCATACAGACCAGCTGTTTTCAAAAAATGGATGACACGATCAGACTGTACAGTGTTAAAAAGTTCAGGTAGACCAGCTACCTGATAGAACTGTCTACCCGTCTGTTCAAAATCTGGGCATTCCAAAAGGAGATGCTTGAGTGAGTGAGTAATGGATGCTTTACGCCATTTCGACAACTAAGGTCATATTCATGGCGAAAACGGTTATCAATGAAAAGATGGACTAAAAGTTGTCAATAGAACAACATGATATATGTACAAGATCTTATCCTAAGGATAAAAACATGTTAATATACTAATCATATCAGACCATACAGACCAGCTGTTTTCAAAAAATGGATGATACGATCAGACTGTACAGTGTTAAAAAGTTCAGGTAGACCAGCTACCTGAAAGAACTGTCTACGTATCTGTTCAAAATCTCCGCATTCCAAAAGGAGATGCTTGATGGTTAAAGGTTGATTGCAAACAATACATTCCGGTTGGGGCTCACCCTTTAAAAGAAAAACATGTGTAAGTCTAGAATGACCAATTCTAATTCTGGTGAAAATAGTTTGGTCTTTTCTAGCTTTAAGAACATTAGGTTTAACATCTTTGATGGTTGGGAAAATAGAATGCAGTTTGTTATTGGGGAACTGGTCCCATTCATTTTGCCATCTCTCATTGATGTATTCAACGATTCTCGGTTTAAAATCTATGTGAGGAATTGGAAAAGGAAGGACTGCTTTGTCCAATCCCTTCTTGGCCGTTTGGTCAGCTAACTCATTACCATGAATGCCTACATGACCCGGTATCCAACAGAACTGAACATCAAATCCTGAGTTGGACAACTTTTGTAGCCAGAGAAGAATTCTCATAATGAGTGTGTGTTCAGTTTTTAAAAACTGCAAAGCCTGAAGACAGGACTTTGAGTCAGTAAAAATGATGAAGCTCTTTTCCTCTGCCTGCTGAATGGCCTTCAAAGCCATAATAATGGCAACTGCTTCAGCTGTGAAAATAGAACTGAAGTCAGGTAGACGGGCAAAGTGTTTCTTACCACAGCAGACAGACGCTGCTGCAGCACGTTTCCCATCCTTTGAACCATCAGTGAATACAGGAGAATGATGAGGAAATTTGTTTCGGACTTCATGATACCGGGACACGTAATCCAATGGTTGAGTCAGTGACTTTTTGGATTTGGTAAGGTCAAAATTGATAGGAGGTGGTTTGAGTCTCCATGGAGGAATGACTGAAAAATGAGGCTGTTTCAAAACATCAAGATCTACAAAGGCATTTGCTATGTGAGGTTTCAATCGAATGCCAAAAGGTTGGATGTAGTTTGGTCTGGCAGCATAGAGATGTTCGTTTTGGGGTTGAAATACGCACTTAAAGGCAGGATTAGAAGCATTGGTTTTTAACTTAATGATGAATTGAAGGGAAAGTTTTAATCTTCTATTGGTTAATGAAGATTCCCCTGCCTCAACATAGAGGCTTTGGACTGGCGATGTCCTAAAAGCACCCAATGCCAGCCGCAGCCCCTGATGATGGACAGAGTCTAGCTTCTTGATATATGATGCACGTGCTGACCCATAGACCTGACAGCCATAATCGAGCTTTGATCTAATCAAAGCTCTATAAAGTTGTAGTAAAATTTTGCTGTCAGAACCCCAAGTGGTGTTTGCCAGAACTTTAATGATATCCAGAGCCTTGTTACATTTTGTCCTTAGACTGTTAATATGCGGAATAAAGGACAACTTGTGATCAAAAACCAAACCTAAAAACTTGGTCTGTTCTACTACTTTGATTGGATCACCATCCATCTTCAACTCAGGGTCCAGATGGAGGGATCTCAACTGACAAAAGTGAACAGCCACTGTCTTTGCTTTGGAAAATTTAAAACCGTTATCTATTGACCATTTGTGGATCTTGTTTAGATTTAATTGAATTTGCCTCTCTATAATGTTCATGTTTTTGCCCTTATAGCATATGAGGAAATCATCAACATATAAACTACAGGACATGTCTTTTTGAAGACACTGAACAATACTATTGATTTTGATGCTAAACAGGGTCACAGACAAGATGCTTCCCTGAGGAACACCAAGTTCTTGATTGTGAATATCAGACAGAGTGGTGTCTAATCGCACCCTAAAGTGACGATTAGATAGAAAATTCCTAATAAAAATGGGTAAACGGCCACGAAATCCCATGTTATATAAATCTTTCATAATACCATATTTCCATGTCGTGTCATATGCCTTTTCCAAATCAAAAAAGACTGACACGACATGTTGCTTCTGAATAAAGGCATCTCTGATGAAAGATTCTAATCTTATCAAATGATCAAGGGTGCTTCTTGCTCGTCTGAACCCACTCTGAAATTCTGAAATCTGATGTTGAGATTCCAGCATCCAGACGAGTCGATCATTGATCATTCGCTCCATGGTTTTGCAGATGCAAGATGTTAATGCTATAGGCCTATAATTAGAAGGATCATTATGATCTTTACCAGGCTTTGGAATAGGAATAATGGTGGCTTCCTGCCAAGACGTTGGCAGTTGGCCACTTTCCCATATCTGATTGAAAAGATTCAAAAGAATCTTGAGCACTGGTTTAGGAAGATGTTTGAGAAAGTCATAATGAATTTTATCAGGACCAACTGCTGTATTATGAGATTTATTGAGAGATTTTAAAAGTTCATCTATGCTGAAGGCTTGATTATATCCTTCAGCATTGTCCGATGTAAAATTTAATGGTTTTCTCTCCTCTCTCATGTTAATAGGTTTAAATTGGGGATGACAGTTGGCTGAAGAAGAATGATGTTGAAATGTTTCGGCCAATCTTTCGACCACCTCAACAGGAGAGGTCAAAAGATTATCACCATCTTGTAGGTGCTGGACTCTGGCCTGGCCCCCCTTGCCTTTTATTTTACGGACCATAGTCCAGACCTTTTTCATAGGTGTCCGAGTATTAATGCCAGAAACATAATCTCTCCAACACTGCCGTTTTGATTCCCATATAATTCTTCGGGCCTGAGCCCTTTTAATTTTAAATTGAGTTAAATTGTCAGCAGTTGGTCTTTGTTTGAATTTTCTCAAGGCCTTCTTTCTATCTTTAATGGCCTTTTTGCAGGCATCATTAAACCATGGATTACGGATGTGCTTAGGAACTGTCGAGGTTTTAGGGATAGTTTCTTCTGCTATAGAAAGTAATTGGTGGAGAATTGGATAAATGAATCATCTGCTGAGAGCCTCTCCCGACATAAAGTCTGGAAGGACTCCCAATCGGCCCTATTGAGCCTCCATCGAGGCTCTTTTAGGCCTATATTTGGGTCGTCAATATTGACTAAGATTGGGAAATGGTCACTTCCATGGAGGTCATTTAATACTCTCCAGGAGAGGTCCAGCAGCAGACGAGGGTCAGCTAATGTTAAGTCAATAGCAGAATAAGTACCATAACCCGGATGTAAATAGGTATTAGAGCCATCGTTTAAAAGACATAAATCTAGATCATTAACAATATCTTCAATCATCCTGCCCTTATCATCATACCTGTCACCACCCCATAAGGGATTATGACCATTGAGATCTCCCATTATGAGGACTGGTGACGGTAATTGGTTGAAGAGATTTTCTAATTCTTGTCTATTGATGTTTGAATTTGGTGGAAGGTAGAGTGAACAAAGAGTAATGGTTTTATGTAATGTCACTCTAACTGCTATTGTTTGAAAATTGGTGTTTAATGGAATAAGACTATGCATGATATCTTGTCTTATTAAAATGGATGAGCCCCCTGAGGCTCTTCCACCATCAGGGGCGTATGTATTATAAATACAATAACCTTTAAAAGAGATGTTATCATTTCTCTTTAAAAGAGTTTCTTGGAGACACAGGGCAAGAGGATTGAAGTGATTGGCGAGAATTTTTAATTCATTAAAATTGGCTCTGAAACCTCGACAATTCCATTGGAAGATAGATCTTCCTGCCATCAAGGTGGATGGACAGGAGATCGCCCCCTGATCTTATTTTGGGGGGACGCGCTGCGACTTGCAGGCGCAGCTTCTTCCATCTCTACCTCATTCAAATTTTCAAATCTGTTACTCAAAGGCAACGGATTCCTATCTATTTTACTTTCTTTAGTAGATTGTTGATTGACAGTCGAAGCTTCAGAAGAGCCTCGACTGTTACGACTTTTTTTCCTGTTTGTCGTTGAACTTGATGGTTTAGACTGTGGACTGGGTTTAGATGATGTCGTAGCACTTGTACTGGGCTCAGTTTGTGTAACCTTTCCGGCTACCACGACCTGGATGCTTGAGGGACTACGCACTGGTTTATCCTTTTTCAACCAGGTGTAATCTGTCTGGCATTCAACCGTCCTGAGTTTAGGCTTAACCGCGGCCGCATAGGAAGTGGCTCCAGGGACTCGAATGGTCCCTTCTACCATCTTCCTAGCTTCCGGGTAGCTGACGTGATTTTCAGCTTTAACCTTTTGGATTGCTTTTTCTTTCACCCACACAGGACAGTCTTTGGATGTGGCCATATGGGCACCTTGACAGTTTACGCATTTAGCATCATTGATGCACTCTACGTTGTCATGTCCCTTCTGGCCACATCGGAGACAAGTCTGCTCGTTAGAGCAGGAGTCTCTGCCATGACCATACCTCTGGCATTTAAAACAGCGGAGTGGATTTGGTATAAACAAATCCACATCAACGCGGAGATAACCAACTTTAAGTTTCTTGGGAGGAGAAGGTCTCTCAAAGATGATGATGTAGGTATTGGTCTGAATGACATTACCATCTTTCCTAATGGAAATCCTTTTAACAAAGGAAACACCTTGAGGACGCAGTTCTCTTTTGATTTCATCCTCACTAACATCTTTAAGGTCTCTACATCGGATAACTCCTTTGCTAGAGTTTAGAGATCTGTGAGGGGAGGATTTCATGCCTATACCTGCTAACGTGGTGGCACGAAGCAGGTTGGTGGCATGAGCCCTCCTATCACACTCCACAAGAATTTGGCCAGATCGCAGTTTACGAATGTCCTTCACCTTGCCAGCTATTCCCTCAATGCCTTTACTTATGGCAAAAGGAGAAAGCTTTGACAAAGGATTCGCATTGTCGGAAGGTTCAAGTACAACAAACCTTGGCCAGTAATCATTACCATTATCCACAGTCCTATTCTCGCCTTCGTTTTCAGATGAATCCGAATCCGGATGCTTACGTTTGTCGGGGGTTGTAGTGAGTGTATCCATATGAGTATACTCGGTTTTCATCCCCCTTGCTCCCCACCCACCACGGAGTCCTACAAGGGGATGTGCAGAGCCGAGGTAACCATCGGATACACACCAGAGATACAAGGGGGATATACTGTAGCAGTCAACCAACTACTACATTAGCCCTAGCCACTGCCTTCTAGGATACAAAACGAAATAGTTTACAGAGTTTAGACTGAAAAGAACAACTATCCATTTGAGCTTAAAAATGAAAGCCACTGATGTTATGGGCAAAATAAATTTAACTTATAGATATCCTAGGGCTTAGCATGACCAGCCGATTGATTGGATCGGGCCTCTCCAACCTCCCGTCTAGATGAATTTAGAGCCAAAGTGCAGTATTGGGCAAGAGGAGGAACACTATGAACCCGCAGTCTTCGAAGGCCCATAGCCTCGCAGATGCCCTCATGACACCAGGATCTCCGCCTCCAAACAACACGGGTCGCAATTCACGGCAAACAAATTGCCCCATTTGTCGCCTCCTACGATCAGCAAGGGGATGCTAGGGACCTATTCTTCCCAGGAGGCTCCCGAAGGAACCCCCACCCCGGATCCCCACGGGGGCAGCCTTAGAAGGGGTGGGGCGACTTATACATACAATGCACGAGCAGACCTTAACGACATGATGCACCGGGGACCTGGAGGTCCTGGGCCGTCCGCGACTACATCACCCCAATGGAAGGACAAAATAATACAGTCCATACGGCCCTTAGCCGCATCTAAACCTATGGGTTGGCCAGAACTGTCCCTTTACTCACGGACTACCCCTTCGCAGGGCTTCCAATCAATATCACGGCCTTCGTCGCCTTCTACGATCAGCAGGGGCTACTAAGGGCCTATTCTTCCCCACATGGCTGAACCTGGAAAAAGGAGGTCTTCTATGAGGTTGCAAACCGTAAGAAGTAAGTCTACCTTGTCTATACATAGCTTTACCTTGTGCAGTCTGGTCAAATAACCCTAAAGGGTTGGCCGGACATTAACCTAATAATTAACCTAATAAACAAAAAATGTCTATACGATGCTGATGTAATATTAAGTAGAAGTAGAATGATACAAATATTGTGTATACATGTCTTTTCAACAAATGTACTGGGAATTCTTGTCCACCCTTCTAAACATGTTCATTCATTCTTACAGCAAAAACATCTTATAATACAGTTGTTGTATAAGAAAGTTGTTGTAAAGTATATCAGTAACGCAAAATTAAGTGATTTTTCTGTCTAACGAATACAAAAACTAAAGAAAAGTTTTGTATGTTTCCAGCAATGAAAAGCAAGATGAAGCCTTCAAGGAAATAACAGATGCAGTGAACGATGTTGGCAGCCAGAACAGAACTGTTGCGAACGTCGTCACTAAATTCAACAATCAGAAGTCCTTAGTGACAATCAAGGTCTGCAGTCTGAGGACGAAGGTAGACATCAGCTGGACGAGGAGTGAGTGAGTGAGTGAGTGTTGGGTGTTTTACGCCGTACCAACAGCCAGGGTCATTTTCACGGCGAAAACCAGCTGGACGAGGATGCACTGTCAGCATCTGAACAAGAGGTGCAGAAAGAGAGAGGTGGTGGTCCCGAGGAACAAACAATAAGTACAGAAGCATATGGTCCATTCTAACGAAACGTCCCCAATTGACGACAAAATAGGGTAAAAAAAAAAAATTATTCAGAATGAAATAAATTTTGGTCAATATGTTCTTGGTGTATTGGAGTATCTATATATGTCCCACGGACTATGACAACGCCCCCACGGACTATGACAACGCCCCCACGGACTATGACAACGCCCCCACGGACTATGACAACGTCCCCACGGACTATGACAACGCCCCCACGGACTATGACAACGCCCCCACGGACTATGACAACGCCCCCACGGACTATGACAACGCCCCCACGGACTATGACAACGCCCCCACGGACTATGACAATGCCCCCACGGACTATGACAACGCCCCCACGGACTATGACAACGCCCCCACGGACTATGACAGTCTATTAAAACACTAAGAGATGTCAATATGTAATAAGATTAGGCTAAATCTTTATGATCAATAGCAAAATATGTAGCCTTCCATATTTAATCAGTATAATAATTCAACATTATCTACTACCAAAATTTTTGTATAGGACTATGAAATATATGCCCCCACGGACTATGACAATGCCCCCACGGACTATGACTGCCCCCACGGACTATGACTGCCCCCACGAACTATGAGAGGACATTACAGCTAACAAAAATTATCAAAAATATGTTAAAATAATAATAAAATGTATGTCCAGGATAAATAAACTGAATATAAAAAAAAAAAGAATATTAATTATTTTTGGCTAGACATGAGCGCACAAACACAGATTGATAATTGGTGAAATATTATTCACTTATTCCTGATTTTTTAATAAGGGTATGGAAACACTATTACACATCTGTTCAAAATCTGGGCATTCCAAAAGGAGATGCTTGATGGTTAAAGGTTCATTACAGACAATACATTCTGGTGGGGGCTCACCCTTTAGAGGAAAACATGTGTAAGTCTAGAATGACCGATTCGAATTCTGGTAAAAACAGTTTGATCTTTTCTAGTCTTTAAAAGATGAGGTTTCACCTCTTTGATGGTTTGGAAAACAGAATGCAGTTTGTTATTGGGGAACTGGTCCCATTCATTTTCCCATCTCTCATTGATGTATTGAACGATTCTCGGTTTAAAATCTATGTGAGTGATTGGAAAAGGAAGGACTGCTTTGTCCAACCCCTTTTTGGCCGTTTGGTCAGCTAACTTATTTCCATGAATGCCTACATGACCTGGTATCCAACAAAACTGAACATCAAATCCTGAGTTGGCCAACTTTTCAGTTTTCAAAGACGTGGGATTACACTCCTTGAGGAGATCGGGTGCTGCTCACCTACATGCCATAGGTGTTCCTTTGGAGGACATTAAAGTGTGTCGGTGATTGGCGTTCGCTTGCCGTTCTCACCTATCTGATCACCCCCATGGAAAAGTAAATTATCAATTGAGAAGAGATATACTCAATCATTGAAGGACTTACTTTTAACTTTTTTTGAGGTTTGGCGGATAAACTCTGTCATTTGTCGAGCAAATTGGTGTTATCTTGTATGTAACGACTGAATTATGTGTAGGTATATGCGTGATAATATATATGCCCATATAAATTGGAGTGCAGTACTGCCACCTGGTGTTAGTAGTAATTCACCCCACACAGTCACCAGAGGAACACCAGGTGCTCAGTCACTGGTGCCATGTTATCTGAACTAACAACACACACATGTAAATCAGGAGTGTAAACCTATTCAAGGAGTTACAAAAAAACTTTAGTTTAATAAATGGGCGGATAAACTCCCATCATTTGTCGAGCAAATTGGTGTTATCTTGTATGTAACGACTGAATTATAGTGTAGGTCACATCAAGAGTCACCTATAAATAGTTAATTGAAGTAAAACTTGTAACAATTTGTTCATTTTATTTCATAAGCAAGCAACGAGAACCGGCCCACTGAACCATCTCTTCAGAGAAAAAGGGGGCGGCCTCTGCCCAACTTTGCCCATGATACCGACGAAGAAACTGATTATGGTCTATTTTAAATAACTTCATTACCTGATCTACCTGACGATCCTGTACTAGTGAAATAGAAGAGCAGATAGCAGAAACACTGAAACATGCTCCAAACAAACCTGGGGGACCAAGGCACAAGGTAGATATTGCACATATCCAGTTTCAAAAAATAGAACCCTATCGCCGCCACATATGTTCAGCAGGGGCTACTGCGGGCCTATTCTTACCCAGACCCCCACGGGGATTAGGGACTTTGTGTCAGATTTTCTAAATTTGGTTAAAGACATGTCAATGTTGGGTGTCTTCAATTGCCAAGGAGAAATAGACGAAGAGTGGGGATGGCTGTTCAAAGACAATTACAACTATTGTCTGTTTTGACTGCAATATGTCAGAGTAAAGAGTATTATACTCTTTATAAAGCATAGACAAAGAGGCATGTCCCAAAAGGGAGGAAGTTTTTAGAAAAAGAAGAATACAACTAAAGACAATTACAACTATTGTCTGTTTTGACTGCAATATGTCAGAGTAAAGAGTATTATACTCTTTATAAAGCATAGACAAAGAGGCATGTCCCAAAAGGGAGGAAGTTTTTAGAAAAAGAAGAATACTGGAAATATCCGTTGTAGGTGAGCACTTTTGCTTCCAGCAAGCCATGCCCCCCAAAAGAGAGCAGTGCCTTTAATCACGTATTCTTTGACCTTTGAGTGCAGTAAACATCTGAGTGAGTAATGGATGCTTTACTCTGTAACTCATCCCTTAGTGAACCAAGCACCAACCGGGAATTGAACCCAAAGAACCACTTGGTCAGTGTTAAGTCCCCCCTATTGACCCCTAATATGATCAGCAGGGGATACTGGGGGTCTATATTCTTCCCCGCAACCCACACGGGGTTTCAGCACTAGAGATGACCAGCCAAAAGAGAAGTTCTATTGGGAACAGGCTGATCCTAATTTTTCTTGAAAATACTCCCAGCACATTTTAAGATTATCACATGTTGTTACACTATGTACATATCTGCATTAGGCATGACATCACAAATGAAATAAGAGATAGTAGATGGCCTCAGACTGCAAGTGATAAGAAATTGCATTCTACATGAACTTTCTTAGTTTGAAAAACTTCCGTCTTGATTTAGCAATACAGTTTGACTTATCTCCTTCTTGCGTCATAAACGTACGTCGCCAATTTGAAACAGCAATAACTATTCAAAACCTATTAAAGAAAACCATTGTATGGCCATGCCCTGAAGAGTTGGAAGGACTAGCAACATTATTGACCAAGAAGGTGTCAACAGGTTTCCTAATGTAATGGGAATGCTTGATGGCTGCAACATTTCTATCTCCTCTGGTCGCCATAACAGCAATAGTTTTTAACTGCAAGAAATTCCAGTGTGGTGCTGCAAGGATTCTGCAGAGAAGATTTGCATTTCACTGATGTCTCTGTGGGTTGCCCAGGTCGAAAGGCATTCTCTCACCATGACTAAAAAAATTCCAAGAAAGCAACCAGGATCTCAAGAGGGAAAATATGGGTTAGTCTAGAATGACCAGCGATAAAGCATATCACAGTGAAGAGACAATACTCCACCACAGCTCCAAACAGGCATTTTCTCTATGGTCATTTTCATGGCGAAAAAAAAGTTGGGACAAATTTTGAGTGAATGAGTAATGGATGCTTTACGCCTTTTTGACAACTAATGTCATATTCATGGTGAAAACAGGTTGGGATGAATTCTGTATTTGGTGATCGGTTCCATGAGATGAAGGTGACAGGGCAGGCAAACAGCAGGGGATCAAAACCTGGAAATCATTTTTGCTGTACCTCATTACTTAGTGAACCGGATTGAAAGAAGAACCATGCTTAATATCCACCAAAACAATAACATAATAACCATCAACCGGTTCCTACCGATCACAAAACTAGAACCCAATGGCTACCACATAACCCAAGTAACAGTAATGAAGGTGGTGGACTCCCTCATCAAAGAAATTGCCAACAGACCCAAAGAACAAACCAAAGACAAAACCACAATGACCACCAACAACCCCCTGACCAAAACACAAGAACACCCCCAAGCAGCCTGGAAAACCACACCAGACCAAAAGAAGTCAACAACATCCACAGAAGCCCCAAACCGAACTACACTAGACATAGAAGATGACATAATAGGACACGTACTAGGGAAAGGAGGAAGAATAATCAGAGACAAAGCAACCCCAAACAGAACCAATGCTTTATACAATAGAGAGACGCAAACAATGACTGTAATAGGGCACAACCTCAAGGACGTAGAAAAGAGAAAAGAACCAAACTACAAGAATAACCAGATCGAAGATACACAACAAGAAGAATAACTCAACCCACACCAAGAGACTCCTCCCCATACCGACGTAACCCAATAAGTAGCAGAGAAGCATCCCCCCAAGACAGATACTGCATTTGCGACACCAATCACCAGAGGAAAGACACTTTAACAAGACCAAAGTGGGATATCAGCCCACGTAGAGAAGCTATCACAAGATACAGGGAGATTTCAAAGGCATGTCCAAAGTTGACCACATCCTATGCATGAAAGAAATAATATCCAAAAATAAATTGCATAAAAAACCAACACATATAACAAAACCAACACATAATATTCTACATTATAGAATTTATGGTAATCAGTTATCACTCCCCCTGCCCTTATCGGTCAGTTGTAATTAGGTCACAGAGCAGAGGTCAGGTGGGAGGTGCAAGTATGCTGTAAGGAACACTCTGGGTCCAGCAGCAGAACAGACAACATGTATCCACTAAACAGCAACAGGCCTTTTGGCCCATACTCCTGGTACTGTAGAGAATATACTTCAACATCAACAACATCTCCTGCCTTGAAGTCTTCATTTATAGCATATATAATTATTATCTATTATTATATAGATATATATTTTTGGGACCGGCTCGAGGCTATCTACTTAATATTCATTAGCTATGGGTCATGTGACCTAGGGCACCAAATTCAGTTATGCTTTGGACGCCATCAGCCTCAGCCGTGTCAACCTGTTGAATTTTTTGACTTACACTGCACTATCTCAATTTCCTAATTTAATATATATCTAAATATAACTGAATTTTCAACATCAAGGATAAGTGTTACTTGTACTGTCTCTGACACTTTACATTTTCTTCTTAGGTCATCTTGACTGGGGATTTCCTCTATTTGCCTCCAGTCCCTTCTCCTCCAAATGGTGATCCTGGAAAACACTGTTTCCAGTCACCCTCATCTCAGGCCTACATGTTGTGAAGCTCACATGTTTACAGACATCAAAGTTTGCAGGTAATTACAACAATAAACTGCAAGGTGGTCGCAAAAAATACACAACATTGTGACAACACAATTTTGTTTGCTTAGTAATGTGGCATTTTAGGTATCTTTAGACATTAAGTAGACCATGGCCTTCTGTTAAGTGAGCTTACCTCATAAAGCTGTGAGTGAGTGAGGAAGGAATGCTTGACACCGTTTCGACAACTAAGGTCATATTCATGGTGAAAACAGGTTGGGACGAATAGGTCTTTGGTGATCTCGTATCTATGAGATGAAGGTGACAGGTCAGGCAAACAGCAGGGGATCAAAACCTGGAAATCATTTTTGTTGTACCTCATCCCTTAGTGAACCACAGCAGTAACCGGGAATTGAACCCAAAGAACCACTTGGTCAGTGCTGCCCCCCCCCCCCCCCATCGTAGGCTCATACGATCAGCAGGGACTACTGGTGGCCTATTCTTACCTAGAACCCCCACAGGGACATAAAGCTGTTGTTAGGGCCAGCCTAAATCTGTTATTTTCACTGCAAAGGAATGAAAAGTATGTTTTCTTGTAATGTTTACTCAGGCGATCAAGGAGACAGCCATTGGGGAACTGTCAACTGTCACCCAAAGGTTTTTGCAAGGCCTGGAGAAACCCCTACAAATGCAAAACCGTGGTCCAGTCCACCTCTTTGCAACCAACTTAGTGGTAGATGTGTACAATGCCAAAAGGTAAATTTGATAAAAACTTTATCTCCTACACCAAGTCACACCTCGCCAATAACATGATCACTCCCACTGGTCAATGTGGCACTGAATAGGGGGCAGCTGACAGTAATATCATAATCAGCAATGCTCACACCCACCAGAGGTTAGGTGTGGGTAGGGGGCGAATGACAGGTTGAGTAGATAGGTCAGGCCTGGCTGGTGGTGGTGGTTAAATCTAGCCTTGACTCTTGAGGCAGGGGGGAGAAGGGGGGTTGAATAGAGGGTCACTGTGTGTAGGACATCTAGAAAGTTAAACCCAATACCCACTAGTCAAATTTTAGCATAGTAAGCCAACCAGTAGTTGATAAAATTGGACAATTCTGCCACAATAAGTGGTCTATCTTACCAGCAACTCCAGATCAACAATCAGTATACAATATTGAATTATACATGTTTTATATGAATCAGCCGACCAACTATTGTAAAATTTCCCTAGTGGGTTTTGTGCTTCAGTGTGACTTGTCAATCATAGTACAGGACTGGTTGTGGGTTCACATACATAGATCTATGCATGTATGAATCTAGGTGTCTATGTGTGTGACTGTGTCGTGTGTGCATGTGTATGTATGGGTATGTGTGTGTGTGTGTGTCTCTCTCTCTCTGTATGTATGTGTGTGGTTAGATTTTTTATATTCACTTTTTTATCCAATTTGCAAATTAATGTTAATCACCTGTATCATTTATATAGCAAATTGATAATGATATGATATAACAAGAACTTTGCCTTTCACGTGATTTACAAAAAATAGTTCTTACATCACGCTAAAAGTAATTCACTGTAAAACCGGTAGCGTGGAACACTTAGGAAAAAAATGCAAATATCTATGCAATTATTACAATATGAACAATACCAGATAATCAGTTTGAGGAAACAAAAGAGCTCCAGTTTCTTGATTTTTTAAAAGCCATGACATCCCTATGACATCCTGACCACCCCTTCACCTCTTCAATCCCCATGACCACCTCTTCACCCTCTTACCCCCATACAACATCCAAGCCTACTAGGGTGTTGTCACTGGACCCTGTACCCATACAGGATGTTTCTAATTAGAGCCAAGGCAGCCACCATGGCTGTGGTCATTCATGGAAACAGATTCCACCTGGTTTTACATGGCTGCATGCACTGCCGGTCAGTCAGTAATCCACTTATTTACCTGATGTCAAGGACGCTCTCAACTGTCATGATAGACTTGCCTAGTACATTTATATTTAGACCTACTTACATTAGACTAATTATAATCACTAGGATTTGGGTAAAACTAAAATATAAAAGGGACCTTCATACTTCTAGTAAGCAGTAAGTCAGGTTTTCTGAACCACAACTCTGATGTCCCCTCTCATTCGAACCAATGCTACACTCAGGCCAACTCCATACAGGGATACAGGGATACAGGGACAAAGACTGCTAGACCACTTTCAGGCCCCAAACCAGTTGCTGCTTAAAAGAGGTTGTCCTGTGGTGATTGGGAAAAACATTACTGGGGTAAAGATATAATTATTTATTTCAATGTAGATTTCTAGTGATGTACATAAATCATACCTTTTTAAAGAAAAATAATTGATTAATGAAACAATTATTATTAATTGAGGTATAATACAGTGAGTGAGTAAGTAATGGATGATTTACGTGGTTTCGACAACTAAGTTCATATTCACGGCGAAAACAGGTTGGGACAAATTCCGTCTTTGGCAACCGTATCTATGAGATGAAGGTGACAGGGCAGGCAAACAGCAGGGGATCAAAACCTAGAAATCATTTTTGCTGTACTTCATCCCTTAGTGAACCCAGCACTAGCTGTGGGTTCTGAATCTTTGTACTTATTCAAGTTTAACCTGCTTTTTTCTATCAAATAGTATCATGATAGTCAATGATATTTTGCTTATTTCATTACTTGAACATGCAGCAGAAGTCTATCTTGATGACTGGTGCCAGGGCACCACCAAGGCAGATCATATGTAGTACGAAAAGCTCCTCTCTCCTCAGATGGCCAAGGCGGATCATTGTACAAGGGGAAGAACAACAGAAACAAGGGTTTGTTGTTGCTGATGGCTTTACCGTTATTCTCATAAGACAGTCCTTTGTCAGCTGGTCCTGGCTGTATACTATGGCTAGGATTTGTGTTTTCTAAAAAATATCAACTACTGAGTTTCTTGCAGGTTCATCTACTTAAGGATCTTTCAAATTCAGTTGTTTGTGGCACAGCCCTCCCCAAATTTGAAAATCTTTTTCTGTAGGAATAAATTTGCAATTCTACAACTCCATGTGTCACAAGGTTTTGACAAGCAAACAGTGAGTGAGTGTGTATTGGATGCTTTACACAGTTTCGACAACTCTGGTCATATTCACAGCGAAAATAGGTTGGAATGAACTCTGACTTTGGTGGTTGAATCTATGAGATGAAGATGACAGGGGGGGGGGGGCAAACAGCGGGGGATCAAAACCCAGAAATCATTTTTGCTGTACCTCATCCCTTGTGAACCACAGCACCAACCAGGAATTGAACCCAAAGAACCGCTTGATCAGTGCTGGGTCCCCCCTATCATCACATCATACGACCAGCAGGGGCTACTGGGGGCCTATTTTCCCCCGGAACCCCCACAGGGTAGTAACAGATGATCAGATCTTTATTGCTTCAATCATTCTTAGATCTGTGTAACTACACTTGATAACCTCACTAACAACATACCTTCCCCAAATCATGCACATCACCACACCCTCAACTACCTACCATGGGCGTTGGAAACTTGTGTTACCTGGTTGGTTGGAGTGAGTGAGTGAGTAAGTGTTGGGTGTTTTACGCCGTACCGACAGCCAGGGTCATTTTCACGGCGAAAACCAGTTGGGACAAATTCTGTCTTTGGTGATCGAATCTATGAGATGAAGGTGACAGGGCGGGCAAACAGCAGGGGATCAAAACCTAGCGATCATTTTTGCTGTACCTCATCCCTTAGTGAACCAAGCACTGACCGGGAATTGAACCCAAGAACCACTTGGTCAGTGCAGGGTCCCCCCTATCGTCGCCTCATACGATCAGCAGGGGCTACCGAGCCTGGTCGGTTGGTCCATATTCAAAATTAAATTAAACAGAGAAAAGCATTCGCAACAGCCTTTATAAAACATTCCCTGCACACATACAACAACTCTGTTCCCAGCTGGCAGTGCTGGAGGCCCTCACCACAGAAGATATATATATATTTAGTCAAAATGAAAACGCGTACCAAAAAAACGTATGTGGTTAAGGAATGCCGATCATATTACATGTTCTCTCCAGATGCATTACAAGAAATTATTAGGACTGATATACGGTGTTATAAATTTTGGTTTATTGACACTAATGTTAAACATTTATGGCACACTATGTACAACATCTTTTTAGATGCTATTAATAGACTATGTCTGTATGTAAAGCGGAGAATACAGGAGGATAGGCCTGAGTGGATTGATGCAGAAGTATTGGTTCAGATAGACGAGAAAAACAAACTTTATGAGTCAGCTATGCTTAGGTCAAATGATCAGGTGTGGGCTGATTACAAACGAAAAAAGGGAAATATTAGTAAATTGATTAATAAAAAGAAAGGGGATATAATAAGAAGCAAATTAATGTATAATAAGAACGATCCCAGGAAATTTTGGAGGGTATTACATCAGAAAGTCCTGGGAAAGACAAAAGATAGGGCTGCTGCAGACTATGAACCAATACTATGCTTGTATAGGAGTCTTTACATAAGAATTTAGTTGATTCCTGGACAGAAATGGACATGCATCTACCATGTGCTGTGGATACGGCGATGGTATTTAATGTTATTGAACACACGGAGGTCGAAAAATTAATCATGGCAATAGATACTAATAAAGCGTCGGGAATTACTGGTATTAATTCAAAGCTATTGAAGAATTGTTTGACCTTTTGTTTACCTGAACTAACATACTTGTATAATATGTCTCTTTATACAGGAATTTCCCCTGATGATTGGAAAAAAAGTATTGTAACTCGTATACCAAAGGAAGGGGATCCGATGGAAGTAGGAAACTGGAGACCAATTAACAATCTTTGTATAATGGGTGAACTGTTAGAGAAATGTGTTTATAGACAATTGTCTAATTATTTTGAAGAAAATCTATTATTTACAGATAATCAACATGGATTTAGGAAATTTGAGAAATTAAACTCTGATTCAATTTCAAAGGTAAATAACAGACTCATTACTCTCGCCAAAATACGTAAATTCATTGATAAGAATACTGCTGTACTCCTATGTAAACAAATGATTTTGCCATTGTTCGATTACGTTGGATTTGTTTCTGATTCCGGGAATTAGCGATAAATAGAACCGTTACAACCGTTACAACCATTACATAATAGGGCTATTAAAACAATATTGATGAGAAATGTATATATATCAACTCTGGAGATGCATGGTTTGCATAATGAGTTATTGTTAGAATTATTAGATAGAAGGAGGAAGATAATCCTCTTAAAACTGATGTATAAACTGAGTCGAGATGGGTCAAACCTAAAGTGAATTACGGTTGTTACGAAATGATAACAAAGTAAAATTTGATATGGAATTTAGTGCAAAAGAAAGGGTATTGAAAAGCCCATATTACAGGGGGGGGGGGGAAATTATGGAATGATTTACCGGCATGTTTACAATGTGCTGATTCTTTGAATATGTTTAAGCAACGGATAAAGATGTATGTTTGAAAGAAATGTCTTTTATTATATTGAAATTGTCAATTGATAACTACAGCCTCATTTTATATTTCATACTATGTTCATTGTAATTGTTATTTTGATCACATTGTTACTACGATCACCTACATCGGAAGAACTTGTGTATATGAGAGATAGAGGAGTCACTAATATCAAGCGACCTGGCTCATCCCTACAAAACCTCTCCCGCTCACTCATCAGCATCCGGGATGAGGTCTTCCTCTATTTCTTAGAGTGAGTGAGTGAGTGTTGGGTGTTTTACGCCGTACCGACAGCCAGGGTCATTTTCACAGCAAAAACCAGTTGGGACAAAATCTGTCTTTGGTGATCGAATCTATGAGATGAAGGTGACAGGGCGGGCAAACAGCAGGGGATCAAATCTATTTCTTAGAAGTAGATCAACTCATTATTGGAGATAGAGAACCGTGACATGGTAAAAGGCAAGGGAACAACCCCAAAACAACTGAGGTCACTTGTGCTGGAAAATGATAGGGGTGGCACAAACTTTTTGATCATCCCAGTGACATTACTGACGAACTTTATTACATGCTGCTCAATAGTTTTTTTTATCCTAAGCACTCCTAGACAACCAACATGAGATGATTATGCCCACATACAGTCATGGTGGACCAGACCACCACCCAGATTCCTCACCTGGTAAAACAAATGGCTGCGAGGTAGCTGTCCGTCAGTGGTGGTCCTCGTGTGGGGCTATGCTGCGCATTGGAGGTGCAACGATGTAGACAGAACTATTCCCCGGACAACACCATGAAGGCGATTTCAAGGAGGTTGTCGGAGGGGAAAACCCCCAATCATGGGGAAGCTCTTGAGGCCCCAACCAGGGAACAACATCAAATGGGGGTTGCGACAGGAAGAGCCGGTTTAGTAGCGGGCGCAGGGAACCTGAACGTTGCGATCAAGGAAACTAAGACAATAAAAATAGCAATTCCAGCGGGCAGACGGGTGAATGTCCGTTGGAGAACTGCAACCTGCAAATCCAATAAGCTGATAATGTACCCAGTAGGAAAGAGACCAACAGACCCTGGAAGCACTGATACAGAGGCATATGGAAGTGGGATCAACTATTTTCTTGGATAGGTGGTTGGCATACAGTAGACTGAATCAGATGGGCTAAAACCACTTTGTTTAAAACCACTTTGTTGTCGAACATAAGTACACCCTTAAAGTACAGTTCAAAAACCTGGAAACAGGAGAACTCATGGAGGTCCACACCAACAGGACCAATGGAACCATGCTAAGGTATATATGAAAATATGTAAATATATCACATACTATTACAATGTTTTATTGCATAAGTTATATATATGCATAGCATAATGATTATTATGACAAAATAATCACATACTATTACAAACAATTAGATATGTGACGAATGTCCATTCATCTGTGGCAAAAGCAGTTATCCGAAATAATATAGAATGGTTGTCAAAGAGATGTATTTGTGCGAGGCACGACTGTTGATCTTACACCTCAAGTCTCTTGCTCAAACTCTTTCGTCCAGCTTGAGACCAAAATAAACCCCACATCCCTCCGTTGTAAAACTCGGAAACCCCGAACTACCGAGGAATGTCCATATTATATTAAAAATGATAGCGATTTTGATGATCATTTCGTAAAATATGCTTTAATCTATAAGCTAATTAAAGTGAAATATCAAACTGAATAATATAATGATACAAATATAAAACTTTACAGGGTCACTTCAGAAGAATCAACGGGACTTCATTAAAGAACTTTGAGAGCCATCTGTGTGAGGTAATGTGGCGGAACTGGCACAAAGGACCTGGGATAGTAGGTAGATTCTTCGACCTTGTGAAGTCAGTGTACACACTTGACAAAGAACCAGTACTTGATGCCCTTTGCCTTGTATTCCAAACATGGAACATCGAGAAAACAGAGGTAAAAGTTACCTCAAATGTAATAAGTTGAATGAAATCATGCAAATAATTATGAAAAAATAAACTATATAACTTAATGAAGTAAATTGATAGCGATGTAGACGTTGAAGTAGATACAGAGGACGAAGTTCAATCTGATTCAGAACTTCAAGAAGTAGTTGCAGAAGTCAATGATGTGCCTCACAGACCAGGTAATGAATTACAGGCAATTTGAATAAGCAATTATCTTTTTTTTAAATTGATTATTATTTTTTATTATTATTAAACCACAATCATCGTACATTGATGTTCTTCCATGTAGGTACAAGACATCATTAATATAGTCAGATTCAATTGACCAAATAATTTCCTTATTGGTTAAAATTAATATCAAACTAGAAAGGTGTGTATTCACTGTTGTCAAAAGGCTGCCCCATAAGGCTAGCACTGACACAAACCAGCAACCCGTACTAGTATGCTTTACACACACCATATCAGAGACTGCTTGAGCGGAAATCGGATCTTAATAAACTTGAAAATTGCCGTAACATCTAGTTGAGCCCCAATGAACCCATCAAAATTGGGTGCCTGAAATCCCACCTATGGTGCATAGCTCACCATGTGAAAGGTTTAGAGTTAGTGAGTGGTGTTGGGTGTTTTATGCCATACCAACAGCCAGGATCATTTTCACTGCGAAAACTAGTTGGGACAAATTCTGTCTTTGGTGATCGAATCTGAGACGGAGGTGACAGGGCGGGCAAACAGCAGGGGATCAAAACCTGTAAATCATTTTTGCTGTACCTCATCCCTTAGTGAACCACAGCACCAACCGGGAATTGAACCCAAAGAACCACTTGGTCATTGCTGGGTGCCCCCTATCATCACCTTATACGATCAGCAGGGGCTACTGAGGGGCTCTTCTTACCCGGAACCCCCACGGGGACGTATTCAATTGTTGTATTACTCTAAATGTATTTCCTGATGAATGGAAGGTGGCCAATTCCCCTACAGAAAATATGTGATGCAAGTGATGTAAATAATCTCAAGACCTATTTCATTATTACCACTAACTGGTAAAATTCTTGAAAGACTAATTCACACACAATTATCTTGGTATCTAGAAGCATCCAATTTATTTAACCCAAACCAAGGAGGATTCTGAATGAATAACTTAACCATCAACACAGTTGCGGAATTTTCCAATGACATCTTATCCTCCATAATCTTAAATAAGATAACAATTGCCAACTACGTTGATTTTTAAAAAGTTTTTGATACTGTCAGTTATTCCATTCTACTTAAAAAGTTTAGGTTTTATGGATTACACAAGAATACTGTCTTATGGATTGAAAATTATCTAACAAAGTGTACAGTCAATAGGAGAGGAGGGGACGTGGCAGGCGTGCTCTGGGTGAGTACAAGACCGCTACTGAGCCTAGGGGGTGAAAATATATTTTCACAGGGGTGCCTTTTCCCGCTTGTTTTGTGTCATTGATTCTCATTGGTTCTGTGAGGGTTCACAGAAACCAACTGAGTTTAACAGGGGTCCTGATTGGTCCCTGTGTGCCACCAGCAGTAGTGGCAGGGCCAGCGCTAGGTCTGGTTCTGCTCCTATACACACAGTGTAGGGGTGGGTGTGTGGGGGTGTGTGGGGAGGGTTGGTGGTGGTGGTTGGTTGGTAGGGGGGGGAGGTTTGGGTTTTTTGGGCTCTGTGTGTGTGTTACTGATTTATTATTTGTCCCCATTTATATACCATTTAGTATAGCCTTGTGGGGCAATATATTTTTCCTTGAGGGAATTTGAGCGGGTTTTGGTGCGGTTTCGGTAGATTACCTCATCAGTTGTTTTTCACTCAGATAAATATCTTTATTTTTTTATATTTATTATTATAGGTACCTGGAGGGTACCATAATTTTTTAGAAAAATATGCTAGGTTTTTTCCTTGGTTAGGCACTGGGTACTCTGGTAATTTCATACCTTATGTCGAGTAACCTTTATTGTAAAATCAAATGAAGGCTCAGTAGAGTCTAGGGATGTGAGACCTGGTAATAACTATATTTTAAAAATCTTTTATGGGAGAGGGTTGGCCCGGTTGGGGGGCCTAGGCTCTTTGAATGAAATTTTTATCGGCCATAAAAAAATTTTTTGGGCCGATAAAAATTTCATTCAAAGAGCCTAGGCCCCCCAACCGGGCCAACCCTCTCCCATAAAAGATTTTTAAAATAAAGTGTACAGTCAATGGTTACACCTCTCCATCCTTACCAATATCCTGTGGCGTTCCACAGGGCTCTAGTATGGGTCCCCTTTTGTTTTATATCTATATTTATGACCTTGGCAAAATAATGAGATATTCATCTCTCAAAATATATGCAGATGATACTGTAATTTATTTAAGTAATGAGAATGAACTACTCTCACACTTTCGTATCAACAAAGAGCTAGCAAATATGAAAAATATGTGTCAAAGTTATCAGTTGACCATCAACACAAAGAAAACTAATGCCATAGTCTTTGGTACCAGGACTTATCTCAAAAAGGTATTATAATCTGACCATAGGATATGATGTATTACATTACGTGTATGTATTTAACTACCTTGGTGTAAAACTCAACTGAATTAAATTTTGAATCACTTGATAAAGAAAGTCATCGGTAAGTCTCCCATGAATTATATACCCTGACAAAAAATCCAGCCCCTTGATTTTGAATGTCCAAGCAATTACAATCTATAAGTCTAAAATTTTGATTATGGTAATATATTTTTATTACAAATCCTACATAAGATCATTAGACTACAAAAGCTACAGAATAGAGCCCTGAGGATTTGCCTAAAGATAGTCGCTATAATGTTGACCTGTTACATGCCAGATGTAAATTTCCATATCTTGTGAATAGAAGGGAATGAGGGAGTAATGGAGTGAGTAATGGAGTGAGTGAGTAATGGAAGCTTTAACTACAACTAATGTTATATTCACGTCGAAACAGGTTGGGATGAATTCTGTATTTGGTGATGGTATCTACCAGATGAAGGGGACAGGGTGGGCAAACAGAAGGGGATCAAAACCTGGCAATCATTTTTGCTGTACCTCATCCCTTAGTAAACCAATCACCAACCAGGAATTGAACCCAAAGAGCCACTTAGTCAGTGCTGGGTCCCCCCTATCATTGCCTTATACAACAGGGGATACTGGGGGCCTATATTCTTCCCAGGAGCAAAAGCCGGACCTAGGTACCCCCATGGGGTCACCTCTTACAATCAAGAGTAGATACTGAGGGCCTATATTCATCACGGGGGCAGAAGCCCCATCCCAGTACCCCCACAGGGTGTTAAAAAGATTTCCTTCTTGATTTAGCAATACAGTTTGAAGTATCTCCTTCTAGCATCATACAGGTACACCGCCACAGTTTTTGACCAAAAAAGTGTCAACAGGTAGCCTAATGTAATAAGAATGCTTGACGGGTGCCAGATTCTTATCTCCGCATTGCCATAACAGCGATAGATTTATTAACTGCAAGAAATTCCACAATGTGGTGCTGCAAGGAGTCTGCAGAGAAGACTTGCGTTTCACTGATGTCTCCTTGGGTTGCCCAGGCAGGAAAGACATTCTCTTGCCATTACCAAAAGAAATGAGTGAGTGAGTGATTGAATGAGTAATGGATGCTTTCGCCCTTTCGACAACTAAGGTCATATTCACGGCAAAAACAGATTGGGATGAACTCTCGTCTTTGGTGATCACATCTATGAGATGAAGGTGACAGGGTGGGAGAACAGCAAGGGATCAAAACCTGTAAATCATTTCTGCTGTACCTCATCACTCAGTGAACCAAGCCGCAATGAATGGTATATGAAATGCATATGAAAAATTATTGTATGAAAGTATCAAAAACATTTTTATGTCATGAAATACTTTCACATTGTATGGAATCACAATGTTTTCAATTAGTACAAATAGCATTAAGAAATAATAAGTCTCTTGCTCTAGAAGCCAGCATTAGTGTCAAAGCATTATAAGCCCCAATGTTTCTTCTGTGGGAAACACTCAAAAGTGTGACAGCACTGCGACTGTACTGTGGGGGCAGTTTTGGGGTGAGGACTACTGGGACCTACACATACCACTGCAGACTTTAACCTGGACTAATGTCTGCCCTCTGCTGACATGTACCAGTGGTAACTGCAACAGTTGCCTGGCTTTTTTTGTGAGACCCAATTTGATTTATTGTTGCTTTTAGGTTACGTTGTGACGCTATACATGTGTGACTGTCACCTTCCTGTGACACTTTACATCACAACACTGTACATTTGTAACACTGGATGTTCATGATAATAGATCTACAGTTGCCATTTCATGTTTGTAGCATTATCTCCTCCAGGAGTCAGCCTTTATTAATATATATTGATTATCCCTGTAATACCTCTCCCTGTCATTCTGTGAGTGAGTGAGTGAGTGAGTGAGTGAGTGAGTGAGTGAGTGAGTGAGTGAGTGTTGGGTGTTTTGCATCATACAGACAGCCAAGGTCATTTTCACTGTGAAAACAGGTTGGGCCAAATTCTGTCTTTGGTGATTGTATCTTTGGGATGAAGGTGACATGGCGGGCAAACAGCAGGGAACCAAAACCTGGAAATCATTTTTGCTGTAACTCATCCCTTAGTAAACCCAGCACCAACCAGGAATCAAACCCAAAGAACCACTTGGTTAGTGCTGGGTCCTCATTATCACGCCTTTTACAATGAGCAGGGGCTACTGGGGGCCTATTCTTCCCAACAACCCCCACGGTGTGAAGCAAGCAGGATGGTGGAAGGGATCATTAGATTCCCTGGAGTCACTTCCTATGCAGTGGCAGTTAAACCTAAGCTCAGGACAGTTGAGTGTCAGACAGATTACACTTGGTTGAACAAGGATAAACCAGTGTGTCAACCCTCCGGCATCCAGGTCGTGTTAGCTGGAAAGGTTACACACACAGAACCTAGGGCCAGTACATCAAAATCAACTTCAAATTTGTTGTCTGTTGCATCTTCAGAATTTAAATAAGGTTGAAATTGAAGAAGCTGCAGCTTCAAATCGCAGCGTATCCCCCCAAAATGAGATTGGGGGGGGGGGGGGAGGGGGGGGGGTGGATCTCCTGTCCGTCCACCTTGATGGCAGGACGATCCATCTTCCAATGGAACTCAAGGTTTCAGAGGCAATTTTAATGAACTTAAGATTTTTGCTAGTTGTTTTGGTACTCTTGCCCTGTGTATCCAGGAAACCCTTTTAAAGAGAGGCGATAATATCACCTTTAAAGGATATTGTGTATATATAATACATATGCCCCTGATGTTGGAAGAGCCTCAGTGGGCTCATCGGTTTTAATAATACAAGATATTATGCATAGTATTATCCCATTAAATACAGATTTTCAAGCAATAGCAGTCAAAGTAACATTTAAAAAAAACATTAAAATAGGTTGAAGGTAGAGTGAACAAAGTGTAAACTACAATTTTCAAGAAAAAGAAAATCTCATTTTTGCTGTACCTCATCCCTTAGTGAACCACAGCACCAACCAGGAATTGAACCCAAAGTCAGTGCTAGGTCCCCCTATCGTCGCCTCATATGATCAGCAAGGGCTACTGGGGGCCTATTCTTACCCAGAACCCCCACAGGGCGGGCCTCATTAAGTGTGCTCAGATATGTATCCAAGTCTCAAGCCAAGCGTACCTTAGATGAGAACCTTTGTGATGCTCTTTTTTCTGTGAGTTGGGCAGTTTTGGTCATAACATGACCGAGGAGTTTTAAATACTGAGTCCCATCACCTCAGAATTCTTCCACACAGCAATGATTTTCTTCAGATCCTATTCATTCATCTGTGGAAGAAGAGTGTTCTGCAGATATTGGTACCCTCAAAGCAGCCCAGTCACGTTTAGATCTTAAAACTGTTAAGCCAAAAGTAAAAGATTACTACTCTACAGACAAGGAGTTTTCAAATTCCTTTGTGGATGCTCATTTAGTGGAACTCATTTGCAGCCACTTTCACATGGAAGAGTGAGTGAGTAATGGATGCTTTACGCCATTTCGACAACTAAGGTCATATTCATGGCGAAAACGGTTATCAATGAAAAGATGGACTAAAAGTTGTCAATAGAACAACATGATATATGTACAAGATCTTATCCTAAGGATAAAAACATGATAATATACTAATCATATCAGTCCATACAGACCAGCTGTTTTCAAAAAATGGATGATACGATCGGACTGTACAGTATTAAAAAGTTCAGGTAGACCAGCTACCTGATAGAACTGTCTACCCGTCTGTTCAAAATCAGGGCATTCCAAAAGGAGATGCTTGATGGTTAAAGGTTGATTACAAACAATACATTCTGGTTGGGGCCTCACCCTTTAAAAGAAAAACATGTGTAAGTCTAGAATGACCAATTCTAATTCTGGTAAAAACAGTTTGATCTTTTCTAGATTTAAGAACATTAGGTTTAACATCTTTGATGGTTGGGAAAATAGAATGCAGTTTGTTATTGGGGAATTGGTCCCATTCATTTTGCCATCTCTCATTGATGTATTGAACGATTCTCGGTTTAAAATCTATGTGAGGAATTGGAAAACGAAGGACTGCTTTGTCCAATCCCTTCTTGGCCGTTTGGTCAGCTAACTCATTACCATGAATGCTTACATGACCCGGTATCCAACAGAACTGAACATCAAATCCTGAGTTGGCCAACTTTTGTAGCCAGAGAAGAATTTTCATAATGACTGTATGTTCAGTTTTCAAATACTGCAAAGCCTGAAGACAGGACTTTGAGTCGGTAAAAATGATGAAGTTCTTTTCCTCTGCCTGCTGAATGGCTTTCAAAGCAATAATAATGGCAACTGCTTCAGCTGTGAAAATAGAACTGAAGTCAGGTAGATGGGCAAACTGTTTTTTACCGCAGCAGACAGACGCTGCTGCAACACGTCTACCATCCTTTGAACCATCAGTGAAAACAGGAGAATGATGAGGAAATTTGTTTCGAACTTCATGATACCGGGACACGTAATCCAATGGTTGAGTCAGTGACTTTTTGGATTTGGTGAGGTCAAAATTGATATTAGGTGGTTTGAGTCTTCATGGAGTTCACATGGAAGATGTCAACGGGGAACCTACTGAGTACATGCCCAATACTGAACTGAACTATAACTGGGCAAAACTGAATTCACACAGTTGGTTGAGGACAAGATTGGGACCTTCACACACAAACTGCGTTTTCGAATCAATGCCACCATAGTTGAAAATAAATCAACAGCATAATTTACAAAAAAAACATTATTTTATACATGTATAAACTTGGTCTGTCTTCTCTAATGTACATGTTTTATTTTATTTCAATAAATTTGATCATTCAGAGCATTAAACGTTTGAAGCAATAATTCTGATTTTTTTTTCAGTATCGGTAAATTAATATAGACAATGTGTGGCTACTACAGTCATGGAGTGGATGAGTGTTGAGTGTTTTACACCATACCAACAGCCAGGGTCATTTTCACAAGAAAACAAGTTGGGACAAATTCTGTCTTTTGTGATCGTATTTATGAGATGAAGGTGACAGGACAGGCAAACAGCAGGGGATCAAAACCTGGAAATCATTTTTGCTGTACTTCATCCCTTAGTAAACCAAGCGCCAGCTGTGGGTTCTGAATCTTTGTTAATTATTCAAGTTTAACCTGCTTTTTTGTATCAAATAGTATCATGCCAGTCAATGATATATTGCTTATTTCATTACTTGAACAGGCAGCAGAAGTCTATCTGATGACTGGTGCCAACTGGGCACCACCAAGGCGGATCATTGTACAAGGGGAAGAACAACAGAAACAAGGGTTTGTTGTTGCTGATGGCTTAACTGTTATTCTCACAAGACAGTCCTTTTGTCAGCGTTTATTCCCTCCTGGCTATATACTATGGCTAGGATTTGTGTTTTCTAAAAAAATATCAACTACTGAGTTTCTTACAGGTTTATCTACTTAAAGATGTTACAAATTCAGTTTTTTGTGGCACAGCCCTCACCAAATTTGAAAATATTTTTCTGTAGGAATAAATTTGCAAACCTTTGTTTATTATATTCTAATAATGTGTTGATATCAATCAGCATTTTTTTTCTACAACTCCATCAGTGAGTGAGAGAGTGAGTGAGTGAGTAATGGATGCTTTACGCCATTTCAACAACTAAGGTCATATTCATGGCGAAAACTGTTGTTATCAATGAAAAGATGAACTAAATCCCCTGTGTGAGCATCACCCCACACCTATATAGCAGTGTACACAGGAACGGCAACATGGAGTGAGTGAGTGAGTGTTGGGTGTTTTACGCCGTACCGACAGCACGGCAACATGGAAGGACCACCTCATGTATCAGATAGCTCATCTGGGGAGGATTACACAAAGAAGGACATTGAACATCTATCAAAGATTCAAGAGAGGCAGCCAAGTGATCGCCATGGTAAAATGACTGAGAACCAACTAGTGCAATAATGTTCCTTTTGAAGTGTCAGAAAATCAGTACACACTGTATGCTTTTCTAAACTTAAAAGCAAAGCAGTTGGTTAAATGGCTCCAGAACAATGGTTTACTAGCAAAGCCCATGATAAGTCCTTCATGTGGGAAGCCAACTATCGTGGCGGGAGATTAAGAAACATTGAGAAATTAGTATGGGGATGTAAACATCCCCCACAAAGCACGAAACCACCATGAGTGGAGTGAGTGAGTGTTGGGTGTTTTACGCCGTACCGACAGCCAGGGTCATTTTCACGGCGAAAACCAGTTGGGACAAATTCTATCTTTGGTGATCGAATCTATGAGATGAAGGTGACAGGGCAGGCAAACAGCAGGGGATCAAAACCCAGCGATCATTTTTGCTGTACCTCATCCCTTAGTGAACCAAGCACTGACCAGGAATTGAACCAAAAAACCACTTGGTCAGTGCAGGGTCCCCCCTATCGTCGCCTCTTACGATCAGCAGGGGCTACTGAGGGCCTATTCTTATCCGGACCCCCACGGGGCCCACCATGAGTGGATGTGTAATGCATGCTTTACACCGTTTTGACAACTAAGGTCATAATCACTGCGAAAACAGGTAGTACTGTAGCCAACTGCTGCTTTTGTTAAGTAGTTAAGTAGTTAAGAGTGGGTGGGTAAGTAATGGATGCTTTATGCCACTTCGAAGATAATATGCATGGCAAAAATAGGTTGGAACAAATTCTGTCTTTGGTGATCATATCTATGAGATGAAAGTGACAGGGCAGGCAAACAGCAGGGGATCAAAACCTGAAAATCATTTTTGCTGTACATCATCCCTTAGTGAAGCACCAACCGGGAATTGAACCCAAGGAACCACTTTGTCAGTGCTTGGTCCCCCCTATCATCACCTGATACAATCAGCAGGGGCTACTGGGGGCCTATTCTTTCCCGGAACCCCCACAGGGTGAATGGTGTCAACATGAAGGCCAAAGAACTAGTGGATACTACCCTATCACACTACTGAACCTCCACAATTCACATTCTCATGCCAGCCAGAACAGGTTCAGAATATGTAGACAACCGCACACACTCATAAGAGAGCTAAAAAGAGCAACCTCCTCAACTCAAATGATCATCATTCATGAAAACCTACAACACTGACCTAGAGATCCATATATTATCTGTCCCTGTTATCAAAATGCAAGATATGCAGGAGTGAGAGAGTGAGTGAGTGATGGATGTTTAACACCATATTGACAGCCATGGTCATTTTCCGAGTGAAAACAGGTTGGTATGAATTCTATCTTTGGTGATCATATCTATGAGATGAAGGTGGCAGGGCAGGCAAATGCAGAGGATCAAAACCTGGAAAGCATTTTTGCTGTACCTCGTCCATTAGTGAACCCAGCACCATGCAACCAGGAATTGAACCCAAGAAACCAATTAGTCAGGGCTGGGTCCCCCCTATCGTCGCCTTATTCGATTAGCAGGGGCTACTAGGTGCCTATATTCTACCCTGGAACTCCCATGGGGTGGATAATAATTATTTTCAAATTTTAAAAACTAACTTCAAAATACCAGTGTTTTAGTAGTATATAGTAGATTGCAGTTTCTGGGACTAGTTTCCATACTGGAAGAACTGTCATGTATTTTTGTCATCTTTGTTTCAGAAATGTGGGTGAGTGAGTGAGTAATGGATGCTTTATGCTGTTTCAACAACTAAGGTCATATTCACAGTGAAAATAGATTGCGATGAACTCGTGTCTTTGGTGATTGTATCTACGAGATGAAGGTGAGAGGGCAGGCAAACAGCAGGGGATCAAAACCTGGAAATTATTTTTGCGGTCTCATCCCTTAGCGAACCACAGCACCAACCAAGAATTGTACCCAAAGAACCACTTGGTCAGTGCTGGGTCCACAGTATCATCGCCTTATACAATCAGCAGGGGCTACTGGGGGCCTATTCTTACCTAGACCCGATGAGCCAATACTGGTCGCTGAAACGCCAGAGCCACAAACTCACCACCTTCACCCTCCCCAACTTATTGTGGAGGAAACTCCACTGCACTGAGCTATTCTAGGGTTTAGCTATCTTTATTTGCTGTGGTGTATATTCTTTTAAAACATATAAACTCTTCATCATTTGTTTTGTTCTTCCATTGGTATATATTTGGTGATGATATAATAAAGGGGAGTTAGAACTATCTCTTTATTACTATCATCGTTACTTAGTTTATTATATTCACATTCTTGTGTATGTTGTAATTGAATATAGGTATAATGTAGTTGGATTCTTTAACAATAGAGACTCCGTATATGGGGGCTCGTACCCACAGAAAAACCACGTGTTGACAAGAGGTAAAGTTAACCCTTCCATGAAGCCGCCCCTAGAGGGTAGACCACGCAATAAGCATACACTGTAGAACTCAGTTAAGAAAAAATAACCTAAAGTACCTGTAATGTTTTTTCGAGCTTCCAATTATGGAGCAGCCACATGGGGACCCTGGTGCCCATGTGAAGAGGAGATAAGAGATGCCTGTAATGCGTACCAGAGGTGGTGTTATAGGCAAAGGATGGAAGAGCGAGTTTAAGGCAAACCAGTAAAACTCATGGAAAAGAAGAAATAACCCAATGGACCTGTAATCCTTTTTCCAGCTTCCAATTATGGAGCAGCCACATGGGGACTCTGGTGCCCAGAGAAGAGGAGATAGAGATGCCTGATATGCTTACCAGAGGTGGTGTTATAGGCAAAGGATGGAAGACTCTGAGTTTAGGGCCGACCAGTAAAACTCACGAGCCAACCAGTAAAACTCAGAGACGAGGAAAGAGAGATGCGTGTAACGCGTACCAGAGGTGGCGTTATAGGCAACAGATGCAAGACCCCAAGTTTAGGGCCAACCAGTAAAACTCATAGATAAGAACAAATAACCTAATGGACCTGTAATGTTTTTTCCAGCTTCCATTATGGACCCTGAAGCCCGAAGAAGGGGTGATATTGAAGAAGCCAGGAGATACGAAAGGTGGAGGTACACGAAGCGAAAGCGAAGGATCAAAGTGTTTATTTCAATTGAAAGCCTGTCAAAACAATTTAGTACCGTAGGAATAACATCAAAACAATTAAGTACTGTAGGAATAACATCAAACAACAATTAAAATGATCTAATGCTGGTAATTGCTGAGATAAGTAGCTGTGTCAAAACAAGATTAATAGCACTAAAGCTATCATTAAATTCACAATAAACACATTTAAATGTTTCTGTACAGAGTGGGAGAGCACTCATCAGCAAGAGGAGGGATTGCCGAGAGGGCAAAGCAGTAGGCGGCAACTGCAAAGAGGCCGAAGCAGTGGTCCGCTGCCGCCGCCAGAGTTTGCTTCTTGAGTTAATCTCGTTGGGTTTTGATTGTTTGAATAAGGCAATCAGATCAATAAATAAGCATCCCAACTATCAAAGATGTAAAACCTGATCTTTTAAAGCTAGAAAAGACCAAACTGTTTTTACAAGATTTTGAATTGGTCATTCTAGCCTGACTCATGTTTTTCTGCTTAAGGATGAGCCCCCACCAGAATGCATCATTTGTAATCAACCTTTGACTGAAGCATCTCCTTTTGGAGTGCCCAGATTTCAAACAAAGTCAAAGACAATTCTATCAGACCCCCACAGGGAGGTAAAACAGATTAATACCACAAAAGCTATCATTAAATTCACAATAAACACTTTCAAATCTTTCTCTACAAGGATGGATTCGGACGGCTTGAGGAGCCTGATTATCAATGTAGTGAATGGCTCTGCTCCACATTCAGGTCCACTGTTGTAGGTGAGCACTTTTGCTTCCAGCAAGCAATGCCCCCCAAAAGAGAGCAGTGCCTTTAAGCATGTATTCTTTGACTTTGAGTGCAGTAAACATCTGAGTAAGTAGTGGATGCTTTACACAGTACCTCAACTGTGGCTTTACACTGCAATGCCATCTCGACAACTAAGGTCATATTCATGACGAAAACTGGTTGGGACAAATTCTGTCTTTGGTTATTGTATCTATATGAGATGAGGGTGACAGGGCGGGCAAACAGCAGGGAATCAAAAGCTGGAAATCATTTTTGCTGTACATCATTCCTTATTGAACCACAGCACCAACTGGAAATTGAACCTAAGAACTACTTTTGGTTATTGCTGGGTCCCCCCTACCATCGCCTTCTACAATAGCAGGGGCTACTGGGGACCTATTCTTACGGAAAATATGTATGAAAGTAACAAAATATGTTTGTATTATGGAATGATATATCATTTGGAACTGCTATACACGGTTTTGATAAGTATGAATGCTGTACAACGTATGAATGTCATTAAGAAATTTGTCAATTCAGCATTAGCTATAATTTTCTTTGGTTGGTTGGTTGGTTATTGGTTGCTTTACGCCCTAATCAACTGCCAGGGTCATATCAAGGGCGGTGATGGTGATCGAATCTATGAGAAGGTAGAGACCATACCCCTACACATTTACCGAAGTAGGTGTTCTTTAATGTGCCTGGTCCCATAGACAGGGCCAGACACACAACAGCCGGTGGCACAAGGCCTTTGATATCCCAGTCATTGTCACTGGGAGAAACACAGAGGGGTGTAGCAGCCCTGTCTGGCCCAGCCGAGAATCGAACCCGGCTCTCCCGCATGCCAAGCGAACACTCTAACCACTTCACCACCCCGTGCCCCTAATTTTCTTTGTGAGAAACACTCAAAGAGGTGTGAAAGCATTGTGGGGACTTTTTTTATTCAGATTTCTCAAAGGTGTGAAAGCTGGGGACAGTTTTACCCAAGTCTTGGCTCAGGCTCAGGCTGGTCAGGCATAAAAAGACAGAGCTCCAGCCTACAGGTATCCATTCACTGATGTGGCCTAATCAGTAGAGGGCTGAGATCTAGACCCTGACCCTGTTTGCTCTGGTACCCTGGCTGCTTTGGTGCCCACTCTACTGCTCTACTGCCTGAATGGTGTAATACCAAACAAAAACTAAATTGATGGTGATGAATAGTATATCAGACCACAAGAATATTAACTCTGGGTCTGAGTCACTCCATGAGGTACGTAACTATAAATATATTTGTTAGATAACAAACTAACTTGATTTAAAAAACATCTGAATAATGGGTATAGGACTGCTTATCAAAAAGTATATAAACTCAAGAAATTAAGGACTTATCTCAACACCCATATATGATTAATAGTGAATAAACAGACCATTCTACCATATCTTGAAATTGTGTCTTTATAATTGACTCTTGCTCAAAGTATTAAAATTTCGAAATTGGAAAAATTACAATATAAAGCCTTGAGAATAGTGTATGATATTAAATCACCCCTGGATGCTCAAAGTCGACTTGTTGAAAAGGGCTAAATTAGGCACCTTAAGTATAAGTCATTATCATCTTCATTGGGCATTTTAACCATACTGACAGCCATCGTTATTTTCAGGCCGAAAAAAAACTGGGACAAATTCTGTCTTTGGTGATTGTATCTATGAGGTGAAAGTGACAGGGCAGGCAAACAGCAGGGGATCAAATCCTGGAGATCATTTTGACTGTACCTCATCCCTTAGTGAACCCAGCAACAACCGCGAATTGAACCCAAAAAAATACTTGTCAGATCAAAACATATTTAAGTAACACTCATGGTTAGGTATATCATTGCATTCAGGTTTAAGTCTGGTCCGTAGGTCCCTGATCAAATTATTTTTAATATGTTATATTATAAAACCATATGAAGAGTCACTGGTTCATGATTTATTCGTGTCTATATAAAATGTTTAATTTCAACTCAAACATACATGATAAAGAATTGCACAATCACCTAGTAACATAACTCATGATAATTGAACATTTTTCATCATTACCATCATTGTAATAATGAAGATAAATATTGACCAATGTACTACAAAAAGAATTCACTTTGTAACGTCTGGAAGATCAGACTATCTTTGAAGATGACAATAAGAATATTATCAAAACAAAAAAAATAACCAGTATTGAAACTTCACTGGCTCCTCTCTATAAGAACGCAGCCTGAACCAAAGAAGGGCATACTCTATATAATGATAAGCATGGTATCTATCAACTCACCTGCATCGCAACTGAATTTCAAATTGATGCAAAGTATAATTCAGGTGCTGTGCCCGCTTATCCCACTTTCTTTTTTTATGCCATGATCTATTCTCCTTGGCGTGATTCATTATGATAAGAGGCCAGGGTCGTCCTAAGAAAGGGGCCGACCCAGCGCTAAAATGTGAGGGGGTTCCAAGAAAATCAGAGGGTGTTCACATAAAAATAAAGGGGTTGCTACTCGAGATTTTGATACAATTTACTATATATTTAGTCACGTAATATTAACCTTTTCATGTTTATAATGAACTGAAAACTAGAGGTAACTCTGATGTTTATTACTGAATAAAAGTTATTACACACAAAAAAAACAAAAAAACTTGGAACATCTGAGGGGGTTCCAAACACCTGGGGTTCGCACAGGTCACCAGGCCGACCTTAGCATGGTGTGATATAGCCAAGGGACTGGATTCACCTGTTCCCATCCAGAACACCAAAACCAAAAGAACACAAGAGATCTGGCCTGAACCAAAGAAAGGCATAATCCATGGTTATGCAGAAAGCCAAACCAAAAGGCCATCTCTGAAAGAAATGGTTTAAGAACACAAAAAATCCGGCCTGAACCACAGAAAGGCATAATCCATATGCAGAACACCAAAACCAACAGACCAAAACGCCAGATCTGAAATAACAGAAATGGTTTAAGATCTGGCCTGAACCAAAGAAAGCCGAACAAAAAGCCAGATTTAAAATAACAGAAATGTTTAAGAAAACAAAAGCCTAAACCAAAGACGGTAATATCCCATTTGCAGAACACCGAAACCAAAAAGCCAGATCCGAGATGATAGAAATGGTTTAAAAACACAAAAATTCCGGCCAGAACCAAAGAAAGGCATCACCCACATGCAGAACACCAAAACCAAAAGGCCAGACCTGAAATAGAAATAGAATAGAAAGAGGGTATCCCTTACCCAGATACCCAATGGCGTATGTATAACAGTGAGACCTCCACCACCACTGTCCTTGCTGGCCACCGGCCCCGACCACAGCCCTGTGCCTACTTCCCTAGCCGAGTGGTCTAAGAGTGGGGCGCACGTGGTCGGGCCTTTTTATACCCTCTGCCAGGGGGAGGGGGCGGGGGTGGGCGGAGAGGGGGAGGGGGGCTGTGGAACCATTTATAATTAGTCTACATGTATGGGTAACGACTCCTAAAATCGACAGGGTGACAAATTTCTTAAATTCTACATAGGGCTACAGCCTCTATTCCACTCGGGAAAAAAATAATACTGCCAAAGATCAGGAGAGGTTATTATACCAAAGATCACGAGGTGTCCGTTCCAGGCTTCAAAGAATGTGAGCAAAGTTCCCGATACTTACCAACATGTTGGTAAGTTATGATGGGTATTCTCCCGATCGTTTGCTCCCGATTTCTGGGACCCAAAAGATCGCGAGCCTTTAAAGGTGTGTATTCTACTTCGAGTATTTTTTTCAGCACCCCAAAAATTGTGACCAATATTATGCCAAACATCGGCACAATTTCCCTAAATATGCCAAACATCGTATAGTGGAAATGGAAACAAAAGAGGAATACGGCCTTAAGTGACATGAGTAGAAAAATAAATGGTATGATATAACCAATTTCTTAAATTTGACATGTGAAGTTCTTAAATCAACGTGGAAAATCACATTGTAGGGATAGGCGACATAATAATTTCTTAAATTCGACCTGCGACATTGGGGTCCCCCATCGACATCCCCACCTACTGGTGTGCCGGTGGTGGCGGGGTCGGGGTGGGAGTGGGAGGTGCCGATGGTGCATGCCATTTTGAGAAAAACAACAGGATGTACTTTTTTTTCTGTAAAAATTATTTCTGCAAAATAAAAGAAATTAAGAAAATAAAATATTTAAAGTTCTGTTGTACCAGCGATTGTAAAAGAGACGCATCCAATATACCCACAACATAGGTATGTTCTTGCAACTTGTTATAATGTTTCAGCTTCTTCGACAAGTAGTGGATTTAGAGGGGGGTGCAGGCTAGAGTTCTAGGGCTAGGCACCCCCTATTTTGAGCCAAAAATAATAACTTTTTTTAAAGTGAAATTTTCAAACATGAAGGGTCCGGCGGAAATTATTATAAAAGGGCGCCCCCCTATTTTGGGCCAAAATTTTAGGGGGAAGGCCTGGCACGCTCCCCCCTAAATCCGCGCCTGTGTATACACTAAAATCTTAAAATGTTTCAACATTACATAACAAAACAAGGCAAAAGTTGCAACTGGATACGTGTACACAATTCAAGCGAAATGCAGCACCATAGGACCAAAGTCATTGCGAGTTTACATTTTAACCGGACATTACCGCGAAATTGTAAAACAAAGAAGTGTATAAATCGTGATGAAATTAGGTACACTCAATTCTGAACCCTGAGTCCCCCCCCCCTTGTTTAGGGGGAAGGGAATAAATATTCCTTTAATGTGAAATTTTATTAGCACGCCCCAACCTTTTGAAAAACCTGGCTCGATGAATTTTAAGAAAAACCTGTTTTGGCACTAATGGCGTTAGAAGTGTGTAGCCCCTCCAGATTGAAATGTACACTCTTTGTTCCTGAAGTACTGGGGCTTCCCGCTCTTTTCAATAACCCTCAAGTTTGGGGTGGAAGGGTATGTGTGTGTATGTGGGAGGGGGGGGGGAACCTACTCATCCAGGAATCATACACACCAACACGGTTCCGCCAACAGCGAGCACACAGCGGCCACTCTGGTGATTACACCAACTGGACTAAAGTCATAGGGGAAGCTCTTAAGAGAATGAATTTACTTGGGAAAATGACGTCACATGCCCATATATGGTAAACCGTGTAAGTGTATTGCAAAAGCAGGAATTTTGTTTTGAATGTAAAATTCCTGCGTCAAGGGGGCGCAGGGACATTTTTGCTATAGCATATTTTTTTTTTTTTTTTTTTAATTGGTGCCCCTAAAAAGTGGCCTTGTAGATTTTTGCTGTGCTATCTATTGTGGCCCTCCTGGATCCTTTACATATTTATTTGTTTTATCATAGAGATATATCTTATGTATCTCTATGGTTTTATCTTATTCATTTATACACCTTTCTTTGTTTTGGGGCATGTCCAGTCAAATAGCGGTGCAAAAGGGCCTGACTGGTACCAGCCAGGTGTATACAAGTGACACACCTTGACCAGCGGCAACTAATACCTGTACTTATGTGCAGTGAGGCGTGGCACCAGTGATCACCACTGGTACCTGTAATTAGCACACCTGGCGGTTTGGTGGCCGGCTTGATCCACTTCCAGCCGCTATTGGCGCACACTCCCTCCGCTGTAGGTTCCCTATACCTATTGTCCCCTCAAACACCTCTGATTGGGATCTCCTTGTCAGACGCCGACATTCCGCGAAGGTGTGAAAGTAGATATTTAATGCTACAAAATTTTCGTGAATCTAGCTTCTACGAATTTTGCATTAAGATCTTTGTGATTTTGCTTGTACTATCAATCTTAATCAAATCAATATTAATCTCAATTTGACAGACAAATTTGATTTCCACACATTATAAAGGTCACCCGGTTCAATTCTCCCAACCACGGATAGTAAATTTCTTGAGTTGTACCTGCAGGTTAGCCTAGATCAAGTTGCATTCTAGGAAATATGCCAACAAGACCTAAGGCTTTAGCATAGAGATTTTCATGAATCTGACCATTATCTGAAGTTAAACTTGATGACAAATTTGCAGACTTATTTTCTTAAATTGTTATCCATATATATATATATACACTTGATATTTTATGAGTTGTTTGAAAATGTACTCATTATTGGTGAATATATAACAATTATTTGTTTATTTTCTATATTTTTTCCAGGATTTTCGTCGACAAAATTAGCCCAAATTAGCCTGCAGGTGCTTAAAATACTGTAAATCAGCTATCCATGGTGGGGAGAATTGTCCTTGATCCGAAGGCCGGGGTCGTGGTTACCCATGGTAACCAAGGGATAAACATGTGTTTCAGTGAGGTTGAATAATGTATTTTCATAGACTCTTTGTACAGAGTTCAAAAACCTAAATTACAAATAAGTCAAAAAGTGTTAATGATGGAAGTTTCATATTTTCACCAAAGGTAGATATCAATTTTGGGCAAGTGATAGATATACAAATTTGACCTTGGGTTCAGGTCAAGGTCATGTTTTAGAAGGTCAAATCTCAAAATTGGCATGAAAATCAGATATTTAGACAATCAGTTACCCTGAAAACACATTTTTCTTGTACTAGGATCAAATTGAGACATTCCATAAACTTTTTGCACATGAGCACCTTTCATTTCATAGTAATACTTTGAACCAAGTTACCTTGGTTACCATGGTAACCAAGGGATAAACATGTGTTTCAGGGAGGTTGAATAATGTATTTTCATAGACTCTTTGTACAGAGTTCAAAAACCTAAATTACAAATAAGTCAAAAAGTGTTAATGATGGAAGTTTCATATTTTCACCAAAGGTAGATATCAATTTTGGGCAAGTGATAGATATACAAATTTGACCTTGGGTCCAGGTCAAGGTCATGTTTTAGAAGGTCAAATCTCAAAATTGGCATGAAAATCAGATATTTAGACAATCAGTTATCCTGAAAACACATTTTTCTTGAACTAGGATCAAAATTGAGACATTCCATAAACTTTTTGCACATGAGCACCTTTCATTTCATAGCTATAACCAAGGGATAAACATGTGTTTCAGGGAGGTTGAATAAGAATTTTTCATAGACTCTTTTTACAGAGTTTACCAACCTAACTGTCCATGGGTATTATATAGCCAAGAATCATGACAGAAATTTGGGAGCTACCATGATGGCTATCTCTTGTGGTCCCACTCCACTCCCCCAAGGGCATGGTGAAGCAATGAAGAGGTGGAAACAGTTATGGTCCATGAGACTTTAGAATTATGGAGAATTGACTCTTTTTCATTATTTCACAGGTAGTTTCTCCTCATTTAACAAGAAATGTGGTGTAGGAAATAATTTTTGTTGATTTCATTCTAACCAATTACTGTTTCATTTAGACTTAATGGGAGCCAAAAGCAATGTTCGGTCAAAATTTGAAAGAATTTTGCAAACACAAATAACTACCAAAATATATTCTAAGAGTCTAACTTTAGCCATTGGTGCAGTATAAATCATGATAAGTAACTATAACGTTAATTGAATTCAATAATACTCATGCCATTTATGTCTCGAGGCAGCAATGTTTGTAAACAAAGCAACTTTGGTGGGTCACCAAAATTGACTGAGGGGAAGTTTTAATTTATTTCAATGTAATTCAAGTCTGTATTCACAGTCTGTATCTTACTACAAGCCTGGGTTGTGGCAATAGAATACAATGTCATTTCAATAGTTAACAGAATTTGCAAAAAGTTGACCCTACATTGCTTTTGGCTCCCTTTAACATAACATATTCTTAAAATATATGGATGGATTAATCATTATCATGTTATACCTATATCTCAGTGTCCTCTGAGCCATTTGGGCACTTGTACTGGGCTGTTTGTATGACAACTAAAAGTTTGTCACACAAAATCAGCATCATGACTATGGTGAACTTGAGTAAGACTCATCAAATTCATCAGAGTAGATGTTTCAGTTTGTTTTTTCAAGCATTCTAATTTTAGCTTATCTCTGCCCAGCCAAGGTGCGATGTAACAGTCATGTTATGCAACCATGTTTTTTGGTTTGTCTGTTACTTACTAAAATATCACATTACTGTTACATTATTTTTCTGTGAGGTTGAGACCTAACCAGGGCAGAATGTTGTAATGTTCTGGTGAGGTTAGGTCAAGATCAAATCAAAATAGAATGTCATGGTGACATTCTGACTAGGTGAGTTCTAGTCCTGACTTAAACAGAACGTTGTTGTGACCTGCAACAGTTGGTTGCAGCAACATAATTGGGAGTCATCAAAAGAACTTCACTGTAATCTAACAATGTGAAATAACAAGAATCAATCTAGAACGTTGCTGCAACATTATTATAACGTCATATCTTTGGCTGGGTGTAGTCTTAAGGGTTCAAAGTAAAAGGATAATTAGCAGTGTTTGCAAACAGGCTGATATCACTGTCCTAATCCTTATCAAGATGTCCTATGGTATACCCATAAATATAACCTAGGCAGCAATACAATATGTCGACTATAATAATATAAAAAGGCCTTTTATCAATTTTTTGGATTTATGAAATAGTTGTATTGCCTTTTTAAGAGTAGGGCTTTATGCCCATTTGTTTGTGAAAGTAGGCTGAGTCCCCCCAGCTAAGAATGTGACATCATACTGATGTCATAGACACGTCATCAGTTGCATCACAGTTACATCGCAGGTGGACATCTCTATGATGTAAAAAGTGAGGACTCCATTTGATATCTCAAAGACATGTGTGATGTCATATTGTGGCTATTCCTAGCTTAGTCAGCTAAAAGAATCATTTTCAATAATTAATTCATCCTGATAATCCCTCAAGGGCCCTGCCAACCTCATGTCCCATTGGAGTACGATTTGGACTACAACTAAATTACAAATCTCTGAGATTTCCCAATAAAGTGTAGTTTATACTACACCTTATTGGTACTTTTTAAGTAAGATAGGAACTACATCTTAGTCAAACCTTTATGCAATGTCCAATTAAAGTGTGGTTTGCACTATACTTTAACTAGGCATTTCTGTGAAGTCCCCTTTAAGTGTGGTTTTGACTATACCTTAACGGTGCATTTCTGCCATGTTCCATTTGGTGTGGTAAGTACTAGACCTTATTTGGACATCTCTGTGATGTCCCATGTAAGTAAGGTCATGACTGCATTTAATTCAGATGTTTCTGTAGTGTACTATTCAAGTGAGATAATGACTGCACTTTATTCAGATGTTTTTGTAACATACTATTCAAGTGAGGTTGCAACTGCATTTCACTTCGATGTCTCGGTGCACCTTATCCACACATTCTCTTCTTCTCTTAAAGAGGCTCAAATTCTCTATTTTCATGGAGAAAGAGTTTTCATTCTCTATTCTCAGGATAGAAAGAATTCTCAGTCTTTCTTTACAGAGAATGAGAATTTCTTGATGCTTAAGAAGAGAGGTTTAGAGAATTTCTTGTTAGAGAAGAAGAGAACATGTGGATAAGGTGCTCTGTGATGTAATAGTCAAGTGAGATTGTGAGTGCATTTCGTTTGGACATTTCTGTGACATACTATTCAAGTGAGGATGTAACAACACTTCTTATGGACATCTCAGCAACATACTGTTCAAATGAGGATCACTTTATTTGGACATTTATGTGATGACTAGAACCTATCAATAACGGCATTATGACACCATGTTGGTGTTGGGTTCTGACTTTCCCATAAAATCCCCCATGGGGGCCCAGGGTAGGGGGTTCCATCGGGAGCCTCCTGGGAAGAATGTATCCCCAGCAGTCCCTTGCTGTCTGTAGAAGGCGAGAAATGGGGAGACCAGACTCGGTAGCTCAATTGGTAGAGTGCCCGCTTCAAGTCTGGGATGTCTTGGGATTTATCCCTGGCCAAGTCACACCAAAGACTTTAACAATGGCAGTGGTAATTGCTTGCCTGGCACTCGGTATAAAGTAAGAACCACGAAACATGACTGGTTGGCCCGGTGTGAGTACAGTAGGACTGGGTTGGGTATTGTGTGGGCCTATTACATGATATCTCAGTGTGGCAGCACTATAAAGAGGGCATTGGGTCCCACTGCTACAAATAGGCACCTCATTTCATAGATTTGGTCACCGCCCCTGTGGCGTAAAACAAGCTGAAAAGCTTTACCTTGTGCAGTCTGGTAAAAGAACCCTAAAGGGTCGGCCGGACATTGAACTAACCCCACAAACAAACAAATCCCCATAAAATGATGTTATTACAAGGTGATATTACAGGGAAGTGTCAACCAACCAAAAATTTACCATCGTATGACTTCCCAAACCCTGAAAATATGTTAATCTGCTAAAATGTGAGGAAATTCCTTCACCTTAACACCACACATCTTTACTGTTGCTGGCATCTGCCTCTCAGGGCCAATGGGTGTGGGGTTGGGCAGGGATGGGTCCACAGCAGTTTGATGAATTGTGAATCTACAAAATTCATCTAAATATCTCAATGTTTACAGCAAATCAACCCCCTTGTCATTGCACACTGCCTTCACTTGTGCATAAGAATGCACATTGGGCAGGGACGGGTAGTGTGTTAACCCTTTAGACCCCAATCTGGCCGTAGCCACCCAAGGGTGTACCCCCCAATCTGGCAGTGACCGGCCAGAAAAATGGCTGTATTTCCATATTTTTCCATATTTTTCCATGGAGAACACTTTGAAAAGCATAAAACATACAAAAGTGGCCAATATATCGTTTAAAAGCTGATTAAATTTCATTTCCAATACTTCAAACCACATTTCTATAATTCAATCTAATATCTGTTGGCCTTTCTTTGAACATCTTCCATTACAAAGAATTTAGGGAAATCCATCAGGGAATGCATGGAAATCCTGGCGAAATCCAGAAATGCATGAATGCATCCTGTGGGGTCTAAAGGGTTAAGGGGTGTGGGAGTTGCTTTGCTTTGCTTACACTCGAGAAGGAGACAAGATGATAATAGGACACATTTTCATCAACATTTTTCTAAAAGAACACCATGTCAAGCCCCCCAATGTGTCCTGGATGAGCTCTGCCCTCCTAAAATGGATAGGAATGGCAATAATTCAGTATTCAGTATTTATTCAGATTTTTTTATAATTGCAGTATAATTAAGTACAGTATATTGTTTTCCAATAAGTAAACTGCTAGCTCTAAATTTTAAGTCTAAATTTAAGTTTTGAACCTAAACAGAAATCTGGAACCTTTCTGTCTCCATGTCAATGTAATGACAATATAGAATTGACATTCTAAATAAGGCCATTTTCAAGTAGAATAGAATGTTTAGTTCAGGTTTAATGCATTGTACATTACAAGATCAAGTATGTTGGGTTCTAAAGAACCCAAAAGCTCCGTCTTATCCCCTTTGTTCAATAACAGCTGAAAGAGAGGGAGATGGAAAGGGAGAGGGAGAGGGAGAGAGAGGGAGAGATTTATTGGAGAACAAAAACACCAGCATATGTTTAATATGACCGCCCCCAGTGGAAGAAGGGGGTATTCCCGACATAGTTACAGTCTATTTCTAGAATATCGTAATGTATCTGATCTCCAATCATGATTTGGTTGATATGAAAAATGTTTGAATCCCATAAAGATCCTATGTTCAAACCTACACTCTTTGAATAGACCCTTCTCCACATCCCGGCGACCCTTCACGGTCCAGTGGAGGTAGGACAAACAAACCCACGTGGTGGGGACAGCACGACACCTGATTGGTGGGGGGTGATTACATGATGCTGATAAGGAGCTGAGGAGCTCTCCCATTGGCTAACAGTTAAATCAAAACTTTTATTATTGAAAAATGTTTATAAAATACAACACTTACATTTACAGACACAATCTATACATAAAAAAAGATCAGATTCTGAACTGTATGGCCATTGTCATGGGATTCTTCAAACTTTTATAGCTAAACAGTTATAGGAAGTTTAATATAGCCAATTTACATATGCTCAAAGAGAGAAAACCCCAAGGCTTGTCTGGGTAGCCCTTCTTTGGTCGAGTTTCACACTAGGTGGCGTGGTCCGGAAAATCATTTATTACCATATCCCCCTGGTGAGAGACTGTAGAACCAGCATATTTTCAATATGGCCGCCCCCATGGGGAAAGGGGGTGTTCCCGACCTAGTTACAGTCTATTATTATGATATCATCTCGTCAATCTCCAGGTTATGCCTTTTTTATGCTAATTTTTACACTCTCAAGGCATTTTCTATGAGAAAACGATCACTCTCCGACCAGGTTCACAATACCACCGATACGCACGGTGTCCCCCCCCTCCGCTGGTTACCAGCGACCTCTGCTATCTCCCTACATATATTTCCGCTGGTTCCAGCAGTTTGGGACAACCTAAGACTCCTATGTATAGGACTATCGACGTTATCGACTGGATGAAAACGGAGAAAAAGACACTTTTACCATCTCCCTTGATATTAGTTCCTACAGCATACGTTACAGCCCCCTGGGAACTTTCTTCCCTTACATTGAATCACAAATTACTCAGTACCTCATGAATCTTGAAGATCAGTAAATCCAGCACATTTTGAGTGTTTCATGCATCATAACCACACATTTGTGCCTCCATCTCATATATGGGATGAGGAAGGGTGGAGTTAAGGAGGGTTGCTGGGGCTTATGATCTGCCTTACTATTATTGGGACCAGTGAATGGATGTGGATTTCACTGAAATATCTAAAGAAATACAGTATTTACAAGCAAATGACTTGCCCTTGATGAGTTATTACATCCCTAGAACCATTATGAATATCTTTTAAATCCTAAAAATCAGTATACATACTGAACTTTTAGAAGTTTCATCACCACATACATTTTTACTGTGTCATTAGGATCTGTCTTGTGTGCCTATGGTTGAAGTGGGAAGGTGGGAGGTGGAGGTGTGCTGGGATAGTGGGGAGCTTTCCCCATAGTCAGAAAACCAGGGATTTGAAAATCAGTCTTAAAATCATAAAAACTCTCTTTTATACCAAGAAATTAGTAAATTCACTAACTTTTCACCAATCCTTGCCAAAGTATGACACTTGAAACATGGTATCCCTTGGTTACCATGGCAACCATGGTAACTGAGAAGTTTCAATTTAATCCTAGCTCAAGAAACATGTGTTTATAAGGTAACTGATAGTCTAAATTCCCGATTTTCATGCCAATTTTGAGATTTGACCTTGTACAACATGACCTTGAACTTGACCAAAAGGTCAAATTTGTATATTTATCACTTGCCAACAGTCAATATTTACATTTGGTGAAAATATGAAACTTCCATCATTCATAGATAATTTGGGTTTTTGAACTTGACCTGGACCCAAGGTCAAATTTGTATATCTATCACTTGCCCAAAATTGATATCTACCTTTGGTGAAAATATGAAACTTCCATCATTAACACTTTTTGACTTATTTGTAATTTAGGTTTTTGAACTCTGTACAAAGAGTCTATGAAAATACATTATTCAACCTCCCTGAAACACATGTTTATCCCTTGGTTACCATGGTAACCAAGGTAACTTGGTTCAAAGTATTGCTATGGAATGAAAGGTGCTCATGTGTACAAAGTTTATGGAGTGTTTCAATTTGATCCTTATTTAAGAAACATACGTTGTCAAGGTAACTGGAAATCAAAATTCCTGATTTTAATGCCAATTTTGATATTTGACCTTGAAAAAAATGACCTTGACCTTGACTCAAGGTCAAATTAACATTTTTGACATTTGCCCAAAATTGATATCTACCTTTGGTGAAAATATGGCACTCCTACCATGAATACCTTTTGACTTGTTGATAATTTGGATTTGTGATATCTTTTAAGAGAGTCTATGAAAAAACGCTATTGCACCTCCCTGAAACATGCTAATCCCTTGGTTACCATGGCAACCATGATAACTGAGTTCAAATTTTTGCCATGAAGTGAAAGGGGCTCATGTGTACAAAGTTTATGGAGTGTTTCTATTCGATCCTTATTTAAGAAAGGTATGTTGTCAAGGTAACCGATAGGCAAGATTCCCAATTTTCATGCAATTTTGAGATTTGACCTTCCAAAATGTGACCTTGACCTTGAGTCAAGGTCAAATTCACATATTTGTTATTTGCCCAAAATAGATACCTACCTTTGGTGAAAATATGACACTTCCATCATAAATACTTTCTGATTTATTGATGACTTTGTGATTTCCTCATAAAATGCTATGGTTGCCATGGAAACGGGTCAAAAAATATGTTTCCGGGAAAAAGAATTTTCGGAAACGTGGCATTTCTAAAACTGGAGACCTAGGGCTTTCCAAAGATGTCTTCAAATTGCTTTTACCCCTCCGAAAACACCTTTCGACATAACAGACCCCACTAATTAGTAAACAGTCATTTTTCAGAGGCTTATATCTCTAAAATTGATATTGAACTATAGGGAGTTAATTATCTGTAATGTGTTGTGTACGTAATTAGTCGTGTTTAGTTATAGATAATAGCTAGCTCCAATACGCAGTCTCCTCCTCGTTCGACTGCTGTCGTCCAATACATAATCATAGTTCCCGTATCATGTAAGACGTGAATACTCGTGTGAAAGGATATTGTTTGTTTATTATCCTGTGTATTGTCCTTCCGTGACAAGAACTCGATTGACAATGATCAGCTCCGAGGTAGGAATCCCCTCAAACACCTTCAGTCAACACTCCCGTGCTCTACACGATCTTTCTGCCTCTATCCAGAACCAAGACTCAGCTTAAAGACCCAACCTTTCCAGAATGGTTACTCACACAGCATTTCAGAGAACTTTGACTGACTGAGAGCACAACACGCTCTTTTAGTATGGTACGTCATACTATAACTCCTCCCTCATTTCACTACTGACAAAGTGAAATACGGCTAGCATGTGCGCTAACTAAAGCTCACGCTATGATGCCTAACAAACATGGACTGGCCATCCGCGTCAGTACAATAATTATGGTGAAACGTGATTTTTAAAGTTTCTTTATTTTCCTTATACATCCACCTAACTGCCCTGTGGATTTCAGAATTTTGTCACTTTTTCCATATACAAGCCAAGTGGAAAAGGTCGACTTGAATTCGTGTTCGCCTCATTAGAGATTTTTTTTCTCCAAAATTCTGTTTTGTTTTCCTTCATCAACAATAACTAGGCTATATCTTATAGTATTAATTACAACACCAAATTCCATTTTCATTACACAAAATGCATTACTCCTAGACTGGCTGAGCATTGCTGAAGGTGAAAATTACAAAACTTTGGGAATCAATTATAACAAAACCACAAATACTACAAACACATACTATATACCATTTGAAACGTCATGTTCTGATGCATATATGGGGTAAGTAGGGTATTCTCACGCACGTGCCTGATTCCACGCACTATATTTGTTTTGAGCCTGACATTTTGATTAACAATGATAGAAATTAATTATTGGCGATTTTTTTGTTTAAAAAGTATGCATCACAATTGTTCCTTAATTACTGATTGCTTTGATAATTGTTGGATAAGGATGTAATCATATTTTCGTGATGAATGGGAAAATAATCCGTTTTTTTTTTACAATTTGATAGTATTGTTTTATAAACATACATGATTTTACTTCAATCAAGGCTGCAACATTTAATTTTGAAAATAATGTATTTGTAATAAGTGCACATGAACAGGAAGAATGTTTCCATATAGCGCTATGCACCTAATATTACAATGGCGGAGAAAAAGATTGTAATAATACATATTAATTTTAGGATAATCTTCTTAACGTAAATGGGCCTAAGTTCACGGACTGTGTTCTTGATGCCATTTATGGATGGGTATGCGGGTCTCAAAAAAGGGCATCACGCACCCAAATTTTGGGGAAATCGCGAACGGAGGTTAGGGGTGCGTTTCACATAAGATCCTATATGGGAGGAAACATGTTATTTCGCTCTAACTTTTTGAATATTGTCCAATCTTCATACAGTAAGCGAGAACAAGTTTGATATTTATCTCATACATGCCATAAAATCCTACAAATTTTCCTTATCCCCCGGTTTTCCCGGGGTCGTAAAAATCCGTTTTTCCCCATAGGCGCCAATGTTAAACAGGGTCACTTCTGGCGCCCAGTATCTCACCGCGTGATGACAGAAATCATTAATGCTGTTGATTTGCCCTGATGAACCAAATCCGTTTGCTCCGTATAGGCCTATACCATACATACCCATACATTTTGATGATTTCTTGTTTGTGGCGGGAACGTGGGTCGACCTAGCGGATAGTGTTAGTACTAAAAGTGGGTGCTGCCATCTAGGGGCGAACGGCGGCGAACGGCGAAGGTTGACAAAGATCACAGGTTAGTTTAAGTTGGTTTTATCAGATTCTACTGATTGTTAGGGTATTTTTCAACAATGCACATCAACCATACATGTTTGGATTATGTGTGATAATGTTATAGTACCAAATGAGCTATATCTCTTCGGCAAATGCCAATTGTCTTGTATTATCGCCCGGGTACCACGCCCTCCCTCACCCACCCGCCTCAATCAGAATCGTAGCGAAAAGGTTTGCTCTCTCCCTCGCACACAGCTTGCGTGATAGAAGGATCCACAGAGCTATCAGAATCGTTGCTTCAATAGGCCTAGTCCATAGCCTAGGCAGAACTCAGTCAAGAGCCAAGATAATTTAGTCACAGCGCGGCGAAATCTCTAAATGATTCAGAGTTAACGACAATGTTTCCTTGATATAGCTTATAAACTATATATTGACATTTGTTGAAAAGAGTCAACACGTTAGTCGTTAGGGCCAAGGCTACAAATTTGGGTCAGTCGGGATACTTTAATACAACAATTACATTTTTGGCCTAGTGTGGCAGCAGCTGTGGCTGCACTTAGTTAGAGCAGGGATGTCAGTTGTCAGGTTAGTTAAGGCTTTCAGGCATTTATAGCTGGCTCTGCTGACCCTTTCAGGGCTAGGGCTATATCTGAAAGGGCTATTTTTGGTGTATTTCATGCTCGTTCACATACATCCCACATTAAAAAATATTCTGATATGTCAAAATAGTGAGTGTTGATGTCATTAAGATTGAGTTTCTGGTTCCTACAATATCATTGAATAGTAATTTGCTTGTTCCCTTAGTATTTCATATGAATTGAAGGAAACCTATAATTCAATGAAAATGATAGTCTCTAATATCAATATATTATGGGAAAAAATGGAAAAATTAGAAATAAAAATAAATTATTTTGAAAACCCAACTATAATACAATTTCATCCTGATTCCAAAATGAGCTTTGATCCAATAGAATTTTCATTGCAGAAAACATTCTAAATAGAATGTTAATGGAATTTTTTTAATGATAAAACCCTTTGTACCTGAATATGAAGTTGCCATGGAAAACATTGAATCAAACTTTACCAAATACAATAGTGAGAATTATTAGCTAAAGACTCAAGCTATGATGAGCTGAAAACAGAAATAGAATAGGGTAGATCAAGAGATATGAACTTTTTTTGCAATTTTCTTGATAATTGTCAAAATATTGACATTTGAAAAAAACTGTCTGTATTTCCATTAATAGCGGTAGTAGCACATTCTCAATTATGTTTATAAAAGAAGGGGTACATATGTGTATATGGTGATAACTTCAGTTCTAATCACTCTTTTATCAAGATTTTTTCACCTATGTAACCCAGAAGGCCTCTTCTATAGATAACTTTTCATTTATCTTTATGTCCAAGATGCCATAAGGCATTCTCTAGTCCTGAAAGGGTTAAATTCTGATCGATTGGCATTAAGTACGTGAAGGTGGTCAAAAATGTATTAAGATATGGAAAGTATCATTGAAAAATGTATCCGTGACTGGCTTTTAGATCTTTGGATCATAAATAGCCGGCTTGAATTTTGTCTTGGGGAAAACCCTAAAATAATTGTTAAGTTTATCAAACTGATTTGTTATTGTCAGTGTGCAGTATGCTGAGCCCAGGGCAGCAGGCGGAGGTGGTGCGGTCTAACCAGAAGGACGACTACTATCTTACCTACGTACGGGCAGCTCTCGGCAATGTCGTCCACTCCTGGTTAGGTGAGACTATGATACTGTTAATAGGGATGTTTAGATAGAAGGATGACCACTATCTTACCTACGTACGGGCGGCCCTCGGTGATGTCGTCCACTCCTGGTTAGTTGAGACTATGACACTGTTATTTGGGATGTTTAGATAGAAGGATGACCACTATCTTACCTACGTACGGGCAGCTCTCGGCGATGTCGTCCACTCCTGGTTAGGTGAGACTATGACACTGTTATTTGGGATGTTTAGATAGAAGGATGACTACTATCTTACCTACGTACGGGCAGCTCTCGGCGATGTCGTCCACTCCTGGTTAGGTGAGACTATAATACGGTTAATAGGGATGTTTAGATAGAAGGATGACTACTATCTTACCTACATACGGGCAGCCCTCGGTGATGTCGTCCACTCCTGGTTAGGTGAGACTATAATACGGTTAATAGGGATGTTTAGATAGAAGGACGACTACTACCTGACCTACGTACGGGCGGCCCTCGGTGATGTTGTCCACTCCTGGTTAGGTGAGACTATAATACGGTTAATAGGGATGTTTAGATAGAAGGACGACCACTATCTTACCTTAGTACGTAAGGGCATCCCTCGGCAATGTCCACTCCTGGTTAGGTGACACTATGATATTTAATACATAATGCAAAGAAATATCACAGGTCACATTGGAAATACGTCAGATAATTCGGGCTAGTCATATAATGTTTCCTTAAACAGTTTTATTGCCAACATCACATGAAAACATGGTCTCCCCATTGGTCAAGTGATAAGATGAAATGAGCAGATGATATAGTTGCAGGGTTTCTCGTATCCGAATACAGGGGTTTCTCGTATCCGAATACAGTAGTCAATTAAACAGTAAAATTTAATTAAGAAAATTAACACTAACAAATCTAAAATTTACAGGCAAGTTAGACAAAGAGTAATGATGCACAGCACAGCTAGTTCCTATATACATGTATATATGGTTGATAATAATTATTCTAATATTCAAAAGTTTTTGTCTTTTCACCTGGCTAACCTTTATAAGTTCATTCAGTTATCTTTCACTCTAACTTAGCCTGGGTCTATTCATGTCCATCTCGACGTACCATATATATCTACAAAGTTACTACTATATTCTAAGTAAAAGGATACAAGGCTTAAAGTTGTGACAAATCTTTTCTTCTATTTGTACGAATGAAAATAACTAGAAATATGTTTGATCTCAACCAGGACCTCGAATATGGATGAAATGGCGGAAGGAGCTCGACCTGGCCGCAGATGTCAGTTACTTCGCCCTCACCACGTTAGGAGGTAAGCATTTTCTTTTGAAGGATTACAACCGTCAGAAATTATTTAAACAATTATTCTAAATATGTTTTAACGCACCTCCACGACTATTAAAGTCTAATATGTCTCATAATTTGTCACATATAAGGAATTACAGCAACGTGTGTGCCGAAAAAACGCGTGTAATGTTTCTCTCTTTTTTGCCGATCTTTACATCCTTTTTCTATACATTTCCGTACATTTCTGTACCTTCGTTCATACGCCATACATTCACTAAAGTATTCAATTTGTACAGCGTATTGTTTTATACTCTTTTAATTTTATTGAAATCGTATGTGTCTTTATATGCGTTTTTTTATGGATGTCGCATTATTTTCATGTTATTCTATCAACACAAACAGTGTTCGAAATAAATGGTGCACCCTGCGCCCGAGGCTCACATTTTCGGCTCCTGGCGCAAGTTTTTGATAAGTGTGAACCCGGAAAATGTTATACTTTTACATATTAAATAAGCTTATATATGTGACGGTGCGGGGAAATATTGGCGGGCTCAAACTTTAAGGGTTGCCAGTGTTAAGGAAATTCCAGTATTTTCACCATCATTCTTTTACACCTTTTTGAAGTTTCACATATATATCATAAGGTTATTTTTCCTCAGGCCTGGCTGGCATACCTGTGTCACTGAAATGAATGTATCTCAGAAATGAAATAAATTCTGAATCAAATAAATCTGGGGACTAATCTGATGCTTAAATAACATGATATAATTATATGGATGACGTTCTCTTTCAGGATTTCAGACCCTGGGAGAAGAGTATGTGAATATCATACAGGTTGATCCGACCAGGCGCGCCATCCCATCAACTCTCGTAAGGATTTAAACTTCACTGAAACATGAATTTCTCGATCTTCATCCCTTGACCTGTACATTTCCAATTTTTTTTTTCCAAATATTCAAAATATAATCATCATTTTATTTAGAACTTCAAAAATCAACTAGCGGTTTTCATTGTAAGAAAATAAAAGACTTTAGTTGGAATACTAAAAAAAAAATTGTGTCCATGCAATCTAAAGAAAATTGTTGTTGCCTTGGTAACGTGGTATCATTGCTTATTCTAGCACCCTTTGAGAAATAGACATACCATAGCACATTACCGATAATCTAGTAGTTATGATAAGATAAAAATGTTTGAAATTATAATCTCAATCTCTAGACAAATTTACAGTACAATAAAAGTGCAAAAAAATCAGTATACATGATAACAGACGATAAAGCTATAAAATCAAAGCGGTGGTCCGCATTTGTCAGAATATATTGATAGTATTATTTCCTTTCCCACACCCAGAGGCGGACGTTAATGATCGGGCTCCAGGTGGTATCACCATACGTCGTGGACCGACTCCTCGTGTACTGTGAGAGACAGCTCCGTGAGAACCCGGCCGTGCCTCTGAGCGCCCCTGCCCGGGGTCGTCTGCTGCAGGCGCTGCCCATGCTGCGGTACGCCGTCACCCTGCTACACCGCTGTCACCTGGTCGCCTTCTACCTCAGCGGCACCTTCTACCACCTCGCCAAGCGCCTCACCGGCATACACTATGTACGTATATATCATATGGCCCACGAGGGTTCCAATTCTCTTCACCACTGATAGTTTATTTTATTAGTGAAAAAATCCTTCTTAATTAGAAAATTTACAAAAGATTTGCAGATTGAAGAAGGATTTTTATCACTATAATGTATCATGAGCTCTTGCTTTCTTCTTTTGGAAAAATAACGGAACTAAAAGACTGTTTTTCACACCTGTATTGTTGTAACAATTGTCTGCATCGCCACTTTCAAGGATCGATGATTTTCTAGTTAGGTGACCTTTTAGCAGTGAGTCGGCAAATGTGAATGAACCAATGAAATGGGACTTTGGGACTTGACTCTCAAGGCACGTGCCACTGAGCATGGCAGTATTAGAAATAAACATGCTTCAAATTGTCCACGTCGCCACCTCCACGGATGAGTGGTTTTGTCCCCCTGGACCTGGTGACTGTGTAGTTGGCTTCTCATGCCTGCACCGCACAACGATGTGCTAATGACCAATGAACGCAGTACTTACAGCGTCCAGATCGACACCCCATCTAGTCTGTCCCTGCCCTACTTATCTTTTACATAATAATTTGGGTGCCTAGTGGATTTAAACGTAACTACAGTCTACGCCTCGCCTCACCCTGTCATACTTCAGCGGTATACCCCCGCATCTCTCTCATGTAATCACGTTTAAAGAGGAATCTGAAGCGACGTAGTAGTATGTCAAGGCCTCGCAGTCTCAGCATTGACTTACACCTGTCAATCAACACTCTAATCTCAGTGCACAGGGGCTTGCAGAGGCACATGGTCAAGCAAGAGGAGACGTGATATGAGGGAGGTTTAGATATTGGTTCCCTGAACGCTCACTTGTACATGTGTCGTCATTGGATCCCTAAAAAAGATCAAGGTCGGGGAAGGACTCCTGTCTTGTATATTATCCAGTGCAGGTCTAAACATTTTTCAAATGTATGCATGTTCTTAATGGAAAGCCCTTAATTTTACTTATTCATGATGCTCCCATGGGACATCAGAGCAAAATCTTTTTTGCAGATGATTCATTTTAAAATAGTATTGATTTTTTCACTAATAGATCGTTTACGATCTTCATTACATGTTTCTTGTTGTAATTTACCTTCAGACTAGCCTAAATCAAGGTGCATGCTGGGAAATTTGTAGACAAGTCACAAGACTTAATTATATAAATTCTCAGTAATCATTGGATATTTGGAATTTAATATGACGGAAAACTAGCATTGACGATTTTTCCATTCCATATCTATGTATATTTAACATTTTTCAAGTTGGTTTGAAAATTCAATCATTTCAGAAAGATTATAGCACAAGACCGTTAATCGGCTATCCGTGTTAGGGAGAATTTAAACAATTAGAAGGACAGGAACTACATTGATGATGGCCGAAAATTGTTTGTGAAGCCACTCTCAAATTATGATTTAATGAAATTTTAAAAAGTCTTATATATATACGTATTTACTTTTCATATCTAAGATAAGTTATCAGGGATCACAATGCTGTTATTCTGTATTTAGAAACCTATGAACAAACCCGACCAAGGGAGGTTATCCACCTTGGATCCCTTTTTGTGAGCCCTTAATTATAGTTTTTAGTATTGTAGCTTATGGGAAGGGGCTCACTCAATCAGTCATGTCTTTTGTAGGTATTTGGGCTTTGATCTGATTGCCCGTTTACACAATCTTACATACAAGTAGCTACAGGCCTTTGTCCACCGGCATGCATTTGTAAGCAAGGACAATTAGTGTGCATCAAGTGTAGTTGAGTTGGCAGGCCTCTCCCCTGCACCCTCCCCCACCCCCACTCCTTGAACTCAGTTCAAGGAGTGGGGGTGGGGGAAGGTGCAGTTTGAGAAGCCAGAAGTGGGTTACATAACCAGTATTTGAGCCAATCAACCTCACCCCTCCACATTAGGACCTCCACTGTCACCTGCAGGTGGGTGGGTGCAGGTGACCTAGTACTAGTAGGAGGAGCCCCTTTCCTAAGCCCCTCCCTGAGTTGTGTGTGACAGCTGGAGTGGTGGTGGTGGTCACTACTCATAGCCCATATAGCCTTCTGGTTGTAGGAAGACCTTCAGTTTATTGAGGGACACCATTGCTATAGATTACATATATTAGATATATTGACATTTCGTTCAATTACCTTTCAAACACAATGAAATGTCCATTGTTATGTTAAGGGCGAACATCGATCGTTCCAACGATCGGAACTTTGATAGTCATTTGCTTCTTGTTTTAGTTTCTTGGTAAATATGCTTGTAGTCCGATTACATCTCATTATTTCAGATTTAATTTCCCTTTAACTCTAATCAAATTGCAGTGTTCGAAATTAACCTGCCAGTCGGCCAGTGGCTGATGATTTTGGATCAGGGCCGATGACTTTTGGGGAAATACTTGAAATTGGCGCAGGTGGCCGAAGAATTTTCTCATTTAAACAGGAATATAAGGCCCGTTGGCCCTGTTGGCTGACGCCGTATATACTACTTTGGGAGTGGCTTCACCATCTAGTTATGGTCGTAATTCTTGTAATTCCTGTATCAAATTATATATGACTATATTGTAGGAAAACATACAGAGGTTGACAGTATGACCCTGAATACGAGGAGGGTGTAGACAAATTACTGGCCGAGGCCGTTAGGCTGAGGGCTATAATTTTTCTGACATCCCACCGAGTATACAGGGTCGTACTGTCAACCGAGGTAAGTTTTCCGTATATTTCATATGTTATGCAGAAAATAAAAAGGAAATTACCAGTGGAGCAAAGTGGACAGTATCCCAATGTATTAGTTATGCACACACTTTGACTGGTGTCAAGCAGTTTTCCCTAATATTAATTATTTTCTCTTAAATTAGGACTCACTACCTCCATTTAATCAGACTGCATTATTTAACCTGACATTAAAATAATAATCATGCAAATACATTCAGAATTCACAATATAAGGAGAAAACATTTTACACAGAAAAGCAAGGTGGGTAGTAAACACAATTATCACCTGGACTGCTGACGAGCTGCCGCAGAAGGATTTAGCGTAAGGCCACGCTGTACGTACCGCTACTTGGACCCGAAAAAGTAGTTCCGGCATGATCCCAAAATATTTATTTCGTTGGCAAATCTTTAATATTGGATGAAACATTCTGAAATTCAAACTGAAAACATCTAAAATATCAAAGAAAATTATGGACTAATCAAAAAAGAAAATTAGGATTTTTTTTCCTTAAGGGCGTATGAATACGGATCCTGTACTAAACGAAGCTCGTCACATAACGCACTTGATATTGCTGTCGCCCGGCGATGACAACAGTAATTCACCCCATCGCCCATCACCGTTAACAGGGAGATCGGTTAGTGGGTATGGCCCTTAACAGCGGTCAGCTCCTGACCCACATTTACTGACTATGCAGGTTCTACCACCTTGATAAATGATGATCATATTTCTGTCTTAAAGTTTCTTGATAGGGCCAGGAGGCTGCCACATTGAACTCTTATTTAGGTCTAAATCATTCAAATTAACTTATTTCCAGTATCTATCAAGACGACAACATTTTACAAAAAAACAGGGAAAATGGCCAAAAAATTCCCTGACAGGGAAAACACCGGGTGTGCAAATTGTGCCAAAACACTGGGAATTTAATTTGTCCAGGTTCTGAAATTCCAGATTCTCAAGATACTAGGGATTCAACTTTTTTTTTTTTTTCTGCACAAGAGGGCTTTTGAATTCGAACAACTTGCTGGATATGACACCGAGAAAAATTACTGTGAGACAGGGAAATCTCAGGAAAAACAGGGAATTTGAAAATGGAATTTCGGTTAGTACCCTGACTGATAGAGCACAGTCCACTTTTGGCGACTTAAGTTATTCTTTGGTGTTGGCACTAGTTTGACCGAAAACAAAGCCCGTTTTAGGGGTTTAGTCGACCATCTAACACCAAAAATATCAGACGTGTCTAACTTTGGGGGAGTAAAGTTGGCCGTGACAATTAGCAAGAGTCGGTACATTAACCTAAGTCAGCGGACCAACTCACTTTCAGCAGCTGAATGGGGCCTGTCTCAAGTCAGGAAACTGACTGCAAAAATTGATTACTTTTCCACACTAATTTCCGATGGTCATATCAATCAAACCTCCCCAAATTATTCCATGTCAATGGCAGGTTTTTCAAAACTATGTGCTTTATACTTTTTTCACCGTATCTCATTTCAGAGGGTATTTGGATCCAAGTTTTCAGATTACAGTAGAACCAATTGCTATTCATTTTAATAACCTGATAACTTTAGTCTTTGCTTCACCCTTTCCACTCTTTTCCATTGCATTTTGGGCGGCATGTGTTATATGTCTAATAATACAGTTATACAGGGCAGTGTCAACGATATTGAATTGACAAAGACTTTTCTGAATACTCTTTAATCTTATTTTCATTCTCTCTTTTGTCGAACTGGTAATGGTATTTATTTACGATTTAGCTGAAACAGAACTGGTAATGGTATATATTCACAATTTATCTGTAATAGATTTGACTGTATAATTATCATGATTCTGTATAGTTTTTGATTATGCATAGCTTTTCGAAAGGTCAGTTATTAAATGGGGTTAAACCCAAACTGGACTATTATTTTGTAAAGGAACTTGTGGGTGTTCTGCCTAAATTCTAATTTCTAATGCAATCTGTTGCAAATTTGTACATTAGGTTCTGCATAGAGGAATATATAGAAATGATATTAACAATTTTCAGTGCTTTTGACAAGAGTTAGAGCTTAATAAAAAATATTGGTCTTTACCATTGATTTCAATGGGAAATACCAATTTTCCTTCTCTCTTAAACAAACTACCAATGAAATTCTCATGAGACCTTTAGGATATTTAGTATTGATATGAGAGCAAATATTGAAAACGAAAAACTCAATATTCACCGTTTGCGAGGGAGGTTACACTGAAAAGTCTTGAAAAATTGAGTCATCTTGGTTATTTATATTTTGGTAATTTGATACCCTATTATTCTAATGGAAGGGAAATACCTTTACTATACCTCACTTAGTACCATTCAACCTTTAAACGGTCTGAAACAGCCTTTAAAAAATATTTTGCTGTATTCCCGACTCCGTTATCTATGAGCTAGGTGGCGCCATGAACAGCATTAAGAAGAATACAGTATATTTCATACTGGTACACCGTAAATTTTGTTTGAGATTGGTTTAAGCTAGATTTCATTACCCAGATTAAGGGTGTGTTAGGGCTTAAGCCAACAGAAAATTGATCTTAACAAGCATATCGGGCCCAATGTTTGAATCTAGCATATTTAACATACTAAAGTAATCTCCAAGTTTAAACCCCCATACCCACTAGGCGATTTTACCGGCAACTGGCGACCACCAACCCGGAAAGTCACCGGTAAAGTTGCCGGGCAACTGAGATCTCCGGGCAACTCCCTGTGGGTATGGTGTGCATTCTTAGCAACAAGCGATTTAGGCACATATTTTAGATAATGTTTATTCATAGTAAACGTTATGATGTACAAAAGATACATAATAGAATAACTCGTGTTAATAAGATGTTTATATCTAAAACTGAAAAATACAAAGGTCGTAAATATGATTCTAGACCCTTTTACAAAGGGACTATTCTGTGGAACAAACTATCTGCTGATATACAAAATTGTATTGATATCTTCGAGTATAAATCATGTATTCGGAAATTGTATAAAATATATGATGACAGACTACTTTCATGTATGAGCTAATGTAACAAACCGTTTGAATATCCCTTAACAGAGATTATATTTTCATATTACTTCATCTGGCAGAAGATTATTTCAGACAAAAAATTAAAGCCCTGGCCACTCTGACCAACTCATCTCAACCTGGCTCTCTAGTTTTGATGAGTTTGGCTAAGCTTCAGAGTGTGCCACAGGTTCATGACTGTTGTGTTTTCCACATAAGTTGAGCTGAGTTACCCATTTTGAGAAGAAGATGTAACACTGGACCATCAGGTATGACTGTGAGGTCATATCCTTTGGCATGGTGGTTAGAGAGATTTTAATCCCTCCATCCAGAGTCATGTGGTATTAAAGCTAGATTTAAATATTTTTCTTAATATCAGGCTTTATCAAACTTCTGTCACTTGATATTCTTTCTTGTATCTGATTCGTTTGCCTAAGACTATATTGTAATGCATGTCTGCTGTTGGTAATTTTCCAAAAGCATATCTAGCTTGATATCTTGATAATTAAGATACTGTTGAATGATTTTAGTTTGAGCTCCTACCTGTTCTAATTAGACTATGGCTTACAAGTGATACAAATCTAGATATTATTTCATATTCATAGCTTACAAGTGATACATAGAGATACATAGAAATAGAGATAATAATTAGGCACAACAGAAAAAAAAGTTTTGTTCGGGTGGCACCTTTGCTAAAACAGACTGAAATAGGTAGTGATTTTAAACATTTTGTTTATTATCCTGATCCAATATACGCAATTTCCTGTCCTGAAAGACATTTAATTCTATATTTCATTTGAATTAAATCACAATCCATGACTTGTTGCAGCTTCGCGTACGGCGAGGGGAGATGGGCTCGTCTCTTGTCTACCAGGTCTTGGGATGGTTGTCGCTCTTGCAGCTGTCCTTGACCTTCCTCCGACAGCTCTACACATACCATAAGGACCAACAGGGGGCGCAACATAGAACCACCGACCTCACTAGTCACACAAAGTAAGAGTTACCTTAGATATACACCAACTGAAACCGACTGCACTAGTCACACAAAGTAAGAGTTACCTTAGATATAGGCCAACTGGAACCACTGACTGCACCAGTCACACAGAGTAAGAGTTACCTTAGATATACGCCAACTGAAACCACCGACTGCACCAGTCACACAAAGTAAGAGTTACCTTAGATATACGCCAGCTGGAACCACCGACTGCACCAGTCACACAGAGTAAGAGTTACCTTAGATATCAATAACTGGAACCGACCTCACCAGTCACACAAAGTAAGAGTTACCCTAGATATACGCCAACTGAAACCGACTGCACCAGTCACACAAAGTAAGAGTTACCTTAGATATACATCACATGGAACCACCGACCTCACCAGTCACACAAAGTAAGGGTTACCGTAGATAAATGCCACATGGAACCACCAACTTCACAGTTCACACAAAGTAAGAGTTACTTCTGACATACACCAATAGATGTTAATCATAGATGTTGCTACTGCGTCAATCATATAAACGACCAACCAGTCCTCTCTTTTTAACTATTTCACGGTTGGGATGTGAATCAATAATGTCTGTAAATGTTTCTGAGGGTAGAACTTAGTTTGAAGTATGACATGGCCTCCCAAGTTAAATGTCATTTTATTATTACCAAAATATCATAATCAATCCTTTGTACGTTCAAAGAAATATTTGGACTTATTTCGGGGTATCCACAATAAGTTTGCAAAGGGTTACAACGCAGGAGTATAAATTTATCAAGTAGCTTAAATATACTCCTTCTATGTAAATCTTCAGAGATGCCATTTTCCTTTTTTTATCTACAGATCTCCGGATTTTTGTTACTTCAGACTAGAAATCAAATCACCAATAATTATTATTGTGCTTTTCAAAATATTCTATATATCTTTTCTAATCCATCTAAACCATAAATTTAGTTTTCTGGTGAATATTCCCAACCTTTTAGTATGTAAATATTAGGATTATAGAGACGCATTCAATTAAGGATAGACAACACCTCAGAGTGGCTTCAATTGCGAGAATGAAGATTCTGAAGTAGCCAGGAATGCTAGAACACCATATTAGACATAAAATGAAAGAGCACATTTTTCTCCATCTTTTGTAATACAAATTGTAATCAACATTTTAAAATTCTAGAAATTATCTGAAAAAAACTATTTTTTTCACTTTTATTTTCTGAACATAGATATCTCGGTAACCAGTTGATGGATTCTAATGAAAATTCTTGGACACATCCATAATAATGTTCTGGAGGGAAGCGTGTCTCAGATTTTTTATTTAGGGCCTATTTTTCATTTTATGACAAAAAACGGGAATATATTTTTTTTCAACATTACTTTCTACATTTTATAAAACGAAAAATAAGACCTTAATCAAAATTCTGAGACACGCTTCCCTCTGAATGAATGTTGTCTACATGTACAAAAAAAATCATGAGTTTATATGCAGTAGTTACTGAGATATCCTTGTTCAAAAAATAAAAGTGAAAAATGCATTTTTCACTTTGCAGCCTAACAGTAAAGGTGTAATTCATCACATACTAATATAACTTATAGTATTAGATAGAGTTCTGCATTGGCTTTTACAATATATATGCTTTATCATGATGCCCTTAACAGTTAACAAGTAACTCCAAAAGAAGGGGAGCACTGCACTTTGGCCGCTGAGAGGTGTTGTCTATCCTTAAGGGATTTATATTTGGGACCTTTTATAGTATATATCGACTCTTCCTTCCTCAATCACCCCCTCCCTCAGTCATGGTTGGGTGGCCCAAGAGGCCCCCTCACACCACTGACTGGGAGAGGGGCACGGGATCCGTGAAATCGACACACGATGACAGATGTTATCCCAACATAAATTGGGAATCTGGAAGTGTCCTTCCTACTTTTCCTGATTTTTCCACAACCTTGAGTGGCATCTCTGAATCTTGCTTAAAAGTAATACTTAAGAATTTTAAGATTATCACGGTATTGGTAAGAATTGTGGATCATATGTTTCAGACGTACGGACTCTACCCACGTGGACCCCGACCCACAGAGCGGCCCGGCTGGGCACCGCTGTGCGCTGTGTTTGGAGACGCGGACCCAGACCACGGCCACCCCCTGCGGTCACCTCTTCTGTTGGCCCTGTATCCACGAGTGGTGCGCGAACAAGGTGGGTCAGAAGCCTGTCACGGGTATGAAATCAGGGATGTAAGTTTTCCGATTTTTTTGTTGGATTTTCAATTTTTCTCTCTCCAGAAACCCCAAAAGTCATTTTCAAAAGTGATATTTAGAACATCTTTTTAGAAAATTTTAGGATATGTTTAGATATTCTTAATACTGTTTCCGATTTTTTCATTGTTTGCAACTTACATCCCTGTCAAATGAATATTTCCCAGTGAGGAGCTACTTGATGCCATGCCCTACTCAAGTGTCTCGATCATTCCATACTTCGCGTTTTCAAGTTTTCACGCATGCATTAATATATTACAGGGATGTATGTTTTCAGATTTTAATCAGATTTAAGATTTTTTCACATCATCACCTCAAATAATAATTTTCATTTAACTGAATTCATTACATGCCGTTTTATAGTATTTTAAGATTATTCTACATTTTTTCTCTGGGGTTTTAGATTTTTTCATTAACCTTGACTTACATCTCTGCATTATTCTGCCCAATGTTAATCATGCGTGTTAGTTTTATTTGCATGTTATTAAAATAACGAATCAACTATATAACAGGAATCACTTACAAAATGTGAATCACAACACTGTTTTCCGCAACATTACTTTCTGCATTGAGACCAAGGATTTGTGTTACTCAAAAGAAGAATGAAATGCCCCAATGCAAATGAAAGAACCCATAGTATAATAGTACCTTACCTTATCCTACATAAAAGTACTTTTCTTTTGAAGTGTAAATTTCTGTAAGTATAGCTGGGTTATCTTCTACCCCCCCCCCCCCCCTTCCCCTATTGAATATTCTTCTTGGACCCACTACTGGTAAGTGGCGAGATGAGAAAAATAATTCAAAATTACTCAGGAATCTAATGCTCCTCTTGGTGCTCCTAGAAAACTATTGTTCATCTTTTAGATATTCGACCATTTTGTTCTATTTGATCCAACGCTAGTGTAGAAATGATATGATAGGTAATGCTAAATGAGTCATAATAATACTCAGATACTACCATAGTTATTTCCCTCCTAAAATACGGAAATGAGAACTCATGCCATTCTGTATGTTTCATGTTTGAAGGATGGCATCTCTGATTTGCAGCTTGTGTTCAATCCTAAGTTTGAAGTTACCGGCAGTATTCAGTACTAACTTACATCCTTTTGTATTCTAGGCGGAGTGCCCACTGTGTCGTCAGCCCTGCCAGTCATCGCGCCTTCTCTTCCTACAAAATTACGACGTCGGATAATGTTGAATTACAACATCGGATAATTTAATACAAGACAGATTATCATAGGAGGGTGGCCATTCTATAGGGACATCTTAGAAACTTTTACAAGTTTCCAAACCACCCCTACAATGTGTAATTTATAATACATGTTCCTGCACAATGTGCAATCATGGTGCTAAACAAGTGTATTTGTAATATATTTGTTCCTGCTGCTGTAAACGGCCTCTAAATCTACGTCAGGGGATAACGTTTACCCCAAAAATCAGACAACATTTGGCATCCCAAAAAGCATCAGCCAAAGATTTTGAGTTAAACCCAAGATCGTTACCAACATGTTGGTAAATATCACATGTGAGACTCATGGTTATTTAATGCTCTGCTGGAGCAAATTCGAGGATATTCTGTTGAGTAAAGCCTGCATTCCATAATTAAGAAACAGGTCGCCACAGACCAAGTTCGCCTGTTACCATTGTTGACTCTTAACCTTGGTTTAGAATAAATATATTATATATATCTTTGAAATCGATTGTTCTTTTGATGACATGTTTTCATTTCCTTATATTTGCACCTAGGTGCCAACATCTCGACAGGGATTATGCTTTTCTACTGCAATACTAATTCTAATCAAAGGGCCAAAACGGAAAAGATAGGATTAGCACTATAGGTACTATGGCTACGGAGGGAGACATAAGAATAATAGAACCATCTCATCATCTCAGATGCGTTATCACCGAAGGAACTAGCAGAAAGAAGAGATCTTAGATGTCTATTTGCTGCAGGACGAGCTCAAAAAATTGACATAAAACTGAGAGGGAATGTACTTATTGTGGATGGACACAGATACATGTATGCAGATATTAACTCACTGCCACATGGCCTGTCGATGCAATCAGTCAAAATAGTTAAAACAATAGACGGATTAGCTTTCCAATCACACCATGCCTTTTTATCAAATATGTACCCTTGTAAAATCCTTTTTGAAAATACGATTTATATCTCAGCAGAGCATTTGTACTATACTTTTATGGCAATTCATCACCAGAGGAAGGATCTGATTCCGGACATTGTAAGTGCTCCTGACGGCTATCAAGCCAAAAGAATAGGCAAAACAATTAAACCAAATGACGCATGGAATCAAGAGAAACTCAAGGCTATGAAGAAAGTTATAAAGTTAAAATATGAACAAAATCCGGTCTTGAAACAAAAGTTATTAGACACTACAGGACATCTATACGAGGCAACAGTGGGTGATTCGTTTTCCTGTGGCATTACCATAGATAAAGCAAAGGATATTCAAAGAGACAAAATTCCAGGAATGAACCAACTCGGGGATATGTTGGAAGAGTACAGGGACGAACTATTACAAAAGTAATAATTATATAGAATTGTATCGTTTAGCTGGTAGCTATTATTGAAACGCATCAATTCAATTATTCATGTAAATATTCTCCTACGTACTATAATATTCTCCTATGTATTAATACAAATTCTTTCCAGGTATATTGAAGGACATTGAAACAAAATGTCATACTGCCTTATTAGCTCATAGTGGAGTGGACGTGAAGAGATGCTGCCACCTGTTGTAATGTTTAGCATACAAGATTACTATATGATGGGGCGAAGGCTATTTGTGCTGATTTCGCCTAAAATCGTTGTATTTATATGTAGTACCTGTAATACCAACACAATACAAGATGATATTATTATTGTACTTAAATGTGCGAATTAAATAATATGTCAAACACTAAAGGATTACATATTGTTAATTTTAATGCGAGAAGTATTGTTAATAAGTGGGATGTAATTTATGCGACTTTTAGTAACAAAAATATACATGTACTAGGTCTAACTGAGACATGGTTGCATAGACTTTTACCAAATAACATGTTCAATATGGGTAAGGATTATACATTTGTAAGACAAGACCGAAATTGGAATGATAATGATAATGCTGACCCAAAGAAAGGAGGAGGAATTGGTTTGTATGTCAAGAATACGTTAGACTTCACAGATGATAATGAAAGGCATATGAACATGAATTCAAAAGATATTGAGAGTCAATGGATTTCTATTTATCAAAAACCAAATAAGAAAATCCTTATTGGAAATATATATAGACCTCCACAAGGAGATATTGGAAAGTTTTTGGATATACTTGACTCAACCCTAGCTGATTTGGATTTGACAAAAATTGAATTGTATATAATGGGTGATTTTAATATGAATTATTTAGATACAAAAAATAGGAACATAAAGGACTTGAAATATCTGACTCAATACTATGGTTTACGGCAATTGATAAAAGAACCTACCCATTATACTAGTACTGTAAATTCCTGTATAGACCTGTGTTTTACAAATTCGGATATAGTTAGTCAATCAGGTGTTTTAGATGTTAATATAAGTGATCATCAAGTAATTTGTGTTACCAGGAAAAAACTTAAGTTAAAAAAAGTAAAAAGTGAATTTCGTGGTAGATCATATCGAAATTATGATAAAGTAAGATTTATGGATGATATTAGAAATATGAATTGGAATGACTTTTATGGAACCAATAGTATTGATCGTAAATGGGACATAATAGTTATGAAAATTAAAAGTTGCATTGACTTACAGTGTCCTATTAAATATTTTAAAATTGCACAGGTAAAACAACCATGGATAACCCCTCCTTTATTAGAACTAATAAAGGACAAAGACTTAGTATTAAGAAGGGCCAAAAGAATAAAGGATAAAAATGTTATTGTTTGGAAAGAAGCAAGGAGGAAAAGAAATCATTGCACAAATAGACTACGTCAAGCCAGGGCTGATTACATCAAAAACGAATTGAATAATAATGAAAATAATCCTAAAAAATTTTGGAAAAATATACAGACCATAATTCCACAAAATTCAAATAAAGCTTCTAATATTAACCTTATTAATCAGACCAACGGAGAAAAAATAGATGAAGGCAATGCAGCCGATTTTATCAATGATTTCTTTGTAAATATTGGCCCTAATTTAGCAAAACATTGTAAAACGGATTGGACTTTTTCTGGTTTACAAAATGAAAATTTATTAGATCTGATACAAACAAATACAGATGAAGTTATAAAGTTGTGTAGGGATATTAATATTAACAAGTCTTCTTGTATAGATGATCTTTCTTCAGAAATATTACGGGATGCTTTTTTGGCAATACCTGAGAAGATTGTGGAACTTTTTAATTACTCTTTTAATACAGGAACTATTCCAGAGATATGGAAATATGCAAAAGTTACTCCATTGCCAAAATCAGGAGATGGTTCAAATGTTAGTAATTTCAGACCAGTTTCAAATCTGCCAGTTATTGTGAAAATTATTGAAAAAATTGTACATGATAGGATTATGAAGCATTTGGATCTGTATAACTTATTAGATACACGTCAAGGGGGATTTAGAAGAGGACACTCTACTATTTCTACTACGGTTGCCTTTTTAGATGACATTTATCAGGGTATAAATGAGTTGAAAATTACAATAGCAATTTATTTGGATTTAATGAAGGCTTTCGATACTGTAAATCACAAAATTTTACTTAAAAAAATTGAGTTAATGGGAATAAAAAATCAAAATTTTTTATGGTTAAAAAATTATCTGAAAAATAGGAAACAAATTACAAAGGCCAATAATAAAATGTCTGAGGCTAAATCAATTAGATGTGGAGTACCACAAGGGAGTGTCCTCGGTCCTCTGTTATTTTTAATTTATATTAATGATATAGCAAGTGTAATATCCGATTGCAAAGTGTCTTTGTACGCTGACGATACTGTTTTATACTATACAGGTACTAATATTCTGGATTTTATTGACATTGTGCAATCAGATTTGAATAGAATTACAGCCTGGTGTGAGAAAAACAAATTATCGATAAATGGAAAAAAAACTAAATATTGTATTTATGGAATGCGCTCAAATGTAACAAGAAGTAGTAACCATAGATTGGACTTATCCCTGAACAATTGTAAACTTGAAAAAGTTTGTTCATATAAATATCTAGGTTTCACTTTAGATGAGCATTTAAATTTTAATAAACATATTGAAGAACTATGTAAGATAATCTCACATAAATTATACTTATTTTCAAAGATTAGAAGATATTTAACAACCCAGGCAAGTACTATGGTTTTTAAGAGTTCGATTTTACCAATAATGGAATATGGTGATATTATTTACTATGGTACCAGTGCTAAAAATATACAAGATGTACTTAAACTTTTTTATCGAGGACTTAGAATTTGTTTACAAGTTAATTATAAAGTGTCCAAAGAGGAGTTATGTAGAGATTGTAATATTTTAAATTTACAACAGCGATGTGACTTACATATCCTCACTTTTATGTACAAGGAAAAACAGAATGAAGTTCTACTTAAAAAAACATATGTTAGGACTAGATTGCATAATGCGCCTGTTTTCCATTTATATAAGCCAAATTTTGAAAAATCAAAGCAAAATGTGATGTATCGTGGTGCTATTAAATGGAATATGTTACCTGTGGATCTAAGAAATTTAGATGAAATTAGCAAATTTAAGACAAATGTACAACTGATTTAAACTATAAAATTGTAATCTATTAGTGTTCTAAGTTGACATAGATTCTATTTGGAATATATGTAATTGTCGGTTGACATTTAATTATGTTATTGGTATTGCAATTAACTTACGCTATATTGTAGTGGATATTATTATATGATTTTATTAATCATTTTATATATATATATTTAAAGAATTCTTGATGCTAAAACAAATATTAATATAAAAGTATTTGTTATATACACTGTTTATGATAAGTGTTTATACTGGGTAACAATTTTTTGGATAGTGGAAACTATCCAAACCAGATAGGAATGTAAAACAAGTGTACTGCTTAATTCTTGTCTGGCTAAATAAAAGAATTCAAAAAAAAAAAAAAAAACCAGAGATGCCATTTTTCCTACTTTTTGACGATTTTGAATTACACAATAATTTTTTCCTACATCATTTAAAAATCTGTTCTTGAGTATTTTCTTTAATCGGTTTCAAGCTAGTCAAATTCAAATCTAGTGTCAGAATCCTTAAGGTTTTTTTTTTCTCAAAATTGCTTTTGGAAAAAATTAGGAAAAATGTTTTCTATTGTTTCCTACTTTTTTATCAGTCGAGATATGCATCTCTGGAGGACTAGCAGCAGTACCAGAGGCCGGCAGGGGTAAAGAGGACTGACAAAAGAGCTGGCAAGGGGAATGAGAGGACTGACAGGGGATCAAAGTGCACATGAGGGACAAAGGTAGTAGTGGAAGGACAGGGGTAGAACAGGGCCGTCAAGGGCACCACTGAGTAGACAGAAGTACTACATGATGGACAGGGCTACCGCAGGGCGGACAGGACTACCACAGGGCAGATAAATGTAGCACAAGGCGGCCAGGGGAGGCACAGGGTGGACAGGAGTAGCATAGGGCAGACAGGGGTAGTACTGGGCAGATTGAGGTGGCACAGGACGGACAAGTAGTATAGGGCAGACAGGGGTACCACAGGACAGACAAGGGTACCACAGATTGGACAGAGGTACCAGAGGCTGGACAGGATTACCACTAGGCAGAGAGACATAGTGTAGCGCTCCCCGGGCTACGTTACCGCACTGCCCGTCTTCGAGGAGCGCCACAATAGCACAGGGTAGACAGCAGTATCAGAGGGCAGATGGATAGCACAGGGTGGGCATGGGTTCCATAGGGGAGTAGTGGCTGTTGGGTGGGTGGGGTAGTACAGGGCAGAACGGGGTTGCATGGGGCGGGTGGGGTAGCAGAAGGGAAGGGGCCATGAGTAGCAGAGGGCAGACAGAGATGGTACCAGAGGGAGGACAATTGTATGACATGCCAGACAGAGCACCCAGAGGGCAGACAGGGGTATACCAGAGGGCAGACAGGAGCACCAGAGGGTGGACAGGGATCAGAATACGGTAAGGGGCACTACAGGGTGGACAGGGGTAGCTCAAGGTGGAGTTTTCCAAATATTATTCTAATTTTCTCTTTGAAAAAATGTTAAACTGGCCCAGCTTGGGTATGGGGGGGCACTATTATTATACCTTAGGGTGATAATTATTACAAGTTTAGTAGTTAAGAGTTTAACACAGGGTGATACAAACCTGGGTGATAACCAGCCTTGTATCGCCTTGCAGGGCGATACAGAAACTTTTTATTTTTCTCAAATTCATGAAAAAATGAAATCATTGAGAAATAAAAAAATCTATTGTATGCATTATCTGCACAAAGTTCATAGCTACATTTTACTGCTTACTGTTTGTGGATTTGATGGATATCAAAAGAGTTCTAACAGAAAAGGTATAATTAATCCAAAACCAATGTTGAAGGGAGTACTTGGGCAGTTATCACCCCTCGCCGAGACCCCGATATCACCCCTCGCCACTGTTCACCAGCAGATGGCAGCACATTCTGATTGGTTCCATTTTTGTCCACTGGAGGACATCACCAGCGGACGTTCGCGCACCCCCAGAAAATAACTTGGGAATGTGTAGGCCTACATAGGGGTGGATAGAGAGGATTATATGTATTTTCCCCCCGAGACCTTTGTCCCGTGGACTTTTGCCCCCCAGTCATTTGCCCCCCAGGTCTTTTGCCCTTGAGGACTTTTACCACCCAATACTTTAGTATAATTCTCATTACAGGGGCCCTTGATGTTAAAGAAACATCCATATCTCCTTGTTGAATTTAAGAAACATCCATGTTGCCGTGTTTGATTTAAGAAAATCCATTATCACGTGTCAGTGAACCCTAAAAAGGCCTGTGTCACTGTGTAAGATCTAAGGGTTTGGGGGAAATATTACATTGGTCCCAACCAATGTATCAAAGGAGGTGATACAGGGTAGGGCCAGGAATGGGGACCGGCGTCAGTATGGTATCAGTAGGAGGGGCAGGAAGATGCCTTGAGAGGCACAGGAGAGGGCCGATAGATGCAACAGGGAGGAGATTGAGGGAGTAGGCTTGTAACGCACGGATGCCACCAGGTGTATGTTTTATTTTGTATGTGGGGAACGTTGGTGTTGAATATTGTATTTGATGAATATGAAAATAAGTCATTAAAAAAATTGATTGCTTATAAAGCACAAATAGAGTATTAACAGGATGGACATAACCAGGGGCCCAAAGGCCTTAAAAAGCAGGTCAATATCCTAAATAGTCTTGGCAATTTTGCCAAGGAGCCAGACTGACCCTTAAAAATTGTTGATTTTACTCAAAAATAGAAATTTTAGAATTGAAAATCCCAACTTTACCTAAAATTTTCCTCTGACATTTTTTAAATTGGAATTTTTCAACATGATGTCATGCACCACACGACCCCCCTACCCCGCTTGTCATGTTTTGTCATGGAGGCATGAACCCCCCTCTCCCCCTGCTGCAAGATTTTATGGACGGCCCCATAGATCTAGAATTTGTGCTAGGAGGGTTTATTGACAACTATGGAAAACTATGGAAATTAAACTATGACAATAATCTTATATTATAATCTCATAGGCCTTCACATGCCTTATCAGGAACGGCACAAGGGATTATGAGAAAAAAAGGCGGTGGGCACCCTTTTGTTAGAATGCCTAGATTTGCCTAAAGCTGCAGTCTCGAAAAAAAGGAAAGGCAATTAGTCGTCTTTCCATGAACTAGATACCTCTTACATAATCACTTTGGGAAACAGTGGGTCTGAGCTCGACAGACTAGGCAATTTGCGGACTTACACATCTCAGTGAAGCTAGACTATTCAGTTAGTTGGCTGTACTCATTGCATGATTTGAAGGGCTTTCCATCCCAACTCCTCCCCGGAGGTGCCACTGTTTACTGGTTACTGGTGTACATGTACATCAAACAACATGATCCACTTCACACCCACGAAACAGGACTCCACCTTTCAGGGCATGTTGCAGTTCTAACCAAAAGCATTGTAATCAGATAGGACTTCACAGCACTTCATACTTCATTTGGCCATTTCAGAGATCTGAATGCAAGTTGACTCTGGAGCCCAACATTTATCTTGTATTTCAGTAATATAGTGAGGTAATTATTAGCAAAATTGACAAGTTTTAGAATATTTACAAAGGCTGAGTCATAAATACATATATTTTAGTATTCTATGGGTACATTCTTCTGTAAATACAATTATGTCCAGATTGTGCAATAGGGAAGTCGCTTGATTTGTTGTTATTATTAATAAGTTACTATTCAAATGCGTATAGCTGAAAATAGAAACTGTGCCATGGAACTGCTAGTTTTCCAAATAAATGAGGGTGCTAGATAGTGACACATGCGTGTTTTTGTCTATTACAATAGACCGTTAGTGTTGGAATGCTATACTTGTATCATACTGTTAGGAGAGTATTATACAGGACCTTTCAACGGGTCATATATATATATACGTCAATGCAATAGAGCTTACGCTGAGGAGACACTAAAATTTAGGCAAAGTGCTACAGTATTTTTTATTTACGCCTATCTGATGTGGTACTTGACTGTAGGAATTGTCTACTGAACAATGGGTTTGGGGTCTGTCATGGAACGTGCGAACCCAGTCTTTTACTCCCCATGCAAACTCGGGTGTTATGGACCTCGCCTATTGTATTTTCTATCAGTCAAACTGTATTGAAATGCGTATGTTTCATTTGAACCCCGTGAAAATTGTCAGAATATCTAATCAGTTTTTTTCTGTAAAAAGAAAACACATTATCATTTCAATATAGCGTACTGACGGCCGATCAAATATAAAACGGTCACACAGATCCAACAGTGTATCTTGGGCTTTACACTAGTACTGTAAAGTATTGAAGTGTACATACCCACAAGTTCTATTATTTAGTTACTTTTAGATATCATGCCAGTCTATGTTAGGTGACGTATCTATTTACATTCTAGTGTTATTGTCATTCATATTAAAGAAATGTCATAATCACACTATATTTTTGCGCACATACGTGAAGGATATACAGTTAATTATTTTTGCATGCCGTTGCTTGAAATGTAATCCCGTGTTGTCACATTGATTTGGATTAGATTGTCCCTACCACATCCAAAGTTACCTGCAGTTGGTTAAACTACTACAAATAACATAATTATTCGTGGTGGTGACAATTTTGTTTCTCTAATATTCACTTTTTACTGAGTAGTTGGCCTAACTAGTGGTTTCTCTGATAGAGGTTTTAATTTTTGTTCATATTCTTTTAGATATATTTAAACGGTAAATTGTTTCAATGTATGCAAAGGCATGTGATCATGGGGTTTGGTCATAAAACAAGAACGTATCACATACTAGTCTTTCTCTGTTGGATAATCTTCTTTCTCTGTTGGATATCGGAAGCAATACGTTTGTGAAATAGTGATTTAAATACGATTGGTAAAAGCAACAGACTTCACAGCAATTTGTTTATTGTCACTACATGATTTTCTTTAAATAATAGTAGCAAAAACTACAGTTCTTAGAATATTGACCAAATACACAAATATGTTTGGCACTCAATGAAGCGCTAATCAAGAAGAATCTGTGCAGCAAGTATCAAATTTTGACAATGTTTTCAATTATCTTCCAGTCCCAAAGTTGGGGGAGTCGAGGGGGTCCTGCCCCCCCCCCCCCCCCCCACACACACACACATTTTGCACAACATTTTCGTACGTTGCCTCTTTATACTGACCCTTTTCTTTCTAAGACCCTGAATCCACCTCTGCGTTTTAATCGAAACATGTGACAGGGCCTTTAGTTGAAGGGTAATTTCACTACTTCAGCAGGACTAATTATAATGGCCGCAGAAAAACATCGTTCCTCATTCGTCAACTATTCACCAAACAATTTAGACAAATTGCTAATTTGTAATGTTGACTTGTCTATCAAATACTGATCCCTCCCTCTAAGATTTGTTGCATTGATCAAGTAGAAATCTCCCACAGCATTCGGGTAAACTTACTAAACGATTCTTTCAGAAAAATTATTCATATTGTTGATATAAGAGTTTAAAGTGATTATCATAATTATTTTTTGACGAGGACTCTTGGGAAACAGCTTAGCTACACAATTATGGGTTGTATCAGGTTTGGTCAAGAAGAAATACTGTTGAAACAGTACTGCGTGTTTTGCTGACTATTTCAGAGGACCTACAGCCCTTCGCCACCTGCCCCACGTGGTCCGACTGACGTCTCGCGAGATGTCACGTGATTTATGACGTCATCCCGGCAGCCTCTGACACCGGAAGTCTTTAAAGCTGTGAGGCTCTATTTGTGACCGACAAAAACTCGCCATTTCCGATGGGGGAGACGGCCCACAAACAAAATTCGTTATTTTTTTCATCTTAGGATTTTCACTTGCCTTCATTAATGCTGGATACTTCTTCTTTTTCCCGGTTGAGGTTTCTGAAAATGGAGGTTTTATTCATTTGGATTTGGCAGGGTCCTGTTTTTGCGGCCGTTTTTCTGATGGTGCTGATTTCAGATTCAATAAAAGATTGTGGGATAAATATTTTGGCTTCGATTCTTTTTCTGTAGGACATGGACGTGCCGGAAAATGGCAATTTCCTGAAGCCTCTTAATCATGCGTTATATTTGATTGGCTAGTTTTATAATTAGGTTGATGGAAGCTTTAGTTGGATTGGCCTATAAACATCTTAAAGCACAACAGATGATCATTGCATGTATTAGACAGACATATTGTTTTCCCCAACAGATAAATGAACCTGCTATTTAAAAAAAGAAACGTATAACGTAATACTATTATATTAATACTAGGACAAGGAAAAAAAGAATATAAGCAAAATATAGGTAAGATGGGGTTATGGCACAAATATCAGTAGGTGACAATTCAGTTTGTCACATACAAAAGTAACCTCTCGTTCGACCAAAATCTTAGTCGCATGGCCAAACGGGCTCCCGTCCCCCCTTGAGCTGGGTGCTCTCTGTATTTTCACTATTTTCCAAAACTAATTTCATTAGTATTACTAAAATAGGGACTTTTGTGGGTCTCATAAAGCAGGTTTCTAGATATTCAGGGTTCTTTTCAGGAGTGCGAGAAGGGGAGGGTCGAGGACATCACTTTGGGTTTAATATTACATCTGTGCACATTCGACCGCACGCGAACTGTATTTCCTCTTTGTGTAGTTTAAGTGTCCATCACAAGAGATCGGGGTGGGAGTGGGGATCGGGCTCACCTCAACTGGATCTGCCTGTGGTACCCCAGTTAATACAATCCTTGTTATCAAGTAAGCAACCTCCCACAACTGAAAGACTGAGTATTCAGTACTGAGACAATGGGGTTGTTTGCACCGCCGTTGACTTCTCCCCCCCCCCCAACCCATATACAGATGAGGACGTTTTTTACCCCCATGTGCATCCTTGTATTTGATGTTATTGTTCCTCAAAATACAGCTTTTTCCCTTGTATCAAGCTTGTGGTCTAGACCCCTAAATCTGGCCTGGATACAAAGTTGGTCTTAGTCATAGAAACCTGATTGTAAATGGTTTGCAAACCTCCTCTGTTACATAGCACACACATAGATAAGTTATAAAGTGTTTTTTTCTTTTAAAAACGAGCAAAGAAAGGATAGCTCATTTCACACGACATCCCACGTCAGACCACTTTGAATCCTCTCACTGTTTTCGCTGGTCTCTCCAATCCTCCCCTGTCAGCAGACGTTGTACCTGCCCCCTGAGGGAACCAGCTCGTACCGCAGGCCGCTAGGGGGAGCCACCGCAATCTGCTCCACCAAGGTCAAGGACGAGCGGGGCTTTACGCATGCGCGGTAAGGGGATGAAGGGAGCTGTACGGGGGGCTGAGGGCTTGATGAATGACCAGTAGACCTGGGGCTCCCCTCCCACCCCGCCCCTGACCAGTGGTCAGTCTCAACCTGCCCCCAGCGACCTGAAGCGGCCCCTAGCGGCAAACCACTCCGTCTGTGGAGCTCTCCACGCGAGGAGGTGTTAATAAAAAGCGCGCGCGGATCCCTGGGATCGCGCAGGTGATGATGGGAGATTTGTTCAAGTGGATGAGGCATGGGAAAATAGTGGACTAGTGGGGGATGGGGTGGGGGGTAGGGGTTGGAGGAGTGGGTGGGGTGGGGCTACTCGTACCCCCTACTTCAGGGTATTATTGTGTATGGTGCCTCTGGTCAGTGCGATCCATAGTTAGGGTTCAGAATCTATCCGGAAGCGTTATGTATATGTGTGATGTATATAAACAGCGAGAAAAGGCTTAAGTTGATATATATATATATATATATGGGGGGATGGGGATATATATATATATATGTGTGTGTGTGTGTGTGTGTGTGTGTGTGTGTGTGTGTGTGTGTGTGTGTGTGTGTGTGTGTGTAAAGGCGATATAATTGTATACATTTATATGTGGGTGGGAGACATGGCTAGAAGGCTCAAAAATATAAATTTATATAATTCATATACATATACAGATACATATATACAAATACATATTATATACATATTCATATATATTATACACACTGTATTTAGCCAAATGACTTGGTAATAACGTACATATTCTATCTTTTTTCCAGTACCGTATTCAATTATTAGATTGTATTTCATTTGATGCCTGGATGTAAGCTAATAATTATTGTTGGCTTGGAAGGAAGACCGGGTATTCATCATCCTTATACGGCACACACACGCACGCACACACACACACACACACACACACACACACACACACACACACACACAAATCAAATATGTATATGAAATAATGATATGTATATATATATATATATATATATATATATATATATATATATATATATAGGCAGAACTGCTTTAATGATAAACAATATGACTAGCTGCTTTCAAAAATATAGCAGTTCAATGAATAACAAAATGTCATTTCATCATCTGATCGCTACTTTTAGAATGTACATTGATATGAATGCATGCAGTGAAAAACATTGGCACATCTCTGAGAGTGGTTCTGTTCGGTAACTATCAAACGACGGTCAGGGAGTACAACTTGCATTTGACATTAATAGCTTTCAATGCAATATAGATGATCAAGATGCTAATTTCATAAACGTACCGGAATGAGAGTCCGGGATCAAGGACAGTTTGAAGGACGAAACAGCTTTAAAGTGCATGTTTCCTATTCACCGAAGGTTCTTTTACTTATCGATCATATTAGGTATACGAGTCTAACTTTCTATATTTGCAATTTATCTATAGCTCTTCATTTAAGACAACGCTTTTATTAGAATATCTTATTCTTTACATTATTTATAACCACAGGGGCGCTCAAAGACGCATGCCTCTGTTATGTACAACGAGAGCATCATCTGAACGATCTCAGTCCTTGTTCATTGCCATTGCATTTCACATCTATAGGCCTTGTGCAGATGACGTCACACCTCTGACAATGGCACAGCCGCCATATTAGTGATCGCTTTATATTCCCAATTCTGCACCATTCGAAATAAACATTTATGCTATATTTAACTTAAGTAGACTCCCTGACGACTCATGATCAACAATTAATATCATTTTGCATTCATAAATTTAGAAGATATTTATGGCCATGTGGTCCCATTCAGCACAAAGTAAACACCAAAAGGTGACCAAGTGACCCCGTCTGCACAAGGACTATATGGCGGAAATCAGCGACGTCACATACAAATTTATTTGTGTTTTCCTGTAAAGTCAGGGATCAATATTTTTGATAGGGAAACCCATTTTCCAATGTTGATGGTATCAACGTTTACGTGTTTGTTTCTTTTAGCAGATGATTAAACGTATATCAGATCAATCAGAAATATAATTTTATCAGGTAACCTCATTCTCACTAAATGAAGGATGGACGCCATCTTGGTGACATGTTTTATCAAAAGCCATCAATAAGCATGTATGCAAACAGATTTATATAGGCAACAGACGTAGCTTGGGTGGCGACAAATGGTTTTCTAAATAATTATGATAAATGCCAAATCGAAGAGAATCGTTATTAAATGTATCGCATATTCATGTAAAATGTATCTAAAATATATTTGAGAAATCATGGTTTTGTATTTATGAATTTTCAGTTCAATGATTAACCACGTGTTATGAACTTTGCCAATGACAACAATTTTCAATCATTTTGGTCTTTTTTGTAATTGCTTATAAACTTCTCTCTATATAAACACTGACCCTTTGTCTTCGATCACATCCTATCCCAGCACTTCATACATACTAGTTGGGAAGGGAAGGAAATTTGCAATAACTTATTGAATTAATGAAATCTAAATGTCAGCCATAGTATAACTGGTGAGTATGACCCACAGTGGGCTTAAAATACAACTAAATTGTTTTGTTGGACGATCTGTCAACAACTTGCCCTCGGTGGAATGGTCATGAGCGGAGGGCCCGTCCTGACGACTGGTCAGACAGACAGACACGGGGGTCCATCCATCATACGGACATCTCTCCCTGTCAGGACAAGGGTCTATACTCCCCCAGCACCCCGCTGTCCCCAGTGGCCCGTCGCACAATGACCGATCGTAAGATTGACAACTTTCAAGGTCACTTTAAGATCGATATCGTAACAATGACATCGATAACCTTGTTGAAAAACACCTATATCTTTTTTCGACTGTATCAAATTGAATTCTATTCATTTAAAACATTTTTAAATAGGTATTTCTGTATATGAAAAACGGCCTAACAACGATCAAAGTGGACACGGAGCGTTTGGTCAAGTTGAGTTGGGTTAGGCTCAGTCCTCTAGTGTGGCTTCGACTTTAGCCCTATATCTTACTACGACTGGATCGCCAGATCGTAGATCTTGAGATGTTATAGATTAACTCCTGGATAGAATGGTCGTTCGACACAGTAGATAGGCATATTAGCCATAGAACCCTCAGGCTATGACAGTTGAGACGCACTCTGCAGTCAAGAATAGTTTCTTTTACAAGCCTAGACACGTGGGGGTGCAAAGGTCGAGTTGAGTCGAGTTGTATATATGCATGATCAGTGCGGCTAGCCCTTAAGGATATAGCCACTTTTCCGGGCTAACATTTGAGGTAGAGAGTTTAATCTAAGCAAATTGGTCCATCACCGGGTCCAGGATTCTTTGAAAATAGTGCGTGCAGTTCAGAAAGAAAAGCATCATTCGAGTATCTTCTCAAAGGGGGTATTAAACATTTTGTACCAGACAAAACTTTGTCATTACTTTACATTGCAAGACAATGAATCAATATCAAGCAACAGGGGTGTTCCCTTTTATGATATACAGTGGCTCCACCTGGTTGATGCCAATGAGTCAATTTGGACTGACTACTAGAGCTATAGCAACACCTGACTGGTTTTCTTCATACCAGCGGGGACCGATCATAATATTATATAGGCCTACGCCCAAAGAGGACGTGTTAGGTGTGTATGTTTAAACCAATGTATGGACTTAAGTCTGTATTCCACAAACTGATTTTGATGATGTTAATTTCGTATTGGTTTATTGAGGCAATAAATAGGGCTTTGTATGAGTGTTAGGTGAAGGGGGACCCTATTTTTCTGGTCTAATTCTTCCTACCACGGATAGCTGATTTACAGTATTTTAAGCACCTGCAGGCTAATTTGGACTGATTTTGTCGACAAGATATGTGGAAAAACTATAGAAAATAAGCAAATATTGCCTATAAATCCATCTACAATGAATGAATTTGCAAAATACTCAGAAAATATTAATGTACATAGATACTAATTCAAAAAATAATGATGGCTAGATTTTAACAATGATAATGCACAAATAATGAAACAATTTATGAAAATTTCTATACTAAAGACTTGGGTGTTGTTGACATATTACCCAGCATGCATCCTGTTTTAGGCTAGCCTGTAGGTACAACTCACAAAACTGGCTATCCGTAGTTCGGAGAATTTAAGAAATGCGGATGTCTTCTGTCTTTGACAACTATTTAATCCAATGTCATCTGCTAAACTTAACAAATGTTCACGTCGGTCAATATATTTTAAGTCCTCCCTATGGCGTTGATAATGTCACAATTTCTTTGTCTATTTTAAGAATAAGGATGTTTTGCTCTGTCGCATATAGGGGTCTAGACTCATATAATACAGGTTCTAAACATATGAATGAAGAAAGACCATTTAAGATATTTTATGAAGGAAATAAAAAAATTGTATCTTGTCAGAAATCCTGCACGTGCCATACCCAACCCAAAGATCCCCACGACCCTTCAATAAATCACAAACGAAGCGAGAAAATACATTTTATGTACTGCCACAGGCCCCCTTGCAATAAAGATAATCGGGCCCTATGTCTTGTGGATCTGACAGGGGCTCTCGTCCTGTATCAATTCTATTCAGGAGGCGGTGACGTCATGAAAAGGGGGATTACTTTTATCCCTGCTATGATTGACTGAAGTAGATTTTTAGTGTTTGGTGACGTGAGACCTTAAAGGAAACACGCGACGAGGTCACAGGGGACAAAGTGGGGGTCAAGGCCACTCCTTATTGACAGCGTTGTGCTCCTGCCTCTTGGGGTCAGTAAACTGTTTGAGGGGGGTCAGGGGGTGTAGCTGGGGGTCCCAATGTCACCATGTCGAATTTAAGAAACGTTCATAAGGCCTGTCAAATTTTAAAAATCCCCATGTTGTCTTTTCGAACTTAAGAAATCATAGTGTGCCATGTTGTTTTCACTTAAACTCCCATGTCGCATGTCATTGATACATAGCACAGACCAAGGGGGGGGGGGTAATTGTTATTGCACTGGTTTGCACATACTTCAAGGGCTTTAGCCCAAGGCATAGGTGTGTGCAAACTGATACAATAGCAATTCTCCCTACGGCGGATAACATACATAAACAGAACTAACCGAGGGGGCATGAAGCCCTGATTATTGCCCTGCTGTCGAAGGGTCAAGGGCTTTGCCCGAGACCTTTGACAAGGGGAAATAATCATGGCTGAGTGCTCCCGGGGTTAGTTCTTGTTTTATGCTATACCAATAACCCTGAGAAATAACCTATTTACCCATGAAAAACATTCTTCACCAGTGGGGCAATAACACCATCAGTTATTCCACCTTTGTGTGCGGGGCCGGACAATGCTGAAAGCATAGGCGCTATGAAGTTGGTATAGAATAAATGTATTTACTACACTGTACCTGCAGACTAGCTTAGATCAAGGTGCCTGCTTGAAAATATGTCGATAAGTCATAATCATAATGCTAAAGTAGGCTTATAAACATTTCCAGGAACTTATAAATGCAAAGTCACAAGAACGAGGAGTGGAATACCGTGTCGGTAATAAAATATAGGAGGCTTGCCTGCAATTCCAACCTCCATATACTACTTACAAAATCGTTAATTGTGGCGTATTACATTTATTTGAATCTAGGTGCTATTGCCACCTACAGAGTGAAGCCTACTGACGCGACGTCGCCAGTGTAGACATCTCTAGATCACCCATAATATACAGATTGGATTTCTTCTCACATACAGTGGACACACCGATTTATCAAACCAAAAGGTTTTGTTCGTAATTGATTGTGATTGACGACGGGGGCCAACCTCACACTAGATTCACAATGCATTCATCCATGTTTCATGTTATTTGCAATATAGTTTCTTTCGCCCTCATAATATCATTAGTAGAACACCCATATAGGCCTATTAGTAGTCAGTTAATAATTAGGCTAATGACCTATCCACATAATGTTGCCTCATTCAATTTCGTGTATTCTATAGCCCATCTGGTTTAGGCTCTTCCTGACAACTGTCGTCTATGTATCCTCCTTTTCTCACGATGCCCAACAACAGCTTATTATGTAAACAAAACATTTTTTTAACCTCAATATATAGGAAAGTAATATCCCACTGCCAGAGTGGGTTTCAGGGTTAGAATGTGAAAGTCCCAGAACGTCGTTAAGGCTAAATGATGGGGTCGTTACCCCATCAATGGGGGGTCGTCAGAGGTAACGACTCTCAGGGGGGTCTCCTAGGGTAGGCAAGGTCATATATATCGGAGGTTAACTGAAGGTATAGGGACAGTACACCTATATATACATGTATGGCAGTTAAGGTCATATCTATTGAAGATTATCTGAAGGTATGGCATACCTTTTCACATGTACGATAAGTAAGGTAATACCTATTGGAAGTTAACTGAAGGAATGGGTACCATACTTATATAATTAAGCGTATGGTAGGTAAGGTAATGCCTATTTATATTGGGGGTTGAATGGGGGGATGTGTAGCATACCTATGTATGGATATTGTAGGTGAGGCCATAGCTATAGGAATAGGTACAAATTAAGTATGGTTCGGCAGTGCTGCCACCTGCAGTATTATTTTGGTAATGCTCTAGCTGCTGAGCTCATCACCGTTACCTTGGTATAGATACTTCTCCTCTCTGTATGATTTTTGTTGTTGTTATTCCTACATTACAAAAATATTAGATAAAAGACGTGACATCGCAGCTGGGTTGGTAATAGTGTACATATCACAACGTGTATTTTCAAGTTAAAACAAAAATTTAATAAAACATATATTGGCAAAAGAATCACAGAAGACCAAAGCGCCTACACAGTGCAAAGCAATAAAAATAAATAATGCACCAGATATCTATATAAACTGATGTCATTGGTTTCATAAACAACGTTTGATATTCTCTGGTTACAAAGGACACTCTCATTCAACAGAAATCCCATTCTACATGGGGTCAGACAGAATAAAACACTATCGATGTGGGTTAATGTAATACTTCAAAGTAAAACACAAATACCTAGAGGCATATGTTACACTGGTATGATTCACCTTTGTTGGTGCTCATTATACATGAATATCTGTTATCATTACGTTCTAGCAATAAAAAGGATCAACTTTAAACTAGGAGCTCCCATATCTTTAATCTTTAAGTGTAGATTGAATGAAATGCATTGAACAAAAACAAAGATACATGGTGCAATTCAACTAGGACATTATTTTACCGGTCAAAGAATTGCGGGCGCTGCCTATATAATTATATGCGCGATGATGCATCAAAAAGCTCCACTATTTACGTGGACATATCGTGTGTGAATAACCATTAATGTATACATGCTACTCTATAATAAGTGTATATAGTACAAAGAAATGGTACTTTGGAGCATGTCACCTCCGTTGCACATCCTATTTGGGCGACGTCATGCAATACAGCTCCACTATTTAGGAGACAATATCTTGTGGATATATCATGTCGCATACATTGAAAGCCTTTACATATGAAGTCGCCAACATATCTTTATGTATGTGATATTGATTCTAGTGTTAATGTATCATGTTCAAAGTAGCGTATAAGAAAGGGAAGGTATCTATAGATGGTCGCATTGTTTGCATATGCCCCACGGTGGAGAAATTGGGGCTAAACATTGGGAGGGTGTCCATTTCAGCTCTGAGAAATTTGGGATCAATGCTCCCGATATTTACCAATCTATTGGTAACTATCGGTAAGGACACTCCTGATCTCTTGCTCCTGATTTTTGAGATGCCAAAGATCGGGAGCATTTAGAAGTATATTCAACCTCACGATGTTTGGCACATACTGACTGCCGATATTTGGCATTTCCCCTCAAGATCGGCAGGATTTCCATAATTATCGTGCCAATTGTCACATAGTGGAATATGACCTTAATTGTCTCTTGTACAAACGACGTTATATACAAGTGGAAGGCACCATTCATTCCGTGTGGTGATAATTGTCTACATCATTTGTCAGTGTTTTACATCTAATTTCAAGTATGGTTTTCTTAACTCTTCAGAATGACGCGAGAATGTCATATCAGGAGAACGAGATTTGTATCAGAAGGGGTCCTATTATAGTAAATAGAATACCCCTAACACAAGCATTATAATAAAATGCATTGAATGAATTTCTGGTAAACACCTTTAGCCACATGTGAGACACATGTACCTGTATAGGCCTATATGTGTAGTTAGAGACGATTGGAGAACTTATCCAACTTCGAAAGCCATAGACCCAATCCCTCCCAAGAATATACCTACCACATGCCTCGAAGCCCAACGGCAAGTAGACATTGTGATAGTGCATGCACTTTTAATGGGCAGATATGGGCTCAATTTCCAGCCTCTCCTCTCGCATTTATTGAACGCGGGGCCCTGCCGCCTCCCACCCCCCGTCTCGGAGACAGGTCGAGAGGCTAACATACAAATCCACTCCTTGTTTTGTTTGCCCGTCTGCCGGCAGGTGGCAGGGCGGGCGGGCGGGGCTCTTACCCCCTCCTCCAGGGTGAGTGACACCCCCCTCCCCGGGCGGGGGTCGGGTAACGGCCGGTTAACTACCCCCAACTTCTTCTCCAGGTAATTGAATTCAACTTGACAGTGGGAGCCGCCATTTTGGCCGCGCGAGAGTCTCGCGGCGAGCGAGAGTTGGAGCGGCGTTCCCCCTAGCGGGAACTGCGGGAGGCAGTGGTCTCGCGGCCGGCGAGATAACGCGATAAGCGGCGAGAGTCCCTGGCCGGGATTGATTTTCCTTGGCCTTACTTTTCGGGCTGGGATAGGACTGCGGCCATCTATCAAGTTGATAATTGGGGCTAAATGTGCTGTTAGGGGCCGGAAAGAAAAAGCAGACCCTGGCCTGAACCTCATAGTCCCGCGCGGGCCGGCGACCCCAACCCCAACCCACACCCACCCCCTCTACTGCTCGTTGTTTGTTGGAGGTAACGACCTACTTCTGACCGCCTTAAAGCACTGTTTACTGACCTAAGGAGGCTCGGCTTTAGGGTTTTGTATATAGGAAGGGCCTTTGTTGTTAGAAATCTGACCACTTGCAAGATAATAAGTTCATGAAATGGTATTAATTCAGCTCTAATTCTCCGTACCAGAAAGTGTTAGCCCCCCAGGAAGGATAGTAGTATAGGCATATATACAATTGTCGGTGAAAATCATTTTCAGGTACGATATTATATAAAATTGCCTTTCTGGAGCTATCTTCACTACGCCTTTGTTGTTAGAAATGTGGCCACCTGTAAAAGAATAAGTTCCTAAAAGATGATAATGCAACTCTGGCTATTTCTTTATGACAAAACATGTTAGCACTCAGGAAGGGTAGTAGTATACATAAATGTCGGCAACAATCAGGCTATGGTACAGTCAGAAGTAAGGTAGTAATATATAGGATTTCCTATCTGGTGCTACAAAAGATACACCTTTGTTAGTATTTGTACAAGAGTAAGTTCATCAAATGGTAATGATGGAGCTCTATCTTACCAAAACCAAAATGTGAGCAAGCCCGGGAAGGGTAGTATAGTATATTCAAATGTCGGTTACAAGCAGGCTACAAGCAGGCTAAGGTACAGTGAAACTAATGGTAGTAGTATAAAGAATGCCTTTCTGATGCCATCTGTAATACTTATGCCTTTATTATTAGAGATGTGGCCATTTACAAAAGAATATGTTCACTAAAGTTTGTCATAAAGACAGCATTGTTCCTTCCCGAAGGATCACCGACGAAGGGAGTGCAAAAGTCTACATTACTCAGTTGAGGTATAGTTAACAGGATGGCAGTAGTATAGAAATGGCGGTTCGACCCAGGCTTTGCACGACGGAAAGAAGTGATGTAGCATCTTTTCTTTATCGATTTCATAGCTGAGATAATACTTTATAGATGAGATCTCCTGGTATTTAAAATTAATACAAATGGCATTGCTTTGAAGGTTATCTTTATTTACCTCCGATTGCGGGCGGCGCCATGTTGATTTCGTCTCCTGCACTGGAGAGTGGGCAAAACAACGTTGATTCAACGTCAATTCACAACGTTGATTCAACATTGCAGATTGGTTGATTTTGCAAATGGAATCAACGTTGAAATCTGACGTTGATTCAACGTCATGTTCCAACATTGATTCAACGTTGAAATCTGACGTAGATTCAACGTTGATGCCTTTAATTATACTTTGTTACATATAAATTTATAAGTTCATGAAAAAAAAAATTGTGGGAAAAATATCCCTGGTCTTTACTTATGAGGGAATCTACCCTCAGAATCCAACATAATGTGTGTTTATGTTGGATCATGTCAGGTAAATATGACCCGTTGCATACACAAAGTCCCTAAAGATTTTATGTCCTGTATCACACTGATGGGCGATAAAAAAGGTGTTTAATGTGATGATTTTTTTTAGCACCCCCTATTCATAATATTTTAATTTTTTTTATATTTCAAACAATGATAATTGTCCTTGTTAACAATAAGACTACATTTTCAACATAGATTAAAGGAAAACTTGCACATAAATTCACTAAGTGCTATTTTTTATTTAATTAACTTGAGTTAAGTATTCTAAAAAATATTCCAAAAGTAAAAACGTGAAAAGCTCAAGGTCCTAGGTAATTATTCAGGAAAGAAATTTAATTTTGGGAATTCCCTCAATGCTTGGCTTTTCAGTACTCCCCTTGCTACGTCACAGCTATGGGAATTCCTTCTAAAGTTACTTTGGGATTCCCTGATTAACAAATGATTGTAGATGTATACATATTTTAATTTATTATGAGTTTAATTGGACCAAATATATTTAATTTGGGTTAGAGAGCATAACCTTTATTACAAATTCTACAGGAATGGGGATTCCCTTCTAGGGGCAGATGGGATTCCCCAATAACTCCCCTTGCTACGTCATAAATAGGGGGATTTCCCCTAAAAAATGAAGTAAAGTACAAGTTTTTTAATGTCCCATAAGTGTGTGTAAACTGAGAATTTTCCTGTGATTCTTCTCAAATGTATCGTGTAAATTGTGAATAACATGTTGGATTGAATTCATTGAAAAATAACCATCCTGCAATTATGTGCTAGCTTTCCTTTAATTAAAAAAAATTCTTGATTAATTGTCTAAATTGCTATAAATACAAAAACGTTTTTGCAATTTTGCATTTCTAAATCAGTGGCGCCACCCTGTGGTGTTGATTTTTGGTTGTACCACAACGTTGATTCAACGTTGATGAATCAATGTCGTATCAACGTTGATGAATCAACCTTAAGTGAACATCTAGGTTGCCATATCAACATTGAATCAACGTTGTGATACAACCAAAATTCAACGTTGTCATATCAACGTTGAATCAATGTTGATTCATAGTTGACAACCTCACAACCCAAATTCAACAAAGAATCAACGTTGATTCAATGTTGTGTGCCCACTGGGTTGTTTCCGCTCAATTGGCACATCAAATTTATGATTTACAAAGTTTCAATGTATTGTTTTGGTCAATTCATGCATTATTTCTCACATTTTGACAAATCTATGCACTAAAAACGCATAGAATTGCCAATTTAAAGAAAAGCATACCGGAGGCTACTGCTGCCGTGCCATCTGCCGTTTACAAATGAAAATAGGTCATGGAGAACACAACATGGCAAAGAAAACAAGATTTTGAACAATACGCTGATATTGCACATGATGCCTGATATTGCACATGAAAGCGACATTGATAGCGGCTTACCATATCTGTTTTCTGAAGACATACTCTTTGATTTCGATTACCTTCTGTTCATATAGAATTTTTGCACATGATATCAAAACTCCCAAAATAGGATTGTCGCATTATTCGGTGATCAACATACATGATACGTATTATTAAAGTATTACTATGTATCAGTTGTATGTATGTATACACACACACACACATATGTATATATGTGACATACTCTGCAAAAAGCAGTCTTATGGCCTGGATTACTGAATAAGGACGATGTCTTGGGGAATTCAATTCTGAAAGAATTATGTAAATATTTTGATAAGAAAAAAAGTTATGTTAATTTGAAGACATGAAGGTCAGATATGCTTAATATGGTAGAATGGACCAGTCTTTGGTATTTATAAAGATATAACGTAGAGAATCTTGGTCAAAAATTGAAATCCCAAATACAATTTTATGAAACTAACTGCCATTTCCTTTCTATATAAGATATTGACAATCTGTTTTTTGTAGAATATAGCCAAGCAGTCCCTTGAATCAAAATTTCAATTTTCAGAAACTTAATTTTGTTCCATGGTTACCATGGTAACCCTCATTTGCATAGCAGAGGTATAGGCAGGTTTTGCCTTCTGTCAACATTCCGGTTACCATGGCAACGGAATGCGAAAAAATCTATTTTTTTTCACCATTAATGAAAACTATAGAAAATTTCATTTTTAGCATGATTTTAGCTTATTTTTCTTATTTTCCTGATTTCTAAGCTAAAAAAGGGCTCTAGAGCCAGAAATATGTATTTCCATAAGGCTGGAAATCCCATAGACTGTCACATATAAATATATGTATGGTTGATTCTCACGAATGGGGGCCACAGGGGAAAAAAATTTAGTAAAAACTTAAAATGAAAATATCTCGAAGAAACTTTGTGGACTGAAGGACTGCTTATGTTGAAATGCGTTCCCAAAGTTGGGAACACTAATCTTCATAATTCTTTGAGTTATTAAGGTTTTTAGTTTTGTATATGTACTATGATGCAGTATATGTACTATGATGCATTTATAAAACAAAACTTCCATAATTTTACCTAATCTTTTCAGAGATATAAACATAAAATTACTCCTGCAAGCATTGCATGAGTATGATTTAATCATTTTAAGTTTGCTTTTTAGGGCATCCCAAACATACTAGTTTCAGAGATAACTTCAATTTTGTATATGTACTATGATGTAATTGCATATGGTTACACCTGTATATGTACTATGATGCATTTATTATTTCCATAATTTAACATATTTAAACAATTTCTTTAAAATTATGAATATCAAAAATGTTTCATTAAGTAGCATATAAACATGAGTTTAGTGCACATACTTTCGCTATTGACCATTTGTATTTTTTAAAGAATTATAACACAATTAATTGTCTGTATATGTACTATGATGCGTATATGTACTATGATGCATTCTGTTATTTTTGATATTATATTTGATACTATTTGAAAATCAAATAGATTTTTTTTCCGATTTTAATGTTAATATGATGATATTAGGTCAATCTATATTGGACACAAATATTTTCCATTAATGTTTGGATGTTTTAATTTTATGGAATGTTTAATCTGTATATGTACTATGATGCATTTGCTACCCCAACCCTACCTGGATTTACATTTTCTGTTGCCCAATGATTAGTTCTTCATAAATATATGTAATTTCGTCCATGAACAAAGCCAATACATTATTGCATTTTCTTAGGCATTTTATGGATCATTTGTTATATTTTCTTGATATGATTAGGCTGCTGTTTTTTTTGTATATGTACTATGATGCATTTTCTACACAATGGATAATTTGGTGAAAAAACATGGAAATTGTTAAAAAGATTACACCAATTTTATTCAATTGATAAGAATCAATTTGTTGCTTATAATACCTTGAAAAAATATATTTGCAGGGCCCAAATTTAAAAAAGTTACATGACTTGATTTAAATGAAAAACATGATTTTGGTTGAAAAATGTGTCAAAAATGGTGCATTTTAAGCTATAAATTCTAAAATATTCATATAATTCACTTAAAAGTAGGGTTCCCATTAAAGGTTTGATAAAGACCCATCCATTGGGGCTCTGACAGAATGGCTATAACTTATTGATGCAATTTTACGAATGAAATTATGAAAATCAGGTCTGTGGCCCCGTTTCGTGAGAATCAACCGTTACATATATATATATATTTATATATACATACATATATATATATATGTATATATATATAAGCTTTTACATTAACGATTTGGAAACCTTAAGTCCCATACCCACTAGGCGATTTTAGCATCGGCTGGCGACGGAACTGGAGTCAAATTCCCTGCACAATCGCCGGGCGATCACAATCATGCATGGAATCACCAGGCGATTCTCCGTTGGTATGATGCACATTCTGGTCGATGGGCAATGGGGGAAGGGATATGCGGGAAAATCAATGGGGGAAATTGCCAGAAAAATTTATATCAAACTTGCTTGATATCACAGTCGCCCGGCAACGACGATGCCAATTGCCCCCGGCGCCTGGCCCTGGCGATGGTAAAATTGCCTAGTGGGTATGGGGCTTTAGTTTGATATTTTTCAGGCGAGTCACCAGGCGACTTTCTCGGCGATTCTGCTGTCCGTCGCCAGTCACTGAAACTGCACACCATACCCACTGGGAATTGCCCGACGATTACAATACCAGTATCAGTTGGTATGTTGTGTGTTCTGGGCGACGGGCGACATGGTACAGGACTGCCGTCACCAGTTGCCGATAAAATCACCTAGTGGGTATGGCCCTTAAAGCCCCATACCCACTAGGTGATTTGGGCCTTGTCGCCTGTCTGTATCCTATATTGAAATATACATGTTTGATAAAATCGTCGGGCGAATCGTCGGGCGATTTTCGCGGCGATCCAGATCAAACATGCATAATTAAATATAGCATATTGACAGGCAACCAAGCCCAAAACGCCTAGTGGGTATGGGGCTTTAGATTGAACTATGAGTTTAGACAATGCACTAGAACATTGATACTTTGAATCGTGTATCTATTATTCACGTGAAGAACCGTCCATAGATCGAGACCTTACTACCGACCTTAATTCTCAGCTCAGGAATTCATGATGGCGCGCAATGTAGATTGCAAAAGCTGTATTAAGCGTAAAAAGTTCATGATTTTCTAAAAGCCTGATACTTGAAGAAGGCATCAAAGTGAACACGTCTGTCCTTGAAGTGACATTGACGCAGGTCCTACGCCGACCTCAGTAGGTGTATGACGTCATAGGCGGAGTGACCTCTGTACACTTCACTCTTTCACCACTTCAGCATACTGTACATGATGGATGCAGATCATTTCTATGTCTTTCAAGTTTAGAATAATGTGATGCGTTACGAACAATACACTATTTGAATTATTGGGCCAAATTGATTTTCACTGAGTAAGCATTCAACTGTTCAATATTACAGGTTATAAGCACAATAATAAGGTTTATATTTCCCAGGGTTTATCGCTGTCGGATCTCCGCCCACTTGTCAATAATTACAAGTTATTATCAGCGACTATGTTGAATATGGTCGCTCTTATCTATCCACGTTTATATACACATTGGATAAATCATTTGGAAAAACTACTTTTTTTGAGAAGAATAATGAGATATATTATCCATCTGGTTTGATGACCATTATGAACATCGCGTGAGAACTTTATCTATTTATTATTATATCCTTTGTTATTTCTCTTCTTTATTTTTCATTCGTAATGTTCGTATGACTTAAATCTAGAATGTTCTTGTACAATGACTCGGATAAAACACGATTGACATTGTTGGTAGCATTATTATCACTAAGGTAATTATCTGCAACAAAGATGAATGAATTAGCCGTTCTAAGTGACCTGATTTCCTAGCAATTAATCATGGGATTTAAAATCAAACATTAGTTTATTTCATTACTCATTAATTTTTTCGATCTACTGTTGTCAAATACGAAAAGTCTCCGAACTTAATTAGATTGCTGCTCTTAAATATTTAATTAGTGTTTGTTGCTAGTTGACTTGCGTAGGTGTAGAGCGTTGGAACAATTGTTAAATGACTGGGATTGAAAAAAAAAGCTTTGCATAGAATAGTTAATATCTTTTTCAAATCATAAAATCCTTTCAATAGGAATAAACCATCTGTCTATCCCGAGGGACACCATTCTTAAAATAGGGAAAATCCGAAATTGAAGCACAGGGGCGGATCCAGGGGGGCGGACCAAAAAACATCCACGAGAATTCTGTGCTACGAGAAGTTGAAATACCCACGATCACAGACTTTGCTCTCGTGACTATTTAAATTCTCGTGGCACAGAAATACATTTTTCAATGATTAAAATGCTCCCATGTCATTCTAACAGACTTAAAAAAGTATTTCATGTAGATAGATATATTATGGAAATGATTTTAGTATGATTTTTCAAGAAATTATCTTGTCAAAAATTTCTCGTGGATGTTTTCTGGGCTGATATTTCTTCTCGTCGGCCTGAAATTCTTCTCGTGGGGCTGAAATCACTGACACGAGAAATTGTGGATGTGTTTTGGTCCGCCCCCCAGGATTTAAGAAAAGGGGGGGGGGGGGGGGGCACATATAACCTAAATACTAAAACGTCCCACCTTTGCATGCTTTCGCAAAACATTTCCGTATATTTGTGAAATTTAGATGGAGAGCGAGGGGGTTATTAGAATCTCCTTGTCCCCACACTCTTGGATGCGTACCTTTGACTTCTGCGAAATTATTCCCGACTCTCCGAATCGTCGCGGTTTCTCATCCAAAATATAAAAATAAGGAGAATCTAACCCATTATTCATTCTGACTCAGCTGGGTTTCATTCTTCAAACTCACGTAGAATCTCGGCCTTCCTCGTGAAGGGGGCGCGAGATCGTGACGTCATCGGGTCGTGAATCTGTCAATTGGCGGTACTGGGGGAAAGGGGGCTAACAGGGTTAGGGGGCGTGCGGCGATATCCATCTCAATAACAACCTTCACAACGCCATACAAATGAAACGAGAGAAGCCGGCCGGGATTGGCAGGGCCTGTCTAAGGACCCATTATCTTTTAAAATCAAAAGAAGCGTGTCGTCTTCGCGAGCACCTCATTTATGCTCCTGGGATAATTCAGAAGGTTTTGGGAACACAGAATAGGCGTTTAGTGAGGCTTACTGGAATGTGGGTCAGAGCGATATAGAAACCTATTTATCACCCTGGGTGTGCGTAGGGGGGAACCTTATCCTATAGCTTCACCGGGAGGAAGAGGCAAAATCACAAAGGCAATCTTTGCAATTAAAAAGGAAATTAAAAAGACAAATTAGTCTAATTATGCGCAGTAATATCGGCGGAGATCGAATCGCGCAGCCTGAAGTGGCGCTGGGTAACTGTTTGGTCGGTCGCCCTATTCGTTACAGAGATAGACGACGCGTTACTTTTCTTTTTAAAGGGGCTGTGATGTTGATTAATGCAGGTTTCCTGTTTTTCCCGGCCTCTGTGTTCGTGTTCAGGTTGCGTGCTGGGCCTAGTTACCCCTGCTTCCCTTTGTCATCCATCAAGATGTAAATCTAACCTTGCAATCTTCGCATGGATGAATTGATCGACAAATCATACACCATAAAACCACTGCCCCCTTCTCCTCGCCTCCCGGCCTACGTGATGGGTGGGCCGGGTATCTGTGAAACGGCACCAATTTACCTCGTCAAGTATTCCCACTGCGTGAGGTTTGCTATGATTTTAATCAAGTTGGGGAATCAGAGGGGTGAGTTTGTTTGTTAGGGGTTGTTGGGGGGGGGGGGGGTGTTGGTTGAGCGGGAGTTGGGTGTGTGTGTGACGCCCTATTACACTACACGACTTGGGCTGCGATATGACCATGTCGGAGAGAAATCGCACATATTAGAGATATTTCTTAGTTTGGCATAATGTTATATGCTTCGCATTGCCTATCTTACCTGGTACAGTAGCGAACTTGGAGGAGGGTGCAGGGGGCGCATGCCCCCTATTTTTGTCGAGATATTGATGTTTTTAATGTAAAATTCTCATAAATTTTTATATTAGTGCGCCCCTCCCCCATTTTAAAAGGTTTTCTCTGTATTATTATATCGCACCCATATTGCAACCCAAGTCGTATAGTGTAATACCGTCTTTAGGGACGGGAGTGGGGGTGAGTTGATTTGAGGTTGGTAGGTAGGCGTTATGGATCAGGCTATCGGAAGGAGGGGGTAAGGAGGGGGTAAGGAGGGGGTAAGGAGAGGTCTCACTCCCTAGATAACAGACTTCACCATGTCAGGAAACACACCACAAACAAAGCCAAACCCTTCTTCCCTCACCCCTCTCATTAATCACTTACTCGCATGTCTCAATTAATTATCTAATTGAAAGTCATGCCGGCTCCTTAAAAATCACCCCGTCAAGCGGCGCCAAAATCGCGTGATTTCACGCCGTTTCTCGCGCCGACCGGTGTGACTGGCGAGACCTGAATGACGTCACGGATCGCGGAACGCTGCGAAATAAACTCATCTAATTATCACTTTCCTCCGTCACCCCGGCGAAAAATCACAAGAGGGGGCCCCGGCAAGATATCGCCGCTTGATTGATCTTGTTCCACAAATTAGGGACTTGGTATTGGTTGTTAATTGAGCCCTTGTTCAGGCTGGGGAAAGGGGCGGCGAGACTCGAACACGGACCAAAGTCAGAACCCGCCTTTGTTCCGTCTCACTTTTTGGCATCGGTGGATTGTTTTTGCAGTGAAGTTTTTATGATTTTGAGGCTAATTACTTTCTTCCCCCTGGAGAACAAAGGGATCCCCCGACAGAATGGTGGAGATCACATGAACGATCATTGGTAGGACCAATCAGGTGCGGATAAAAGAGTTGAGGAGACCGCGACCATGGGTTTGTATTACTAGTAACAGGCGGAGTAAGAGTCCCTGAGACGGGGGGGGGGGGGGGTGGGGGATGGGAGGTGTGGGAGGGAGGGGGGGGGGGGTTCTGGGGAGGTGGATACCGATTTTAAAAACCTTTCCAAATGACATGTACATTAAGGGAAAATCCCTAATTTCTACCTTGATCAATCGCAGTCTGTCAAGTGATTCCTTGGAGTTATTCTATTCATTTCTTTTTTCAGAGGGTAGTCACACTACTAGTGGTATTTGAATGACCGAACGATCCCTGTTATACCTGTCACAGAATGCGCATTTTATGAACGCATTCCGCCCCAGCCAACCATGTGACGTTATCATAAATGTTGCAGCAAAGCCTAGAAAATATATATATATATATATATATATATATATATGCTGGCTAGGTCATCTCGCAGGCCCAGTGTGCATTTCCAGGTCTGAAATGGGCATCTACTAGTTAATGTATCACCATTAAATTATCAACTTTTCGCAACGAGTTGTGTCTCACTTTCCTCTAATTTCTCTATATCTTACATGTGTCACACAACAAGAAAAACTGTAAAAAGTAATTAAAGGAGTAGACCGAATAAAAATGCAATTAGCATACACTGTAAGGGTGCAATGTCCGAAACGTTTTGAAAACTTCTGAAATATGCAATAAATATGAAATTTGTTCGTGCTTTTATATGTTCATAAAAATATAGCTTAGACCGGAGAGGGTCTGTATAAGATCTATGTTTAGATAAGTTCCTTGTAATTGTGTCTCCTATAGCTGGAAACCGAGGTATAGATATCTGGTAGTCTATTTGTATATTTTTGTCTCCATATTGTTTCCTGTTCCCGAAGGTAAGCGTGAAAACCTAACATATTCTGTTTGGCCTTAGTACTAGAGAAAGGTTTGAAAAAAGGGATAATTCTGTACACCTTTTTTAGTACTATACTTATAATGCATTTCCTCTGTGCATGCTGATGTTCAGAGTCTAGGTCCAATTCCTTCTATGTTTTTCTGCTGTTTCTAATTAATCCGTAAATGTTTGATAACATTTATTCAATCTGCAGTGTCCTAGTTTTCCATGGAGATCATCATCTTCTACTTGTTATGCATGCTTTTGTCTTTTTATGTTTATATTGTCTCTATTATCTCCAGGAGATCACGCATATCTGTTTTCCTGATTACCCTGAATCACAGGTCTACCTATATCGATCTGATGCATGCAACGGAAACAACTTTGTTCCGTGCCATGACAACGGTATGTAAACAGCCATACTCGTGGTCTTTTAGTCTTGTCGCACTTTTTCGTTGATAATCGCATGTGCTGGGTATTATAGGAGATTGATTCCAAACCAAGTTCGAGGGATCTAAATAGTTCAAAGGTGTACGCCCTGTAACAAGTCCGTTCGCCGCATACTGCCTATAGACGTTGTGAAGATGTCGTTAAAATAGTCAGAAAGGGACTGGTGATCAATTTACACTTCTTATTCTCAATATTTCACAAACGTCTATAAGAGTTACTTTTTATCAATGCATCTAAAATGATGATTTAATATCAAAACTATCACATTTTACTAAATAACACCACCGTTTTTAGACTCTTCAAAGAGCCACGTGGTCATAAAGAGCACACGTGACCACGTCTGCACGAGGTCTATAACCACGACCTCGCCTCACTTTTAGACGTGTAGACGATTAATTTAGATTAAAAAACGAAAGCTTTTCCAATACGTCTGATTTGCTATTAAAATAGAAAGTGGACAATTTCAAACATTTTGTCAATACTTGTGCGTGGGATTTCAATACGCCACATTATCGCGTCTACTGATTCTATCATGCCCGCAACATGTTAGTAGTATATGGAAATGGTTTGATAGCTGTTGCGTACATAGTTCATCTTATTCAAACCTCGTCGTGTACACATCCTGCACAATATATATGACGTCGCATACACGACACTATAATTTTACATAACCGGTCCGCTGTAGACCGAATAGGAAACATTTCAAGACACGTTCCCCGAAGTCACACTCGTAGGACCTCTAGAACCGACCAGCCCCTACACTGCTGCGCCTATCAGGAGTTCCAAGGGTGTCTGAAACCCCCTCAGATTATGAAAAGTTTAGTTCACTGAACAAAAAAAAACATAAAAGATTTGTTAACGTCCTCAAATTCACGGTGTGTAAGAAGTTGTAAATGTATGGGCACAAATTATGACAACTCAAAGAGGAACCTTAATTTGGAAATGTAAACTTCAAAATAAAAAAAAACTATTATTAAGAAAGAAATAGAGCGCATCAACATCCTAAAATGAAAGCACATGGAGACAGGCACCCGACAGTCGTGGCGCGGGGGGTAGAAAAGAACAATCAAGACAGTGGTAGACAACAATGATTTGTAGAAAGTAGAAAGACGTGTGCGAGAAAGGTAGGCGACAAAGTAACCAAGAGCCAAGTTGGGGAAGGCAGCAGGATACACCCAGAAGAACATTAGGAAATCAGACTTAATAGTTGGCAGATCGGGATCGCATGTGCTAAGATGCAGTTGGAAATAAGCAGGGAGTGGGGGGGGGGGGGGCAGGGAGGGGATAGCGTGCACGTGTCAAAGTGTGGGTTAACAGAGAGACGGACGAAGTCTCAGCATGACAACTCAACCCCACCCCCACATCCCTGCTACAGGAGGCGTGAGGAGGGGGGATCCTGCCTCCCCCCCCGCGCCAGACGAGGTATTGGGAGGTATCGTCCTGGGGGGAGGGGGGCTAGGGGGGAGGGTATTCCCCACCAATCATCGTCACGCCATCGCACCAACGGAGAGGAGAGGGGTGGTGGTACTTGGTCCAAAAGTGGGTACCAACCGTGGTCGAATCCATAGGGAATGTAACCTGGAAATCTTGCTTGAAAAGGAGACTGTCAAATAATCAAGTTATCTTTTATTAAAGCTGTTCAAATCTTTGAAACTATCTATAGAACAGTTTATGCAATTCAATTGCTTAAGTATGCCTGTCAACCTGATTTTTTTTTTTTTTCATTATTAATTTCCTATTTCAGTTATTTTTACCCTGGGTTTGCTTTAGTCAATACAGTTGACCGGTTTTCAAGATTGACCCAGCTTATAAAGTTTTGATTCCAAAGTATATATTCAATGAGTCAATGAATGAATGTGAGGATACATAGGTGAATGATGGGTGATGAAAGGGTTGGTTCAATATATATTTATCTATATATCTTGGGTAAATTATGAACATGACCATTGCCTTTCCCTAAGGAGGAGGGGAGCTACCAAATATGAGCATCACAATATAAGGGGATTGTAGATTCGCAATTGGTAGCTTCATTCATTGACTGAGTGCACCCCCCCCCCCCCGAACCCTCCACCGGCCCCCGAGTGCCCACCTCTTGTTTAATCTTGTATGCGTTTGATAACTGTGAGTCCCTCCTTATTGGGTGGAGTCGGGCGGTATCTTTTGCCTAATTGACATTGACGTGGATCCTGATATGGATTGAGAATATCCAGGAATTTCGGCAAAGCCAGTTATTGGTTATCTTTGTTTAATGTCAAATTCGCGCGAACCTCATTCAGAAGTTTTATTTTTATTTCGGAAAGCGCTCCCTACTTTTATAGGAAGAAACTATGCAGCTATGTAAACCCCTAGGCCTGATAGTACAAAGTCTGTTATAACATTATTTTACCATATTTTCAAGTGGCCAAATCTGAATGATTCACGAAGTTTGTCAAAGAGTGGTTAAGACGTGGTAGAAATATACTGTATCCATAATTGGGCAACAGGCGAATGGTCTAAGTAATGATATCATTTCAATTGGTTGGTATTGAGAATGTTACTATGTAGGAGAAACCGTGCCGATGAATAAAGCCTAATCAAAATTGGTTCGGGTTGAACGAGGATAAGCAAACTTCATTAACATTCTGTATGGTAGCTCAATCCAGTAGTGTAATTCTTTCAGCTCAATCTTCCCTAAGTTGAGGGGCATCTGAAATAAGAGGCGCCGCTGAGGTGTGTATTATCAACCACAGATTGTCCGACAGGGACGCTCCGACCTAGCGGGACGCTGAGGAGACGCGGGAGGGACGCAGGAGGGACGCAGGAGGGACGCCGACGATGACACGCGACGGAACGGGGCGACTGAAATGACAGGCGACGTCCACAGCGGGCGACGTAGGGTCTCTCCAGCGTCCCCCCGGCGTTCCCCCTACGTCCCCCCCCAGCGTTTCTCCGGCGTCCCTCGCATGTTCGTCGCGTCTCAAACCACGTGACCATCAACATGGCATTATCCCCACTTCCGGCCCTCTACTTGCCGGACGCTGATTGGTCAATTGTGGCCAATCAGAAACCGCGGCGTCACAATGAGCATGCGCGCGGTGGTAAGTCGCCCCCCGCGCCGCCGCTACTTTGTATTCATGCGCGTACTGGTAGCCGGGGACTACTTTCTCAGCGCCCATTAATCCCGCACGCAGCTGCGTTTGAATTCATACTTCCTGTTTTCATTAGACCACAGAGCGGCCAAATTTCCGTCATTAATATAGTGGGACAGTCACAAACACGCACAGAGACCCCCGGAACCGCGGGGACTTCTGCCTGGGTTAGACTAGGCGATTCTGTAAGCATACTTAGGAGAAAAATCTTTTGAAGTAACCTCAGGAAACGTCATGAAGACATCCTTTTTCATTGCAAAAAGAAAATCATTTGTAAAAATTTTGATATGTTTCTTTAACAATTACGGATGAAGGTGCTCTTTTGTATCTTTGGATGATACCAAGGCTGTGGATAAAACATTGTGGGACATTCGTAGTGGTTGTTGTCAGTAGGTTGGGTGATGAGTGAATGGAGAGGCAGTTAAGCTTGGGCACAGTCTGGGGATGAGGGGTGTTTGGGCCGTTGTAAGTGGGTTGGGGACGGGCAGTGCACAGTTGTGCAGGGCGTGATGGGTAGCAGGGGACGGATCCAGAGATTTTAGAAAGGGGGAGGGGGCGCCCTTATGTTAACATTGGAGGGGCCCCCTGGGGGAGGAGCTAGAATTTTACATTGAAAACAATCTGAATTTGACCAAAATAAGGTGGGGGAGGGGGGGGGGGGGCTTCAGGGGGGGGGGGAGTGAGAAAGTTGCGTAAAGCCGAGATAGTTTCTTAAGCAGAACCAGGTTTTAAAAAAGAGGGCAGGGATGCATATGCCCGCTTCACGATGCTACTGACGACTGCCCCAACCCAACCTTTTGTATGAATAAATTGTAGGAAAGACTCATCATGGATCAGTGACTGTTAAGCCTATTAACATTTGATTGGGGTTAAGGCTGGTGTTCTGACATCGGCTACCTCTGTTGTTAGTAAATTGAAGACATGGTGGTTTTGGGTTCTGATGTTAGTTATTAATTTTGGTGACTGCTCCGGAGGTGGTGATTGTATGGTATGGTTTTAAGCCCTGGCTCTACTGCCAGACAGTCCAGATAAGTTGGGTTGAGTTGGCCTCAGTCATACAGTTAAGCTGGGATTATAATTAGAGTAGTACCCTATGTTACGACTGGTCGGTTTTGTCGTACATATTAATGACTTGTTCTTTGGGTATTGGGCTAAGGGTAGGGTGCAGTAGCAGTGTATACATTTAACTTTGAGCTATATGTGTGACAATCTGAATCAAGTCCTAATCTGTGGGGTGGTTGAGATATTTTGTTAAGACCAGA